>JAMZAV010000679.1:0-600000 GCA_024449915.1 Sweltsa coloradensis | reverse complement strand
ACAAGAAAAACAATTACAATTAGTGTGGCCCAGCAACAGCAGGAGAGGCAGCTTTTTCTCTTGTTGCCGAGGGTCCTGGTTTGAATCCACTTGCTATGTATAGATTGTTGTAATACGGATGAGGACCCACTATCCCGTTCTCGTCAAACGAGTTGTACTCGTAGTACCCACCCCAGGCACTTTTCACCTGGAAGAGAACAAGAAAAACAATTACAATTAGTGTGGCCCAGCAACAGCAGGAGAGGCAGCTTTTCTCTTGTTGCCGAGGGTCCTGGTTTGAATCCACTTGCTATGTATAGATTGTTGTAATACGGATGAGGACCCACTATCCCGTTCTCGTCAAACGAGTTATACTCGTAGTATCCACCCAGGCACTTTTCACCGGAAGAGAACAAGAAAAACAATTACAATTAGTGTGGCCCAGCAACAGCAGGAGAGGCAGCTTTTCTCTTGTTGCCGAGGGTCCTGGTTTGAATCCACTTGCTATGTACAGATTGTTGTAATACGGATGAGGACCCACTATCCCGTTCTCGTCAAACGAGTTGTACTCGTAGTATCCACCCCAGGCACTTTTCACCTGGAAGAGAACAAGAAAAACAATTACAATTAGTGTGGCCCAGCAACAGCAGGAGGGGCAGATTTTCTCTTGTTGCCAGGGCTCCTGGTTTGAACCCAGGGTAAGTCATGGATGTTTTGTCTCCAGAGCACCAGAGTTGAAAGGATTGTGGTTGTGCTGACTGTGTGCCCCAGTATGAATGGTGTGTGAAGTAACCTTGCTGATGATGACAACATGCATGCAGAATTTACTTCTTGCGTGGCCCTACCACAGGTTTGGTTCTGTGTTGTGAGTTTTGTTTGTATGTAGTTAGCTGATTTTTAGTGGCCACCATCCGCCTGATGAGTCCCAGAAGGACAAAACGTGTTGGGGATTAAGGTAATAAACTACTTTAAATAGCTGCAGTTGTCATCAGCAGGTGAAATGTTTTGTCACCCCCACCCCCTCAGGCTGGATTTTTTTGTTCTCTATGCTTTCCCAACCTATCAACCCTGACTAGATTAATATTAACTAGATGGGTTCGTTAAATAGGGTCCATTGGAAACAAAGCAGTATTAACTAGATGGGTTCGTTAAATAGGTCCATTGGAAACAAAGCAGTATCAAGCAGTATAAAGGAATAGCACGGGGGAAACGATGGGAGCCGTTGCTGAGAAAGGAAAGAGATGTCACGAGGAAAGTGGACGAGGAAAAAAGAAGTGAGGTGTATTTGTGGCAAATTTTCTAATGGAAACAGGCCACGACTACCTACAGCCACAGGCCCATCTTCACAGAATAGGAGTAATTGATTCACCCCATGTCCTCTCTGCAGAGAACATATCCAGATGCAGACCACCTAGAATTATGTTTTCCCTGAGGCAGAAAGGGACCAATTGCAGAAAAAAAAATTGGAAAAGAAGAAATATTTGGCGGACCTTTACTAGGGGGCTAGGCAGAGAATGGGTTGAATCCAACTCTGGGTGTTAGAAAGAAGAAGAAAAAGAAAGAAACAAAGCTTTAAACTTTAACACAGCAGGCCTACTTCAAAAAAGCAAATGGTAACACTAACCTCAGCAGGCCTACTTCAAAAAAGCAAATGGTAACAGCGTAACACTAACCTAACAGTGATCAATGATGACAGGCAGCCAGTGAGTTTTTAATTTTTAATGTTTTCTTTTGTGCTTTACAGAAACTTTTTTTTTTCTATGCCGAAAGCTTGATTTTTCAATCATTTTTCTTCCTGGCTATCCAGTAAATTGATTGACTTGTTGATTGTTATTATGCTGATTGAGATGGATGAATGTATTTGTTGGTTCTACTTTAAAATGTGTTATTTTAATTTGTAATGTATTATATTATAATTTATTATTAATAATAATATACACTATGAAAGAAGGATTGAACAACTAAGAAGAAGATGGGGGAGGTCAAGGAAGAAATGGAAGGATGGACCATAGCAGAAGATTTAGAGCCAAGAGGAGAGAACTGGGAAGATGCGGAAGAGATCCGATTTACGGGAGGATAGAAAGAAGTGGAAAAATGTAGTTTCTAAACCATGGCTGACCCTGCCATGGAAGCAGAGTACGGCAATGAATAATGAAGATGATAATTAACCAGGGCGCTTTGAGAACACTTTTTCCAGTCACGTTGATGGATAAGCTTTTTTGGTTGACTATTTCTGTCCAATGATTGCTAAGTTTTTTGTATGCGTGGGATCTCATCACTTTTTAAGTTCCATTGCAAATTATTTTTTGTTGTAAATTAGGTTAATTTCTTAAAGTAGCATTAATTGCTATGGAAATACTAATTAACAATAGGTAGAGATGTGCAAAAATGGTTTTTTAAAGTTTGAAAATTCGCGCCTTAAAAATAAAAATTCGCGATTTGTCGCGATTTACCAAAAAAAAAACAATTTTCTCATGCACAACTTAAAAAAAAAAAAAAAAATTGATTGATTGATTGATTGATTTTAATGATTTAAAAGAAAAACAAGCTCATGAGAGTGAAGTTCAGAATCAGTTTTAATTTTAAGCTCAATTTCAGCCTTCAGTTTTCAAAGTTTCCGACAGTTTTTACCAGAATTAATTTCGTCTACCCGGCACCTCCACCAAATTTACGAAATTATGCATTTTTTATGTGTCTTTTGATATGGATTTGAAGTATTTTGAGCTTACTCTCGTTCGACCGGTTCTTCCGCTCTCTCTATCGCGTTGTATGACCGGCGCCTCCACCATATCTACCAGCAAGTATTAATTTAATTTCGACTTTGACCCGGCACCTCCACCAAAACTTTGAGATTTTTTTATTTTTAAAATTTCGCGACCTAATTCGCATTTAAGGACATAATTGCTAATTTCGCCACTAGTTCGCGGTATCAACTAAAATTTCGCGAAATTTCGCGAATTGGAAATTGGTACCATTCAATCACAATTCATGAGATTCATGTGCAAACTGAATTTGAAGGGATTATTGCAACTTTTCAATTTCGTTGTCACCATTTTTGCACATCTCTAACAATAGGTACTAGTATGTAAAATATCTTGAGGCCCAAAGAATTGCTTTTTGTACTCATTGTCGGTGATTGTTGTCAAGTTTCGATGAAATCAATTACACCTACGACGGGAGTGTTTCCCGATTAATGAAATTGAGAAATTTGTATGGTTACTTGTTAATTATACACCTGAAAAAGGCTTATATCCAACCTCTATTTCTATGAATTCTGTCTAACTTTTTCAACTTTTTCTTTCAAAAAGCATTACATCACCATTACAATAATGCCCATGTAAAATATGAACATTTTAGCCCTCCAACCGATTGGTCAGAATCGGCTCAAATATCACGAAAAGATTGCATTAAAAATCGTAAAAGTACGATATTCATGAGAAATATTTCTTCGATTGTAGGTACCCAAAAACTTGGCAGATTTAAGTTCAGAGATTTCGAATGGCTCCTCCAATTTTCATCAAGATAGCATATTATGCCGTTTGCCCGGTAGATAGCTAACAAACAAACAGACAAAAAACAAACAAAAAAAAAACACCCGAGCTATTTTCCTCGGGGTAAGTGAAATTTAAGTCTTTGCTTCGCTGTTAGCTCATCCAATTACATTTTAATTTTTAATTGATAATGATAGTAGTAGGAAGGCAGAGGCCTACTGTTATTCATCATGAACATTTCAAAATGTTGGATGAAAGAGAAGCAGTGTGTTTGACTGTTTGGTCTAGTTGCCGGTTGTACACAAGTACAGTCTGGTTGGATCATTCTTAAGAATGAATGTCCCTACTTTACATGTGTGGTTTTGTCACGGTGGATGAGAAAATGATAAGAAATATCAACAAGGTGGTCGGAAAATAAATTTTACAAATTTTCTTTGCAGCTAAAACGAAAACCTTAAAGTGCTGTGCATAGCATAAGCACAGCGCAACGCAAGCGTAGCGTAAGAAATATAGACAAGTGCACCTGGCTGCTTGAACACCCAATTCACGTAAGCATAGCGTAAGGCGCTGCACAGGAAATTGGTTATATTTTATTTTCTTTTTTTTTATTTATTTTTTTTTCTTGTGCAAAGTTGGCCTCTTCAGCCATTCTTCTGTCTTGCTATCCAATATAAGACTGCCTCCTTTTCTATCCTGCTCAGGTAATCGGGCAGGGAGTCAATGTCATTCTTGAGGGCGGCGCATCTGAAGAGATGCGCTCTGTCTTGATCTTCTAAATTACAAAGTTTGCAGGTGGCCGGTTCGTTGGTAATGTTGAAGCGGTGCAGGTGGTGCTGCAAGACGTCGTGACCGGTTACAAGCCGGAAATGGGCGGTGGCCGTCTTCCTCGACCAGTCTTTGTCTGGCCCTTTTTTGATCTCGATCCACCAGTTCTTTAGTCGTGAAGTCTCTTCTGTGGTGTTTCTGAAGATCCTTTTTGTGGTTGACTTGATCTTAGTTTTGACATTTTGGTAGGAGAGAGGCGCTGCTGGTGGTTGCGGTGCTTTTGTGGCACTTTTGGCCAAGAAGTCTGCCTTTTCATTCCCCATGATCTTGCAGTGGCTGGGGATCCATTGAGTCTCTAATAGTTTGTTTTGCTGTCGGATGCCGACAAGGGAGTTTTTGAAAAGCAGCAATTTAGGATGGAGGTTCGCTGCTTGAGAGACAAATTGGATGGCTGAGACGCTGTCGCTTAGGATCACAAATTTTGTCTTGTTGAGGGGGAAGGCGGGGGTCTCGGCGATTTTTTCGGCCGCCCTGGCAATGGCTGCGACCTCAGCGTCGAAGTATGTTTCGCCAGCTCCCATTGGAGTGGCTTCTTCAAAGAAGATGCAGTGGATGCCGTAACCTGTTCTGTTTGTAGCCGAGTCATAGGAGCCGTCTGTGAAGATGTGCACCCACTCTTGAAGAGGAAAGTGCTTCTTCAGGTGCTTCTCGGCAAGCTCTTTCAGTTCTTTATGGTCATGGTCATCTTTCTTCTCGATGCCGTCAATTTTGGTCCCCGGGGCAAGCTGATTGGACTTGTCCGGCAGAAGCTCTGGGAGTGGTACGTCAAGTGGTGCACGTGGTGCTTCTAGGAGGATAGGACAGTTTTACTCTTCAGTTGGTGGACTGTTTCAGCAGTGTTGTGCTTGCGTTGCGCTATGCTTACGCTTATGCCAATTGTGCGCAGTACTTTACCTTTCATTACCGGTAGTCCATTTTTAGTATGCTATACAGATACCCTTATTTCAGTACAAACAAATTACAACCTATAAATCTATAATTAATTAATTATCCAATAAACTTGAGCCATATCTATCACCAATTATTTTGGCACTGGTTTGTTGGAGGCCAACCACACAGTTCCTTCTTGCTTGGATGTGGTAGGCTCAGCATGGATCGCCTTGGGTTTATACAACCTGTGACGTTACCTCGCCCACTCATGCTCAGATTTTACAAACACTTTCCGTCTGGATGAGCTAAACCGGCAACCAAGTTGCTTTTATAAACACACTAAAGATCCCACAGAACTTAACATACCTAAATAAAGAACTTAATCAATTATTAAATCAATCAACAACAGGCATTTAACTTTTGAAGCGGATAAAGATAAGAAAAGATAAGACTTTGTTGTTTGTCTTCAGTAGGTACAGTAAATGATAATAATAAGCCGGTACAGGCGCATTTGCGAGAAGAATACCGTAGCCCTTACTTACTTTGATATTTTCAAAAGCTGGCACTCGTGAAGCTAGGATTGGCCAAACATTCTCGTCAAAGAAGTTGTAGTCAACGTCCAGGTTTTCAACGCTGGGTTCGTTATCCGGTTCCGGAGATCGTCCACAGATGTAGTTTCCTCCGAGCCCCTCCCGCCTGAAGTAGGCTCCGCTCGGATCGATTGTGAGCGGGGTGTTCAGTCCGGGCCCGTCGGGACAGTGGATGCAGTACACGTATCTCTTCCTGGAACAAGAATAGTATTTCTCGATTTGGATAGTCGGGAAACACTCCCGTAGTTGGCTAAGGAGCCTACCTGGAATGTGGGAGACTCGGGTTCAAACCCCGATCGGGATGGACTTTTTAATTTCTGAATTGTATTAATTGTATTGTATTATTGTAAATATTAACAATATTATTAGTACACCTTGTTCATTTCATTGCAACACAACTATGCATGTGAGAGCATGACAGTCTGTCTTAACTTGCTGATGCTCAGAATTATCCATAAAAGTCACACACTAAACTAGCCAGTAGGCCTTTTCCACACTTTGTTAATGAAGAGGATTCATTCATTCTATTAAGAAGAACCCCAATAATTCAAACTAAAAGTTTCCGGGTATTGCCCAAAATGACAACAACCCGGATTAAACAGATAAAGTGGTTTTAATATACGGATGGACTATTGAACGCATATTTAAATAGAAATGATTTCATAACATTTTTGAAGGTCACTCATTGTTCTCAAGCATAAAGGAAAGATAAGACTTGCTGAAAAATGATCCAATAATAATGAGCATTATTTGTTTACACCATAAAACATATGGGAATAAATCTCGATACACGACTACCTATTTATGTTGCATAGCATTGCGAGAAGTAGGTAATTTATTTCCATAGTTGGTCCATATTAGTGATGACATCGGGTAGTAAATATTGGAGTCGACTCCGGAGCCTTGGGAATCGGGTAGGAGTCGACTCCCCGATCCGCTATTTAATTTTTTTTTTTTATTTTTTTATGCAAAAGTTATTTTTAGCCCACTTCTATAGTTAAATAAATAATAAATTGTATGAGTCTACCCAATCAGTTGTATAGGGATTTAAAGTGAAATCCAGGGGCAGCACCGTCGGTGGGCGTAACGTGCATCATGGCCGGCCGGAGTAGCATTAGGAGTAGTCCTTCCCTAAGCTTCTGTGTATAAACTGACGATTTGAATGCTCAATAATCAATCGTTGGTGAATGTTGTGATATGCAATTAGGATGTACATTAATGTTATGACATTAGTTAGCCTATTGTGATGTTCAAAGTCATCCTGCAACTCTTTGAAATATATTTATTTCCTTTTCCGAAGAGTCAATTTAGGCCTACTTTTACCGATCGGTCCCGATTTGATTTCCTACAATACCAGATAGTTCCGGGCCATGTGTGACAAAATTATAGGACATAATTTTACTTGCATCCGTGTAATTTCTAATAAACTAGACCTACAGCCATTTCGTTAACCCATTTATTCGGAAAAAGCTGTTTCCCGTAACCTAACGTAGGCCTACGTCGTTGGTGGTGCTAAACTCGGAAACTCACAGCTAGGGCCTAGGCTAGGCCCTCCTACGGAACGCCTAGATCTCTCTCTGAGAAACAATTTCGTGCACAAAATTGCTATCAGAATATTTTCTCCATGGGCGTAATATTAATGGTATTGATCAGCGTTAGTTTATATTAAATACGTTGCCGAGCAGGCTCGAAAATATCAAACAAATGATTGATTGGTTTGTGTACACACGCCCACTTATAGGCCTAGAAATGAACGACCTTATGACTAGCTGATGCTCGATTATCGCATGTTTTTAACAATCTTGCAATTTTATTTCATTCATAGATAGTTTTAAAAATGTTACACTATTTAAACGTCACCTACAGTATTTTTTCACGATTTCACTGACAAAAACATCCTACATTGAGAGCTGTGTGTAGGCCTCCCCTATACACACGCCCACTTGTAGGCCTAAAAATGAACGAACTCATGACAAGCTGATGCTCCATCATCACGTGTTTTTAACAATCTTACCATTTTATTTCATTCATAGATAGTTTAATTATAATCTTATACTATTTAAACGTCCCCTACAATATTTTTTCCCCGATTAAACCGACGAAAACATCCTACCCTACTCCACACCTACTTCAAATGTTATCGTCCCCGAAGTTCAACTTTCACGCTTATTTTCATTAACATTTTCCTATCTAGGATGTATACGATGTGGCTACAGATATTCCACTAGACTTACAAACTCAATTTCATAAATTGGTGGTGTAGTTTTGTCTTTATTGAGTGTTTATTTCAGTCGTGATCCATTGCAAGTGCCATAGGAAAAACATACTTATAAGCGGTCATATCTCAACTTAATGCTACTCCGGCGGGTTCGCGCTTCGCTCACCAGATGTCAGCCACTTTGCTTTTAAATCCGAATAACTGATTTTCAGTGGGGTTGCACAACGCTGTCCGGCCATTCCCCCCCCCCCCCACCCTCCACCTGCTACGTATCACTAGCTTGCTTGTCTCTTGGCCCGGCCAAGACTCTTGCTGATTTGTTATGTTTACGTTTTGAGATAAGATAACGACTAACGAGACAACAAGTGCAATCTCATACAATTTATTAAAAAAAAAAAAAAAAAAAATTTTACCCGACTCCTTGAAAATGGAGTCGACTCCAACAGGAGTCGGGTAGGAGTCGGGTACCCGAGTACCCGATGTTATCCCTAGTCCATATTATTTATTAGATTACGTCCGATTGCGCAATTTATTGTTCCATACGAGGCGCTCTCAAGATGGCAAATCCAGCGCTACTGAGAAGTATTTAGGCCAGTCCCAAATTATACAGAAATACAAATTACCCGGGAATGTAAACAACCTAATACTTAAATGAATTATGCAGGAAACAAGAAGCCGCTAACTTGTAGCAGTAAGTAACGACACATGATTTAATAACAATAACAATTGTAAATGCGGCTCTAATGAAATGGACCCCACTTATTTAACTTGATATAAAATTTAAAAATTAGCTGCAGTTGTCATCAGCAGGTGAAAAGTTTTGTCGCCACCAGCCCTTCAGGCTGGGATTTATGTTCTCTTTGCTTTCCCAACCTGTCAACCCTTCTCCAATCTTTGATATAAAATTAGTTTGCTTAACCCTGCCAGAAGCAGGAAACAGCAATGGATAATGATGATGATTTTTAAATACACCAGAGGCCTATAATATTTGCATACAGTAAATTGTTAAGTCTAGGCTCTAACCTTGGTTCAACAGGCAGAGGAACACTCAGGAATCCAGACCCAGTGCCAATGTTTGCCATTCTTGCTATGTGTCCAGAAGAAGCCCCACCAGCGATGATCGCTATGGCAAACTTGATGGAGCGAACTTCCCCGGATGGAGTTTTCACCTAGATACACGCACAATGCAGGGCATAAGCAAAATGCGGAGGCAGAGGTAAGGTCATTTTGAAGAATCACTCAGCGAACACAAATTATTTTGGAAAGTAATTTCATTGATCGATTGTGTAACATGTTTCACCCTTAGTTTTCAGTTGATGTATTTTAGCTAGATCCATGGTGAGGTTAGAATATCGTTCAAAATGCCCCGAGTGGATCTTCACTTTTAACATAGGAATAAGCGGTAGGCCTAAAACTAAATTTGTACCACTAAAAGGTAAATTTTGAATATTCACCGGTATTTGCAGGAAATGCCACTGCTACAGTATTGTGAACAAAGGTACAATAAAATAATAATGATCACGCGGTACACAAAATATAGAGCGTAGCTATTTAATAAAAGTCCA
Source organism: Sweltsa coloradensis (assembly GCA_024449915.1). NCBI lineage: Eukaryota > Metazoa > Arthropoda > Insecta > Plecoptera > Chloroperlidae > Sweltsa > Sweltsa coloradensis. Next base: position 590,462 of record JAMZAV010000679.1, on the reverse strand, counting down.
AGAATGATACAAAACCAATAACTAACCTTAATTTCCCCCGAGGAGATGGGAGTAAAAATATAATATGTCAAATATGTTTGAAACAGACAGTTAGGCCTATTAATCCTGCCTTCGGGTGTGGGCCAGCCTTGCCCCTCTTTATCACCAGGGTCACCAAAAACTTGAAAAAAGTAGTTTCCTACTGAAAATCAGTTACTACCGGTATCAGTATGTGAATGAGTGAATACTCTAAGCTAAATACAAATTTATTCCTTTAATTATTCTGTATACAGTATCGTCCTTCTTTAAGAGCAATGTGAACAAAAATAGCATCTCAATCGGAGATAATTTACAGTTTTTATCGTTCAACATGACACACACGGACTGACGGACAAAGAAGTGATGCATGCAGCATATGGAGGAGCTTCATCATCATCCATCACCATTTCCCACTTCTGGCAGGGTCAGCTTGGGTTAAGCAACAAAATTTTTCCATTTCTTTCTGTCCTCCCACAATCGTGTCTCTTCCACATCTTCCCAACTTTCTCCTCTTGCCTCCAGGTCTCCTGCTATGATGTCCTTCCATCTCTTCCTTGGTCTACCCCATCTTCTTCTTTCTTCTTCAATCCTTCTTTCATACATTTTCTTGGGCATCCTATTTTGCCCCATTCGTTTCATATGTCCATACCATCTCAACCTTGTCCTTCCTGTTCTGTCACTTAACTTATCTACACCTAGCATTTCTCTAATGTCCGTGTTTCTTATTCTATCTCTTTATTGATCTTTATGGAGGAGCTTAGCTCCCTTAAAAGAGTACTATCAACAAATTATTGTTGAAACAGGTAATTCTCATGGTAATAGGCTGGCATATTAATATGCTGACCCTATAGTAGGGGTGGCAAGCTGGTCAAATGACTGGTGAAAGTAATATTTTGTTTATTTAATAAATATTTAATTTGGATCACTCATTCTTCAAAGGAAAGTCAACTTTTGTAACCGGGTACATTCCCTTACAAATTTAAAATTGGACACTTCCCTGTTGTAGCCGTTCATACTTTACAGTGAGCAAACAAAGTGTTGGTAAATTCATACTCACTCATTTAGATCAATAATTATTAATTACAATCACTAATGAACGTTGATCATATAATATTGATTAGCCTAGTCTGGTTGCAGACAATGTTGTAACTTGTAAGTATCCTGCCACAAAAGGCCAGCGTCTATACCAGCAAAATATACTTCTTTAAATATTTGACCGACTTTTGGTCAATTGACAGATCAAAGTGCCATCCCTGCCCTATAGTAGATTGGAAAACTAAAAAGGACAACAGAGATGATTTCTGCCAATTTATTGGAGAAAAATAAAGAATAAAGAATGTAAAACTAGTTTTAAAATCAATAGCAGATCAAAAACAGTAATGAGGGAAAACAGAGACCTATGCAAAATACTTAACACCAGTAGCAAAAATAGGAGCAAGTTAGACATCAACACAAAGGGGATCACCAGGCCTACAGACGACATTTCTGGGTTATCAATCATGCATCAGAATATTAGGAGTATTGGGAACCCAGATAAAATTAATGAAATCAGTGCCTTACTGGACGATTTCCCCCTTATAGACGTAATTTGTTTGACAGAGCACTGGAGACAAGAAAATGAACTTCGACATGTAAGATTACCTGACTTTGAACTGGCAACGTACTCGACTAGACTTAAGGAAAATTATGGTGGCACCTGTATATTTTGTAGAAACTCGTTAGAAAAGGTATCCATACGGCATGACTTAAACAAACTTAACATGGAAAAACAGTTTGAATGCTCTAGTATTGAATTGGAGATGGAAGGTAAATCAAAAGTAAAGGGATAATAACTTGTATATACAGACCACCTAACGGGGAGGTTGAGATATTCTTTGATAAACTAAATCAACTTTTAGATAAACTGCACAAGGGGAAAAATATAAGTATCATATGTGGAGATTTTAACATCGACTTGCTAAAAAACTCCAAAGAAAAATGTAATTTTGAACTAATACTAAAATCATACAACTTTAAAGCGGTAATCAAAACAGCAACACGTTGCACAGACACGTCACAAACGCTTATTGACAACATAGTAACCAATGTAAATGATAAGACTTTCATGATACAAAATTTTCCAACCACACTTTCGGATCATAATGCACAAGTGATTACATTTAAAAAAGAAACATTGCCTAAACCTCTAAATGACATTTAATGATGAAAATATAAAAATGTTTCTGGATAACCTTGCAAATGAAACTTGGGTGGGGGTGCTACATGCAGTAGATACAAATGAAAAATACAATACTTTTCTTAGCATTTTTAAAAGTCACTACGAAGCGTGTTTTCCAAAACGGCAAAAACAGACTACTAAAACGAAAAGTTGGATTACTCCGCAGCTCAAAAACACTGGTAAACAACTTAAACAACTCCATCATCAAATGAAATACCATAATGATATGGAAACAAAGCTTAAGTATCAGGCCCTTAAATCAAATATAAAAAAGACTTGAAGAAGGCAAAACGCGTAAATAATAACAATTTTATTACAAAAGCTAAAAATAAAAGTAGAGCCATTTGGCAAATAGTACGCAAAGAAACGTTCTCAACGAATACAAAACAATTGAAAAACATTAAACTGCATATTAGGGGAACAAATAAAACGGACCGGTATGTTGAAAACCCACTAGAGGTTGCCTCAGAATTTAATACGTTTTTTGCAAATGCTTTCAAATCAGTGAGTCCAGACGACCAGCCACAAAGCAAGAGAATAACCAATAACGGGGAAGACGAAGACCCAATGGAGATGATAAAAAAACATAGTGAACCGTTAGGGAACTCGTTGACTTTGACACCGGTCACGGAAAAGGAGTTGGTGGAAACTGTCCTAAAACTAAAAAACACAACAGCGTGCGGGTGGGATGACATCTCAACGCTAATAATAAAAAAAAGCGTTCACTTAATAAAAGGGCCATTAACCCATTATTTTAATAACTCGCTAGAGACCGGTATCTTTCCAAATAATCTAAGGCTATCCGTGGTCTCTCCTCTTTATAAAAAAGAGGACCCAGCTAATATTAACAACTATAGGCCAATCTCAATGTTGCCAATATTTGCAAAGGTACTGGAATCATTAGTACAATTTCGAGTCGTCCAGTTCCTGGAAAGTAATAATGTAATATCAAAATCACAACATGGTTATCAAAAAAACAAATCGACTATAACGGCTCTAGCAGAATTGGAAAATCTTACTCTGAAAGCAATGGATAAGGGAGAATATGCTTTGGGCATTTTTTGCGATCTGACAAAAGCGTTCGACTGTGTTGACCATAATGTACTTCTTAGCAAGCTAGATTTCTATGGTATAAGAGGGGTGGCATGGAAGTGGTTTAAATCGTATCTTGGGGGAAGAAAACAAAAAGTAAAAATAAGATATAATAAGAGAGGGCTTTGTACAGAATTCTCTTCAAACTGGTTAGAGATGGTGGCCGGAGTACCACAAGGTTCGGTCCTTAGTCCTACCCTCTTCCTTGTTTATATAAATGATCTACAAAAATATATTAAAGAAATAACGTTAATTCTTTTTGCAGACGACATAACAGCGCTGCTATTTAATAAATGTCTGGAAAGCCTCGAGAGGGAAGCAGTAATTATTATTAAACTAATTTACCAATGGCTGGTAGCAAACAAGTTAGCACTAAATGAGACTAAAACATGCTTTATTCAGTTCCATTTTTGGCAGAAGCATATAGAACATTTCCCAAAATTACAACTTAATGATAAAAAAATTGAGCGAGTAACGAATACAGGGTTCCTGGGGGTAATCACAGATGAAAATCTAAACTGGGAAAGCCATATAACCAAACTAAGTTCTAAATTAAGTTCGGCATCTTTTGCATTGAGGGTGATTAAGGCAGCCACAGGCAAGCAAACAGCTAAGATTGCATATCACGCATATTTCGAGTCACTACTCAGATATGGAATACAAATATGGGGAAGCACCACTCACCTAGGGGACATTTTCATACTCCAAAAAAAAGCGATAAGGATAATAGGAGGACTAGCCTTCAGAGAGTCCTGTGTGGCAACATTCATTGAATTAGAGATTCTTACGGTACCATGTATCTATATATATGAATTGTTGAAACTAATTATTAAACAGCAGACAGACAGAGACCAAACATTAAATAAAGACATTCACCAGTATAACACAAGACATAGGGGGATTTTAACATACCACGCAGTAGAACAACTAGGTACCAAAAGGGTTATTGTATTACAGGCCAAACAATATTCAATAAGCTCCCAAAGGGTATTAGAGAAATAGGAAATAAGGATAAGCAGATAGAGAAAATACACAAGTACCTAGTCAAAAATGCATTTTATTCTGTAGAGGCATATTTTACAGTGTGACCAAAATAAACAAAAGGTGGTGTTTGTATAATGCTTAATGCTACAACTTGTTAAATGTTACAATTTTAATTACTAACTTTGAACTAATTTTAACCAATGATTGTGATCCATGGTTGAATTGTTTTTTACATAAGGGTCTGCAGTGTTGTTGCATTTTATGTATTTATTATTGTTGTACAGAAACTGGTTGTAGGTAAATTTTCTTTTTTTTTAGTTTTTAGACATGCCTGGATAGGCAATGACATGTAATATACCCAGACCAGCTGATGTTGTAACGGGTCAACATTACGAAAATAAAAATGAAATGAATGAATGAAATGAATTGTATTTTGTTCACAGCTGTTGAATGAAATTGAAGATGGCATAACAAGTGTACAACCATTGTATGGGACAAGGACAACGCTAGCTACTCAGCTGTTCTTCAAACTAACTGACGTTGACCCAATCTGGACAATATACGTAGGACCTATTTCAAATCACTCACTTCCTGCTATTAACTGTCCATAAGACCTAATGAAATAACCATCCCACAGCACATACCAGCAGTTTATCCAGCCCATTGTAGGTTCCTGGCTCGATGCCATCCATCAAGACGTCTTGCATGTTCTTGAACTCGAAGCCGACGACTTCTCCGTGGGTATACTCGGCTCCCAGGGAAATGGCTTTCCTCTTGAACGCGTGCAACAGACACCACGGGTCGAACCACCCCTCGTTCTCCAGGCCGTGGCAGCCGAGAGCGATTCCGTCGGTGTTGATCCAAGGAAACTTCGCTTTCAGTTTGGCAGGCGTAAGAAGTTCGTTTTTGGCTCCGAGTTTGCTAGAAGACAAAAAGCATGATGCAATTCTTTATTATTCCTTGAGTTTCAATCCCAGAGTTGGGAGCATTTTTTTTTTGCCCGCATAGGTCTCAACTTAGTCTACTTTATACCACCAGAAGGCTCTTGATGATATGATTCTGAATCCATGACAACCTAGGCAGGTTATCCCCAAAGTTTTAGTGAAAAAGTCGGATTATCAATATTTTCGTAATCATAATTCCTACTAGGAAGTAGGAATGCTCAAGGTCACGATAATCAATCTTTAGCAACATTTTGATAATAAATCATGAAAATATAATCAAATTAGGGCCCTACACATTTTCTGAAGAAGAAAAAAACATTGTCCAAAATCCAAATGCATCATATTTATATCATTGGATGAGCGTAGCGAGCGAAGCGAAGATTCTATTTCACTACACTGGAGAAAAAAATCCGGAATGTTTTTTTTTCCCTTCTTTCTTGTCGCACGATTCCGGCTAAACCGATACCGTACTCCGTTTGCGATGAAATTTTATAGAGGCCTTCGAAATCTCTGAACTTAGAACTGCCACGTTTTTGAGCGCAATCAAAAAATTATTTCTTATGAAAATCGCAATTTTACGATTTTTTCGATTTTTTGAAAATTTATTTTACTTACAACACCCTACATGCTTAATCCGATTTTCATGATTTTTTCACAGAACCTTAATTTTATGAATTAAGATATCCGTGTGAAATTTGAGCGCAATCGAAAAATTATTTTCATGAAAATATAAATTTTGTGGTTTTTTTTTTTTTTAAACAATTTTTTTTACTTATAACAGCTAGGCCTACATGCTTTATTTTATTGTAATACTTTTTTCACAGAACCTTAATTTTTTGAATTTATATATTCGTGTGAAATTTGAGCACAATCAAATAATTATTTCTTATAAAAATCGCAATTTTTCGTTTTTTCAATTTTTTAAAATTCATACGATTAATTAAAAAAATTAAAAATTAAAGTTTATTTTTTATTTAATTTAATTTAATTTAAAAAAAATCTTCAACTTAGTACTAATTTTTTCACAGAACAACAGAAAATCCGCATAACCATGGCAGCTCAATGCACCAATTACGCTCATCCAACAACGCGGCGGGACTTAAGGCCGATGCACAATTGCCCGGTAACGAGAACGGGAACGACAACGATAACGGGAAGACGGTAACGTTAAGGTCTTCGATGCACAATAGCCCGTGAAGCGGACGGTAAGAAATAAAATGGAGGTTGGTTAACATGCAATTTTTGTTATTAATTTGTTGCGCATATTTGGTACACCTGGTAAATAACATACACCACAGCCTTTCTGAAATACCTACCAGCTGATACATTTATTGTACACTTTTAACAGGCCGTGGACATCTTGATTCTGATTGGTTCCGGTAAGGTACTGGACGGGAACGTTACGGAAAGTTAAAACTTGGTGATGTTCCCGTTGTCGTTGCCGGGATACGGGAACGACCGGCAACGGGAAGCTTTATTGTGCATCGTGTCGTAGTTAACGTGTGATTCAACTTTCTTCCCGTTATCGTTAACGGTAACGTTATCGTTACCGGGCAATTGTGCACCGGCCTTTAAGCGTTATCCTAGTAGGTAGTATTGTATGTAGTAGGTAGTACAAAGTGAAGGGTCATTCAATTATTTATTTATTTAGACCAATTTTTCAATGAAGCATTGCACAATATCCAAGAATCCCAAAAGAATACAACAGTGACTAGAGCTACATGGGTGTGTGTGATACACACAGACAATGCCAGAATCAACACTTGAGGCTAATACGAGACAAGACAACTTCAAATTTATTATGAGCCTCATTGCTTCGACTGCTCCAAACTCAAAAGCCAACATTTACACATTCCCAAGCCAAGAATTGATGGACAATTCCATATCAGAATCTAAAAATCTACCGTCTGTTCTCGGGACTTGATTGCGAGACCTTCTGCATTGCACTGGACACTAACCAAGGGACCAATGAGCATATTTTTAGTTTTTAAAAGCATATAGGATCGGACCCACTTTGAGGCAAGTTCAACATGTCGTCTTATCACAAAACAAACATCTTTTTCAATGTATATATATCAAGGTTGAACGGGACAAAATGCCAAATGGCATGGATCGGAGCGAACAGGAGTCCTACCTCTACTGGCTGGCTAACTAGAAAACACATGATGACATGAATAATGTCAATTGTTGGCATATGAAAAGAAGATATCAATGCAACCGGTTACATACCAAAGAGTAGGCTATTAATCGCATGTGCATTGTAGGTGAGTGACTGTATGCTCAGGCACCATTCATTTACCATGGTAATACAGCCTCTTATAAGTAAACAAATAACAACATTAAATAACTGAAAGACCTACTCACCAACCAAGTCAGTCACCACAATATCACTCGTTCCTACAATATCACTTGCAATACTAGATTGAGAATTAACACCATCCCCAAAACTAGTGATTATGTTACTTGAGGAAACAAAAAACAAATTAATTTTAGTGAGTTTAGAAACTTTTTAACGTTTTTTTTAGCCCCACTTGGTCGTTTCTGTTTATTAGTCGAATACATTATATCAATCCCCCTTCAGCAGACGTTACTGAACGAAATATTCTTGACATAGGCCTAACTATTGCACACGTAGCTTCAACAGTACGGGGGTAACACACAACACAAGTTCAACTACACTAATTTTGTACACCCGCGAGTCACGACACCCACACTATTTCGATCTTCCTTTTCAACTGAACTGAGGCACAAAATTAAATGCACCTAAAAATAAAATAGCAGATCTTGTTTCGATATCTAAATTGGCTGGCTAACAAGGTCTTTAAAAGTTATAGGAAATCAGATTTTTGCAATAAATTATTTTCTAAATTGAAAAAGTGTGAAGAAGCCATATAGTATTCCTAGTATTTCAGAAACGGTAATTTGTCAACTCACGATGGTCAGGACCCACCCCACCCCCACGAATCCATACCCGTTGCAATGGAATTATGATGAGACATGTTTTCAATGTTTCACAGTTGAATGACATTCTAGGGATTTTAGGAAATGCTAAAGCCTAAAATGTATAATTTGGCGACCGACCCCTATCCTTGGGGGGCCCCTTAGAGGCCGTGGGCCCCGGTGCGGCTGCACCACTTGCACAGCCGATATCTACGCCACTGGCTGTTACACTAGTTCTCGAACCGTCCGTCTGTTCTAACCAGCGACCTATACGTGTGTTTCAGGGCAGAGCTTACACCCACTCCCCCTGTGACCATGCCCGACGTTGCTTAACTTTGGTTAGAGAGATAGGTATTATTTTTGTTGTAGGCCTACAGTGGGTAAAACAAAGAAAAAATGGCAAGGTTCGACTACAAATCGTTCTTCCACCTAACCAGTGAACTTAAAACTATCTTAAAAAACAACAACAATAAAGATTACAGAGTTACTACTTTACTAACATGTCAGGTTTCAAATTACTAATTTAAAATACAAATACAAAATTAATTACTGTAATTAGGCCTACATAGTTAAATTTAATCCACTATCATGCTTAAACATACAAATTATAGATAAAAATAAAAACAATGCTCAGGTAAAAAGCAGAAGCTTTTGAAAAAAAAGCTGTTCAAGTGGGAACCGGTTTTAAGCGACCGCGGTTAAACCGCTGCCTTTGGATGAAGGTTAACGGTTAACGGTAAAACGTTGAGTTGAGATCAATATTAGGTTTCATCGTTCTCATAGGCATACACTTTTAGAGCAGGGCTTCCCAAACTTTTTAGATGCAAAACTTTTGCAACCCACCTAGCTATAATATAGAATAAAGAAAAAGGGGGGGGGGATAGTGGAAGGAGGAGGCTACTCCCTGATGGGGAAGGGACTGGAAAGGGTAGAAGTCATAGCCTAGAGTACTTGGGGGTGTGGCTTCATAGAAAATTAAATTGGGAAGAACATGTGAAAGATGTAGGTAACTAAAAGAGGATTTAGCCCTAAAGTTCTCAACTTCATGATGAGAACCCTAAAAGGGGCCAGCAGGGACCTAAAGGGTAAAGCATATAAAACACTCGTAAGGCCAACTCTGGAATATGCAGGGCAATATGGGATCCACACAGGAAAGGGGAAATAACGGGTTTAGAGGCTGTTAAAAAAAGGACAAAGGAGAGTGATAAACAAGGGGAAAACTTGGGAGTGATAAGCTAGTTAACGGTAGGATGGAAAGAACATATGAAAGCGTCACAGGAATGGTCAATGATCTAGGGTGGGAAAAACTAGAGGACAGAAGGAGAAATGTCAGACTGGGAAAAATGTATTGGGTCTCCAGGAATAATGAGGGATGGACGGAACTAAATAAATGCTTAACGAAAGCTACTTGGTATAGTATGACTAGGCATGACCCCAAATTAGGCCTACCATATGCTTTATTACTGTCACTGTTAACTTACTGTTGGAGTTTCCAGTTTTCTTCTAATTGTGCAGCTCCTTTTTCAGAGGCAAGAAATAGATAGCCATACGGAGTGAATTGTATATCTGGAGCATCGTATCCTTCTACAGACAAATGCTGTTTGATGTTTCTAAAGAAATTAGCTGCAAACATTGACATCTCAATATTCTCTGGTAAAGAGAACTGTTGTCTGAGACCTCCAACGGAGAGAACTGTAGATGCTTTCTCATACTGAAAAAAAGGAATTTGTAAGTTAAGTGTTTTACTTGAAGTAATAAAACATTTTTGGCATGCAGGTTACCAATTACCTGCTCAGAGATATATGTATTTGACTTTACCGAAGGATCCTTCTCTACAACGGCTACACTGAGACCCCGTGGAGCTCTTTGTTTTAACCAATAAGCAATCGAAGAGCCAACTATTCCACCGCCAATAACTACAACGTCACAATGGGTTGGAAAACTATCAGGATTAAAGGATTGGATTTTGTCTTCATTGGTAAGGAAAGATTTTACTGTCTGCACGTCTTTGCCGAGAAGGCGAAACGTCCGGTTCAATGGATGCTCGGATTCGACAACAGGAGTCGTAGAACCAGGACTATTATTAGGGGTAGATGCTTTGGGTGTAGGGGTAGAGGGAGGGTCAGGAGTTGAATTTGAATTGTGACGTTGATTTGCTACATCATATGACCTGCTATTGGCAGTGGCTTGGAAGAATTTACGAACACAAGTACTACTTGATCTCCGTAGATGACTTAATTGAGACATAACTAAGTGAACTGGTTACTATCTAGGCTTACAGAATATATGCCCAAGCAGGGCTACTATATCTCCTAGCTAGTCAGACCCGGTTGGCAGCCTAGGTGCGTAACGAGTCTAGACCTAGGGCCTACTAACCTCAACACCTAGGAACCTTACAAGCTAGCCTAGCCTATCCTAGGCCCTAGTTAGGCCTCGACCCTCAATGTAGCCTAGGAACTCTTATCTTCTAGTCATTCAGATTATATTATAGGTCATTAGGCCTATGTGTGATAACCCTAAACGAATGTTACGAAATTCTCGACATTGATAAAAGATAAAATAGAATCAATATTTTGCACTCGTCGAAACTGATAAAACAATGTAAACAGAGAATCTTCCGGCCGGGGAGCACGTGACCACAGCCAGACTAATCATGTGACTAGCGGCGTAGGTGGCGGTGGGATGGGGAGTATCAATGGATGACCCAGAATACTAGGAACCACAAAGTGGTGCACACGACGCACATTTTGTTTCTAGAACTGGCAACACTGCTTTAATGTTGGCGGCAGTGGTCCACCTGTTGTTTTCGCGGTTGTTTCCCGCGCGCGCTTTGTAGGCACGGCTTCGGTAACGTAGGCCCTTTATTCTGTTCATTAGAACTTCGAAGGTAATATTTGGCTTTTTGCGGCTGGGTATATTGCAGCTAAAATGCCAGGTATTATACCTAAGCAATCAAATCTTCCCGAAGACGTGAAGATCAAGTAAGTAGGCTTGCCTTTGTTCCTAACAATCGAATCCAGGTGTTCAAGGGAAGAGGGCCTACTTAGCCCTAGGCGCGCCCCTGAAACGAAGCCCGGCAATGGTAGGCCTAGCCCCTAGGCCTAGGCTAGCCTAGCCCTAGTCCTAGCGCCCAGGTCTACCGGATGTTTTATACACAAAGCTAGGGCTAGGCTAGCCTAGCTAATATGAATTTTGTTAAGAATTATACCATTTGTACGGCTATCTGCAATTTTTTGCTGGACTGTTTACTAGGCCCTAGCCTAGGGCAATTGCCTTAATCCTACTAGGCCCCTAGGCCTAGGCCTACCTAGTTTGGGTAGGCGTAGGCCTAGGGTAGCCCTAGCCTTACTCACCCCAAGATGAGAGTTGAATGGGATCAGGCAAGTTAGACTGGTCCAACGCCCTAAGGCTGAGCCAAGGCCAGTGCCAGGCCTTGATGCCAGAACCAAACCATTGAGCATAGCCTAGTAAGCCTAGGCCAAGCTCATGCAGACAATGACCTGGGCCTTCTACTTTGGTGGTGGTTTTCTTTTCTTCTCTTCTTCTGCATCCTTTTATTCCTATGGTCCTTCCTTCTCCCCATATTAGAAAGTAACCTATCCTATAGGGAAGCCTCACGTGACGTCACAGCTTGCCGGCAAGTGGCCGCGAATCGAACTGATGGACAAGCATTCTCATTTCGCAAGTTGACGCCTGGTGAACGGCTCAACAAAGATCACGCTTTAACTTTTATCCTATTCATTATTTGGACGAAACATAAGAGAAATATTATTTAGCAAACATATCATTTCTTCTAATAGCCTAGCGATGATCTCGAATTTTTGTATGGCTACGATAGATTCCTTGTTATGTTTCAAAGCGTTAGTCGTCTCCGGTTGTCGACCCACGAAGAGAACTTTTAAATGAACTTTCTAAAACTGAAAAGTTTTTTCTCAAAAAGAACTATACAAACACATTTAAAAAAATATTAGGCCCAAGTTCATTGAAAAGTTCACATAAAAAAACTCGTTCTTTTTAAGAGTTCTCACCCAACACTGTACGGTAGTACAATAACACGATTAAATTTGCCCAAACACAATAAAAAACTTGCAAGATGTTTTTTTTAAAAACACTAGGGCTAACAGTAGGCCTATTTAGCCAGAGGTGGATGTGATGGTGGTGAACGATATGTGGAAATATGAGAGGGGAACATGGGCATCTGATGTGGATAAGAACTAGGGTTGCCATATGTCCCCATATTCAATTTTAAGTCCCGCATCCCGCCAATACTGTCAATAATTGTGTCCCGCTTGGTGGAAAAGTTTTTGATCCCAATGCATTTTTGGGGGTTTTCTGGTTTTTACATTATACAAAAACGACAATATTTTAATTCATGCAGTCCATTTGTTTTCTTCTGAAATGCTCAGAATGCACTCTAAAAGCACTGTTTAAAAAAAGTTTGTCTGCGGCGCTATTGGTGAGCGCCCAAACCCCCGTGCTGATTCTGGGTGGAAAGATTTGTGCCTCTATTTTGAGTTTAAATTATGGCAACCATAGTAGAAACTCATTCTTGGCCAGAACGGTGGTGGAATGAAATGGGTTAGTGGGGAAAAAGAATCTTAAAGGATTAAAAAATTTTGGTACTCAAGCTGCTGTCAAAGGTTTTTATCCTGAAGCTAGAAAAGAGAAAGTAGAGGCCATGCCCCGATGATGAGATTGATGGGTATATGGGCAAACGACAAAGTTACAGAAAGACCAGTCAAGTAGGATGGGAAACAAGAAGATAGAAATCCTCAATCGGGGAGAAAGGAAAGGGAAATAATACGGAAGAAAAGAGGAAACCAAGAGAATAAGAGGGAACAAAAGAATGGAAGAAGAAAGAATAAACCTGCCACTTACTATTAGTCAATAGCAGGGGAAGACAACAATACAAAATTTCTGTTGGTGGTGGTGCCGGGTTGGCAGCAAAAATTACTTGATTATTTTCGTGATGACATTTTTTATCATTTTTATCACGACAATTTTTGGATGAGCGTAGCGAGCGAAGCGAAGACTTCAATTTCACTGACCCCCAAAAAATTTAGCTCCAATGTTTTTTTTTTTTTTTTTTTTTGTATTTCTGTCTGTTTGTTTGCTCTCTACCGGGCAACGACATATGCCATCTTGATGAAAATTTGAGGGGACCTTCGTTTTCTCTGAACTTAGACTTGCTACGTTTTGGGTACAATCGAAGAAATATTTCTTATGAATATCGTACTTTTACGATTTTTTTTCGATTTTTAGTGCGATATTTTCGTTACATTTGAGTCGATTCTGACCAAACGGGTGGGGCTACAACCATATTTCACATTGACTTTAGGATTATGGTGATTTGGTACCTTGTGAAAGAAAAAGCTGAAAAAGTTAGCTAGATCCCTTAGATAATACAGGTTTTACTGTGAGTTTTTCGATTTTTAGTTTGATATTTTCGACACATTTGGGCCGATTCTGACCAAACGGGTGGGGCTACAACGTTCGTATTTCACATGGACATTAAGGTTATGGTGATGCAGTGGCGTGCAGACAATGGTTCCGCGGCGCGAGCCGCGCCGGTGCCAAAGCCAGGGGTGTACCCACCCCCTGGCTTTGGGTGACCCACCCCCACTCACCTCTAGAGAAGGTGTGGGTGGGAGAAAAAATATAACATGTACAGGTAATACAAGAGAAATTGTTATTAGTTATCACTTCACTAGGTTTGCAAGCTGGATGTAATGGTGTATAGTTGTATAGCAATATCTTGGTAGTTATGTCGTCTTCGGCATCAGCAGAGCGAACATTTTCTAAATTAAAATTGATCACGAACCGCCTTCGCCACGACCGTTGAAGAGGAGAGCAGTGGTGGATGCAGGGGGCGGTAGGGGCGATCGCCCCCCCTTGATCCTTGAAAACCATAAATTTTATTGTATAATGAATATGTTCAGACACCAGAAATATCAATGTTTTCTTTCGATTATGATTTTTTTAAGTTTATTGCTTTTAGTCAATTCCTCACAGTTACACGATATTATTTTCTTTGGTTTTCCCCAAAATCGTAACACATCTATAACTTCATAGGCTTTGATGGTCCCATGAAAATTTCAGCACGATTTTTCTTTCTTTCTTTCTTTTTTTTCTGTATTTTTGTGTGTTTGTTAACACGATTCCGGCTAAATTGATACTCCAACTACAATGAAATTTTATGGAGGCCTTCGAAATTTCTGAACTTAGAACTGCCACGTTTTTGAGCGCAATCGAAAAATTATTTTTCATGAAAATCGCAATTTTACGATTTTTTTCGATTTTTAAAAAATTTCTTCGTCTTATAACACCTATATGCTTTTTCCAATTTTAATGATTTTTTCACAGAATTTTAATTTTATGAATTAAGATATTCGTATGAAATTTGAGCGCAATCGAAATGTTATTTCTCATGAATATCCAAATTTTACGGGTTTTTTTCTTTTTTAAAACTGTTCTTTGACTTATAACACCAACATGCTTCATCCTAGTGTAATGATTTTTTCACAGAACCTTAATTTCATGAATTATTATATTCGTGTTAAATTTGAGCGCAATCAAATAATTATTTCTTATGAAAATTTCAATATTACGATTTTTTCCCTTTGTTAAATTATGATTTATTAAAAAAAAATTAAATTTAAGTAAATTTTTTATTTAATTTAATTTTAAAAAAAAATTCAACTTAGTAATGATTTTTTCACAGAACAACAGAAAACCGCATATAACACATGGCAGCACAATGCACCAATTACGCTCATCCAACAACGCGGCGGGACTTAAGCGTTTTCCTAGTCCAATAACATTAATTTTAACACTGATTTTGAAAATGTGAGGGTATAGAAACACATGAGCGATAGCGATTACAAAGGGACTTAATTCAGTTTGTTGTTGGGCTTGGGCCTTCTTTCGGTTTTACCTTCCTCCAGAGGGCCTATTTTAGTGAGCAACTGCAAAAAAATATATTGAAATATACCCTCTCTAAAGTCATTAAAACTCGTTTTTGAAAAAAGGCCTAAAAAAAATTCCCTGAGGGACTAAGCCAGGGGGCTACGCCCCCCAGACCCCCCGTGTGGTGCGAGCTGAGTCGCCCCCCCCCCCTACTTTGAGAGGTCCTGGATCCGCCCCTGGAGGAGAGACTCGAAGACCTAATGACCTTGGCGTGTGAAATAGATATAAACATAGCTGTAGATAGGTTTGCTGCTTCTTCAGAAGTATACAAACGTACCCTAGTCTACCACTAGCTAGACACTGTCACTCATGTTGTTGTCAAAACCATATGCATAGGAAGTACTATAAATAATATTTTACAATTCGCTCAATAGACATCCACTTTTTCCTAGTTGAAGAAAATTTAAAGGGGCTGTCTTAATAATTGTATTGTAACCTGTGATTAATGTTAGATTCGGTGTGCTAATTACCTTACGATCAAACAGACCATACTAGGTTAATTGTATATCCACATTATGATTTTCTCAGTGTGTTAAAAACATATCCACAAATTGAAAATGGTAAATGGTTAATTTAATATAAAATTTGAAATAAATAAAAGAATATAGCAAATATAGCAAATCCTTGAAAAGTTTCCTATAAATTATTGCAAATTTGCAATTAGTAATTTAGTGTCCTAAATGTCTCAGATCGCACTACAGGCTATCTTGAGGGAATAATGGACCCAAAAATTTTCCGCCTCCGGCGGCTGGGGCTTCGCCCCAGACCCCGTGTGGCCAGCGCAAGTACATACACGGGGGTGGGTGTACCCATTAGTATGATCGCGCTCGCGCCGGTCCCTATCGAACCTCTGCACGCCACTGTGGTGATGTAGTACCTTTTGAAAGAAAAAGTTGACAAAGTTATCCAGAATGCATAGAAATAATGGTTTTTAAAATATGTTTTTTGAGGTTTATAATAACAACTAACAAGAAACAATAGAAACTTGACAACAGTCACCTACAATGCATTCACAAAGCACTTGCAAAGGAAAAATGGTCCCACGCAAACTAAAACTTACAAAAACGCTCATCCATCAACGCGGCGGGACTTAAGCGTTTTCCTAGTTATCATTCACGTGAGAATAGCAGTAGTATGGCAGTCCGCATAAGCGCAAAAAATGTTACAGCTACATGACGCGTTTTGAAGAAGTTTTATTCGGGAAATGTGCAGTTTGATCATATATCTAGCCTATCTATAATCAGTTAAGTAGGCCTAACAAAATCATATCAATTGAATAGGTAGGTTCTACCTATTATTGTGTGCCATCCCTAATTATTGGTTTTATACCTAGGGTCAAGCGAGGTAAAAATGATACAGAAAACTACACTTTGCTATGTGCAGCTCAATTAGATCTGCTTATGATAAAAATGTATATTCTTATGACATGGAAATTTGATTCTAAATTCAACCGGACAATTTATTTTTAGTTTTTATAGCCTTTAACATATTTAAATAAATAAAATGTGCGTATCATTTTTACCCAGCACTTTGGGCAAAAATGATACACGTGTGTTTAAAAATGATACACTGTGTTTTAAGCCCTTAAAAACATAGCTAGAGGTTAGGAAGAGGAAAAATAATGATACACATGGATAATTTGATTAACAATCTACAAAATAGTCATACCGATGTCATTTTTAAATATTGTTTTTCATTTTTGAACGGAACCATTTGTATCCTGGGAAACTGGCCTAGGCCTAGGCCTAGGCCTCCAAGACCTGGCTGCAGACCTTTGATTTGACCTGAGCTCAAAATAAGGCCATCATAATCTTAAGAAGCTTAAAATATTTAAATGGTACTATTCACAATTAATTTAATCCACAAAAAGAGTCTTTAAATTCACCTTGAAAATTGTTTGAGCTGAATTAACATGTGTTTTGGTCAGACATTGACCATATCATTTTTACCCCAAAGAGTGTATCATTTTTGTACCTCAACTTTCAGCTTCAATTCCTGCCACATGGCTCTAGGTAGCAGCACTCTGCAATGCTTTCTTAGTAAAGTGCAGCATTGACAATGATTGGAAACAGAGAGTGGTAAATTTGAATGAGTAGTGGCAGAGATTTCATTGAAAGTGTAAGCATCCGTGTACAAAGTTTTTTGGCAAGTTTTACAGGCACATTTCAATTAATTATTTCAAGTTTATTGCCATCTACTAACATAGCTATAATTAATATAATATTTAAGACTAAATAATGAGTTATTATTACCAAAAGAAAAAAATGAAAAAAGTTAATAAATACTTATCAAAATGCCACTGTATCATTTTTGCCCAATATTTTGTGTGTATCATTTTTACCTCACGTGACCCTATTTATGATTAAATAATTGAAAATTAAAATTAATTGAACGAGTGAGCGGAGCGAACGGAGTCCTCTATGGCAAGTTTTCGGCACTTCGTTGTGTTTATGTGTATGTGTGTATGTAGGCCTATTTGTGTCTGTCTGTCTGTGTGTGTGTTCGATGCGTAGGGGCCAAACTACTCGTCCGATTTTGCCGAAATTTCACACCAACTTCAAGGACCAATAGATAAGAGTGCTGTTAACATGGACAGCAAAATTTGCAGGAATCAACTTACAAAAAAATTTAAATTAATCAAATAACTACTTTATTTTTTTAAATTTAAAGTTTGCTTTGGAAAAAAAATACCGTTTCTCAACAATGTTACCACTTTGAATGTTGACAACTGACAAAAATTTCAGAATTTTATCTTGCCCTGCCAACTTACAAAAAATTAATTTCCGCAAAAAATCGAGTTTTGCAGAGCTTTACTAAATAGGATTTGATTTGAGGAACATAAAAGATGGATGCAGAACATATCGAGTAGAACTCGGGTTCATGTATGGAGCTTTCTAACACATATTTTGGAATCTTGGTAGCTTTAATACTTTGGCGTTGGCGATGTGATATATTTTCATTGTTTTGATGTTGCCCGCGTCCACGTGCATAGCGATCAGTGGCAGACAAGTCTCGACACGATGACTCATGCAGAGCAGCATGCATGCATGCTATGCTGCAAATGTAAATGTGGTAATCGCTCACTCGTCCAACAACGACTTTGGCGTTTTCCAAGTATGGTAATAATATGAGTCTCTTCAACAATGGGCAACAGGATGCTAATATTGCTACGTAATATTTAACCCATCTGCACCCGTAAGCGGACGAGTCCGCGAATCATAGCCTGGCCACGGAAGCCATAAGCGGACTGGTCCGCATTTACGCGTGCTTCCATTCAAACTGCAGTAGTATCAGCTCCTATCGGCCAATTGTTGTACTTTTTGTTGCATTTCCCGCGTCAAGCATGTAGTGACATCTAGTGGTGTTCTTTGGTACTCTTACGGCAAAAACGTGAAGCTACAATCGACTTTGTTATCGACGTGAACTTACCCGCCTGTCTACTGTCAATAATGGCAGATTCGGATCAATCAAAGCGTCGTTCTCGGCACAAACAGAAATAAATCAGTAAATTTTTGGATGTTCTTCGATCAGATTTCAGTGTCAGTGATGGTGAAGGTTGTGATTTTAATTGTATGCGTAGAACCGGTGCAGATATAGTAGGCCTAAGTGAAAGTGACAGCGAAGAAGAAATGTGCGTTGGTGTGCGTGGGAGTAACATTGAGGTTAGGAATGGGCGTGATCACGAGGGTCGTACTCGTAGCCCTACAAATTCGTGTATTGTTAGTTGTGAACAGGCCTAGGCCTAGAAATAATGCTACAGTAATAATAAGTGATAGTGACAGTAATGATGTTGATTACGTTCTTACTCTACTACGCTGCAACTTTGATGTGCAGAGGGCAAAAGTGCGTGGTTTCCGTGGGCGCGCTAGCGTTTTGGGGCGCTGGTGCGGATGGGTTAAAAAAAAATATACTGTACCGAAATTAAAAGTGAAATGAATTGAAATTGAATTTCCCTGGCTATTATAACTAAAATTGAATCAAATATATATATATATATGGATTGTTGTAGGTTTTCGCGGCCCGTCATAGGATAACTACTATATATTTACTTATATAATTGAGCGAGCGAAGCGAGCGTCTCCACTTGACTCTTATGGCTCCAATGTCTTTTTTTTTTTTTTTTTTTTTTTCTGTTACTGCTTCGATACAGGTCGCACCGTTTCTCTGATCGACCTGAAATTTTGCACACATGTACATACCACCTAGGCGGGTTGCTGTATAGTTTTGTGGCAAAATCGTTCAAAAAGTTAAAAAGTTACATTAAAGTCAATCGAAAGTTTTTTTTTCAAACTAAACGGCGACAAAATCTGAGGTGGCCAAATCATTTAGAATGTCCGTCCGATCACGAATATGTTATTTTTATTTTGATCCGATAAGTAGTGTAGATGGAAATTACATTATAACAAAGTCCCGTTACCATAGCAACGGAAAGTCGCACAGCTTTTTTGGCTCATGATAGCGGTCAAACGGAGGCTCGGATCGAGTTGAAATTTTGACCATCCGCAAGTTTCGTTCCCGATTGAATGCCATTAGTTTTGTGGCAAAATCGTTCAAAAAGTTATAAAGTTACATTAAAGTTAAACTAAAGTTTTTTTTAAAAACTAAACGGCGACAAAATCTGAGGTAGCCAAATCATTTAGAATGTCCGTCCGGTCACGAATATGTTAATTTTATTTTGATCCGATAAGTAGTGTAGATAGAAATTACATTTTAACAAAAGTAACGTTACCATGGCAACGAAAAGTCGCACAAGAATTCTGGTCACTATGTACTGCCACCTAGAAGAAATCAAGAGTAAAATAGTTTTCCCAAAGAAATGATGTCAAGGTCCTCTAGATGGCGGTGGATTTTATCCATTCTCTCCTATTTTACAAATTTTCAGCTAAATCGATCAAGACCTTAAAGACTTATTGGTATGTAACATTATGGGAATGTCGTACTCGGGTCGTGTTGCACGTACCGGTGCTCGCTCAACAACGCGTCCAACTGAGCGTTTTCCTAGTTACTATTTATATATATATATTTTTTAATGATCAAGAACAGAAAAAGTTTAGTAGGCCTAGGCCTACCGATAATGAAAAAAAGTGAAAGAAAGAAATAGATTTTTTATGGGTCGTAGCCTGTAATAATATTGTTACATGGCGTTCCCCAATGCTGGCTGGTTAGTGATCAGGTAGGCCTAGCTAGAGCCGGTTTGGTAGCGATGCTGGAAAATACACCTCTACAATAGAACAATAATTTCTCAAGGTGATATGAGACCTCGATTTGTAATCATTTTTTGGTATGCAATTGTTACAGACTTGAAGAATTGGACAATGATTTTCAAGAAGGCTGTCTTACTTTAAAAGGATATTGTAATAAGAAGTGGAAGCTTCTTGAATCTCATGTATCGGGAAAAATTGTTGACAAAGTAAATGTGTTAAAAAATCAGCTGGAATCCAACAAATCATCGGAGGTAAGTAGCAACAATAACAGTAAGAATGAGCATTATTATTAGTTCTTTATCCCATACATTCATTAGTCATTACAATAACAAACAAACGGATGGATGTAAATAGTGGACCTGTGCAGTAACCTACTCAAAAATGTTCTGGCTAAAAATAAAAAATAAATAAATTTGTATTTAGAGTCTGCTTGCAGCTGGGGCTTTGCCCACACCTCGTTATGATTCAAGTCTATTTACCGCCCGCCACCTTTTTTCTTTGACTATTAGAAAAAAGAGCTGATAATCTATATGCATGTTGTTTATTTTCTTGTCAGGAAAACTACTATGACCAAGTTGTGGACCTTCTCAAACTTGAAGCAGACTCTTCTGAAATCGAGGATGAAAGTGAAACTCCACAACCTGAAGTTGTTGTTGTCAAAGAAACTACCATCCCTGAAAAGTCTCCTTCAAACGGAAGTGAACCGAGGAATAGAAGGACGAGATCCAGCCAAGGAACCAGGAGGCAAGTCTCTGGACCATCTTCGTCCAGCAATGGAGAGGAATCTTCACCACTTGTGAAGAGGAAAAAAAAATCTGATAGTCCGAGCAACTCGGCGAAAGATGAGAAGTCCAATGGTAAATCCCAACCTTCTATTTCTTCATTCTTTGCCGCCTCTTCCAGCAAAGGCAAAGTGAACGGTGCAAGTAGTTCGAAAGCAGAACCAAAACCGAAGACCGAAGAAGATGTCGAAGTTGACGAAGAATCTGAGAGCAAACAAACTGAGAAAAAAATCAAAGTCAACAAAGAATCTGAGAGCAAACAAACTGAGAAAAAAATCAAACTGGAAGAACCAGAGGAAAATAAAACTAAAATTGATCACGTAGACGAAGACACCAAAGATAGAATCAAGACTCCATCTAAATGTACTGTTCCCTCCAAGTGTAACATTTGCCGTCAGCTTTTAGACGACCCTGACCTTCACTTGTACCAAGGCCACCCAGATGGTGCGGTCGAAGAGTTCATCGCACTTACCGACCCCAAACTGTCGTTGTTCACGGGTGAAGAAGACGCGGTGAACGAGGGCGACGAACGGCCCCAGAACAAAGTCACGCACTTCAGTGTGTACGACAAGGCCGGTCATCTCTGCCCGTTCGACAGCGGCCTGATTGAGAGAAATGTGCTCCTCTACTTCTCGGGCTACGTCAAGCCCATCTACGAGGAGAGTCCCGACCCGGAGAACGGGATACCCACCAAGGACCTGGGGCCGATCAACGAGTGGTGGGTGTCTGGTTTTGACGGCGGCGAACGGGCCCTCATCGGATTCTCTACAGGGTACGGAGAATATTATTTGATGGAGCCGAGTGAAGAGTACGAATCGTTTATGGCCGCTGTCCGTGAGAAAATTTTCCTTAGTAAGGTACGTAAATATTTTTACTTGATGACCATGCTCGTGTGTTTTGTGACGTTTCCTGTTGTGCAGCTTTATATAACATTTTACGGTTTCTATTATTACCTTGTTTATGTGATTATAGGCCGCCACCAAGCAATGTTCGCACCCCTATTTGACCATTGAAAATTAAAAAGTATGTTAGATAATATAGGGCCTTCATAAGGTTAATATTCACATAAATAGAATGCTAAAGCTAGGCAATCCAATACTGTTAATATGCATGTAGTATTTATTTGTGGGCTGGGCTCAGATAGTAATTTCATTACATTTGGTTACAGTAGGCCTACATCAGTCACAAAGTGTGCTAGTTGGTAACCAAGTACACATTGTTCATTGTTCTCCGCAGAGCGGCTAAGGGCGAAAGTGCAAGATCGTTTCCTATCGGGTGCACACTTTGGCGATATTGCTTGTGTTCCCATCCTTGAACTTGGGCATCACAGAATGCCAAGCTCGGCACCTCGTCTTCTATGCTGTGCACTGTACGTTCTAGGTGGTGATTGAGTTTCTCCTGGACGAAGTCAACCCTACCCACGAGGACCTGCTGAACAAGCTACAGACC
Organism: Sweltsa coloradensis; assembly: GCA_024449915.1. Lineage (NCBI taxonomy): Eukaryota > Metazoa > Arthropoda > Insecta > Plecoptera > Chloroperlidae > Sweltsa > Sweltsa coloradensis. The sequence continues at coordinate 567,865 of JAMZAV010000679.1, read as the reverse complement.
ACGGTCCCGCCCAGCAACCTGGGGATGCTCACCGAGGACACGCTTCTCAAGCATGCGCAGTTCATCTGTGACCAAGTGATGAGTTTCGACGCCGCGGCTGCCGCACACGAGGATCTCCTCATTACGACCTCCTGTATGCGGTCGCTCATCAAGTTGTCTGGAGTCACGTTTGTCAAGAGGTAGGCCCTACCTACAGTACCGTACTTTGTTAATTGAATAAAAATAAATCTAACATTGAGCCAGGCCCTACACAAAGCATCTGTAGGGGCTCCATAATTAGTTTCAGTTTGAATGAAACAGGACGTTGATTCAGCAGAGTTTAGAAGAGCTTAGAAAAGGCTCAGTTCAGCGCCATTGTTCAAATTGTTGGCTGTCGACATCTAACTAGTTCAGGGTTGTCGACAGTAGGTCGTAAATGTTTTTTTTCCATATTTTTTTAAAGGCTAACAGTAAACAAACGTTCACCTAAAACTTAAACATGTTCATGTTGCCCGATCTATGGTGAGAAAGCTTGTTGTAGAGGGTGGATGTTAAATACTATGAGAAAAAGATATCAGTTGTCGCCGACATGTGGATGGATGTTCGCATTTGTGTAAAACCCCTCTCTGAGTGAGGGACACATGGCAAACAATATAATTGGGAAAGAGATTGGTGAACAACTGAACTTGACAGTTCCTACAACCACTTGTTTCCATGTCTCCATCAACCGTAAGTCAGGGCCTCTAGGTTGAGTGGGCGATACATTGTCCTTTAGCATTTTATGCTCTTTCTCGTCAACATTTTTTTTATTAATTGATTTGTTTTGCCTCTACTTATTCCTAAAGTAAAACAAAAATAATTTTTACAGGCGAGCCATGCGTCGCGCCGAAAGAAATAACTTCAAGGAAAGCAAACCGAAAGCTGTGTGGAGTAAAGCTACCACCACTGAACTGGTCCAAGACGTGTTCGAGACGTTCTTCACGGAACAGCTGGACAACGATCAAGACAAGGAGAAGTCGGGTCCTAGACGCAAGCGCTGTGGTGTTTGTGAAGCCTGTCAGCAACCGGACTGTGGAACTTGTTTGCTCTGTAAGAACATGATTAAATATGGAGGCACGGGCACCAGCAAGCAGGCGTGCGAGAAGCGTCGCTGTCCCAACATGGCTATACAGGTAATAAGCTACGGCCCACCTCAGTCTAATCATACATACAGTATCTCTGGTCTTCTTAATGCTAATTAATTTCAAACCTCTTGTTTCCAACATAAGTCAGGTCGTTGTTTTAATGTTGGCCTCTTCTTCCCACCACTCCTCTGTCTTATTTCTTATTTGGTTCTACCACTTCTCTCAAGCCTAGTTTTAAAGTCGATATGGAAGACTGTGTCCTGAGTGTGTACATGCTATTAATATTATTAACTGTGTGGAAGTGGATGCTATTAAGATTGATTTGAGAATTTAAGGCACAGAACTCGGTGGTTAATTTGGGGGCGGAAGCGTCCCCCCATTTTTTTTTCGAAATGTCATTGTTATTCTTTTCGTATACCCAATCTTCTTTCGAATGAAAAGGAAAGTTTACTTAAAATTTACTAGATTTTGTAAACTGACTATGAGGATCTCCACAATTTTATAAATTATTATTTATTATCGATGAAAGCATGCTAAAAAAAAGTAAAATGCTAACATTTGGAAAAGTATTAAAAACCAAAACATTTCTGGGGCTGTGCACCCCAGACCTGCACTAGTTGGAGAGCATGGCCCCCCCCCCCCTGACTCCCTATTGTACCAAGATACATAATTTTCCCGAAACAATTATTGTTTTGTGGGTAGTTCTAAAAAACCTTAATATAGGCCTGTCGAGTGTCCAGCCACTTATTATTTTAGAAATTAACCACTGACGGAACTGTACGAAAGAATGTTTGTTAAAAGGAAGCAGATGACTCTGAGCCTGAAGACGAGGAAGATTACCGCGTCCTTGCAGAGCTCGCGTCGAAAGCTTGCACCACGAAGAAAAACGTGAAGGAGCGCAGTGGAGACCGCACTATAAAGTGGGTGGGAGAGCCCATCTTAGAGGACTATAGGCGAACGTTCTACTCCGCTGTTGAAGCTGGCAACGAGGTGATAAAAATCAACGACTGCGTCATGGTCGAGCCCAGCGATCCGACCGTGCCGCTGTTCATCGCTCGAGTCATGTACATGTGGGAAGACAAGATGGAGTGCAAGTTCTTCCACGCTCAGTGGTTCTGGTGAGTTACCTCTGAGATCACATAATCCACTAGATATCAAATAACTTGGTGATATGCTTGAAAAACGAGTAATGACACCTTCGGGTCTTAGCTTCGCACTCAATGTTGGTTTCAGGGAAAACTGTAAACCCAACGTATCATAATGGTGTCACTTCATTTGTCCACAAGAATATTGTGTTAGTTGTTGAGTTGGGACCATAAGGCTTGTCTTGTCACATTATTATAATTATTATTGGTACTTGTTCATTAACGGGACCCCCCTCAATTTTTTGTTAATTGGTCCCCCCATCGTCGTTTTTTTTACTTATTTCTGTTTACAATAAATAATTACAACTTGCGAGGAGTTGAATATGACTGACAGTGAACTTGACTCACACGTTTAACATGACTTAGACGAGTACAGTCCATTGGAACGCGTAGGCCTACATGAGAGCAGTCGTCGCCGTGCAGCTGACATTGACGTTCACGGACACCAAATGAACCTTCAAAACCTTTAACGTCGCTATTTTAAACGAAAATACTTTTCCATTGACAATCCTTTATATTTAAAATAGCGACGTTAAAGGTTTTGTAGGTGGAGTATGTTGGCGTAGGCCGTGTCACTCCTGGCGCAAAGTATGTAGCCGGAAAGGATGTTTTCGAGGCTTTGTTCAAAATAATTGTGTTTTCCTGACCTTCTGAAACTCAGATGGAGTAGATGTAGTAGTTATGATTGTCTAATGAAATGTTTTTACTAGGGATGACATCGGGTAGTAAAATTCGGAACCGGTTCCAGCACTCAAATTACCCGGGTCCGTTACGTCACGATGTGTGGAAACGCTGTTTCCTAGGCCTACTAGTTGGTTTGAAGGTCATACCGACTGACTACGTTTCCGTCTCTGGAAACTTTTGCAATAATCGTTCACAAATAAAGAACCGCTTTGATAACCAGGCAATGATCTTCATTCTTCATTACACCAAAGATTAGTTTACCAATTACACTGTACAGGCAGTGAAACTCGTTGTAGGTAGGCCTAGGCCTACGCGCAGAAAGCAGGGGGAAACAAACACGCATCGCATGTGGGAAAATCTCTCACAACTAGTAGGCCCTGAAGCTCTCGTCGCAAGATAAGCCTGGGAAAGAAAGGAGATAAGCCCAGGAATAACAATCCTATGCGTCGTGATTACGAATTTCGTGAATCGGTTGAAAGATGATTGCATCGCGAATTCTTCTTCTACACCAACCATCTTTGTCAGTCAGCTGTGAGTGTGAGTTGGTTGGATCGTACGCGCATCTCGTACCGCGCAGACGGCAGTGTCCAAGATTATCGCCGCATCTTTCTCTCTTGCACTCACTCGTGGCATGGGCGTGACTGGCGCGACTCGCCGAGACGGACGGAAGCACGTGATAGCTTACAACGCGCTCTGTCGTCGACTCCAGTTACTCTTTAGGCAGCGGGCACGCTCCGCGGGAAAGACCGCAACCACGTAGCGCGTAATTTAAACTGGTGAATTAGCCTAAAAACGGCCGCGAAATATACCCGGATCTTAAAATCGGCTCCGGGTAATTTCTTGAACCGGTATCGGCTACCCGTACCAATGTCATCCCTAGTTTTTACTGAATTTTTACATTTTTTAGAGGGGGTCCCCCTGCCGCAAGTATGTAGCCGGAATGGATGTTTTCGAGGCTTCGTTCAAAATAATTGTGTTTTCCTGGCCTCCCGAAACTCAGATGGAGTAAATGTAGTAGTTGTGATTGTCTAATGGCATGTTTTCACTGAATTTTCACATTTTTAGTGGGGGGTCCCGTTAATGAACAAGTACCTTATTATTATTGAGTATTTACTCGATTGTAGGTCGCACATAGAATTGAAAATTGAAAGGTAAAAAAGTGGGATGCCTGCAATCGCCTGCAAACTTTTTGAAAAAAAAGATCGTCGGTTTTCAATAGATAATGAATAATGATGTTCCCAAACGAAAACTTCATGTACACCAAGACGATTTATTGAACCCTGACCGCGTTGAATAATAAAAATTGATTCTATATAATTTCCGTTAAAAGTCTTACAGACCTACCCAAGTCATTTGCGACTGCGAGTGTGGGATATTTTGTGAGTTGTTGTTCTATACATTCCTCTCTCGTCAGCGGCGAGTAATGTGTCACACGGGTTTTCCCCGTCTGCAGCTGGTCCGAGCAGCAACACTAGCTGCACAACGCTGTCCGTCACTCCCCCCCCAACACCCGCCACAAACTACGTATTGCTAGCTCAGTCACTAGTGACATAATCAGTCTTGGCTTCGGGACAAGACTCTCGCGGTGCTGTTTTGTTTATATTATGAGATAAGATACCGAGACCACATGTGAGCAAAGCAGTTGTTGGCTCGAGTTAGTGTCGAAACTAAGGTCGAGTACGATGTCGACAGAAGTCAAGGTCAAAGGAGGCGCATGAGGCCCGCACGATCGTATTAAATAGTTATGAGTCACTGTCTGTCATGTTGAATAGTGCCGTGCATAAAAAGGATTACGCGGCGCACTACACAATAGTGACCCAATAATTACGTACCAATCACATACCACTGAACAAGACTTACCAACTGCATAATATTTTTGCAGTTTCCTAGGACTTCTTTGGACCCAAGGCTGATGTGATGTTGATGTTGAGGGGTTTACTTACCATGTTACTTTTTTATTTTACATGTAATTCAGAATTTCAGGGCATGTCTACCGGCATATTATAATGGTGCGACCTACATTTGCATGCAAACCAGCTTTTTTATTTTAGACATCTCAAAACTGGGGTGCGACCTACATTCGCGTGCGACCTACTTTCGAGTAAATACGGTAAATAAATTCGTATTTACTATTTAGTTAGAGTCTACCCACTCAGTCATATGATCGTATCACTATTATCAAGTACTCTTTGGAGAAGTTTATAACACTGATCATGTTTTAAAATAGTAATTGAAATTATACCCTACCTATCCAGTGAAGTGAGAAAGTCTCTCGCCATTCACTAAGGATGGTCAAGTTTACCTAAAACATTAATATTTTGTTTTTGTGTCTTCTATCTATCGTAGCGTGCCTACTCCATTTCAGGTAAGCCGTGGTGACTTATATCTTTCTTTGTGTTAAGTAGGGATGTGGAAAGGGAACCCAACAGCTACCATAATCTGGCATTGAAGTAAGAGAACTAGAATATGTGCAAATATGGAGGATGGTCACTGCAACAATGCACCAGTTCAATTTAAAAATATTACCCTTTTCTTTTCCCTTGTGTTGCAGTACATTAGTTTTTCACAAAAATTTAAACATGTATTTTTTGCCACTTGGCAAGTTACTCTTAGCTCTCGTCGAGTGAGCAAGGCCCCGTTTGGCCGAAATAGTTTTGACGTATTCGTGTGTTATTTATGTATATATTTATTTTATTTGTCTCTTTTTTATTCATGAGATCCCTGCAGTCAGTGACCAGGTAAACTGTTTGGTTCCCTCTCCACACACACCCATTTTAAATCAAATGCCTGTATGCGTGATTGACTTTTTCCTCCAGTCGAGCGTCTGACTCGGTAATCGGCGAGACTGCCGATCCCGTCGAGCTGTTCTTGGTGGACGAGTGTGAAAACTGTCCGATAACAACGATCAGCCGGAAAACCGAGGTTATATTTCGCGCTCTGCCCGATAACTGGGCATTATGTGGTGGGGAACCGCTACGTCAAGAGGAGAAAATACGCAACGAAGACACTGAAATCTTCTTTTACCAGAAGCAGTACAATCTCAACTATGCTCGATTTGAAGACCCGGAACCGGTAAAGCTATTCTAGCAAAACGTGTATTATATTATTATTAATAATACTGTTAATACAACACAATATTTTATACATTAGTATCATGATGTATTCAGTACTTTTATGAATTATGATCAATAGGAGATAGCATTTGTTATAAAAGTTTGCCCCAACCGGGGCTTGAACCCAGAACCTCCTGCTCTATGTAACGGTGCTCTTCCTAACGTTGGTTATTAATGATACTTTTGACTTTACAGCCCAAACTGTGTGGGCTATCTTCAGAAAACAAGTAATAATTAAACTAAAAACTAGGGTTGCGTTATGATAATTAAATTCATATCGATAATCGCCATTTTTCCGAAAATATATCGCGATAATATCGTCCGCGTTCATTTTTATCGCGATACGATAATTATCGAAAATAACGTGATAATATCGAAAAATCGCGCGCAAAAGAGACATTTTGTAAATTGTGTAAAATAATCTTAAATAGGTCAAAACAAATCTATGTTTTTTGTCATAAAAACATTCACTATCGCTCTCGTCGCAAGATAAACCTGGGAAATAAGATAAGCCCAGGAACAACAATCCTATGCACTGTGATTGCGGATTACGTAAATCGGTAGAACGTAGAAACATAATATTATTTACATTACACATTCTTTTCCGACGCGTACTGGCCGGGCAGCTGTGAGTTGGATAGAACCCGTATCTCATTCTCAGATGACACCGCTCTGCTACGAGATAATTTATTTCCGCATCTGTCTCGCTTGCACTCGTAGGCATGGACGCTATCGCTTGCAGTCGGGCTTATCAAACACGATCAAAGACAACTCAACTCAACAGCAACACGTTCGTCCGATCATCCATGGTCCGATTGCCGTCAGTGTTGATACAGGCACATTCCTCGCGGAGTCGCGAGCATTAGTGCCACAGAGCCGTGGCGTGGGAAGATCGCGATCTATGACGCCCCCCCACCACCACCACCACCACCACCACCAAACCCTGCTACTGGACCAGCGCTATACCCCCAGAGCACAAATTTCATAATTATTATTGCAACTTCTTTGAGAAATGCCTATCTCCGAGCTACGTGTGCGTAATAATATAGTTTCGAAATTTAATCTGAAAGTCGTATTGTTCATATCATATTATTAATTATTATCGTAAATCAATTCCAAACATTTTGTTACCGAAAACAACAGCTGTGAATAGTTTTCCCTGGTGGCTAGCATATTTTTATCTTGCGACTGTATTATAAATTATAATGACATGGCTCAAGTAGCAGCATGCAATCTTGTAGATAAGATAAGACCGGCCCGTGGACTGCCATCACGGCGATGTTTCAAGGTCACACGTCACGTGACCCCAGACAGCAGCTAGTCGGTTGCGCAAGCAACATGCACATGCCAGCTCATCAGTTTAGCACGGGAAGGCAAGCAAGGTCCCAGCTGGACACTTCCAGTGTTTATACTCTTGACACTAGGGCTCCATTCCGATAATGAAAATTACATGTTGGCACTCGACAGTAGATTACTCGTTTGACACCAGTGGCAAATCAAAGAATTAATCATCATCTGGAGATAAATATAGTTTTGTAGCTCGCTCCTTACTATGTAGTATGTTGGTGGTGGGGGAGCTCTAATTGCTTTGATATGTGGGTGTCTTCAAGTACCCATATCAGTGTTGGTGCAGACAGTTTTGAATTTGAATTTATACTTCCTTGTACCAATGTACCTTGTAAAATAGTAGGCCTAATGGTGAATTACTTAATGCATAATATTAATTTAATTTGGTAATTAGATTGCATATTCGGACCTACATACATACGAAAACAACTTATAGATTTGAAGACTTTTGTTTACTACTCAACTCGACGTCAAAATGCACTCTCCGCCGACCCACACCACACAAACAAGGCCGACGACCTTGAAGCGACCACTACATCACTGACGCACTTCTCTCGCATCTGGCCTGTCCCCCCCGCCCCCTTGAGGGGTAAGCCTAGTGTGAGATGACATAATGGCTGCAGTTAAGTACCCATACAGATAACAAACACTTGAGAAATGCCACGGGCTGGTCGGTCGGCTAACATCAATAGAAAATCACGCCAAATTGTCAAATGACGATAACGAGACGACGGTTTATCGATTTATCACAATATTCAGTGCAAAATAATATCATACGATTATCCTACCAATAATATCATATGCATCCGTGACATGGACAATAGGAGGAAAGGAAGACAGCAGATTACAAGCAGCAGAGATGAAATTTTTAAGAAGTTCTGTAGCCTTAACAAAAATAGACAAGGTACGGAGCAAAACAATAAGAAACAAACTAGGAGTGGAAAGTTTACGAAATAAAATAGGAAAAGAAAGACTTCGATGGTATGGGCACGTACGAAGAATGAAACAAGATAGAAACCAAGAAGAGAATTTGAACACACATGGGGGAGTAAGAAGAGTTGGACGCCCAAGAGATAGATGGAGGGACCAAATAAATGGAACATGAAGAAAGAGAAAATCATGGGAAAGAATTATGAAGAAAGACTCTGGAGGATAGAAGAATGGAGAGAACTGGTAGAAATGCCTGTCATAGAAGACATCGAAGTAGATGAGGGTTTGAGCTGGCTAGCAAACACTGAAAGTCCACAGCCCAGAAATTGGTGATACGTCACCCCCGACCTGACTTATGTTGGAACCGGGTGTTTGATTATTATTATTATCGCGATATGACGTCGCATATCGTATCGATATACGATATTATCGATATATATCGATATACGATTATCGTCCGCAATACTACTAAAAACCATGCAACCCTGAAATGATTATAAAATATATGGGACATCCCATCTTCCCACTTTAAACTGGCCACTATGCTATGTAGCTTTGACAGCAGTTTGCTCATGTGCAATGTCACTACTTGTAGAAGACCTGTTACATGCTCAGTGTACTTTATGATTACTACTACTAAATGGCTTTGCGATATTTGTTCCACACAGGACCCTCCGTGTCAGAATGAAAAGTTCCGCCATCGTTTCTGTGCTGCGTGTGAGCGCCAACATTTGAAAGAAAACATGAAGACGCCGACCGTCGATGAAAAGCTAAATGAGAATTTGAAAGAAGAAGAGGCACTGTACGGAGTTGTGAGGTGGAAGGGGGTTGAATATAGAGTTGGCCATTCAGTTTATCTCGAGCCTGACATTTTCAAGTTTAAAAACTCCAATTCAAACAACAAAAAGGAAAAGGTAAAGCCAGCTAAAGTGGACCATGGTGTTTACCCAGAATACTACCGCAAACAATCTGAACACGTCGGCGGAAATGTGGAGACTGGTCAACCCTTTTGTGTTGGTTATATCTCGGCTATAGTAGTCCGTAGTTTGAATAAACTCGTCACTACCAGCGACATCTACCTCAAAGTTAAGAAGTTCTATCGTCCTGAAAACACCCATCGTGGTGCCTCTCTAAGTCAGCAGATGGATCTCAATATGCTCTACTGGAGCGATGAAGGTTTGTTTACACCATTATTATTTACTATTCCAAGATGGCAATAAATACAATATTCACAATCACAGAATTAGAACTGTTTCATATTGTATCCATTCTTGTTTTCCAGAGATGACTGTGAACTTTGGGAAAGTTCAAGGCAAGTGCAATGTGATCTTTGCTGACAATCTGGACGACATGACTGTGAGCGAGTGGGCTACAGGTGGTCCGAACCGTTTCTACTTTACTCAGGCGTACAACAGCTCGAGCCAGGCATTCGAAGAACCCCCTTCCGTTGCATCGAACATAGGCAAGAAGGGCAAGGGGAAAGGAAAAGGGAAAGGCAAGAAAAGTTCTGTTTCAGAAGAAAGCAAAAAGGTGGAACAAAAGATGGAGGATTGGCCGGAAATCCGCGAGAAACTCCGCTCTTTAGATGTATTCGCTGGGTGCGGAGGTTTGTCCGAGGGGTTGCACCAATCTGGAGTTGCAGATAGTTTTTGGGCCATTGAGAAAGAAGAGGCGGCAGCCAATGCCTTCAAGAAGAACAATCCCAAGGCCACTGTTTTCACAGAAGATTGCAACCAATTGCTGAAACTTGCCATGAATGTAAGTACTATTTAATAATTTTGTAGCAATGACGTTTGCTGTAATTACTTTTGACTGTATCAGTATTTCAGATTTCTAAGTTTAATCTACTCTTTGTATCATACTTGACCACTGCATACCAAGTCTCTCACAGTTGCCCCTCACATTATAGGCAAGTCGTTGGTCTCGTTACTCCTTACCCAAGGGCAAGCGCCTATAAGCTTGTCTGTTTTGTTTCTAGGGAGAAGCGTGCAACGAGAAGGGCCAGCGGCTGCCACAGAAGGGAGACGTGCAGCTGTTGTGCGGCGGACCCCCTTGCCAAGGATTCAGTGGAATGAACAGATTCAACTCCAGGCAATATTCATTGTTCAAGGTACATTCACACTGTTTTACCTTTCCTTCAAACAAGCAATCATTCTATATTCTTGTGGATATTTGTCGGTATTTGTGAAGAATCACTCGACGATAGCGGAATGCTTTGGTTGTGCTTTTGTGCGTTTTGTTGTTGGGGTCCAGGGGCAGAGGCCTGGTGGGGGTTGAGGGGCAACGCCCCCCATTTTGTTAGTTGCACGGATTTGCGTTCAAAGATCCGAGTGTGGAGGTGATGGTGTTGTTGTCGGTGTTAGTCTTTGTTTGTGTTATTTTGTGACTTAGTTGCACCTTTTAAATCATTATTACTGCGACTGCGTGAGTTTTTGTGTTTTTAAACGAAAAATGGTTAAAAACATGGCTGAGTAGGAGTACTTATCCCTTCACTTTTACCCAATTGTCACTTAGGTACCATTTCCTTTTGTTATTGGTGGCTGTGACAATTATACATGATGATAATTGATAATCTAGCAACTGTATTGAATAATGTAAGTATAAGAAATCCATAGGTTTGTTGCTTTGTGCTTTTTCGACTCATTTGAGCTCGTCGCCAAACGAGCTTGATTTTAGCTCGATTTATTCGAGCCGAGCTTGCTTTGATGCTCTTTATTCGAGCGAGGCCTACAAAACACGCAGTACACCGCTCATTTTCATCAATTCACTAGACAGTCTTTGTCAACAGGGACTTCCGATGAAGAAGCGGCAGCCTGAGCCAGTGATCCATACGTCGAACTCGACGTCGAGCGTAGAATCGAACGTGTCTCTCTCAGTGGAAAACTATCACCTATCGCCCGCAGCCGACGCTTTCGTCGCAAATAAGCCAGGAAAGAAAGGCAGATAAGCCATAATCAACAATCCAATGCGTCGTGATCGGTAGAAACCATGATCGCATCGCAAATTCTTCTCAACTAGTCCACACCGACCATCTTTGTTCTCCTCATTATACCGCCCCATAGTTGCATGTGGGCACAAACGCTGTCACACTTCGCTCTGCAGAGCGCAGAAGTTTCCCGGTAATACGACTGAAGAAGGGCAGCTCACGGGAAAGATCCATGCGCTACGCGTAAAATATAAACCAAAAGTCGCGAAAAATTCTTCTTATAACGCTAGTTTCAAACCGGACACGTTGAACATTGTCGATTCGATTTTTTCCTTTTTAGTTGTGTATTGTCGACGACATGATGAACCGCGCGAAATTCGCGAGACGTGCATAGCGCGAATAACAACGAATTGTTGAACTGGTCCAACGCGAAAGCAAAGAACAAAGTAAGTTTCGCCCGAGTGTTCCTCTCTCTTAATCGCACCTGGCAGGCGGAAGCGGTATGGCCAAAGCGCTCTACGACTCAGAATCGGCACAAGATTTGCATCGACGTTTGGAAATATTTCAAATCGCGTAAATACCTAAAATTGGTTTGCTAAAAACGACTTGCGTTCTTATAATCGCTCCAGTTTTCAGTACCGTACCGATGACATCCCTAGAAAATATGTAGCCTAACCATTTTTAATTTAATTTAATTTTTTTTAATTTTTTTTTTTAAAAAGCTCGGCTCGGCTTGAAAATCAAGCTTTTTTTAATGCTCGGCTCGGCTTAAAAATTCTAGGCTCGCACAGCCGTAGAAATCCACTATCCAGTACAGTACAGTAATCCCCCCTAAGAATCCAGTTTGTTTTTTGTTTTGTATTGATTGAAAAGAAATGTAATGCTCTGTACAATATTGAAAGTTTTTGTTGGGACTTCATCACTAGCTAGAATTAAATATAAAATTAAATTAACAAGAGTTTGCAAAGTAGGCTACATAAAATGTTTTAACAGAATCTCAACTGCAAATATAAACATTAAATAGTACTTGGTGATTCTGCTGCAAGGTGTTTGTTGTTCATCTATTTGTGCCTTATTGTTAAGGTCATTCTGTACCTTCCCCCTTCTGCAACATGTTAATTGTGCTCCTAGTTTCAATACAATGTATTTTAGTTTAGTTTTAAATAAATTTTTATTCCATGTTTCAGAATTCATTGATCGTGTCCTACCTATCGTACTGCGATTATTATCGACCAAGATTCTTCATTTTGGAAAACGTACGCAATTTTGTATCATTCAAAAACAGCATCGTTCTCAAGCTGACGCTGCGTTGCTTGCTGCGCATGGGCTACCAGTGCACGTTTGGCGTCCTTCAAGCCGGCAACTACGGCGTTCCCCAGACGCGCCGGCGGCTGATCATCCTAGCCGCGGCCCCGGGTGAGAAGCTGCCCTACTACCCCGAGCCGACGCACGTGTTCAGCCGGAAGGCCTGTCAGCTACCCGTCGTGGTGGGCGGGAAGAAGTACACGACCAACTGCGAGTGGGACCTCGCGGCCCCGAGGCGAACCATCACCGTGAGAGACGCAATGTCCGATCTGCCGGCCGTGCGCAACGGACATTCCAAGGAGGAGATGGGCTATGGCGGAGAGCCACTCTCGCACTTCCAGAGACTGGTTAGTTGATCATCAATAATTAGCTCCGTATCTCATTTAAACTTGTTTCTATCTTATGTGCAACCATGACAGACCGGTTTTATTCCGGTAGCCTGATTTAGACGGTTCAATGTTTCCGTTTCTTTCAAGATTCCTTGAATTCAACGACAAAACACAATCAAAATGTGCAAAGATAATAGAATACAACAATCAACAAATACTTCCCTCACATTGATTATATTTTATGTTGTCCTTGATTTCAAAGAAATCTTAAACAATCATTAAACCGTCTAATTCAGGCTTTAGGAGGCGTATGGGCTTTGTTAAGTGAACATGTATATAAGGTTAGTAACAGTGGATCCAATGTGGATGCCCATCATCGCTAGCTATTTCCAACTGCTGGTTATGACGGTGGGCAGATATAAGTTATGATGCTTTCTAGTTTCAGGATGACATTGAGTGCCCTGGTCCAAATTTAAGATACAGTTCCTCTTTGGGGTCCATTTTAAACTTTAAAATTTTGTCATTTTACGTACTGTATTAACGCCGGTCACGATTGTCCCAACCCTAGTATTCAATAAGCACAAATCATCTCGAGTTTGTAGGCCTACTGTATTTATGCGAGTATAGGCCTCGGGTATATTTGAAATTGTCAAGTTCAAAAAGTGGGGTGCGGCCATTATGTGAAGCCATTTATCAATAGTATTTATATCCAAATCTTTAAAATGTGAGAGGTCAAAACAAGGGTGAGGCCTTTACTCGAGGGCGGCCTATAAGCGAGTAAATACGGTACTTGTTTTGCATGAACTTATCTAAATGTTACAAGTTTCTTCATTCTGTTTTACTTTTCAGATCCGAGGTAACCAGTACCAGCCGTTCTTGCTGGATCACGTTTGTAAAGTGATGGCTCCGGTGACCGAGGCGCGGATCGCAAACATCCCCACCGCTCCGGGCTCCGACTGGCGCGATCTACCCAACATTGTCCACCGACTCTGTGACGGATCCTTCACTAAAACGCTGTAAGTAGTATAGGCCTAGATCGTTTCAAGCGGAGTTGCTATTTAACTGGGTTTAAGATTGTAAATCAGATTAAAAGATAATTATTCACTTCTATTCCTGATCGATAATCAACCTGGGTACTTTTTTAATTGGGGCCGATACTATTGAGTGTCGGATTCGGGTTTTTCCTCTTCTCAAATACCCCCACATTTGGCTTGTTAAATTATGCCATCATACTACAGTAAGAACTCTCTTATCCGATCTCCGCTTATCCGATGTACCGTGTTAACCGAGCCGCAAAAAAAATAAATAAAAATAAAAGTTTTAAATACGTAAAACATAAAAATAATTACAGACGCCGCGCCGCACTTTTTTAAAATGTACTCGCATACATTTGTAGGCATGCCTTACGAGTGAGTGCAAAGAAGATAGATCGGCGATATATCTCGACTTTCGAGCAGTGTGCATCAGTCTACTGAGCATATAGAGTTCAGTGGTCAGTGTGCGTCAGGCGCATCGCCGGTAAGCGTCAGTGTCACCCACTGAGCATATAGAGTTCAGGGGTGCGTCGCACGCATGCGCATACGATCCAGCCATCTCACACACAGCTGTTCAAAGATGGTCGTTGTGGAACTAGGATGCAATCATGTTTTAACCGATTCACGAAATTCGTAATCACAACGCATTGAATAGTTATTCTTTCCCAGACTTATCTTGCGTCGTGAGCTTCAGCGCGGGCATAGTAGTGAGAGGTTTTCCCACATGAGAAAGAGAGCTAGGCCTAGGCCTAGGCCTATGTTTGCATTGTAGGCCTAGGCCTAGGCCTACTGCGTCGAGTTTAGGCCTAGACATACGTTTTTATTACGACATGTAGGCCTAATTGTGTACGTGTGTTTGTGAGCTTGATTTACAAGCTATTAAATCATTTAGTATACCCTGTTTGAAGTGTATCGTGTGTATTTTATGTTCCTTTATCCATTACATGTGTCATATATCATTTTACCACATCAGGCTATGCTACGAGAGCAAATAAACAAATGAAACGCGCCATCCGAGTTTTTCGCAAATCCGAGGTGCCCCCGGTCTCATCCAACTCGGATAAGAGAGTTCTTACTGTAGATCTAGGTAACGAGCCTAGACATGATTCTTTCAACAATAAACACGGCTCTGACCTTCAGATCTTGCCGTCTGAAAAGGACTTGGCCAAGGTGACACGACGGATACAATAGTGTGCCTTTCGAAAACTTTGCGCTCATCATTTAGTAAGATTGACTTGATTTACATATTTACTACCTGTACTTAATTTTGTCCAGAAACATTTCCACCCTTGCATCAAGTCACTAGGAGTCATGCAATTGTTTCTACTTGCAGAAAGTACACCCACCACGACAAGAAGAACGGCAAAGGTCCCAACGGCGCACTTCGTGGTGTGTGTGCGTGCGCTTCCGGACAACCTTGCGATCCCATGGACCGGCAGTTCAACACGCTCATTCCCTGGTGCCTACCTCACACGGGCAACCGGCACAACAACTGGGCCGGACTCTACGGTCGACTGGAGTGGGACGGGTTCTTCAAGACGACCGTCACTAACCCCGAGCCAATGGGAAAACAGGTAGGCCTATGTCTCTTTCTCTCACTATATGCTACATGTAGTTAACATTGGGGAGGGGGGGGGGGGGGAATGCAAAAAAATGTAATGTTTTCCAATAGAAGAATCTACCATAAAGCTCTCTCTATATGCAATATTCATTAGATTTACATGATCCATGTCATAAGCACTAATTCTTTACATATAGCGAAGGATAAGTGGCCACGTTCTGTAATTACGCATTATGACTGCAGTATGTCACCAACCCTTGCTAAAGGTAGCTTTTGAAATTGGCCAAATTGCTGCGATTTTCGCAGCTCCCGGCTGGCCGTGAACTCTACAATGTCTATACAACCCTCTGTATTCTAGAATAGGGGGTGGAGGGGAGTGAATGCAGTAGACATACTGAACAACAATGCTGGTAAGCTAGAGCTCGCCTACATGTTTGCAAATGACACGCTACAGCTAGACGAAATCATCGGAAGATCACAGCCAACATAGTTCGTGAACTTCCTGTAGCTATGCAACTCCTACCAGAAGCTGCCACCGGTCTTATGTTTATTTTATCTTGCAGGTTTAATCTCTACTTCACACATATCGTCTGATTCCTAATGATTGGTGAACTGTTCACAGGGTCGAGTGCTGCACCCGGAACAAACGCGCGTCGTGACCGTGCGCGAGTGTGCGCGGTCCCAGGGATTCCCGGACACGTACCGCTTCTACGGATCCATTCTGGACAAGCATCGCCAGGTATAATACAACCCTTGAAAATTGTGTAACAAATCAACTCGCACCCGTCTTTTAGTACTCGCTCCTAGCGGGAAGGTACTTTTGGCGGGAAGGCAAGGGGGGTTTGGGGGGCAGAGCCCCCAACAATAGCGCCGTAGGCGAAAAATTTTGAGGTCAGGTTTTATTAAAGAGCGTTTGGTGCGTTTTAGGATAACATAGCGGGCTTAATTCAGTACTGAAAAACTTCAGTATTTATACCGTGAAAACTCTTCACTCGTAAACCACTTGCAGATAAGATAAGATAAGAACACTGATAATACAAATCATATGCGCCGCATCAACAAAATGCCCAATGACTTATGTTCGCGATCGCGTCTTACAATAATGTGTCTGGCTGTTTACTAGGGATGACGAAACCCGACTTTTTACGACCCGGGTACCCGTCCACTTTACCCGCGGGTTACCCGGGTAGTAATACAAAAGAATGGTGTGGGGTGTCTAATGAACTGTGAAGAAACGCGCTCATCAATTATCGTTATATCTCGGACGACATAATGCTGTTCTATAAACAATGACGTGCCGATGAAGTAGTATTTCATAATCACGAAAGAGGAACAGCAGCGGGCCGTTAAGATAACACTCACTGTTCGGTTGCATCTGCTTTATAACTTGTCACAGTCAAGTCAAGGTCACGACTCACGATGCGTTGGCTCGGGGCGTGGGAAGGGGGGGACTGGAGCCCGAACGAGAGTAAACAAGATAAGGAAAGATTTATCACCATGGGTGATAGCTTTTAAGTTTTGACTTCTAGCAGATTGAAAACATAAGTGATGTTGTGGTAATTATTTACGCGGTATAATCTCTGGAAGATCGCACAAGTGGTTAGGCAGGAGGGGGTGGGGGGGCATACACAGCACACTGCCACAAGTCGGCGGCATGAATCGGCGCTCGATTCAAATTCTCGCAAAAACGATATTTTGAAGCACGTCCATAAAAGTTACTCGCAAGAGCCAAATTGTCACTCGCAAAATGCGAGCGTGCGAGTGGGATTTTCAAGGGTTGGTATAATATGACTACACGTACATTATGTATGCTTACTGTTGTACCATTCGAAATATGGCTGCTAAATAGGCCCCTATGCTACTGTATCCTAGCTCAACTTGTACACTACAGTTGATTTAAGTCTATCTTGGTCGTATGTGATAGCCCTCCTGTTTCTGCTGATATTCGGATACTATTTGTATTTAGGTACTTATGTTTTGTTCAATACTGACAGTGCTATCCTAATTCTTCGTGGTACAACTTGTTTTGTTTAACTTTATAACAACAAAAGCTATGTGCTAATTTAAATGTAATATATTATTTTTCTTTACAGGTTGGTAATGCTGTGCCGCCGCCAATGGGAGCAGCGATTGGATATGAACTGAGAAAATGTGTTAGTGCAGCAGAAAAGTCTGATCGAGTGAATGGAGCTGACACTGCGTAATGTTTATACCGTTGTCTTTCGTTACAATTCATTTTTAGAGTTGTGTCAATGTCCAAGGCAACCTTGCCGGTGCTTACCTCATTGAGGGGTATAATCACTAATCAGCATGATGAACCTGTCGACCACCAGCACTGGCATTGTTACTCGGAACCACTTTACTTCTCTGTATTCAGCTGAATGCAGAAAAATATTTTTGTAAACAGAGACTCTAGTTTTATAAGGGATTCATATTGACAATAATAGTCTACATTATTGCAACTCAAGCTCATTACTACTATTTCTTCTACCAACTTATTATTGATAACAGGTTAGGACAATCAGTCAATTACAACGTGTATCGGCAGGGTTATTATTACACAATGCACATAGCCTCTTCTTGTATCTTGGCCTAAACTTGAAAGTTGAATTGTATCAATAGTAGTATACCTACGTAAAGGTTGTGTACCGGTAGGTCATTGGTTGTCTCCACAGTCATACACAGCCGGTTGGCAAGTGGTATGCCCATAACTTTATAGTACAAATTGTCATGTTTTGTTTTATTAATGTGTTGACCGAGTATTGGCTGAAACCAGTGAACTCTTTCCTTCCACATCTATTAATTAAATATTAAGAGACCAGCCATTTGGTTTATGTATCTTTTTATTTACTGTCCTTAAAATAGTGAGTCATGGTCAATAGTTAAGTTATTCATGAGCTGTTGACTTGATTCAATAATAATGTACGTAATTAATTTTAGTGATGTGTTTAACATGTCCAGACTATAGACATAAATTTAGTTAAATGTTTTCTTGGATCAGTTTTGTTGCCAGGAAAATGATTGCTTAACGTCAATGCAGTGGCGTATCCAATAGGGGGAGGCCAAAAAATGTTTGACGTGCACTTTAACGTTTTAATTGAGAATATAGAATAATTGTTTTATTGCAATACTAAAGGAAAATTACCATCTGACCAAAAGAGGATTTTAGTAGATACAAAGTTGGTTATTGTGATTAGTGATGCTTTAAAACGCACAGATTTTCACCAAAATGATCTTGCAAGAGAAAACTTTTAGATTAAAAACAGGATTTTAATTTTAGACGAAGGGAGGGGCGTAAGGTATGACTGGCGGGACAAGGGCCCTCCCCGCGTCATACCTTACGTCCCTCCCTTCGTCTTGATTAGCCAAGTTGCATAAATATGAGACATTCGGCAATATCCAATCAAATATATACCTAGATAAAGAGTTGGTGATGCTTTAAAATGCAAAGTTTTTCAGTTTTTCACCAAAATGACCTTGAAAGAAAACTTTGAGATTGAAAACAGGATTTTAGTAGATAAAAATAAAATGTTGGTCATTGTGATGCATTAAAAGGAAAACGCACAGATTTTCACCAAAATGACCTTGAGGGAGAATTTTTTTCCGGGAGGCAAGGCCCCCCCCCCCCCTTTATGAATTCTTGGATACTCCACTGATCATTGTGAACGTACCGTCCCCCCCCCCCCATACACACGGATTGAAGTTGTGGGTCCTAAAATGTCACTTGTCGAGACTTGTGGACAGCTTTAAAGTTTAAACAAACATGGAGGTCCATATGAACGAACAGACCACATTACCATTTTGCAAATTTATTAAGCCCAAATTATGGTTGCCATCACAAGGGTGTCTCAAGCTTGAAAAGCCAACTGTTAGTTGTAACAGGTCAATTATTTATCAATCATTAAATAACACAGTGCTATTGTTGAGGTGGAGTACTGACAAAATTTTCCATGCAACAGGTTGCTGGTCCAAGAATGCTTGTTTTTACAATTTTCAACTCGACTTTCCCAATTATTGAATGTCTCGCTGTTGCCTATATCTGCAGTGTAATAAGTTCTGTTTTAAATGCCTTTTTGGTGAATTACAATTGTAGGTTTATTTTATTTTCATAACAGTTCCATGTAGGAGGTCCAAAGGAGCCGTAACTTGATCACTCTAGCCGCTAACGATTCGTGGATGCAAGTTAAAATGCAATAACAGATGTGGGTATGTGGCTGTACTTGGTAGACAGTTTTCTATGCTACAGTAGATCTGTTTTTGCAAAAGAAAAAATGTTAAAAAGTTTACGAAGGTACTAAAATGAGCCAATTAAAAATGTCCGTAACTTTTTAGTCTTTTTGTCCGTGCATTGTTGTGCGTGATGGACTGATGGGGTTACTACTTTTTGCCAATTGAAGTAGTGCAACAGCCGTAACAGTTCATACATGTAAATAATAAATACGTATGTTTATTTTTATCAATAAGAATATGCCATACCATAAGTAAAGATTTTGTATTGCTTCAGTTGCAACAATATTTACTTGGATATCAAAATCCTTTGACATGTTTAATATTTTGCCATAAGATTAAGTACGTAGGTACTATCTTCAATTTGTACATGAATTTTCAATAAACTTTGTATTTTGTGTCATTAATTTTGTTTTATTTTACCTACCTTCCTCTTTTGGTATTTTTACTTTGTCATGTTGATATCAATTTTGTAGTACGTACTACCTATTTGAGTAAGACTATTACTGCCATGTTGTGCAGAGTATAGGCCGAACCTGAATATAAGCCGACCCCCTAACTTTTCTTGTTGAAATATACAAAAACATAATATGCATAAGCATGCATATATTATATGCATGCTTATGCATATTATTAAGCTGGCAAGGGACTTACGAGACTTATAGTTGTCCTGCTTTTAGAAATCAGTTTATATAACTGAATAGCATTCACATGTGTCAAATTACTAAGAAAACGCTTAAGTCCCGCCGCGTTGTTGGATGAGCGTAATTGGTGCATTGAGCTGCCATGTGTTATGCGGATTTTCTGTTGTTCTGTGAAAAAATCATTACCAAGTTGAATTTTTTTTAAAAATTAAATCAAATTAAATAAAAACTTACTTAAATTTTGTAAATTTTAATTAATCGTAATTTAAAAAAAAAAAAAAGATCGTAAAATTGCAATTTTCATAAGAAATAATTATGCGATTGCGCTCAAATTTAACACGAATATATTAATTCATAAAATTAAAATTCTGTGAAAAAATCATTACAATAGGATAAAGCATGTAGGTGTTATTAGTCAAAGAACTGTTTTAAAGAAGAAGAAAAAACGTAAAATTCCGATATTCATGACCAATAATTTTTCGATTGCGCTCAAATTTCACACGAATATCTTAATTCATAAAATTAAAGTTCTGTGAAAAAATCATTAAAATCGAATAAAGCATGGAGGTGTTATAAGTTGAAGAATTTTTTTTTTAATAAAAAAAAATCGTAAAATTGGGATTTTCATGAAAAATAATTTCCCGATTGCGCTCAAAAACGTGGCAGTTCTAAGTTTAGAGATTTCGAAGGCCTTTAATAATAATAATTCTTTATTTCATTTTGATCGTATACATGGTACAGATATGCACTGCTCCGAAGAGAGTGTGAAATAGTAGATATTCTTATACACAGATATACTTTATATACTTAGGTATCTATTCTAGGTAGAGCATACTTAAAATACTTATAATAATTATAATTCAGTCTAGAACAAAAGTTAATAACATAAAAGGGTAAGTTTAAGTTGACAAAACATTATACTGACAAGCATATAAACATACCCAAGGCATAGTGCAGGGTGCTGACATAATAAAAGACTGTTTATTAGTTTAGTTTTGTCGGTCATTCTGATTTACAAATTCATCAATAGAATAAAAACACTTGTCAAGCAGAAATGATTTTACTCTAGCCTTAAAAATTATGTGCCTGCTTGTATTTATGAGTTTGATGTCTGCTGGTAATTTGTTATAGAGGGCTGAGCATAGAGCCAATGGTCCTTTGGTAAACTTGGATGTGCTGAAAGAGTCGATATGAATGTTGATTTGCGAGCGTGTGCCATGGTGATGAATTTGTGAATGGCGGGGAAACCATTCAGGATTATTGTGAACAAAGATTACACAGATTTGAATAAGGATACATGGAAGAGTCAGTATTTTTAGATTTCTAAATAATTCTTTACAGGATTTTCTCCTATTGGCTCCAACCATGATTCTGATGGCTCGCTTTTGAATGCGAAAGACACGGATTGCTTGCGATGAGGCGCCCCAGAACATTAGTCCGTATGCTATATGCGAGTGGATATGAGCGTAATATACCACTAGCAAAGTTTGCGAATTTACAATTTGTTTCAGCTTTCTAAGCATGAAGCAACGACTTCTCAATTTAGACGAAACTTTTTCAATCTGGGGAGACCAATCCAGAGTTGCTGTGATGGCTAGACCTAAGAATTCAACTAACTCGGAGCAAGCAATGCTTTTTGAGTTTAGACGTATTAGAGGGCTTGAGTTTACTGGAGAGTGTGGAGAATGAAAGTTTAAGACAAATGATTTGGAGGTTTGAAGAGCTAAAAGATTTGTGGTACAGTATTTGGACATGTTATCTACCTCCTTATTGGCCATTTTGATAAGATTGTTTGTTGTAAGAAAATTTCATCGCAATTGGAGTATTGGTTTAGCCGGAATCGTCCTGACAAACACACAATAATACAGGGAAAAAAAGAGAAAAAAAAACATTCCGGATTTTTTTCTCCAGTGTAGTGAAATGGAATCTTTGCTACGCTCATCCAATCATTCTTGAAACCACATTATAAAATAGAATACGGTATATGTAATGTGAAATATGTTGTGATTGTTGAGAGCTATCTATAATTATTAGAGATACTGGTTTTTAGCATTTGAGGTTTTTGAAGCTACTAAATGCTAATTTTATGAAAAATAATGTTTTTAATGTCTATTGAGAAATAATTTAGCAATGTGTTTTTTGAAATGTTCATAATTCATCTTTCACCATTAGAAGTGCAAGAAACACTCTACATTTAGGGTTTTGGTGGAAAGGAAACCAATTGATGATACAAAATGCTAAATTTGTCAAAATTAATGCTAAATATTCTAAAATTTAAATGCTAAAAAAACGTATCTCTAGCTATAGATAAATCAAACAGAAGACTGCTATGTTTCAGTCATTACTGAAAGATAAGATAGTAGTTTTGAGCCAATCATTTCTCAACTCCCATGAGTTGGGTAGTATGAATACAAGTTTTTTTAAAGCATATATATACTATAGGATAGGTAGTCATTGGAGAAGATTTTAGCAAAAACTTGTGGAAGACATTATTATTAGTTTTAGGACGCTTTAACAGCAAAGGTTATTCGGGCTTGCGGCAAACAGACGGCAACACAACGGGACTCGCGTTCAGGTGTATCAGTAGTAAAAGAATAGTATGTACCCCTAGTCAGATTGTAGGAAAACTACTCCGATAATATGTGATCAATGAGAGAATTAATTAAATTCACAAAAATGCTGGTACTGTACCTAAATAATTGCATATTTTTATCATTGCAATTTGCAATAACAAACTAAACAAATGGCCATAATCACTGTTAGTGTTCGGGGCCTACCTGATGGTGAATAAACATTTATGTTTAAAAATGTGCCGCTTATGATTTTGTGATCTTCACGGCATATTTAAGTAGGAAACACCAATCAATCAAGCTGGACACGATTCCACCCTTGAAAGGCGCCAGAATCAACGAGGCTAATTTCGGAAAGTCTTACAAATTTATTATGTGCTTTGTTGCTAGTAGGACGGCACCAAAGTCACATTTCTAAGCAAAGAATATGGACGTAAAAGTGCAGAAGTGGATTCTGCCTTGTTAACTGGTATCGTAGTATCTCCTCTTGAAGACCACAATATTTACGATTTTTTTCCCTAACAAACTTTGGGGCAATGCCTAGTGGCGGTTTTGGACCTCAATATCAGGTGTGCAACTCCCAAAAACGAGGTGGCGCGGAATAGCTGGGGTCTGGGCGCCGCCGGAGGCAAGTTCGCCTTTTTGGGGTCTGTTTAATTTGAATGGCCTAAAACAAGTTCTAAAGGTGAATTTGTATTCTAAATAACGGTGAAATATGCAGCTAAACAGCCTAGTTTTATTAATGCACAAGGTGAGTTCTCACTTTACTTTAACCGTATGTGGTTTCAGGGCAATTTCTAGGGCAAAATAAAAGTGATTTTATTTTTATTTTTGTACGATTTTAGGTACTTAATAACTAGATACATACTACACATTGTATATTTATTGGATGAGCGTAGCGAGCGAAGCGAAGATTCCATTTCACTACACTGGAGAAAAAAATCCGGAATGTTTTGTTTTTTTTGTATTTTTGTGTGTCTGTGAACACGATTCCGGCTAAACCAATACTCCAATTGCGATGAAATTTTATGGAGGTCTATGAAATCTCTGAACAAAGAACTGCACGGGGGGAAAAATCGATCAAAAAATTATTTCTCATGAAAATCGCAATTTTACGATTTTTAAAAAAATTCTTCGACTTATAACATTTACATGCTTTATCCCATTGTAATGATTTTTCCACAAAACTTTAATTTTATGAATTAATATATTCGTGTGAAATTTGAGCGCAATCGAAAAATCATTTCTCATGATAATCGCAATTTTACGATTTTTTTCAATTTTTAACATTTCTTCGACGAATAAAACCTACATGCTTTATCCGATTGTAATGATTTTTTCACAGAACTTTGATTTTATGAATTAATATATTCGTGTGAAATTTGAGCGTAATCGAAAAATTATCTATTAAAAAAATCGCAATTTTACGCTTTTTTCGTTTAAAAAAATTACGCTCATCCATCAACGCGGCGGGACTTAAGCGTTTTCCTAGTAAAGTAATCAATAACTTTGTCAATATCAACTGTAGGCCTACGGCAGAGACGCTGTTCCACATTCATTGACAGCAGTGCAGAGTGCTTCGAGACGATCTTGGCTCATTGTGGTTCTTAAATTTAATCTTGACCAGATTTAATTTTGAGAATGTTCTTTCTACCCCCGCCGATGTTATGGGTAGTCAGAAACACGCGTTGAACGTCCATGAGAGCGTTGTACTGGCAGTCAATTTGATCTTACAGTTTCTATTTTATTTTTTTAAATTTTTTTATTTATTTATTTAATGTCTATCCTATTCAGTTATGACTACTGATTTACAAAGGAGGATGATTGTTGGTTTGGTCATTTTCTCTTTGAATTCGCGGTCACTTTTCATTAAATCAAGATCACTCTTCAGATCAAAATAGTTCACATTGCAGAACTCAGCTACCGATTCAACTTCTCGGGAAGGATACCTCAGTAGAACAGACACGAAATTCATTTTCAAGCTTGAGCTTGTAACGATGCGGGGCTCCACTGGCCGCTGACACTGACTCACGTCGGCTAAGTGGCCTACGACTGCGAGTGGGCGAGTCTCGAACTGCATAACCACACAGAAACTCATCTATTTCCCGCTTACTGACTAATTTTGGTTTGTAAAGTTTTTTTTTAAAATTCCTGATTGATCAGGTGTACAATTGTCACACCTTGCACACCGTAAAAACCGCCACTGGATGCCAATCTTCTACCTGAAGCGGGATTGCAACCCTGGACCTTCTGCATTGGAAGCAGGAATACTAACCACAAGACCAACAAACCACACATCTTGTAAGATCTCTTGAATACTAATAAAAACTAACTAACTAGGAAAACGCTAAAGTCCCGCCGCGTTGATGGATGAGCGTTTTTCTTGTAAGTTTTTTGTTTGCGTTTTTTGCGTTTGTTTGCACTTTTCCTTTGCAAGTGCTTTTTGAATGCATTGTAGGTGATTGTTGTCAAGTTTCTATTGTTACTTGTTAATAGGTATTATAAACCCAAAAAAACTCATATTAAAACCTTTATTTCTGTGGATTCTGACAAACTTTTTCAACTTTTTCTTTCAAAAGGTACTACATCACCATAACCTTAATGTCCATGTGAAATCTGAACGTTGTAGCCCCACCCGTTTGGTCAGAATCGGCCCAAATGTGACGAAAATATCGCACTAAAAATTGAAAAACTAATATTAAAACCTTTATTTCTATAGATTCTAGCTAACTTTTTCAACTTTTTCTTTCAAAAGATACTACATCACCATAATTTTAATGTCCATGTGAAATATGAACGTTGTAGCCCCACCCGTTTGGTCAGAATCGGCCCAAATGTGACGAAAATATCGCACTAAAAATCGAAAAAAATCGTAAAAGTACGATATTCATGAGAAATATTTCTTCGATTGTACCCAAAAGCAATACACCTCTAAGTTCAGAGAAAACGAAGGTCCCCTCAAAATTTCATCAAGATCGCTTATGCCGTTTGCCCGGAATCCTGCTAACAAACAGACAAAAATACAAACAAAAAAAAACAAAAAAACATTGGAGCTAAATTTTTTGGGGGTCAGTGAAATTGAAGTTTTCGCTTCGCTCGCTACGCTCATCCAACTAACTGATAGGCCCACACATTACAACAGTTTTTTCCCAATTCTAAAAACGGGACAAAGCGTCCAGTTAGACCTACTAGTAATCAGGACACCAGTACATCACAAATGTAAAAATAAGACTGTCCCGGCTAAAGCGGTACAAATGGACCCCTACTGAGTACTGACAATAAAAGACCTACATGAAAGTGATCCTGTTAGATTTTGACAATACTGTTATTAATAAAAATCATATTTCACAGAGTTCTGCTCTTATGAAAGTCACAAACTAAATATTTATTTTACATTTTTTAAATTTTTTTATCAATATTAAAAGTGATAAGTGATTTTAATAACATTTCTAGGTCTAATGGGGGGCCAAGGCCCCCCTGCGCTATGATGATATGATATGATTTAGTGTGAAATTACAATCAGCCGTGACAGTAAAAATGATTATTTGCACTCAAGCTTATTAAACATATTGAAAAATTTTAAGTCGAAATTTACATGCTATCTATTTCCTTATGTACGACGTCGATGTGTTTAACCATGTTTAACTACCCCATCTTTGATTTCGGATGTGTATCCGCACATCGGTCACCACGGTATAGACTGCTGAGATGGTGAAGCTAATTTGAAAATTTGAATTTCGTGTCTTGAACGGAGAGGACTCCGTCGCTCGCTCAGATTTCACCTTGCGATTGGAGAGCTCTCCGAGCGCATCGCTCCGGCAATATCAAACACGACGGAGCGCGCTCTGTAGCCATTATCAAACGTGCTAGAGTCTTGGCGAAGCGATCGGAGAGAACGGATTGCATTATCAAATGCCCCCTCAGTAAAGCCCACTCACTGTAAGTTGAAAAGATGTGTCCTGACCGGGGATCGAACCCGGGTTCTCGGCCTTTACGTAGCAATGCTTTACCAAGTAAGCTACTGGGCAAAAATATGCTACACCGGGCCTCCGAATACATTTCTTCTCAATATAGGCTACAAATGTCCAAAGTTGCAGACTGCTATGCTAGGCCCTATAATTTAAATTTAGCAATCAGTTATAATACTGGGCCTTCGTGTTTTCAGTGTCCAAATTCGTATTTTCTCATATCTAGGTTATAAACTCACAATTATTTTTAATGTCGGGTAGGTCCTAGGATTCTACCAGTCTCTTGAGTTCATTTTGCTTCTACCTGTTCTTTTATTGAATTTGCCGCGCTATGTAGCGTTTTTCTTCACACTCACATCTAAAGATGGCGGTGGATGGAAATTGATTTTTTTTACATAAACAACATAACCTAATTAATCTTATCAGTAATTGACTATTAATCCTTGGTGTAGAGGCAAATTTTAGCTTGCAGAATATTGCAGTGAAAAGAATCGCAGTTGCCCACACTTTCAGCATCTTTCAGCTCGAATTTTCACTGACAATCGCGAGAGGTAAACAAAGGAGGGCCTACATAACCTAAAAGTGTCAACAGGCCCGAGGCCTGAAATTTCTGTTTTACGCTTGGCTTAGGGTCACAAAAGACTATGAAAATGATTAGCTTGAAACTTGGTAGATGGTACGTTTTCTTTTCGATACGACTATGCTGGCAAAGGTTAACAACCTGTGGCTTGTTACGAATAATCTTCACTGTTAAAGCGCTCAAAACTAGGCTACTAGCTCTAGGTAGGCCTACTGTGGCTTGTCCAAGCTGCAGTTCAGTAACAGAGGTTCAGGCACTATCAGGGTGGTAACCTAGACCCTAGGCCTTTATCCTAGGCACATACTACTGTAGAAATGGTCTTGAGGGGATCTTGGCACCAGTGGCATAGGCCTACCCAGCGATGTCTGCGCGAGGGAGTTTAGGCCGTATCGTATTGAGGCGATCACACCATGGATCACACAAACTTAGGAAAAAAACATATGGTATAATTCTTTCAATCAATGTATTTTGCAAAGTTACTGTTTATTGTAGTGAAGGAAATCGATAATATATAACGAGATGCCACGATCATTATTACGCTCATTAGGCCTACTATACATCCGAATAGACACAACACGTTTCACCATTGTCACAAGATTTAAAAAACAACACAAATAGGCCTATACAACATAAATATGTAACACTAAATATGAACTCATTAAAGCACAAGGTAGGCCTACATGCAGTTTTCTTATACGGTTTCATTACCCGAGTGATCGCTAACACTAGTGGTGGTGGGCTCCGCCAACTCTCTACCTGGATATCGGTATGCGGGCGGACTCACACCAAGTGACGTATCGCTAGGAAGGGTGCAGCCAACTAGGCGCGCAAATACCTTCTAAACTTGTTGGGCGATTTCGTTGCATTTTTTTCTCATCTCTATGATAACATACAATCTTTTGAAAATTCAAATGATGTTGGAAGAGTGGACTGGACCTTTAAGAGGCCTACCCTACGGCGTACACTATTTAGATGCCTAGGCTAGGCTAGGTCAGTTCGTATACTGAGGACAGAGGGTTCAGTAATTAACTAAGTGGTGTAATATATTTTGCCCCATCTATGACTGAACTTTAAGCG
Source organism: Sweltsa coloradensis (assembly GCA_024449915.1). Lineage (NCBI taxonomy): Eukaryota > Metazoa > Arthropoda > Insecta > Plecoptera > Chloroperlidae > Sweltsa > Sweltsa coloradensis. The sequence goes on along the minus strand of JAMZAV010000679.1, from coordinate 539,322 downwards.
GGGGTCAGTGATAGGTTACCAAGTGAGACCAAAAAAGTATGCCTTGGGTCCGCTCTACAATAGCCCGGCAATAACTACAGTTGCCAGAAAATGTTGCTATCCCTAGCTGACTAGTGATAAGAAGGTTAAATGTTTAGCGTTTAAAGGTTAGGGGTGGAGGGATTCGTCTATATAAACAAATAAAACAAAAAATATAGAAATTTAATTTGAAAAGGTACGGTACTGATACCCAAGTAGGGCCTACCTAATTAATTTACATAGTGATGCTATGTTTTTATTTCCGATGTTTACAATTGCCTAGGATTGTGCAATATACATAGTTACGACATACTTGCTTCTACTGACAAGTGACACTAGACGGGCAGGTCAGTTGTACGTCTGGCACTGGCGGAATGCGGGGAAACCGCCGCCGGAATAATGGCGCGTACAATTATTAGTTTATATGGTCCGGGGAAGAAACGCAGTTATCCTTTTAAAAGTGATTAATTCAAGGGGTTAAACATTTAAGAAACTACTCCGAGCCCCGGGCTGTTTAAGAGCTGTATGAAAGGTCAATGCACAATGACCGGGAAGCTTCAAAGAGCAAGCACAGAAGATAAAATATTGCACACTAATCCTGACCAAAAATATTTTTGGTGTTTACTTTTTAGATATCTCACCTCTGATCACTTATCTGTCAGAAAAGTTTGCTTCAATTTTTACTGACATTATCGATCGACAATGCACCTTTTCAATCTATCAATCTTTTTTTATTGTGCATCCTAGGCCTAGGTACTAGAATCAAAATTTATTTCATCAAATACGACTGCAAGAGTAGGTAGATTTTTTTTATTTTTAAATTCCTAGCTAATGTTAAATTACTTATTAGGCCTACTTAATTAGTCATTAATCATTACGTATGGTGATGGAGACATATGATAGTTTTATTGATTTTGCCATAGATAAATACATAATACGTACTATTTAATTAGACTCAATTTTAACCTGTAACAGTCAGGTACCGACCGTAGACTAAGATAGAATATAGATTAATTATTAAATAATTATAGTACAAAGTAGTAGAATATGTGTGCAATAATAATGACGTGTTATTACACAATAATTATAGTATGAAGTAATTGGATGAGCGAAGCGAAGACTTCAATTTCACCGACCCCCCAAAAAATTTAGCTCGGTTGTTGTTTTTTTTTTTTTTTTTTTCCGTCTGTTTGTTCGCTCTCTACCGGGCAAACGGCATATGCGATCTTGATGAAAATTTGACACAACCTTCGTTTTCTCTGAACTTAGACTTGCCACGTTTTTGGGTACAATCGAAGAAATATTTCTCATGAATATCGTACTTTTACGATTTTTTTTCGATTTTTAGTGCGATATGTTCGTGCCATTTGGGCCAATTCTGACCAAACGGGTGGGGCTACAACGTTCATATTTCACATGGACATTAAGGTTATGGTGATGTATTGCTTTCTGAAAGAAAAAGTTGAAAAAGTTAGCCAGAATCGAGAGAAATAAAGCTTTTAATATACGTTTTTTGACTTTTTGTGCGATATTTTCGTGCCATTTGGGCCAATTTTGACCAAACGGGTGGGGCTACAACGTTCATATTATACATGGACATTAAGGTTATGGTGATGTAGTACCTTTTGAAAGAAAATGTTGAAAAAGTTAGCCAGAATCCATAGAAATATAGCTTTTAATGTAAGATTTTTACGTTAAATAATAACAAATTAACAAGAAACAATAGAAACTTGACAACAATCACCTAAAATGCGTCGGCAGAAAAACAAAGCACTTGCAAAAGTAAAGATATCCCACGCAAACTAAAAAATTTAAAAAGCTCATCCATCAACGCGGCGGGACTTTAGCGTTTTCCTAGTAGAATACATTAAGTAGTCATTAGAATATAGGCATATATACAATAATATTGATAATATGATGAATACACAATAGTATTGGGTAATATAATACAGGTAGGTATAGTACAATATTAATGATATGTAAAATACACAGGATATATGATGAATTGATGATTGATGAATGATGAATAATGAATAATGTTAATATTAGGCCTAGGCCTACACATTTAATTGATATGCGTAATGACCTTCATATTATAAGGATTTTGATTTGATGTGCTCACAAGTGTTTAGATACTATTATCTTCCAAATATGCGCCTAGAGAATAGTATGCTTTGTCTAGTAGAAAATTATTTTAATTTCTTTCGGGAGTTTATTAAATAATTTAATTTGTATATAGTTAGAATTAAGTTGAGCTAGTTTACTATTATGGTGGTCTATATGGATGTCATTTTGTTGCCGTGTTTGGTGTGACCTACTCATCATTTCCTGCCTCAATTATTACGTATAAAACTTTTGAGCTCTTAAATTAAAATATAGGCTACTTCAGTCTCCAATTCATAATAGCTGCAAAGTACAAGCTAATTTTTGTATTTGGCTGGGTATTTCAATTTCAATTTATTTTGGACAACATCAACAACAATTAATAACAAATAGTTGCAGTTAATAAAAACAGTTTTCACCTTGTAGTCCATAATGTTGTTCTTAATTTCGTATAGAGTAAATAACAAAGTAAACACTGATTGGAAATGATTTGCCTTATTAATAAGAAAATACACAAAACTTGTCTGATGATGTGATGATGATGTTGATGACACAAAACGTATCCCATTATCTTATCTAGGCCTATAGCTTTAGCTTACAAACTCCCGTTTTGAGAAATTATCTGCACTGGGCCATGCAATGATTATTGTTGGATGAGCGTAGCGAGCGAAGCGAAGATTCCATTCTACTACACTGGAGAAAAAAAATCCGGAATGTTTTTTTTTTTTTCTTTTTTTTCTTTTCTTTTTTTTTGTATTTTTGTCTGTTTGTCCGCACGATTCCGGCTAAACCGATACTCCGAATTAGATGAAATTTTATGGAGGCCTTCGAAATCTCTGAACTTAGAACTGCCACGTTTTTGAGCGCAATCGAAAAATTATTTCTCATGAAAATCGCAATTTTACGGGTTTTTTCGATTTTTTAAAAATTTCTTTGACTTATAACACCTACATGCTTTATCCGATTTTAATGATTTTTGCACAGAACCTTTGTTTTATGAATTTAGATATTCTTGTGAAATTTGAGCGCAATTGAAAAAATATTTATCATAAAAATCGAAATTTTACGGGTTTTTTCTTTTTTTAAACAATTCTTTGACTTATAACACCTACATGCTTTATCCGATTGTAATGATTTTTTCGCAGAACCTTAATTTTATGAATTTATATATTAGTGATAAATTTGAGCTCAATCGAGAAATATATTTCTTATAAAAATCGCAATTTTACGATTTTTTTTAACAATTACGATTAATAAATTAAAAAATTAAAGTTAATTTTTAATTTAATTTAATTTAATTTAATTTAATTTTAAAAAAATTCAACTTAGTAATGATTTTTCCACAGAACAACAGAAAATTCGCATAACACATGGCAGCTCAATGCACCAATTACGCTCATCCAACAACGCGGCGGGACTTAAGCGTTTTCCTAGTTTTAGCACCATGCAATGAATCATATATTTTTGTTTCTAGTTTATGGAGCATATTAAACAACCGGTACCGGAACTAAAGAAAAATGGCTTTTAGTTTTCGTCATTTTGAGAAAGCTTCCCATGCCACCGCCTACAATAAGTTCCGGCCATTACCTCCGGAAGAAGTTATCTCCAGGATTATCACTTTCTTAAATGGCAAGGTACTGCTACAACAAACCACGGGTACAGGGCTATCAATTTTCAAAAATCGATGTCGGCTTCATTGAAAACAACAAAGTCCTCGATAACTCATGCATTGCTGATAGTTGTATGTAAATAAATTTTAGTAAATTAAAGTAGTAATGACATCAGGTAGTAAATATTGAAGTCGACTCCGGAGCCTTGGGAATCGAGTAGGAGTCGACTCCTCGATCGGCAATAAAAGTACAGAAAAAGTTGTTATCCTTGACCAATGCTAAACACCTTAAATCATTGATTGCAAAGATGCTCATGGATGATGGTTTAAAGAACGGCACCGATGACAAAGAAATATAATCTGTTTATTTGAATCCTGTATAGATGTTCCCACATAGTTGGCTCCAATGGGCCGGGTCCTACAGCCTCCACCTTGTTTTGCAGCACCCGGGCGTGCTGGAGAATGCCGTGGACGTCGGCTGTGGGGCCGGCCAGAGCACCTCGGTGTTGGCTCCGTACTTCAAGACGGTGATGGGATTCGATCCCAGTAGTTCGCAAGTAATCGAAGCGCAGACAAACAACAAACTACCCAACGTAAAATACCAGGTTGGGTCGGCTGAAGCCATCGACATGCAAAGTAGTTCGGTCCAGTTAGTGACGGCATCTCAGTCATGCCAGTGGTTTGATCTGGCCAAGTTCTATGCTGAATCGGACAGAATTCTAGCACCTGGCGGAGTTCTCGCTATGTACGGCTATCATCTTCCGAGGCCGCGCCATGGAACGGTTCACCAAGATTTGTGTGCTATGGTGGATAAGGTTTGACTTTTATTTTATGTTAAATTGGTTTATTTTAGTTATTTTAGTCAATGTTTTATATTATTGTGTCCCTATTGATTGATCCATTTTGTAGAATGTATTATCTAAGTCATTATATTACTATGCCACATGATATTAGGTACATACAGTACATCTAAATTCTAATGCTGGTGTGAACTCATTTCATTTACATGACTGTGGAGGGTATGAATTTTCAATCTCAGATTCCCATGTGCTTTTTTAAATTTCAATTAGAGCCACATTTATTCGAGGGAAAATGTGATTTTGTTCTTAAAAACTTCAGTATTGTTTTTATTTTGACTTTGAATTTGAGAGCTTGAAGAAAAAACCTAATGGTTAAAGTGAAAATGTTCTCTATGCTTTTCCAACCTGTCAACCCTTCTCCAATCATACTAAACTAGCCAAATGACCTTTTCCTAATTGTAACAAACCAGTCTTTTGACACCTCTTTCACTTTCTATCTTTCTTCACCTATGGGGTAGAGATGGGGGAGCCTACTCTACACCCTCTGGTGGGTCCGTGTTTCCTTGGTTCTTACAAGTGTGACTCCTTGTCCTGCTGGGGGGGCCTAGCAGGTGATGAACCTGTTAGACCCTACTCGTCTATTCCTTCAACCTCTTCGCCTGCAGCCAAGAGCTAGTATAGCACATGTGCCTGTGCTATAGCCAAGAGCTTGCAATTTGTAGTATTGTTTCCATTCGTTTTCGAATCCCAGTCACAATTAGTAGGGCAGCCTCTCTCGTTGCCACGGGTCTTGGTTCAAATCCAGGGTAAGACATGGTTCTTTTGTCGCCCAAGCACCAGGAGTCTAGGAGGGAAGCCCCCTCACTGGTTGTGCTGTGTTGTGACTTTCCACCCTTCCTATCTCTAACCTTTTCTCTTAGAATGAATGAAGAGGCACCCTTGCCCAGCAACAGCAGGAGGGGCAGCTTTTCTCTTGTTGCCAAGGGTCCTGGTTCGAATCCAGGGTAAGTCATGGATTTCTTGTCTCCCAAGCACCAGAGTTGGGAGGGAAGCCCCCTTACTGTCTGTGCTGACTGTGTGCCCCAGTATGAATGGTGTGTGAAGTAACCTTGCTGATGATGACAACATACATGCAGAATTTGCTTCTTGCGTGGCCCTACCACAGGTTTGGTTATGTGTTGTGAGTTTTGTTTGCATGTAGTTAGCTGATTTTTAGTGGCCACCATCCGCCTGATGAGTCCCAGAAGTACGAAACGCGTCGTGGATTAAGGTAACAAACAACTTTAAATTAGCTACAGTTGTCATCAGCAGGTGAAAAGTTTTGTCACCCCCAGCCCTTCAGGCTGAGTTTTATGTTCTTTATGTTCTCTATGCTTTTCCAACCTGTCAACCCTTCTCCAATCATACCAAATGATTATTTTGTTTACCTAATGTAGTATGAGATCATAAATAAATAACACCTTAAGTTTGGATTGATGTAGTTGAGATATTTGTGGTGCATTTGTATTTTGGTTTACCTATATTATTTATTATGCATAGGCCTACAATAATTTATATTTTATATTTATATAAATAATTGTTCAAGTCTAATCTAGGTCTATCCAAACATTTTATCATAGTGATCAATTAACTTTTTTGTTGCCCACCATAATATTAACCCTATTTTCTTTTCAGTTTTACAATGTAACTTTGCGTGACCATCTCTTCCCTGCAAACTTTAAAGTTTTGAAAAAGTATTGTGGAGATGATTTCGATAATTGCCCGTTTCCCCTGATTCGTGATGAATCCATCTTTACCGAGACCAACACTTCTTTGGCAGACCTGATTGGTTTCATGAGCAGCTGGTCAGCATTTCAAAATTTCATCAAGAAGGAAGGAGAAGAAAAATCAAAAGAAGTGCTTCACACATTTGAGTCTGAGTAAGTAATTTATATTTTATACATAAAACCATTGTGTTGGATAATAAGATTTTCAATTAACTTGGAACATTTTTACATTTTTAAATAAATATAAATCATATAGTAGTTGAGTCAGCTCATAGAGCTGTACATAATATTAAACTGAACTGAACTGTATATAATAATGTGCCACTAAATGAAACCACTACGGTAAGCGGTACCTAGGTAAACACAAACATACATAGGTACATACATTTAAAAAATATAATTTTTCATCAAGATGACTAAAACTCTCAGAAAAAGTCCCAGAAGGACAAAACTGGTCGTGGATTAAGGTAACAAACAACTTTAAATTATCTGCAGTTGTCATCAGCAGGTAAAAAGTTTTGTCGCCCCCAGCCCTGCCTTTATGTTCTCTATGCTTTCCCAACTTGTCAATTCTTCTCCAATCTAAACTAAACTAGCTAGTTGGCCTTTTCCAAACCTTTTGCAATAAACTAGGTATATGTTTGATTAGCATTAGCCGTCAGCAGCTAACATTCACAAGGGCACGCGCAACACTATTATTTTAGGAAGCCATAACTCGGCCTTTTGACCCTATGAATCTCGGCAATGGAACTCGCAAGATTTTATGATTTTCAGAAATGAGAAATGTCTCAAATTTAGTCCCAAAACTTCCTGATTTCAAGTTTGAAGTTAGTGACAGAAAAAATTACATTCCAGAGATATTAAGATGTCCTCTAGGCTCAGGTAAAGTTTGTGAAAGTTTTTTTATCAATTTTGCAAAAACATGAACGCCGAACGGTGAACCCATATACTAATACGTAGATGTGTCTCCCGTCATGTGAACTTAAAGTGACACTTCAAGAACCAGAAATTGTATAGTTCTGAAGTCAAATTTGGACCAAACTTTGTGCAAAGATGCTGTAACTTAATTGGTACCTAAACAGGAATGTACACAATATATTCAAAGTTACAAGAAGTAATGACATAGTAAACCTTATCCAATCACGCGACAAGACTCCATCAGGACATACCAATCGGCGAGAGTTAGGGAGTGTTTCTCCCTTGCACATCTTTGTTTGTATTAGTTTGACAGCTACAACATGGTACCACAGTAAAGTCATACCTGGCTCAGTAGAGCTGTACTAGCGCGCGTTTACGCTAGTGTTACCACATCATTGACGTGCATTTCACACAAAGGATCTCAAACCGTCCATGCCAGTTGTGTCTGTCTGTGTCTCACGATGCTTTTTGTTTCAGATTCAAGGACAAGGTGGGCTCGACAGGATCGTCGTCGCACGACATTCAGATAACAATCAGACACGAGTACTTCCTCATCATGGGAGCCAAACCTTCGCAATAAACTAGGTGGTGATTGACAGGTTATACCAGTCAAGTGGTATTAAAAGTTTAAAACATATTGTTCTATACTACACCATTTTTTATATAGCCTAAGGTGAGAGGTCAATTAAATAGTCATTTCATTTCGTAATATTCTCGCATAGTAGCCTACAGACTCAAACTTATGTTGTTGTTTCGTTAAATTTAATTAATTAAATTACTCAAAATGAGAGATTTAAAAAATATTGTTATTGGTTTTAACTTTTAATAAGTTTTAATCTTTAAAAATTGATTAGGGCCTAGACAGAGTTCTAACTCAACTTGGGAACTTCTTGGCCAAGTAGGCCTACAAGCAATGGCTTAGTACGATCACAAGAAAGCAAGCCTAAAAATCATGTAGGCCTACTGTATAAACATAATATTTTGTTCCGATGTATTATTATCATCTAGTTTATTAGTTATGTATGTATTTTATTCCCTATTTTAATCTTTGTTCTCTAGACTAGGATTATCATACAATTCTATGCAATTGTCTAGTAGCACTGTTATATACGGTATGTTATGGATCCCTGAAGTAATAGACCCTACATCTAACTGTAGACTGGAGCTGGGTAATTCCCAATTATAACGAGATTCAGAGCTGGAATTTTTTTTTTTATAGTTTTTGTATTGGCAGCAATCAACAAGCCACCATGTTTTCGAGTCTTGTAAGTTACAATGTCATTATTGTTCTAATCACTTTATGAAAAACATACCTAATATGAATAAAAAATATGGCATATGAAACGAATGACGGAAGAGAGGATGCCCAGGAGAATGTATGAGAAAAGGATTGAAGGAGGAAGAGATCATAGCAAGAGACCTACATACTAGAGGAGAGAGCTGGGAGGATGTAGCAGAGACATGATTGTGGGAGGATAGAAAGAAGTGGAAGAATTTGGTTGCTAAACCCAAGCTGACCCTGCCAGAAGTAGGAAGCAGCGATGGATAATGATGATGATGGATGATATTGCCACAATTCAAATCGATGGGGATTCGCAAGCGGAATAATCTGATCATGGAAGAAATCGTAATAGGTGTAGTACTTGTTTTAGTTACTAGCTTAAACAATCCGGATCAAATATTCGTCCACTTAAGCAATAGCTCGATTGGCTGAGAATGGTAGCACCGATTTCAAGTTTCAATTCAACGCAGAAGAACTGTTCGAAGAATTAGAGTCTCAATGTTTCATTGAAGATGACCAGTGACCCAGACTTTCCAAGCAAGAGTAAACTTTAAAAATATTTTATATACCGGTAAAGGTAGGACTTACACTTCTTTGAAAATTTGTGGGAAGCCAAATCAGAAACTGGAAAAAAGACTAGAGTGTTGGTCATGAAAGCAATCATCTGTGCTGCAAAGAATTTTCTACCTTTATTATATTCTAAGACGTGAAATGCCGGTTGTCCCTGTATGGTCAGTAATTGCATTAGAAATGTGTGAACATAAGGAAGGTTTAGCTGAACGAGATAAACAAGTTAGTAATGTTACAGGCGACAAATGGTTTGACATCATGAAGAACGAGTTATCAATTTGCGTTATGTGAAAAATAAGTTGAAAAAATACTGCAAAAGGATAAAAAAAATTCAAGATCAATTCTTGGACGAGACATAAATCAAACTTTGTTGCCTCGGAAATGAAAACTGAAAAAAGTAAAATAAAATATATTGGTCCCAACAATCCTCACGTGGAAGAACTTGGGACAAGAAATTACATGGAACAAAACGAAATGTATGCTTTAACCGTAACCTCTAAATCTCAAAGCTCTTTGGACCCCAGGTGTCGCAATTAAAGGGGAATTTGATGCATGATCCTAATGTTCGGGCTGACAATTGAGTGCACGAATCTACCTTGTATCTTACCAGTGATCATTGCATGTTTTTAAACTGTAAATGTGAACTGTAAGTTTATTCATATTCAAGAGTCAAGGTGTTTATTAATATTTGCCATAGATAAAGATATAATAAACATGTATAAATTTAAATTTTATTACCTAATGGTTGATGCGTTCTTATAACAATAAAAATGTAAATGTATTGACAATTGAAGAATGTAAAAACTTTGTGTGTGCCAATGGAAAAACTGTGATAGTTACATCAAATTGTAAACTTGTTTTAAAAGTGTGACATCTTATCATGTACGAAAAGAATAGAATTATGTATTTCATCATTTGGAAAGCAAATGTGTAAATTGAGTGTACAAATTGTATGATAAAGAACTTTTAGGTAATTCTCATTGGAATGTATCTAGTTAGTGTCAAATAGTTTTAAGCTAGGTTGTGTTGATAGAAAGCCCGAGTGGATATTAAATACCGGTACTTGAGAATTATATTTTTTTGTGTACGTAGGGAGGCCCTACTATATATGGAAAATTGGAATGTTTGATTGGATTGCATATCATTTTTAAAATGTATTGTATTTTGTAACTGGGACCTGAGTGAAGCTAATAAAAAATAAAAACCTACAATCGTATGAATAAAATTTTAGTTAATGTTTAGTAGATAAGCCCACTGATGAACATAATCGCAGGTTCAGTAGGTAGAACATGTATTATGAAGTCTTGTGTGCTTATCCGTAATAATATAATATTGGTACAACATTAATCAATAGGTATTGGTTACTTTTGCGATGAGTAACAATCATGGACAGGTACTAGATACCAAGACAAGTTTAGAAAAATTGTTAAGTAGCTATTACACAGGGACTGCTGCCAATTCCAACCATTGGTCACAGTTGGAAACAATTGAATGGTTAAAGATTGTTCCAAATTGCTGATTGCAATAATTGTGGGTTGGGTTTTTATAATGCTGAGCATGCGCACATTCGTTTGCTTGCGGTTTAAACTGTAGTGTAGCCAGGGCCGGATTAAGACATTTGGCGCCCATAGGCTTAAAACTAAAATACGCCCCCCCCCCCTTAATAATTTCAACATGCTGTAAAACATAATATGCTTGCATTTTAGCTAAAAAAGAAAAAGTAGGTAACTAGTAACTAGTATTTCAACTCGATCACCACATTATATAATTTTCCTGGCCTTATAGACTCGTCCGTTGTAGTCGCGCAAATGAGGCATTGGCAAGCGTTTTTTTTTTTGCCTTTTCCTTGGCAAAGGTGTCGTGTCAATGATGTGATCGTAATTTAAACTTAAGAATTTGTTAGTGGCGCCGGAAGTGCATTTTAGTAGAGGGGTCGGGGGGCAATAAAACACTTTTTAGATGAGCGTAGCGAAGATTCTATTCTACTACACTGAGGAAAAAATCCGGAATGTTTTTTTCTTTCTTATTTTCCGGTTTTTATTTTAGTGTGTTTGTTAGCACGATTCCGACTAAACCGATACTCCACTTGCAATGAAATTTTCTGGAGACCTTTGAAATCTCTAAAGTTAAAACTGCCACGTTTTTGAGCGCAATCGAATAATTATTTCTCATGAAAATCGTAATTTTACGATTTTTTAAAAATTTCTTCGGTTTATAACACTTAAATTCTTTATTTGATTGTAATTATTTTTTCACAGAACCTTAATTTTATGGATTAATATATTCTTGTGAAATTTGAGCGCAATCGAAAGATTATTTCTCATGAAAACGCAATTTTACGCTTTTATCGATTTTTTTTTTAAGTCTTCGACCCAAAACACCTACATACTTTATCCGATTGTAATGATATTTTCAATTAATGTATTCTTGTGAAATTTGAGCGCAATTATACAATTATTTCTCCTAAAATAGCAATTTTACGCTTTTTGCGTTAAAAAAATCTTAGTGTTGTAACACCTACATGCTTTATCCAATAATTATAAATTTTTCACAGAACCTTAATTTTATATTAATATATTCGTGCGAAATTTGAGCGCAACCAACAAATTATTTCTCATGAAAATAGCAATTTTAAGTTTTTGTTTCGTTTTTAAAAATGTCGCTCATCCAACAAAGCTTCCTAGTAGAACTGGCCATGAAACAATGGTTCCGGAAAAAGTATGGATCCTGGTACAATGGGGGCTCCGGCGGGGATGCCTCCCATCAGCTCAGCTAGTGCGGGTCTGGGGCGTAGCCCTAGAAAATTTTGAATTTTGACATTGCAATTGGGGGCATTTTACTATATTTAGCATGATTTTGTTGATAATTTTTAAGTTATTAGTTGTTGTTTGTAAGGAGTTAGATGCCTTGCCCACGGAACCGAGTGGGGGGCGCTTTGGCGCCCCCAAAATGCCGGCGCCCCAGGCTCCAGCCTACTTAGCCTATGCCTTAATACGGCCCTGAGTGTAGCCAGTTAGGAACATAGTAGGAACAGTTTAAAATAATATATGATTTAATAAATAAATATAGTTCTTTACTACCGTACATGGTTTTATTTGAAAGAAAAAAACACAAATTAAATTCAAAGTCTACGATAATAGGTATTAGTTTTGGACGTTTAAGTCTAATCAAAGAAATCTTCAATATCAACGTCTGGGTTGAGAAGATCTTCACCCAATGCACTGACGTCCAACTGATTTAAAATCAGGTTCTCACACATTTCTTCTAGATCTGTTTCCCCAATGAGAACCGCTCCTTGCATTCTCCCCTCCTTCATGACAAGTTTGACGTACTCGACACCCTGTGTGATTCTCAGCAAGATGTCGTATTGCCCCCCCAGAGTTTGACCGTTAAACAGCCCTAGTAGAACTACCTTATAACCAAAGAAATAAGTAACGTGAGAAAACAACTCGAAACAAAAGTCTTGAATCACAGCTTCGCCAAGATACGAAGCATCCATACATTTAGCTGCATACAGCCCCATTTGCCTCGCCTGAGTCCAAAGCCTCATTTGAAACCAGTGCGTTGCTTTCTCCCACGTTGCGGTGCACACATCGCCAGCAGCAAAGACGTCTAGGTCAGTCGTCTCCATCTTCCAATCAACTTTCAGGCCCCCATCTTCTGCTAGCTCCAACTTGTCGCCACCAAAACTCTGGCAGTTTGGCGTAACTCCAGTCGCCGATATTATTAAGTCGCAACCTATTACTTTACCGTTGGTTAACTCTGCATATATTGGCCAAGGGGTTTCATCGTCTGATTGCGTCTGGCTAATTTTATTCAATGTTCGTTTCACTTCGCATTCATACTCTATTGTCACTGTGGTTGCCTCTGCATTTCTCCCACAAATATCTAAACCTTCGTGCCAATCTGGGCCTAGTGCGGCTCCAACAGAATATTCGCTTGATCCGTCTCGTCCGGGAATCACAGAATACTTCATTCGTTTGGTAATAGATTGGTTACTCTTCTCTCCTTTAAGCAACCGCGTTTGAAAGAACTCGGCAGCACCAGGGTCTACAAATGTTGCAGATATATGTTTGTCTTTGACAACCCAAACAATTTCTACATCCCTAGTTTCATATACGATCTCTGTTGCGATGCCACCATTACCTACGACGATCACTTTACGAGCATGCGCAATTCTTTCCTGAAAGTCTTGCACAGACTCTGTATCTCGTAATCCGATAACATAAGGATTGTTTTCTGCAATCAGTTTTGGCTTTCCACCTGTACATAAACACAGTTTGTTGTATTTTATACATTTTCCACTCTCTGTGACGATGCGATGATTTTGTGTATCCAATATTTTTAACGAATCGTTAACGACGGATAGAGTGGGGTATAATTCGGTGAGTGTAATGGCTTTCTTTTCCTCGACGTCAAACTTGCTGAGTGTTTTAGTGAGATTTACAACGTTCGTTACGGCTTTAACAAAAGGGGATGCTGTAAGCAAAATTAATTTCGCGTTTGGTTTAAGGAATAACAACCCCTCCACACACGAAACTCCGGCTATTCCACCGCCAACCACAACAAACGGAGCTTCCATTGCTTCACTCGCAGCCATTGTTTTATTACCTTCCTAACGGTTCACTACACAGTACACATTAACACGATGAAATGTTCTACGATAACGTTCCCTCCGATTCCAAATGCCCAGGTTTTACCTTGATGGGGTCCTGTGAACTGTGATGGCCGATTCAGTTACTTTCAGCCGGTAGTTCGTGGACCACAGTACTGGCCATAATCATACTCTCTAAATGGAACATCATACGTGATCAGACCGTTGTCTTTTGCTTTCTCCACAGCAACCAACAACTCTTGATAGCGTACCTGACACAATCCCGTTTTTCTGTGGAAAAAATTATAAATTGAATAGCCGTTATCATAGAGCCCCAAATTTACAGCAATTACGCGTGCCATACATGCATTTTATTTTTGAGTATGTCCAGTTATTGCTTGTGGGTTGTGATAGATCAGGGTGAAGAACAATGACAAAAAAACCATGCATTACACGGGATTCGAACCCGCGTCCACCTGTTGTCGTACACTACAGGCCTGCACGGTGCATCCAAATCATATGAGCCACCGCGGATGGCCGAGCATAGCAGAAAGGTGCAACTATGGGAAGAATGACAGCATATTGCTATGTGTTGCTCTGAAATATTTTGCTCGCCAAGGGCCATTGACAAAATAAGCTGTTGTGACTTGTGATTCCATGTAAAACTCTCATATTCCACACCATAAAACGAACCTAGGCCTAGACTTACTTGTAACTGAGGATCTCTCCTGTGTACGGAGAAATAAACTGTTTCAGAAGTTTTACATTCCTGCAATCAAGTACTAAATATTCATCTCGGCAGATTGGACAAGGGTTCCCCGTAGATATTTTATTCTGTCTCTGAAACAAAACACAGAGTTAGTGTACATGTTATTGGCTACTGTCGGCCTATTTCTTGTTAACTATGGTACCCTAAGCTAATAAGTACGGTTTGGGTTTTTGCCCAGCACTTCCTGTGGTATAGGTAGGCTATGCCGGTAAACTGAAGGAAGACAAAAAAATCACTTTGGTATAACTATAACATCATTTGATCATTTATGCTCAATTATGTTTAAAATACCTCCCTATTGTATTGTATTATAATTTTGTCTGAAAGCTAAGTAGGTAAACATTAATTGTGGTAGGGGTTAGGGAAGACGACGGGTACCCGGGTATCGGGTACCCGCCCAATGAAGTCGGGTACGGGTCTGTGTTCCACTACCCGTTTACCCGTAAAACCCGGTTCTGAATTGAGGTGTCACATTGTAGGCGGAAGGCTAATGTAAACATGCGCTTTCTATATCTTTTGTGCTTAGCGGCGTTTTTTTTTGAATTATAATGTCCTTTGTTCATGCCGCCGACTTGTGGCAGTGTGCTGAGTAGCCCCCCCCACCCCCAACCCCCTCCTGCCTACCCCTTGTGCAAACTTCCAGAGATTATACAGTGTAAATAATTACCACAACATCACTTATGTTTTCAATCTGCTAGAAGTGATTAACTTAAAGCTGTCACCCATGGTGATAAATCTTTCCTTTCTTGTTTATTCTCATTCGGGCTCCAATTCCCCCCCCCCCCCCCACCCAAGCCAACGCATCCGTGAGTCGTGACGTTGACTTGATTGTGTCAAGATAGAAAGCAGATGCAACGGAACAGTGAGTGTTATCTTAATGGCCCGCTGCTGTTCCCTCTTTGTGATTATGTAATACTACTTCATCGGCACGTCTTTGTTTATAGAACAGCATTACGTCTGAGAATTACGATAATTGATGAGCGCGTTTCTTCACAGTTCATTAGACACCCCACACGATTTTTTTGTGTACTACCGGGTAACCCGCGGGTAATATGGACGGGTACCCCGGGTCGGTAAAAAAGTCGGGTTTCGTCATCCCTAGTAGGGCCTAATTTACTAGAAGAAAACTAATAAAATAATTAATTTGACATTTACAACTGTAGTCACATATTTATTAAAAACGTAGCATAATATTTATAGCTACCCTCCCTATCTGAATAGTTCTGATCATCGTTTGATAAAGATAACTGAATTTGTCCTGGAAATATTGGCCTACGCTACATTCCCTTTAAATTAAACGAGTGAGTGCAGCGAACGGAGTGACCTCCATTCGACTTAAACGGCCCTTATTCTGTTATTCTGCGTGCGTGCACGTTGAAAATCGGCCGAATCGTTGAACCGATTGCACTGAAATTTTAAACAGACATACGGCAGGAGTTTATTGAGTACTGCTATCAAAATCAGGTAGATCCATTGCGATTTAAATCTACAAGAAATAATAAATTGAAAAATAGGCTTCCAATGTTTAGAAATTATTTTAACGACAATGGTTTAGATTTTGAAAAGATATTTTTTGTTTGTTATGTTATTTAACTGGCTGTGAAATGCCGTGTCCATGCAAGGTCTGTCGAATGTTGCAACGTCAAGGTACCCCCAAATTCAGCTCGTAGATTGAGTAAACCTTGCAATATTTCACGTATTTCGTACCGACTATGTTTTCCTTAGTATTGTCACAGATGATGGACACACTGCGTTATATGCATTTCAAAACATGTTTAATAATTTTTAAAAAACAATCCAGAAATAACGAATTCTTTCCCGACCAGGGGATTGAACCCACGCCTCCCATATTTCGGCTATAAGGGCGCTTTAGCCAACTAGACTCGGGAAATGCCAAAGTCGTTGTTAGACGAGTGAGCGAGTCATGTGTTGAGTATCCTGGAACATTTGCATTTAAGATCGATAATCAATTCATATAAATATTAGTTTTTTGAGTTTAGTCGGTATAAGGGCGCGTCAACTGTAAGGCCATAATACGCCTTTCTAGCCTATAATAGGCTAGGGAGGCCTAATGGTAGAAGGAAGAAAAGTAATGTTCCCGGGGTACTCAATACATGGCTCCACTCACTCGTTTAACAACGACTTTTGGCGTTTCCTAGTAGTAAATATATTGTGATAACAGTTGTAGGGCCTACTAAATGTAAAACTTTTATTTTAGTTACGGTACCTAAATCTTATGGCTAGTTTACGTAGATGTTTAAGATATGATTAACATTTATGTGTTAACATTACGGTACCTAGTTAATTAATTAATTGCAAGGCTGTTTTAGAGAAAACTTTAACCTGATGATGACAAAAATGTGCACCAGTTAAGTGGCCTGTAACTTGTTTGTATTGAATGTTATTAGACCTACTCATTATTAGAGGTGTGCAAATATATTTTGTCAACTACTGGTATTGGTTTTGAATCTGACCCTGTGGGCAGCCCCGAGTTTGGCAATATTTTTCACCAGTTGCGATCTGGCTACAACTATGAAATTTTATAGAATTTCTACTTGTTTTGCGAGGTCAGGGGTGACCAATTTAAGTTTAAGAGTTCACTATTACCTTATGTATTGAAAACCAATGAAAAGTTTGAAAATTTTTGCATGCGGTTCAGGCTCACATCTCGGTTATAATATGCCTTTCAATTTCTGTGCAACCTACAATTGAGAAAATACTCTAGCCTAATCGTTGTAATATTTGGCAAAAAATATATTTGATATTCGTTTTCGATATTCCAACTTTTAATCATTTACGACAACATTAGATTAAATTTATTTAATAAGTTCAGTTTTAAGTTCATCAACTCGGTTACCAACAATAACCACATATTCTGCACAAATGCAGGGGCACTGACAAGAGTTTTAATTACAACCTTGGTATTTTCTTATACACTCTTTGAATTCAGAAACATTTCTAGGCAATGGGTTTACAACTCTTTCATCCAAACCATTCCAACTCTTGATCACAGAACCAAGAAAGGAGTGTTTACCTACATCCGTGTTACATTTGTGAACAAATATCTTCTTACTACATATCAGTGACACATTGGACTAGTCAGCCCATATAAACAGTGTGGCCAACAAAATAAACAAAGGTGTCTTTATGTTGAGAGCGTTACGGACAGTGGTCTCGCAAACCCTTAAGCGTCAAACTTATTTTGCCTTTGTATTTTCCTAACTAATATACGGAATTATATTCTGGGGCACCTCTACCCTCTTAGATAGAATATTTATCACTCAAAAGAGAGCTATCCGCACACGGTGCAATGTCCAACAACAGCATTCTTGTAAACCGCTATTTGCTAGCCTGAACATTTTAACTGTGCCATCCATATTCATCTATGAAACAGCTTGCTTTGTTAAAAAATACCCAAAATCATTCATTCAAAACTCAGAAATACACAATCACTCCACCAGACAAAAAAATAACATACACGTAATAGACCACAACCTCACATTATTAGTAGAAGCCCTTTTTATGCTGCCACGCAAATATGGAACAAACTACTAGAGATGGGAATTTTGGCCCGGCCCGACTTTCGGGCCGGGCCGGATGTTTTTGTTATCTTCAGGCCGGGCCGTTACGGGCTTTCGGGCCATTTCGGGCTTTCGGCCATTTCGGGCCAGGCTTCGGGCCGGGCACCATATTTAACTTAGGAAATAGAGATTGGTGTTTTGGCCCGGCCCGGCCCGACTTCTCAATGCATCGGCTCCGGCTGGGGATAGTTTCGGTTTCGGGCTTCGGGCCGAGCCGAAGCATTGAGAAGTTGATTTGTAAATCATTTTTTTAACTGAATAGGATAAACGTTAAAGAAAGAAAGAAAGAAAGATACAACAGACGGACAAAAACAATGCGTTTTCACAGTCTTATTATCATAATATAATTTAAGTTTCATCTCCTAGAATCCAACCTTTTGCTTAGACTATAATGAGCTTCGACGTCGAGGTGGACAGAAGGGTTTGGAGTGGACATCACCACACCCCCACAACATGATTTGCGATACAATACTCCCGAACACAATATCGAACGTGCTTCGACAAGAAGATGGACAGACTATGAAGAAGGAGACAGGCTGTGTTTTTACAACTTACATCTGCGCCCTTAAATTGTCGCCTGGCGGTGGCGGCATTTCTCCCGTGATCCCATCGATGTCAATACAAGCTCAATACTCATAGACTTAAGTCATAAATATTAATAATTTGTGAACATGTCACTCGGCACTTTGCTTTTCACTGTCCAATATGATTTGAAATAACAGTATACTCACTCGCCTGGTCTCTAGTCCCGAATAAACACAAAATAGAACGTGCTCTCACATAAATATGTAGGCCTACAACTACATCTGCGTACCTTATTGGCGGCATCACTCATATCGATAAATATACACGCACAATAATTCATAAACATGCCATATGGGCAATTTGCTTTAGGTCTACACTGCCCAATGCCCACCCAGATCTAGGTATAACGGTATATAATCGCAGAACTAAGAAATACTATCATACTGTTGGCAAAGGCGGCCCATTTGCTTTGACCAGTCTAAAAATCCAGACTTTCTTCGGGCCGGGCCGCAGTATTTTTTAATAGTCGGGTCGGGCCGGGCCGGACCGTTTAGGGTCGGGCCTCGGGCCGGGCCGGGCCGGGCCGCCGTTTTTTTTTTTAAATTCGCATCTCTACAAACTACCAACCCAAATAAAAAAGATTGACAATATTTCTAGATTTAAGTATGAACTTAAAAATGTATTATTAAAATACTCCTTCTATTCAGTAAAAGAGTTCCTACAATGGAAGAAAATTACGATGTAACAGCTACAGACTATCCTAGGTTTAGGTTTAGATTGTTTGAGTAAATTAGCCCATTTAGCATAGGTAGGCCTAGTTTATAGGAATACAATAATATAGTTAAATGTTATTTTATGTTAATTTTGAGAGCTTACTATAGGGTCTATGTGGACATGTATATTAGCTAATAGCTTATATTATGTATACCATCAACTGCCTACGAATAAATAAAAATATGATCTTTTCTAGCCCTACCTCTAAATGGGGCAAAAATAATCTTTTTATTTAGGTCATCCTAAGCCGGTTGACCTGTAAATACTTTGTAGAAAGTTTTGCATTACTCTATGTTCATGTAATGATTCCCATCCCATCCCATCCCAGATCCATAATCATTTCACTTGGACTAGGCCTGTCTCCTTCCATATTTACCTAGTAGGCCTACCTTTCTAACTGCTTTTCTTTCTTTGTACTATCTCTATAGCTTCAGTATGTATTTTTGAGTGTGGGTCCCACACTAACCCAGCATATTCTAAACAAGGTCTAACAATTTCAATGTATGCTTCTCCTTGAACCACGAGAGCCAATACCAATAATAATAAATTTGGGAAATCATGTTTTAGAATGGTACGCCTACCAGGCTTCCAGCACCTAGTTAAAACTCTGGGAAAAATTCAAAAATAGGCCTATGTGATTAATAAATAATGGTGAAATAAATTAAACTAAGAAATTTGAAACATACAATGCATCTTTTCCTCGTCTTCTTTGGTGGCAAAGCACCTTTGTGATTTCTTCTGTATTCAGCCCACACTGGGTTTTCCCCGTATGTTTCTTTGTAGGCTGGAACAAAGAAATACACACTACAGTTAGATGTTGGCATGCTATTCTTAAAGCTGCGGGTCCCCAAGAGGGGTCCGTGGGCGTCATTCAGAATAAGAGGGTCCATAAGATTTCATATTCAAAAATCAAAATATAATTAGGTACCTACCATTGGAGAAGGGTTGACAGGTTGGGAAAGCAAAGAAAACAAAAATCCCAGCCTGAAGGGCTGGGGGCAACAAAACTTTTCACCTGCTGTGACAACTGCAGCTAATTTAAAGTTGTTACCTTAATCCACGACGCGTTTCGTCCTTCTGGGACTCATTAGGCAGATGGTGGCTACTAAAAATTAGCTAACTACATGCAAACAAAACTCACAATACATAATCAAACCTGTGGTAGGGCCACGCAAGAAGCAAATTATGCATGCATGTTGTCATCATCAGCAAGGTTACTTCAAACACCATTCATACTGAGCCACACCGTCAGCACAACCAGTAAGGCGGCTTCCCTCCCAACTCTAGTACTCGGGAGACAAAACATCCATGACTCACCCTGGATTCGAACCAGGACCCTTGGCAACAAGAGAAAGCTGCCCCTTCTGTTGTTGCTCGGCCAGGGTGCCTCTTCATTCATACTTAGATTAGAGAAAGGTTAGAGATAGAAGGATAGTAAGATAGGATTAGGTACCTACCTATATATACATTTTGTGAATAAGTCTATTTTTGTTTGATTGGGCCTATGTTTAGGTAAAAATTATGTCCCCTAGACTGCCACACAATAATTAAGGGGCCGCAAGCATAAACCGTCTAGCTAACAAAAAATCGATCCGAGCAGTTGCGGCGGCGGCAACATCGCCCGCTAAAGCTAGAAGTCACGTGTAGACAACTGCATCTGATACATATTCGGTCAGTGTAGCGCTATCTGTGTGCAAATTGGTGAACTCCAAGTGTATTATGACTTCAAATAGCACAGTGGGACCACGGTTGGCCGTGCGCGCATAAACCGAGTAATGCGCATTAAGACGGTTTATGCTCGCGGCGGCGGCCCCTCAATGATTGCCACAGTTGAAGATGAAACGCACTTCAAGTCCTGATTCAAGCACAGAACTACTTGATTATGTTTGACAGAGCTAGGAAACCACCCCAACAAAATTTGGGGTTTTGGCTATATGATAACTTTTACTTCCAAGTTCATGCGACGACAATGATGTGGCTCCTACCTTCGCTCTCCAGGTATTCTATGCTCGTCTCCACCGGGATCACATCCACTCTGCTTAGTTCCAGAGATCTGTCTTTGACAGGTTCTTCCGGTCTCGCAGCGGCTCCAGTGGCTAAGGAACGTGATGAAGAGATCTGAAACAACGATGCCACCTCAACAAGCAGTCTGGAAATGAACGAGGCCTACGTACAGGTTAAAGTGTTTGCAAACCAGAGTCTCAATGTAACGTACAATACCGGTACCTAGTACTAAGTTGGTTCTAATGAGCTTTGCATACCCTATGTAAGATTAAAATGTGAAGTGCAGCGTGTAAGAATAGGCCTAAGCATATTATGCACTTTCGACATTTAATTTGTTAGTGATTGAAGGTGATTGAACAGTTGACACAAATGCTTTATATCAAATAATTTCCTCCTCTAGGATGGGAGGAGGGTGTACCAGTATGGTATTAAATACATTGTTACACATTGAATGGGCCCAGGGGATAGGAGGCCTAACGTAGACCAGAGAGTTGAAGAAACTGACCCTATCCACACTTCTACTATTGTCACTCCTACCGTACCATTCTTATGGACATAGGCTAACCGCTAAATATTATAAAAGTGACCTTGATATTCTCCAAAAACTTCAAAACAGAGATATGAGGGCAACTCTTCAATGTCACAGATTAAACACACAGAATCAACATGCTCGACCAACTTCAGTGGCTTAGTGTTGAACTGAACAACTACCGGTAATCAACTACAAAGTTTTATGTTTCTTTTGTGAAGTTCTATACGCAACCAAGAATAGGCCTAGGTAGGTACTCATACTTCTCATAGTTCTACAAACACAATAATGATGTGCATGATCATCTTAATAGATCTGCTCAAGATTTCTACGTGCCTAGAAAAATAAGTGCTGTGGGCAAAAATCACCGTTGTGAATGGATTAAAAAATTCAATGAGTTACCTAAAGATCTAAAACTGTTGGTGTCTAAGAAATCAAACTTTAAAATTGATATAGGCCCTACAAAAGTGGGTTCAAACTAAGTTTCCACTTGACTAAAAAAAAAAAAAAAACAAGTTAGGTAGGCCTACCCTAGGTCTACTCTTTCGATTGGGGTCAGTCATCTTTTTAATTTTAACACTATTTTTTTTTTCATTAAAAACGACAAAAAACGACTTGAAATGATTTTATTTTACAATTGCAGTTGTATATTAAAAAATGCACTTGCAAGTTTCATTTCATGCTGTTTTATAACCAAAAGTTGGTTATAACTTAAGTGATACTAGTAATAAGGAGTGACGCCCCTTCGCACCGCCACCGTCACTACAAGTAACCTTACAAAACATAATTAAAAAATCCTAAAAACAAAAAATACCCTAAAAAACTTTAACGTCGCTAATTTAAACAAAAGTCCTTTTGTGCCAAAAGGATTTCCTATTTAAAATAGCGACGTTAAAGGTTTTGTAGGTGGAGTATTAAGCCTAAATGTAAAATTAATATTGCAGGCCCAAATGCAGCCTAATGTGCGTGCCTTTATGTCTAATATCTGTGTAAATTACTAATTAGCCTAAGGCTAAGCTACTACATTGTACATTTTCTGATCGGTTAGTAGGCCTATCAATAAATCGTTCATAATTAGGGCCTACTAGTATTTCTATATTTATTTCATATTTAGGCCTACAATGGTTTTTTGTCATTTTTACTGGAAAAAAAAAAACAGTGTTAAAAAGTTGACTGAGCCGAACCGAAAGAGTGCCGAAAAAATACACTCGCAAGTTTCATTTCATGTTGTTTTATAAACAAAATTAAATAACATTACACATGACGCATTGACACACAAGACAAGACAGCGACCGGCCAATCGTGGTGAGAAGTGAGAACTGAGCAATGGCGGCGAGCCGAGGTTTGTGTTTATTGTAGGCCTAAGTAAATTTTCAGTTGAGTGAATATTAATAAATTGTTCACAATTATTAGGCCTACTTTTATTTTTATTTCGTGTTTACAGTGGTTTTTCGTCATTTTTAGTGGGAAAAAAAAAACAGTGGAAAAGTTGGCCATTCCCAACCAAAAGAGTAGACCTAGGCCTACCATTTTTTCATTAGCCTACATAAAACGGTACTCTTTCGGTTAAGAATGGCCAACTTTTCACCACTGTTTTTTTTCTCTCAAAAACGTCGCAAAACCACTGTAAATGATTTATATTTTATATTTCTAGTTGTATGTAATGAAAAAATGCACTCGCAAGTTTCATTTCATGCTGTTTTATAAACAAAAGTAAGTTATAAGTAGCGAGAAGTGACGCGCCTTTAGGCCACTCATGCTGAGAACTGAGCACTGCCACCGAGCCGTACACTCACTGTAAGTAACCTTACAAAACATAATAAAAAAATCCTAAAAACAAAAAATACCTTCAAAACCTTTAACGTCGCTATTTTAAACAAAAAAAACTTCAAAACCTTTAACACCCACAACACAGTTTACAAGTGGTGAATAGGGTTGCCAACCGTCTGGAATTTATCCGGACAGTCCTGATTTTGATGCCTTTGTCCGGAAAGAGGAATTGCCTCATTCCGGACGGCACTTTGTCCGGAATTTGTGAAAAAGTCATATTTGTACTACATTTTATTGAATTTTAGAGTATTGCAGTGAATTAGTGTTTTTCTCTCTAAAGTTGGTACATCAGTTGGTTTGGTAATTTGGAATAAAAGTTAGTTTCTTTCATGTAGCCGCCTTTCCGTAGTCCTACTCCTAGCTAGTCGTGCTCGTGACTGCCCTGTCCCACTACCCCTCCCAACCCCTTTGTATTGTATGCGCACTTGGCGAGGCGCAGGCGCTACTTGAACTCCGCCGGCCAAGGCCAACGTAACTCAATCAGCACTGGCGCGCAAGCAGAAACATGAGATTTCAGTTTAGTATTAGTCCGTTTGTTGGATGGATGGATGGATGGATGGAACTGGTAGGCAATTCGCCTCCCAAAAAGAAGAGTCATTGAATCTTTAAATTACGTATCCGGCTGTTTTGAAGGTTAAAAGGGTCAAAAAAAAATTTCGCCTCCGGCGGCTGGGGCTTTGCCCCAGATCCCTTGTGTGCCCACTAAAATTGGAGCTTTGTCCGGAATTCTAGTTGACCCAAGTTGGTAACCCTAGTGGTGAAAAGTTGGCCATTCTTAACCGAAAGAGTGCCCATAAAACTACAAATATAAAACATAAATCATTTACAGTGGTTTTGCGACGTTTTTGAGAGAAAAAAACAGTGGTGGTAAGTTACCGACGGTAAAAGTTGGCCATCCCCAACCGAAAGAGTAAGCCTACCGAATTCACAAAAGCCTAGCCCTAGCCCTACCTGCAATGCGTTGACTTTGTTGATTTGTGTATAAATCGATTTTGAAGACTTGGCAATGAACTGATGGTAATTGAATGCAGGCATTGGCCTTAAACCTTTAAAACCACGCCAAACAAACCTTGATAGAGACATAACAAGTAACAACGTGTAGGGCCGGACGAAATACCTAACCTTCTTGACGTTTATTCGGCTTTGTTTATTTGCTTCACCGCCGTCTGGACGTAATTCGCATTTTTAACGTCCAAACGGCGGTGGTATCCGCGCACGTGATGCGCACGTGCCAAATTTTTGGTGTCTAGTTTTCTGGTCTCAGTTTAAAATGTGCCAGTCAAGCAGTGAAGTCGAGCAACAGTGCAAGCAATAAAACAAAACATCATTTATTTTCAAAATGGCATCTGCTTCACTGACGGATAGCGACTCCAAGTCAGTTTCTGATATTTTCGATGAGGGATTGGACATATTTAATAACCTCTCAAAAGCTGATGAGCCGACTAATAGCGATGATGTTCAGGTATGTTAATATTTCCGAATATAGAGTCTAGGCATAGGAAAACCGATTGCAAGCCGGCATTATGCTTGGCAGTAGCCCTAGGCCCCGCCCCCTAGCCTAGGGCTAGGCCCTGATCGAGATTTAGGTTGGCCAGTGGCCACTAGGCCCAGGCCCCCTCAACTTCTAGTCTAGTTTTCCTAGAGGGCTAGGTCTAGCCTACGTCTGAACGTCTTATCCAAGACCTCTCCCCCCTCCCCCCTGTAAAAGGCCTAGGCCTAGGCCTCCTAGGTAGGCCGGAACTCTTGTCGCTAAGCGGGTCCAACTTTCAACCACACTTTTTTCCCAATAAAATCAATGGAAAACAACTAGCCTACAAATTAGAAATGAATGTGTAAAAATTCAATATCAACAATTTATTATCAATTACCACTTTGCAAAATTATCAATTACATAGGTGAACACAATATTACTCACATTTAATTTAATTTGGAATTAATGTCTATCATTTCTCTTTATCAAGTTAATTAACAATGTAATATTGTAAACTTGCACTGTATCATTGGCTTTTGGTAGTTAGCCTATATATTACCTAATATGAGAGACAATGTAATGAAAGATGATTATTTGTTAGTGTAGTGTATTTTGTATTATTAGTAGTGTATTTTGTTATTAGTAGATGTACTGTATGTATAGTATTTATACATATACTATTGTGTAAACTTCATTAAGTTTAATAATTGTGTACAACTAAAATGGACTACACGGTGAAAACTGTTGAAACCTGTAACTATTGTTATTTGTTGTTGTCCAAAATAAATTGAAACTGTTATTAGTTGATCACGGCGGCCATTTTAGCAAAGTCTCTCCATTCTCCGACGGACCAACCAAAACACACCAAACTTACGTTTAATTCTGTCCGTTTTTGTTTGTCCTGCGGTCCCTGTCGTGTTTGTTTGTTTGTACCTCATTCTGTTCTGGGGGGCCAGCCCCCAGAACAGAACAGCTCCGCCCCTGGACCCCGTCGGGGGCTCCGCCCCCAAACCCCCGTGCTATTCGACTATTTAATTGTTTACTTAACATAACAATTACATATTTATAAATTACTTAGGCCTATTACAAATTACAATAACCACAATATCGCAAAAAGGTTGGTACACCTACTAAGTAAATGACAATGACATAGCCAAAATCCAAAATGGCGCGTTGATCAAAGTGAGACGACATTCATGTTCAATAATGTAGGCCTAAATTATTTGACATTATTCGTGTAATTTGAGAGTGTTTACTATTAATTACTCACTATACGTACTTAATATTAACTTATTTTTAATTTGTAGTTGTTTTCCATTGATTTTATTGGGAAAAAAGTGTGGTTGAAAGTTGGTTGAAAGTTGGACCCGCTTAGCGACAAGAGTGCCGGTAGGCCTAGGTCTAGCTAGCCGGGCCCCAGCCTTATTTTGGGGCAAAGGCCCCTAGGCCTAGAACCTACCAAATACAGAGTGAGGGTAGTGTAAGAGGCAGAGGCCTTTCTCAGCTGTTAGGCAGGCCTAGGGTAGGCACACATCTCGGTACCTCTTCAGTTGGTAGCCCCCAACTTTTTAACAAGGGGAAAAGGGTACTCTTTCGGTTAAGAATGGCCAACTTTTCACCACTGTTTTTTTCTCTCAAAAACGTCGCAAAACCACTGTAAATGATTTATATTTTATATTTCTAGTTGTATGCAATGAAAAAATGCACTCGCAAGTTTCATTTCATGCTGTTTTATAAACAAAAGTAAGTTGTAAGTAGGTAGCGAGGAGTGACGCGCCTTTAGGCCACTCATGCTGAGAACTGAGCACTGCCACCGAGCCGTACACTCACTGTAAGTAACCTTACAAAACATAATAAAAAAATCCTAAAAACAAAAAATACCTTCAAAATCTTTAACGTGGCTATTTTAAACAAAAAAAAACTTCAAAACCTTTTAACACCCACAACACAGTTTACAAGTGGTGAAAAAAAAGTTGGCCATTCTTAACCGAAAGAGTGCCGGGAAAAGTAGGTTGGGGGGGGGGGGTGGCGTGAAGTGCATAAATTTTAATAATAATAACAGACCTATTGTACTTTGCGCCCCCCCCCCACTCCCCCTAACCTTTTCCCCTAATATTGCAGTGTTAAAAAGTTGGGGGCTACCAACCAAAGAAGTGCCCACATCTGTTGTTTATGACGTACACAATAAGGTCTAGGCCTAGTCGACTATTAGTCACCTGATATTTTCAGGTAGGGCCTAATTATCTATGAACTTAGATAGTTTAGGCCTATAAATTTTGGTCTGCCTGTTGATCCCTGGACATAATTGGAACAAGACGTAGCTAGGCATAATGGAAAGACAACCGATTTATGTACAGCTTAAGGCCTAAAACCACCTTTTCTTTTCCAGATTAGAATCAAACGGTCGATACGTTTGTTGGAGGAGTCCACTAAATTAGTTTCCCTTAGCAGGAATGTTCAGTTCGAATGAAAATATTGAGGAAGTTGCAACTAGTGATGTCAAGTTTTTCCTTCTGCCAGCATTGCTTGGAACTTTGACTTTGAAACTGTGCGTACCGGTACAGAACAGAATAGAAGTGGTCAATGTTGCTGAAATTTATTTTATGGATTTTTTAAAACGTTGTAAAAACTATGGTGTTATTGATTTTGACATACCAGTTAGTGAATCAGATGTGGAGCCTTCTGACAAAACAATAGCGGTAACAACACAACCGTTTAATTTAACCAAAATGGTTTGTCACCGCAACGCTAAGATTCAGCGCTTCAAAGAGCAGAAAGACCTGGAACAACAGTTGGCAGATTTAAAGACAGGAATGGACAATCTGAATGTTGACGACGATACAAAACGGAATTATTATTTAACTTTAATCAGGTCTTTTGCCAGTCAAGCAGTTGATGAAATTGATTGTTTGAAAGCAGAGAAACCTCTAATCGATCACATGGCAAAGATGAAAAGTGGGTCTGACGACAAGCTAAAGCGAGGCAAACAACATCCTCGTAAACCTTTGATGCCCATTATAATTACAAAAGACGAGATTCAGAAGAAGATTTACGGAGCAGGGTATCCAAGTCTACCCATTATGACAGTTCAAGAATTCTATGATAAACGGGTGAGAGATGGCGACTTTCCAGATCCAAATTCTGCCAAACCAGCATTACAAGACTTGGCTGCTGAGGAAGCTGCAATTTTAAAAAACGTTGCAGAAGAAATCGAATTGGAGCGCAAGATTGAGGAAGACGATGTGGATCTGTTGAGACAAAAGAGGGACATGGATGAGTATAAGGACACGCACCGGCGAGGGTTCGGAAACAGGATGAACCGAAGTTAAAGTGTTTGCTACATTGATATTGTACTAATGGTGTGTTCTTATAACTTATTTATGATCATGGAACATAATCAATGTAGGCCTATAGTTGTCTTAACTTTATAACGACACACACAGGTACCAAACTGGAAGTGTAATATAATTGTGGGAAATGTTTTTAATAAATAAAATTCCTACCTCAAGCTTAGCATTACAAGACAACAATTATTAGCAAATTTGATCATTTCCGGTAGCTCCACATGCACGAATGCTGTAGCCTAGGTCTCGCATGCTAGAAGAGTTTTCATGTCTGTTCTGGTAAGGGTGGGCATCGATATCAAATGTTGGTATTAGTTATTGAAGGGCGATTGCTAGGGATGCACATCGATACTTTTCTCATTATCAATTATCATAATGGTAATGTCATTATCGATAATATCGATATCACCAACAAAGCCTGTTCCTACCTATAAGTGGAACCTCGAGTGTGGCAAGTGTAGCTAATTCAAAATAATGCAATCACATTCCGTTGGCTGCCTCGCTGTCATGTGTTTAGCTTCCGTTATCGACTGATAACTCATTTCCAAACATAAATCTCAAGTGTGACACCATCATCCCAGCCAGTGCATGACACAACGTGAGATAATCTCCGTCTTATAGAGTTTGGTTCGTGCCACTATTGGCCTATAATTATTTGATATTTCGATATATTTTTTATCAAAATTGTATCCATTATCGATTATCATGTGCATCCTTAGCAATTGCCAATTAACGTTATAGCAGGACATCTACATTCAAGAGAAGGTCCCTTCGTGACCTGTTTCACAGTTTGTGTCATCAGGTCACTCCCTCCCACTGTACACGATGGAGAACTGAGAAGATGGGAACTGGCCTACCAATGGATTTGCAAATCGCGCCACAAACCTAACTTAAACCTTAGGTAGTCCTCCCTCTCCTCCTCTCTACCCCTCCCTGTCACCCATTCCACACCCCCCACTCATCTTTCACTTCACCCCACCCCCACCCTAGCCAACGGCTACCTAGCTTTAGTTTTTCACCTCAGTAACTCTTCTCTACTCACTGAGGAAGGTCACGTAGACCGAAACGTTTGAAATGTAGTGTTATTTGTTTATTTGTGTTTATGTCTTCTATCACGGCGCGCCTACTCCACTTCAGGTAAGCTGTTGGTCTCCTATCCTATCTCTACATGTTTCTCACATGATCCAGCCTTTTGGCATTCCTTTCATCACACCACTATTTCAAATATTTACTCAACTGTAGTTCATTGTTGTGTCTGCATCTATGTAATTAGATTTATTTAGTTGTCCTCCTTTGTAAAACAGTATTTATAACTGAATAGGATGGACGTTAAATAAATAAAATAATAAAACAGTGGATCCTTTCAATTTTTTAACTTCAGGCTCTCAACTCAAACTTTCTAGTTACTACACTGTTTCTTATCTTGTTAAAACTTGGATCACATTGCAGATATACCGGTATGTCATCTCAGCTACCTGTAATGTAAAAGTAACAACTAATTATAGTTATTAGTTAGTAGTTCAAATAAAATACTGTAGTAGGCCTATGTATACAATACAGGACCTAGGGGCCTATACTACTAAAAATGTGCAATTAAGTCAATTAAAATTACCTAATCAAATAGAATTAAAATGGGAAGAACAAAAATAAAAAATAATAAATAAAAAAATAATAACTCCTTCAAAAGTCTTCGGCTGTGAATGTTGTGAAATATAGCATTTGAGCCAATCTTTTCATTCTTCCTCCGTAGTTTCGCATTGAAAAGAAGTAAGATCATTTCGCCTGTTGACGAGCGCCAAGCCAACCATTTTCGTGGTAAAGAACGTAAAAATTTTAAACTCAAAATCAGAAAAAAATTGCTTGGCCATTGAATTTGGTTCATTATGAGAACTCCAAAAAGTCAATGGCCAAGTAATTTTTTTATGTTTTCGAGTTTAAAATTTTTACTTTTTTTACCACGAAAATGGTTGGCTTGGCGCTCGTCATCAGGCGAAATGATCTTACTTCTTTTCAATGCGAAACTAGGGAGGAAGAATGAAAAGATTGGCTCAAATTCTATAACTCACAACATTCAAAGACCTTATTTTGCAACTTTTGAAGGAGAGCTTGGCTGCTGTTTTTTTTTTTATATAAATTTTTGTATTTGGGGGGGATATCACATCATTTTGCTGTTTGTTTCATATCAAGGCGTGAAATACTTGTAAACGATAATTCAAAGAAAGAGGAAAATTTCAAATGTAATTTTCCATCTTAATTGCTCGGATCTACGGCTTAGACAGAGTTTGATTCACTTTCTAAATACGTAACTAGATATCAATACATATCGGGTGAAGCAAAAAAAGAAACGATTTCTTACCCAAATTAAATTAAATAGTTAAAAATACTTGTCTTTTGCAAGAATTGAATTGGTGGCTGCATAGCTCAGTTGGTAAGAGCATAGCCCGGACAGCTAAGGTCATGGGTTCGATCTCCCGTGTAGTCACTTTTTAAATAGAGAGAGATTTACTGTTCACCATAACCTTTATGCATACCTTATGACTGTGGTCCCACTCTTGAAACATAGAAGTCATCGTTGTTTTATATCAACATCAACAAATACAAAAATGCAAGGTCATGACTATCTGGAGCCCATGTGTTTTGTTTGGTTAATTGTTAAGATCATGTTTAATTTCAAGTTTACGAAATAAATGTTTTTCTCTGGTCCCAGTTACCCGATTTTGGTTTTAAAAGCAAAAGTAGGTACATCTAAGTGTGGTTCAAGTTTCATAGTTCCAAGATGTACCATTTTCTCTGTAGGCTCTTATTCCTCTCTGTCAGAATCCCCAGCCAGCTAGCCACCCACCCAGCCAGCCGGAAGGTTTTCAACGATGTTGAGGCACTTTTTTTTACACAGAACGGGTTATCGGATCAGGCTGATTTTTTTTTGTAGGTCATGGACCACATATCAGGTCATATACCAAGTTTCAGGGTTGTAAATCTTTTGGGGCGGCATGTGCAGATAGCTGAAAACCCCCCAACTTGGGTAGGCGTATACAGGGCCGCGAGTTTCGTCGCCTAAGCAGTCGTGTGCGCTTGGCTGCAGGCAAACGACCGTCGCCCTAGATGGGACTTAATTAGTCCTAATATTGAATTTCTTTTAGTTCAAATTTAATTTTTATAATTGAAACGCAGGGTTTTGGGGTCCCTTGTGCTTCAAATTACCATAAAGAGGGACTAATGTATAATATAAAAGTCTGATCACAACATTGATTCAGGACCCCAATACAAAATACAGTAGCCATCCCTCATTTGTAATAGTACATACCTACTACTCTTCTCTTGGTTTTCTTAAACTTGTAACAACAGACATTGTAAACTCTTGCTGATTTGTGATGACTGAGATTAACTTTAAACGAAGTTGAAACTTGCCTGTGGTTGAAGAGGAATTCGAAGAAAAAGGAAGGAATTCGGCCCTTGGGTTGGCTAGCCACCAGTTTTCTAGGCAGACGAGGGTTATAATGGTGTTAATAGCACCGTCACACGAGGTTTGTTATTTACACCGACACAACATATCGGCGTGAGCATAACATTAGCACTTGATCCAACGATAGCGTTAGTTACGATTATTTATTTAGAATTCTACGCTAGCGCTACCTGTTGAGAGTTCACTTGCACTTGGTGACAGACGCAGACAAACATTTCAAAATGGATATGCAGATGCTCAACATTGAAAATAAGGGGTTTTAAACTTAGTGCTACGCTTAGCTAATTTCTCATCCTTGCAGAATGTATAAAAATTAAAAATATCTGAAAAGTAGAATTATTGGCAATTTAAAGTGTCAACAAACAAAATTCCGACAACTATTCTGCATGGTTTTAAATGAGGTTGCAGACATTGTCATGGCCGTTTGTCTGCAAGGAACAAGACATGCACCTGCGGTTGTGCACAATGACGTCACACACAGGCTAATCGTGACTAATGCTATTGACTAATGATCACAAATAATAATCCAGTCCTTTCTCTATTGACTAAGGAATATGCAATGCCGATGACACACGTCTCGGCCTTATATTGTGTTTCACACTTGGCTGAGATGATTGTGCCACATCCACGCCGGTAAGGAGTATGGGATTTATTCTACTGAAATAAGAACCACATTCTGTATATAAAAATAAGTTTTTATTAGGCCTGAAACAAATTTCAGTTTATAAATAATCGGACGGGGAAAACAGGTCATCAATTGAACTTAGTCTACCACCAATCAAAGCGAGTGGTAATCAAATTATGGCGTTTCCATTGGCCACACTAGTGCCCATTGAATCAAGCTGAGGTTGACAACTATGACTACGTTTATCAGGCGGGCTGGGCTCGGACTATTCGGCGCGCGCTGGATTTCCAATCTCAGTTTTCAGGCCGGACTAAAGGTTTAGTAATGTCACCGCTTGCTAAATGTATCAATGCACAGCTGTTTGTGACAGTTGTTGCTGAAACCAGTGGCTGTGATTGGACGATTACAAAGAAAATGGCCGATAGAGCTCGATTGGGTTTAGCACTCAAATGTCAGATCGTATCAACTGAGCTGGTTCGGCTCACGGGTGCGCATCAAAGAGTGTTTATCAAGCAAAATGAGCACATACCGAGTAGTCCGAGCCCAGCCCGCCTGATAAACGTAGTGTGCGAAATCCCTGCATTCCCCTAGGGCCTAGAGCATGCCAATGGAAAACACCATTAACTTCTCAGTCATAAGTTAAACCAAACCATTGAAGACTTCGACCTACCTATTCCTAAACAGGCCGATGATACTTCATACTTTAAATCAATTTTATTGCTGCATACTCAGTAGTTCGTATCCTACATAATATGCGTAATAATTTATTTACGGCTTTAC
Organism: Sweltsa coloradensis; assembly: GCA_024449915.1. Lineage (NCBI taxonomy): Eukaryota > Metazoa > Arthropoda > Insecta > Plecoptera > Chloroperlidae > Sweltsa > Sweltsa coloradensis. Next base: position 505,967 of record JAMZAV010000679.1, on the reverse strand, counting down.
GTACATCATTATTTATTATTTAATAATGAATATCCAATGCCATTTCCTGTTTGACCAGCATGGATTTTACAACAATTCTTTCACTTCTGTCTATCCTTCCACATCCATGGTCACCTTCTATCTCTTCCTTGGTCTCCCCGACTAATCACATCACAACTTAATAATAGTGTTTCCCGACTAACTAAGTCGAGAGATACTACGTGGTAAATTTATTTGAATGAGAATATGTAATGTACAAAATGTAAAAGTATACAACGCAGGAAGACCCGGCTGATTGGGGCAAACTTAGGACTATTGCTTTCTATCATACAAGTTTATATAACATCGTTCACAGTCCCATGAGAACGGTGGCAGCTGAGACGGGTGTAATCGCTGGTGCGGACGCCTGTCGCACGCTCATCTCCCAGGTGTCTAGTAGCTGCGACACCGAGTAGCGGCCGGGGAGCTTGGCGATGCGAGCCTCTAGCGCCCTCTGTACGCCCGAGAGGAACTGCGTCGCGGAATACTCGTGGGGGGCCAGACGGCATCGCGGGGGGGACTGAGGGTAGTCGTCCGGGACGCACAGCGAGATGGGGGGGACACACGGGAGGTGCCGGTCGTCCAGCCAACACACTAACTGGACAGACTTGCTCCCGGTCTGCTGCATGGGATCCAGGCTTACCTGTAACACACATTCACGGAGTGTTTGCATAGCAGGCCTAATACAGTTTCAGCTTCAAGTATAAAACATCCTTTAGCTAGAGACGTACTCATAATGAAAACTATGTGGTTTTTGGTATTTTGCCATTTCAAATTTACTGCATTTCTGCTGCCATATCCAATGCCAATGTTTGGCAGCTCCTGCCTTTCAAGTATTTTATTTAATTACTGTATAATAACATTTAACAATTTTGGTATAGATTAGACAGATACGCTTTATTCTGTTGTGAAATATGGCTGGAATAGCTAGTACGGAGTAACAAAAATGTTGAGGATCAACCTTTTAAGGCTAGGACAGGATTATTCTCCCACATAACCATTGAATCAATACAAGAGTATAAATTAATAGACAATGAAATAAGAATACAAACAAAACAAAACATGTTGCCATTAACATAAACAAAAGATAAACGATATAAAGATGTACCAACACCACTCCACTGTTGGCTGCGCCATTATGTGCGTGTGCATCTGGGCAAAGTTCATTATAAGACCTGTTTTAGGGGAGTTTCCATAGAAACGGGCGTCTTATTGCCCAATTCTCATCGGCAGCTGTGACGAACCCATCTCCCAAGTTAGCTTCCCGCTGTGGGAACGATGTGACCTCGCCATCACGCACCTTCCGTAGAGCACTAGCGGTTTGCGTGTATGTGATGATAGATCTATCGGGGTCGTATTAAGTACAAGCGCCTGGGGGGAGGGGGGGGGGGGGGGGAGGAACGTTTTCAGCCTATGGGCGCTGAATGTGTCTTACTCCGGCACTGGGCCCCTATTCTGTAACTTTAACGAAGTTGGATCCGTGGGTAATAATCGCATGAATTGAACTCGAAAGCGATGCATCACAAGTCTGTTGACCATGATAAACTCACAGTGACTCATCACTCACGAGCTCAATTTGTGCGATTACCTACGGATCCAACTCGGTTAGAGTTACAGAATAGGGGCTCTGTTGGGTGTGCAACTTAACATTAATAACACTTACTGTAGAAACATTAGATTGTAAGTCTCACCTTAAACCTTTGATCGAGTCTTGCAATTTCTCCCTGTAAAACATCAGGGATATCATTTGGAGTTTCTTCTACTTTCTTCTTTTTCAATGGAGGGGGCATCATTCTAGAAAAAGGGAAGTGTATCGTAAGCCCACGCACTGCTACCTGTGGCCCAGCCAGGTGTCATATAATAAGCTCGGAAATGTAGCCTAAATACTTACTTGATTTCAGGGCCGAACAAGGCTTCAAGACTAGGTCCAAAGGTGCGTTGCAGTGTGTGGTTGATGACTGGACTGGACATATGTTGGCTCACTGCCTCCAGCAGGGAGTTGAAGATGTGGTGCTCCTTCAGTGTGGACAAGTGGGGTAGCTGAGGGCCCACGCTGCCTTCGTTCTAATAACACATTGACATCATTACACTATCACTTTTAAAGTTGTTTGATAACAAAACCCCACTAACCAACTTTTCACTTTTGGGGCGGTCCCGATAATGAACAAGTACCCTAAAGAGACTAAACTAGCTTGAGTAGGAAAGTTCAAGTTTATAGTTTGTAAGAATTTTTAAGATTTTGCAAAGATACATGACAATACGGAAAAACACTCGTACATAATTTTGGTGTGGTGTAATGCTCATCCAGAAGGTCCCATTACACTGTTTTAATGATGTGACATGGAAGGGCATCCAGCATTTCAAAATTGCATAGTATTTGATAAATATTTCCTGCTTGATACGTTCAAAACTAGAGTCTTATTGGAATGCATAAAAGGGGTTTCATTATAAAAAACAAACATGACAGGAAGTCTGTACAAAGAAGGACGGAAGTGGAACGGCTGTAGACTTACCCGTTTGAGATCTAGTTTCTCGAGTACCACTTCACATTTCAGCAACGTCTCTAGTGGCATCCGCTTGCTTGGGTTGGAGAGAATCTCCAACAGCTTCTTCATCTTACTCAACTTCTCCACATCTGCAACAAACACACCACCTCATTCCACTACCCCTACCACTAGTACCACTTAATAATCCGGGTATATATTTAACGCTTTTTTTAAATTAGCCGATTAAAAACCGTTTTTTAAAATCGGTTAATCGGTTAACTAAAACCTTAATCGTCGTCGTCCCTAATTACAACCTATGTTTATTTCTACCTTAAACCATAATTATTCTGTCCCGTGACTCACCATCATTGCCCATCTTGGCGATCATGCGTCGTAGTGGTTCAATGTACTTGCTGAGTTGGCGCACCTTCTCCCGGTACGCCTGATCCTCTTGAAGGCTACACGGACTCGGTGTGGGCACGGCCTGGCCCGGCGTGTTCAGCGAGCTACTGGGGGACGGCGCCATGCCTACAACACAACAGACGTGATGTTGGGGACTAGGCCTATCCAGGTTACTCTAGAATAGGCCTACTTAAATTACCCGGACAGGTTTTTTACATTTTTGATTGATGCTTGTTTCCAAGTAATAGCAGATGAAGATGGTGATTACAATTCTAGGTTATCAGGAAGGGTAGTGGAGTGGAGATGGCTTCAGCCAGGTTTGATGAAGGAAGGTTACCTTATCATATACTTGCCATGTTGAGAAGACCAACTAAACCTGCAGGACAATTCTCTAAAAAAACTGCGTTATATTAAAATTTAATGCCAATGTATGTTTAACATGGTGGCGTTAGTTATTGATCACATTTAACGCGGACGCTAGAGAATCTCCCTGCTGGTCACAAGACTTGAAAGTTGTAACACAAATATAACCTACTTTAAAGATTTAAAATGGTAACATGCAATTCTATTTTGCTATGGTATTTTGGTATTTTTATGGTCTCCTCAATGTGGTGGAACTCTTCAACATGACCTTCACGGCTCCCATTGGCCGAATAGCCCAAGTCGTCTCCACTTGTTCCCTCCCTCTAAGTCAACCCTACATGAAACATATCCAACTTACCAACGGATCTCTGAAGGCCAGACATGGGTGTATGTTGTTGACTGGGTGATGGAACCATGGCTGGTGAGGCTGCCATTTGGTTACTACAACAAACAGAAACAGAGTTTAATTTAGCTACAGAAATTACAGAAAATAATACCTAAGAGCGATCCAATGGATGCGTCAAATCTCATTTGGGATTTCTTGACACTGATTGTGATTGTAGACAAAAGTTAAAACTTGTAATATAGGCATTATAAAATGTCGACAGGTGGGGCCGTTTATGGCAGAAACTTAGCAAGTGGACTTTGCCACTGTCTCACACTTGTAGTGACACCTTAGTACAAGCCCAAAGCATAAGACGTCTAAATGATACACATGGCCGAGCCCAAAGAACCAGGTGGAGCAAGTCATTCAGTCACAGCCTACTATATTGATGATTCGTAGCAGCTAGGGCCGGTACTACGGTAGCGCGACCTGCGAAAAGCTTCGAGTGCAAAGCCCAATCAGGGTGATTTCATTCAGTTCACATTTCATTACTAATTAGGTCCTGCACAATGATTCTTCCCACCGACCATGCAAGAGTCAACCAGGCCTACCTGAGAGTGGCTCCGGCCGGAGACTGGGCCGACGGAGATGGGCTCTGCCGCAAGAACTGGCTCGGAGTGACATTGCGAGGTCCTCCGAATCCTGGGTTCTGGCCGGGCAGCATCAGAACTTCCGATGCTGGCTGCACGGGGAATAAAGAGTGTTTGTTACAAATATTGACCAAGTTGTGAAGAAAGGTTATGCTGATAGAATGCTAATCGGCTGGAGTATATTGGTGTGAGATAGGATTCAACAGCTTACCTTCAAAAAATGATGGTGGCTGCTGAATTTCTTGCCATTTTCCTTTCTCTCTTGAGTGAACAAGACCTCGTGTCGAAACGTCTTGTGTTTTTTCTGTGTTTTGTTATGTATCTATTTATCAAGAAATTCAGCAACCACCATCACTTTTCAAAGGTGAGCTGTTGGATCCTATCTCACACCAATTTAAGCTGTGAAGAAATGCATTTAATAACGTGGCCTAACTGGAATGCTTTCCAACTTGGTAAAATCATCTGCAACATAGTGCAACAGTAGTAAGAAAACAATGTAATCTGCTATTTCTTAATCTTTATGTAGGCCTAATAGTACAGTAGTAAAAACATAAAAAAAGTCAATAAAAATATTCCCACAAATAGCTGTAATTGTACTCATGAAGTCGGGATATAGCTCGAGTGTTCAAAGCTCGTGGTTAGCCCACACAGCCACACTTCGACCAAGATAGATAGGTCGCTTGTGCTCCGAGTTCCTCAAGTACTGTTGCGTGTCACTGAATGAACTTACTTTCCGCTGCGCCTGCATCTGTGACATGTTGTGCTGCATCTGTCCGGGCATCTGATTGGGGAGTTGTCCGGCAATAGGTCCCATCTGTCCCGGCATCTGGCCGGACATTTGGGGAGGCATTTGCCCACCCAACGGAACTCTCATCTGATTTTGCATTTGTCCCATGGAGCCAACCTGAAAATCGCATTTACAAGTTATGTCTGCTTCAACGAGTCCAGTCATCAACTCTGCATTGAGTCGGCATTGAAGATAGGCCTTTCATTGCTGTATGTTTAAGGTAAATCATAGCCTGCGATTGATACTTGCCTGGGAACCAGGACCCATTGCAATGTCTGGCAGTTTATTCTGTAAGGACTGAAGGCCGGATAATCCTTGATTTCCTTGAATTCCTGGTCTCTGGTTCAGTGACTGCAAAACTGGAAGCCAAGTTACAAATTCATAGAACGTGAAGACCGACCTCTGGCAACATTCATACAGGTACCTAAGCTTTCCCAACCATAATGATTATACGGACCTAACTAACCAAATGCAGACCTAGCAAGTGAGGTTAATTAAGATTGACTTAATAGTCCATTGTTCTCTTTGTTTATCTTTTATCTTGGGGTGAGGTAATTCATTAACCCATTGAGCCACGAGTTGATTTTGCTTATTTTGCCCGTACGGAAGCAGTTAAAACCGTATTACCTACGGGGGATGGCACCCCGCCTACGGGCCAAAATCACATGAATGCACAAAAATGAAGGCCTAGGCCTTTTGTTTTTAGTTCATATGCTTTGCTTTTCCAGTTTATATTTCCGTCAGCCCTAGACCTAACCCTACTTGTGTCATAGTCTTATTTTATCTTGGTTAGAAGCACTCTTATTTTCTTCCACATCATTATCAACTCTTGCATCATTTGCAAGCTAATCAACAACTTCTTGAATCTCACAATATATCTCGCTCACTGCACAATCGCCATCAGATTTGCCATCTTGCAATATTCAGGAGCTTTACGTCAGTTATATGAAGTAAACAACAGCTGAGAAGCCTATTTCTGTTACGGCGCACTGCCTTGACAATTTGTAGGCCTTCATCTAATTTATAGTCGTCTGTGAAATGGCCGTGTTCGAGAATTAATCGGGAAAAAAGAAAAAACCCAACCAAGTCGGTAAAAGAGTGAGCCTCCATAATAGTGCTGCTATCTGTGCGAGATTGCCTAAAGCCCTAAACTATGGACACGGAACTGTTCCGTATGTCGGTTTTTGGGCCAGACTCGTGGAATGGGTAAACTAGGAAAATGCCAAAGTCGTGAGACGAGTGAGCCCTGTGATGAGCAGGCTACCCGGTAACATTCCTCTTCATCCATCTACCTAAGGCTGGATCGAGCATGGATCTTTCCTCCCTAGCCTATCATAGGCTAGTGTGGCACATTATGGCCTTACAGCTGCTGTTGACGCGCACTTATACCAACTAAACTCAAAACCCTATTTAGCCTTTGGCGGAGACTCGGAGACTTTGGCGTTTTCCTAATATAGTTGTCTAAGGCGCCCTATATAACCAAAATGTTGAAGACATGGATTCAAACCCCCGGTCAGGAAAGATTTTGTAATTTCTGGACTGTATTTAACATGTTTTGAAATGCAAACAATACTGTGGAAAACATAGCTAGAACAAAATACATGTAAAGATTGCAAGGTTTACTCAATCTCCAAGCTCTATTTGGGGGTACCTTGACTTGAGCGTGCAAGATTCGATACACCTTGGTTCTGCATGCAATTTTCACAGGGCTCCTGATAAATAACAAATAATAAAAAAATCTTCAAAACAAAACTATTGTTGTTAAAATAATTCCTACACATTTGCAGACTATTTTCAATTTATTATTTCTTCTTGGTTTAAATCGCTAAGGATTTTTCTCATTTTGTTAGAAGTTCTCGGTTAAGAGGGCTCCGGCGATACAGAGCTTTCGTTTATTGGCTGTCAAATCCACAATTCTTTACATAATCAGATAATTTTTTTTGCGTTATGTCAATAAAGAACCAATTGATGTTTCTATCATATTCGAATTTTAATTTTAATTTTTTACCAAAGCATATTTAATAAAATGCAGTTTTTTAGATTAGATATACAAATTTGGATATGATACAATCCTACAAAACCTTCTCATATGAAACGTAGTTTTTTTGTAGATTTTTATCTCTAAAACTACGCTTTCTAGAATAAAGGGCGTTTAGTGTTCGGCGGGCTAGTCTATACCGCTTGCCCCTGCAGATAAAATGTCGCAAGCGTAGCGCCAGAGCTCTCGGCCGCGAGAGGCGGAGCTATAGGTAGTGACGCGGCGAACATCCAAACGTTGCCCGTGTACGTGTAGGCTCTGACCATCTCTGTCCTTGGAACTTGTGTCCTACTCGAGTGTTTGTTGCTTGTTCACTTACATCCGTTCCGTTACAGTAGCGTTGAAAAAGCACGTTATCGATACATCTAGCTGTCCACACAATGTTTTTATTATTTCAATCATGTTCACTGTATGTGTGTGTATTTTTTATATTGTGTATGTGCTGTGTTTATTTGTTGTTTGACACAGGTTAAAAAATACGTTATTATATTATTATAGTTTGTTTAATTAAGCATGATTACTCTAAGTGACACATGAAAGCAAAACATATAGCTTAGGTATATTAATTTAAGATATTATGTCAAAAGATTTCCCTAGCACATAATCTGAATCTGATACCTTGCAATACCAGACTTCTGACAGTTATGCCTATTTTAGGATTTTGTTGTTTCACTTGGTACTTAGGTTCTCTGTTTTTGGAACAGAAAGCCAACTAGATCCATAATGTGTCCCTCTTTAGGCTCCTGATCACTAAGCAGGCTATTTTTTCGACAATATTAATTGCAAACATATTATCTGAAACTGCATTGTATTATACAACGCACGGCAGTCGAGCGAGTACCACAAATGCTCTAAGCTTAAAAATACGTTTTTCGCAAAGATTCCCGTTGTACGGTTAACATCAGGTTCACCCAGTGTGACCCTCTTTAGGTTAGAAACTAATTTATGAGAGTAATTGTTAAGCAAATGTTCATGGGATTATTAGAAGACTCAAACTTTACATTCAGTTAGGATTGCTGGTAGCTGGATTCGAACCCGTGACCTCCCGAATCGGGTCTCACGCTACGCATGAGCTATCTTTGTCGGTATGCCAAGCATTGAACCTGGCACCTATCCCCGAAGCCTGAAGATGCGGCTTGAGCAAATGATGAAAATAATTTCTAGTAATTAGACGAGGGAGCGGAGCGGATTCAAGAAAATCGGCACTTCCGTAATTCTGTACATGTGTGTGTCTGTACGTCGAAAATCAGCCGAATTGCTGAATAGATTGCGCTGAAATTTTAAACAGACATCCGGTACGAGTTTCTCGATTTGGTTAGTCGGGAAACACTCCCGTAGGTGTAATTGATATTATTTACTACAATCCAGAAATTAAAAATGTCCGCCCCAACCGGGATTCGAACCACTTTAACGAACGAGTTTACTGAGAACTGATGACAAAATCAGCAAGATCAATTGCGATTTAAACCTACAAGAAATAATAAATTGAAAATAGGCCAGGAATGTGTACGAATTATTTTAACGACAATGGTTTTGTTCTTGAAAAAATATTTGGTATTTGTTATTTTTCTGGCCATGGAATGCAGTGCCCAAGGTGTATCGAATCTTGCACGCTCAAGGTACCCCCAAATTTTGCTCGGAGATTGAGTAAACCTTGCAATATTCAACGTATTTTGTACTGGCTAAGTTTTCCATAGCATTGTCACTGATGATAGACTACACTGCGTTATATGCATTTCAAAACATGCTTAATATAGTCCTTTGCATAATGGGAATGTGGGTATAAAATTTGGGGCAAAGGTTGACCTATATCACTAGAAAGGTCTTGAAGAGACGATTCCGAATATCCATGATAGACCAGCAGCAGCGGTAGCTTTCTACCCAAAATTCAAGGTCAAAGGTCAAATTACCACTATTTTTATAAATTAATTTCCCATTGTTGCAATTTTTTTCTTTTTAATTTTAATAGATTTAAGAATCATATAAATTGTAAATAATCATGAAATATAGTAAAATTTAATATTTGACCTTTTGTGACCCAAAATTAGGTCACAATTGCCAATTTTGTACAATATTGCATTTTCTTCTACATTTTGGTGACGTTTCATGTTCACATCCATTTTTATCACATGCAATAGTATCACACACATGATTTTGGGTGTAAGATCTGATAAAAGCATGGCCAAGGTCATTGGGTCAGTCGTGGTAAGGTCAAATATGCTTGAAAATGTCGAAAATATTGAGTGGGTACTCTAAAGAAAGGAATTTTCAGTTAGATTGCTACGACAAATGTAATATTGTTCAAAATCGTAATATATCAAGGTTATCCTTCAAACGACAAATGTAATATTGTTCAAAATAGTAATATATCAAGGTTATCCTTCAAACAAGATAGTTTGAACTTGACATTTGAACTTTTATGACCCAAAACTTTGTCGCAAAATTTTGAATTAAAAAAATGTTACATTTTATCATACGTTTTGATTTACTACTTCACATTCATATTTATGAAATACATTAGTATCTCACACATTTCTGTTGGTGTGTGCTCTGATTATAAGCATTGCCAAGATTATTTGGCAAGTCTTGAAAATTTCAAATATGCTCGAAAAGGTCGAAAACATCGAGTGGTTCACGAGTCATGAACGGATGTTATCACAACGGAGATCTCTTTGTCCTTTTCGGTGATTTTATAGCATTTATATTACATCGATGTCGATATTATTTTGATGGATTTGCTGATCAAACCGAAATGTAATTCGATAATTGTAATGACAGCAAACAGAGTAGAAGAAATCGCATGATTCACCAACATTTTATGCATTGGCATTGAAACACTACATGATAGCGCTGCGTGATTAGATTGAAAATGCGATGCGTCATCAATAAATATTTGTGCGTACATCAATGTCCGGGGTAGTGGGTACCAACAAAGATCAGGTCGAGATCTTTGTTACTGCATGTTACCAACTTGAGGTCCTCGTCAGTCTACTGGATTTAGTTGTGAAGCAATGTAGACATAAAGTTAATAATTCGAATTCCTTTCGGAGTCAGAGGAGATTCAGCCATCACTATCCGAACCATCGAAACTTTCTTCATCGCTCTCCTCATTTGACTGAAAATTTGTGCAATCTTTTAATTTACAAGCATTTGTGCAAGTAACTTTGTTTGTGAAGCACTCACAGTTCGGCAGCTCGCAGACTCTTGGGCAATTGCATGCCAACAGTTCCATCACTGCCAATGGTGCTGGACGTCCTACCGTCTACTCCACTGTAAGATCACCATTCTTTTTCCTCCTCCATCCATGGGACGTTGGATCGGAAACGGATGGACGTGGTTCGAGACATCTGTATCAAACTGCAGCTTGATAATTTGCTCTCGAAACGAGTGCAGACAAACAGTCATGGCAAAGGTGGTAAATGCTCAGAGTCAACTTCACCACACTTACTTCTGAACAGTTCGTAATGGAGCTGATTCACGCTAGTTATGTAGTCTTTATCGCGTAAAGTTTGCAGACAAATGCTTTGATTTTGTTTAGGAGTTCACGTCTAAGTGCCCAATCATGGCCCAGTTGACTTAAATCTTCACTAAAGTCAATATTCTTGCGAAGCGTTTTAAGAGCCAGCTTTTCCTGTCAAAGCATGAAGTCCTGGCAGAGCTCGCAATCTTGGTAACATCAGTATAATGTGTTCTGTTCTTTGTCCCTCTCTTTGAGAACATGGCGAAACGAAGCCCAGAGACATAAAACTAGCACGTCCATGTCAGAAGATGTAATGCTTGCTGACTTGTAGCCTTGTAGTAATGCATGCTTAGCATGTAGCAGCATTCGAGTGTCGGCTTCTTCTTGTGAGTTCAGGACAAGGCTGCCAGCTGATGGAGGCTACCTCCACACACAAGTCTCCTCACAAGTAACGTAGAAGACTCTTGGCACCAAGTTTCTGTCTCTTCTCCTTGGATTTCCAATCTTCAAAAACAAAATTGATTAGCTTAGTTTTATTATGAGAGCTTTGGAGAAATCCTCTCCAGTCACGAATGCAGTGCCCAGCGATGACATCTTGAACTTTGAGAATTTGGGTGTACTCCTCCGAAGTCGTTCCATTTTTTTTTTTATTGAAGACTCTCTATAAATCAAAGACAATGTCGATGGGGGCGCAACCCTCTGCTTCTCGAAACGCTGATGCCAGCAGAGTTAGTTAGTTAATGTTAGTGAATCATGGGATTTCTTCTACTCTGTTTGCTGTCATTACAATTATCGAATTACATTTCGGTTTGATCAGTAAATCCATAAAAATAGTATCTACACCGGTGTAATATAAATGCTATAAAATCACCGAAAAGTACAAAGAGATCACCATTGTGATAACATCGAATCATGACTCGTGACCCACTCAAAATTTTCGATCTTTTTCAAGCATATTTGACATTTTCACGACTGACCAAATAATCTTGGCAATGCTTATAATCAGAGCACACACCAAAACCATGTGTGAGATACTAATGTATTTCATAAAAATGAATTTGTAGTAGTAAATCAAAACGTATGAGAAAATGTAACATTTTTAAATAAGAAATTTTGTAACAAAATTTTGGGTCATAAAAGTTCAAATGTCTTGTTTGAAGGATAACCTTGATATATTAATATTTTGAACAATATCATATTTGTCGTAGCAATCTAACTGAAAATGTCTTTCTTTAGAGTACCCACTCGATATTTTCGACATTTTTAAGCTTATTTGACCTTTCCACAACTGACCCAATGACCTTGGCCATGCTTTTAATCAGATATTACACCCGAATACATGTGTGTGGTACTATTGCATGTGATAAAAATGCATGTGCACATAAAACGTCACCAAAATGTAGAAGAAAATGCAATATTGACAAATATTGTACAAAATTGGTAATTGTGACCTAATTTTGGGTCACAAAAGGTCAAATATTAAATTTTACTTTATTTTATGAAAATTTACGAATTTATCTGATTTTTAAATCTATTAAAAGAAAAAAGAAAAAAATCGCAACAATGAGAAATTAATTTATCAAAATAGTAATAATTTGACCTTTGACCTTGAATTTTGGGTAGAAAGCTACCGCTGCTGCTGGTCTATCATGGATATTTGGAATCGTCTCTTCAAGACCTTTCTAGTGATATAGGTCAACCTTTGCCCCAAATTTTATACCCACATGCCCATTATGCAAAGGACTAATTATTTTTAAAACACAATCCAGAAATTACAAAATCTTTCTCGATCAGGGGATTGAACCCAGGTCTCCCACATTTCGGGTATGAAGGCGCCTTAGCCAACTAGACTAGAAAAAGCCAAAGTCGTTGTTAGACGAGTGAGCGAGTCATGTGTTGAGTACCCGGGAACATTTGCATTTAAATTTGATTATTATATTGGAAATAAATAATAGGGTTTTGAAGTTTAGTTGGTATAAGTGGAAGTCAATTAAAATGCCATAATGCGCAACTCTATCCTATGATATTGATAAGTGAGGGATGCCTTATGAAGGGGGAAGAAAGGGTATGTTACCGCGGCTCAACACATGGTCACTCACTCGTTTAACAACGACTTTGGCGTTTATCTAGTTCTAATTTTAATATTTCACCCTGGGAATTGATCTGTCGCTTAGCGCTCGAACCAACACTGTCGGTATTTCCAGTGAAGACCCTCGCTATAAGAAAATACCGATGGCGATAACCAGTCTTGGGGAGGAACGCGTTCCCCGGGAACGCGTTCCTTTTTCAGGAACTTTTGTGGGAACGCGTTCCTTTTCTTAGATCAGGAACTTGTAACGTGAAAGTTACTATTTCGTGGGAACTTGGAACGAATTTAACGTTCCTTACAAGTTCGTTTTGTCGTCGTAATCCCGTCGAATTCCACAATTCCAGTACCTAATAATATCATAAACTTCAGTATGAAAAATAATTATCTTGTCACATTTTGTGTTTTCGAAAAGGCGGAGCCCCCCACCCCCCATGCCCGGGGCAAGTTAAAAAAGTCCGGGCATGTGAGAAAATCTCTCACCATCGCCCGCGCTTAGCTTTCGTCGCAAGATAAGCGGAAGCCTGGGATAAAAGATAAGTCCACTTGTCCAGTAACAGGTCCCATGCGTCGTGATTGCAGGAACACTCACTGTTCCTTGCATCTGGTGTATATCTTGTCACAGTGTAGTCTGCAAGGTCACGTGCGTTGGCTTGGGGGGGGGCTGGAGCCCGAATGCTGGCGAGTAAACAAGATAAAGAAAGGCCAGCTTCTTAGTATCTCTATTCCCATGTGTTTAATTTCAGTTATCACCTAGCTTTTGACTTCTAGCAGATTAAAAACTTAAGAACTGTTATGGTAATTATTTACGCAGTATATCTTTGGAAGATTGCGAGTAGTAAGGTGGGGGGGGGGGGGGGGGAGGCGCACTCAACCCACTGCCACAAGTCGGCGGCATGAACAGAGGACATTATAATTCGAAAGAAAAACGCCGCTATATGTCCTGATAACTAATTTTAATTGTTTAAAAAATTAGCATGTAAGTTTTCTGTATACTTGTACGTGTGTATATGTGCGTTTACTCGCGAGTAGATGGTATAAGGAACGTGAAAGGAACTAAGTTCCTTTTGAGGAACGTCTCAGTTCCTTTTTTAAAAAAAGGAACTAGGAACTTGATCTTAGTTCCTTTTTAGGCAGAAGTAACTTAACTTTTCAAAGTTCCTTTTTTTGGGGGGAACGTGCCCAAGACTGGCGATAACGGATGCCTCTTGTTGCTAACGATTTTTTATGTTTGTATGGGAAATAACACGCATTCAACAATTGAAATAGCAACAATAGATGAAACCCAGTCTTATGATTTTTAGCTATATTATGGATAATGGATATATTATAACGAACGACGCTGGCTAACTTGTCCCGTCGCGAGACTAGTCAGCCACAATAAAAGTAACTGACTAGGGACACAGGGACACTAGGGTATATCTTCTAAATCTATTCCGTGTGTAGAGATCGGAACAACAACAATAATATAGTCTGTCTAGTTTGTATCAAACTGTTGGATATTTTATGAACGAATCCATGAGTAGTGATGACTAGGCTAACACTGATTTGATGTAGTTTATTTACTTTGCCAAAGAAAGTAGAGTAGAAACCAATTTAAAACCATTGAATCTAACGCCCCACCCATTTGTACGACACTTTTCTTCCCTCATTATAATTATTTATACTGCAGGAATTGGAAAAAGTAGAAGAAAATTGGTTGAACGAAACGGTTCAATCTTCGTCTGGAATTTTGACGACAGAATACTCCCAAATAGCCCCGCAGGGTGTTTTTTTTCAAAAATATTTACCAAATTTGTTTTGGCCAAAATAGGTTATGAAATTTTTTAATTCAAATACATTTATCCTGGTGTGAGGAGGGTCCGTGAACGAATAGAACACCTCAAATGGCTCCGCAGTGCTTTTTTTTCACGACTTTTATTCAGATTTTGGGTTGTTAATATAGGTTTTGGGTTATTAAATAAAGTTATGAATAAATTAAAATGAAACATTTACTCTGGTGCAAAATTTATAATTTTCTCTAACATCCAGGAGAGGGGGGGGGGGCTAGCCCTGTTTGCCGTTCCCCCCTTCCGACGCCCATGAAAGCAACGGAAATTTGCATTTATAGGTTTTATATGGATTGCTATTGCCCGAGCTTATTGAAGCGCAATTTGCAAGAGGGCTCGTGCTCGGTGAGATCAAAGAATCCACCTACATAACATCGTCCTTGCACAGTTGCAGCATCTGTGGCCAAGATACTCTTTACAACAACCGAAACGAGCAAAAGAATCAAGAAAGCAAAGCCTTCTCTAAAGCCGCTAATAATATGCATTTATATCGGCAATTACATATTTAACACAGGCAGAAGTACATCAAGGGTATGACGAAAACGTCGTATACCTTAGTTACAGTTACAGAAATGAGGATTCCCGAAGGAAACGTCATTACCATACTAGTTGTAGGTTTACTATGGTTATTGAAATAGAAATTAATATTTTCTTTACCTGGTATGTCTGGAATATTAAATAATACTATTGATTTTATACCATTCACAATCACATCCTGGGTAAAAATAAATCAATCAAGGGTAGGACGGAAATTTTCTTCACACTTGAGCTTTTGTACATGCAGTGCAAAAAGTTGTGTTTAGTGTGTATTATGGATTATATTCAGAACATTTTGCTAAATTCCTAATTCTGACTTGCCTCTTGATCATTATTATCATTAAGTATAGAACATTCCTCAATGTTATTATAGCTGCTAAATACCCAGTGCAAATAAAACGTCAGAATCAGTGCTAGTCCGTTCTCCACTCTCCAGCTCGCTTGCCGAATCATTTTCAATATTATCTCGACTCGGCATAATGTGTCGTCCCAAGGTGGCGGCCGGCGGCCGCTGCGTCATTGCCTCACTCACACACAGCACAGCACACACACACACACACTCAGCACACAAGCGTCTGCGTTGCCATGGATACGAGACGACAAAACAGCGCTATCTGTACGTTTACTCAAGATAACCTAGAGCCTTGCCTGGCGCACTCTTAACTGGTCACGGATGTCTGTTTAAAATTTCAACTCAATCTGTTTGGCCGTCCGGCCGTATGGCATTGAACAGATGACAGACAAACGACAGACAAACATTGTCACAAGAAGGTCCGATCGACTTGCGCTCACTAGTGTAATAAATTAAAGATAGTAGTTGGTGATTTACATGTTTTTAATGACCAGCATAGTCTTGTAGGCCTACATTGAAGGGAACACCAAATCCAGAATCACCAACTACATTAGTGAGCTGTGGTAAAGTTTACAATTCAAACAATAAGCTAAAGTATTTACTACACACTTTATTAGAAGGCAATTTTTGCAATAGACAATTTCGTAAACCATCAGCGCACCCTGTCGCGCGCATTTTATGCTGGGAATCGTGTTGCTTATACAGCCACCTATTTTTTTATAAAAACCTCTGAACAGAAGGCTGTGTTTTCTTCAATGTAAACAATGATTGCCGGCTTTTGTTGAAAATTTAAGATTTAGTTGGCTGTGCTTGCAACACACTACCCAGAATTTTTTGCGAAGTTCGGGCATGTGTAGACTTTATGAAATCGTCTACCGGTATTGAATAATCCTGATACATAATTTTGTACTAATGATGATACTCTATGATGGCAACGTGATTCTTTTCTTCCTATTGATATGAATTAAATAGTACTACACACCCCATGTAACAATTATCATTTGCTAGGTAACTACTTGGGTACAATATTTATTTGTGACTTACGAGTAGCAGCCGCAACCTGGGACTGGGGTTGTTGGACCATTCCAGTGTTTTGGGGACCTCCAAGGCCCATCATTTGGTTGTTACCCGTTCCTAAAAGACAGCAAAGTATAGTGACACTACAAAAGCTATAGGAACTTACACTGTCACATGTGCAAAGAATTCACCATGAACATAAGACATTTACAGGTACTCTCTACAGTAGAGTACAGCCACACATTAAAATACTAGTGATAGTGAGGCCAACTCTTGCAATCGGCGCACTGACCTTCACATGGCTTCAAAACTGGCCAGTAAAATAAATCTGGCACTATTACTGCACCAGCAATAATAGCAATCAGAGAACCAGAGAGGAAGAGGACTTTGGCAAGCAAATTACAAAAATTCACTCCTATCTGATAGGAAACACATGTTATTCAATTTCAGATTTAAAAAAAGGACTTCTGAACGACAGTGATATAGCATTGCATACTTGTTTGCTTGTTGTACTTGCTGGCAGCTAGTAGAAATTTTATAACCTTTACAACTCTTTACATCTTTGCTCCTTTGCTCTCTTGTTGCGTTATAACATACATAAATATATGACGTAAGAATGAACTAAAGTGTACTGGAATTTTAAACATGTTTTAAAGGCTTTTTAACTGTTTAAACAATTTTTAAAATATATCTTCTTATTCTATTGTGTGATGCTTACGCTAGTTGGTATTTAGTATTTGTATATATTATTTTATAGTTACTCTGCTTATTGTTATTGTTGTTATCATTGTTTTGAATGGACTTGTAATATGCCCCAAGCACAATGTGTGAGGGGTCAACATTATGTAAATAAACTAAATGAAAATGAAAAAGTAGGGTAGCATAATTAGTACAAACAAGTAACACTGATAGGGCAATGGTCAAACTAATCTCCCACCAGAGCGCAGAACAATCGGAGAGTGACCACAGTATTGTCTTTACGTTGATAAAATAGGAATCTTTACAACAATTTGGCAGCAGTGCATTATTGTTGTGGTGGGTGACAGATTTCCCACAAGAGTGCAGGACGATCAACGTTTGGTCACTGCCATGTGTAAGTTCCACTGGAACCGAAATGTAAAGAGTCCTGTGGTCACTCCCCGATCATGCGATCCTGGCAGAGAATCGAGGCTAACCAGCTTGGCATTGCCCTATTGGTACATGATGATTTTATTGATTTGATGTATGAACTGTACTGTATGCTTAATGGAAAATAGCTCTTGAGCTAAGTAAAAGATTATTTGATTTGATTTGGATGACTTAAAGGCAGCACCTATGTTATTATGAAATGCTTACAAAATTGTGGTGGGTTTTCATTTTTTTATTTCATATTCTCGGATGGCAATCATCAAAGGAAATAAATATAATATATAATAGAAGATCAGAATGGAATTGAAACCGGTATTAGTGTGTTAGAAAATTGTTAGCAAAGTTTCTAACAATTGAGCAAGTACTGAAGTGGTGACCTCACGCATAGAAACCCATCTTGTTATCCATCAATCAAATAAAAAATCACGATTTATTTGATTTAAATCAGATTTTTTCGATTTAAATAAGATATTATTTATTGTTTTAATTAAATCAACAATATCAGTGTTTCAAAACCAGTCAAGTTGGTGAGCGGATCAAATACTTTCATACGTGTTTCAGAAAATATAATTAAAAAACTATTTTAATGAAAATTTTGCCTAAATCAGTTAGAACTCTTGTGTTTGTTGCTCAAAATGAAGAAAAAGTGAATTTGATTTAAACCAATTGATTAAAATCAAAAACACCCTACTCCAAAGTAAGCCACTAACGCTTTATAGCCCGGCCAACTAGACTTATTTAGGTTACAGGTCAATTAATTTTTTTTAAAGTTGCAGTTTTATCTAGAAATACTCGTTTATATTTTGTTGATGTATAATTAATTGAAATGTTAATTGGGCAAGTCATTGCAGTAGGCCCCAATTAGTTTCTAAGGGTCTCCGCAACATTGTCGCCAACAACAAATCTGCTACTTTTGCATCTACAAACTTCATCTCGCAAGTCTTTGTGCACGAGGGGTTTGGTGCAGATGAAAAATATGGAATACAGGGAAATATGCAACATACTTTGGGCGCTAGAAAGTTAAAGAGAGAAAAAGACTTTATTTAGATCTACGAGAGACGAACAAAAGAGTTGTATCTTACACAGATTCCCTTCCAAAACAATAAAATATACGACTACGTTCTGTAGAAGCATTTGAATCGGTGAAATTTAGAAATAGGCCAGCTAGGCTAGGCACAATATTGTTGAAAATCGTTGAAAAAAAATCAAGATTTAAAAAAACACACACACACAGCTATGAACCTGGAGTGGATAGATCCAACAGCTGCAAATGTTTCAGTAACCCGTGTGTTATCGCCAAACATAAGACTAAGAGTTGGTTTCACTTAAGAATGCCACTGTTGAGGGATTGCAGCACTGACATTTACCAGCTACCCTTTTTCCTGGGGCACTGGTTTGGAAAACATCAATGACAGCTCTCTAATAGGGACTCCACAATTCAGCATTTGAAATGCTTCCCAAAAAGGAAAAACCCCTTATTTTTAAAAAAAATTATATATTGTGAGTGATACATAAAAAAGAAAGGGTGCCAACACTTACCTTTAAAAGTAGTAAGCGCGCCCCGGGAAAAATGACATATTACACAAATAAAAAAATAACCTACATAATAAACGTTTTTTGGGCCCCGTGACCTTCCTCAGAGTGGGGAAAGAGACTGAGTTGAAAAATAAAAACTGGGTATGTTGGTAGGGGGGAGGGGGGAGTGAATGAGTGGGGATGGGGGACAGGAAGGGGAGAAACCGGGGGTTTAAAAGCACTCCCTAGTACCGTCGCCAACAAATTCTCAGTTCACCACTTTGGGCCTAGGAGGCAGTCCCCCCTTCTCAGTTCCCGCTTTGCCTAGTAGGGCCCTCCCCCCTTCTCGTTACCAGCTTTGCCCGTAGCTATCCCCCCTTCTCAGTTCACCCGCTTTGCCTAGAGGGCCCGTCCCCCCCTTCTAGTTCACCACTTTGCCTAGTAGGCCAGCCCCCTTTCTCAGTTACCCGTTATGCCTAGTAGGGCCCGTCCCCCTTCTCAGTTCACCACTATCCTTTTGGCCAGTCCCCCCCCACACCTTTCCCTAGCCTCCCCCCCCCAGTTATTTTCCAGTAGGCCTCCCCCCCTTCTCGTTCAACTTTCCCCAGTAGGCCTCCCCACTTTTCAGTTCACCCGCTTGCCTAGTAGGCCCCCCCCAATTTCCCCCTAGTACCTTTCTCATTCACCAGTTTTGCCTAGTGGCCCGTCCCACCTTCTCAGTTCACCCTTTTTCCTAGTAGGGCATTTTCCCCCCTTTTCAGTTCACGGTTTGCCTAGTAGGGGCCCGTCCCCCCCCTTCTCAGTTTACCACTTTGCTAGTAGGCCCCGTCCCCCCCCTTCTCACACCAGCTTTGCCTAGTAGGCCAGTCCCCACCTTCTCAGTTCACCAGCTTTGTTGCCTAGTAGGCCAGTCCCCACCTTCTCAGTTCACCAGCTTTGCCTAGTAGGCCAGTCCCCACCTTCTCAGTTCACCAGCTTTGCCTAGTAGGCCAGTCCCCACCTTCTCATTCCCAGTCCTACTCCATTTAATGCCTACTGTTGGCATCCTATCTCTCCATGTCATTTATGATCCAGCCTTTTGGCATTCCTTTCAAACAAATACTTATATTGTTGGTTTAGATAGAGCCTATCGGCTAGGTTAGTGTTTGTGGTTGGGGAAAGGAGAGAGGAGAGGTAGCTGCTCGAGACGCGGTGCACAAATATTTATTTACAATTAATACAAAATGTCGAACGTTTCGGCTACGGAGAAGGAGGGCTGGTTGGAGAAGTAGGCCATCCAACCGACCGTCGGAGAAGAGTTTTAGTTTTTTTTTTTGTTTTTTTTTGTTTTTTTTTGTTTGTTTGTTAGTTGTTAGTTCTTCTCCAACGGTCGGTGACCAAGGCCGCGTAGGCCGAAAGGTTCAACATTTTGTATTAATTGTAAATAAATATTTGTGCACCTCGTATCAAGCAGCTACCTACATCCTTTAAGGTCTCCTCTCTCCTTTCTCCAACCACAAATACTTATATTGGTGTGAGATAGGATCCA
Organism: Sweltsa coloradensis; assembly: GCA_024449915.1. Lineage (NCBI taxonomy): Eukaryota > Metazoa > Arthropoda > Insecta > Plecoptera > Chloroperlidae > Sweltsa > Sweltsa coloradensis. The sequence continues at coordinate 485,446 of JAMZAV010000679.1, read as the reverse complement.
ACAGCTTACCTTCGAAAAGCGATGGTGGCTGCTGATTTTTTTTGATAGGGTAAGTAGAGACATAAATATATGCAAAACACAGAAAACACGAGACGTTTCGACTCAAGGTCTCGATCACTCAGGAGAAAATTTTTGTATATATTTATGACTTATCAAGAAATTCAGCAGCCACTTTCACTTTTCGAAGGTAAGCTGTTGGATACTATATCACCCCAACATACTCCAGCTGAATGGCATTCTACAACATAACCAACCAAGTAAATACTTAGGTGAACTGGAAGATTAAAACAATTGTGTAAGAATTGAGACACATAACGGAAATATATGATCACCAAACACTAGCATCGACGTTGGCAACAATTGCGCAGGAAAATTTAAATTATCATTACCAACAATAGAATAAAAATCAACTTTTTAAACTGACTTATTAGCCATTCCTTTTGATTTATTGTTACTCCCTGATGGTAGGAAATTATAGGCCTATACATGCCATAGAACAATAGTTTTTGATTAGGAAATACTATCATAATACAGTAGCCAAATAACTTATTTTGGGGTTCTTGATACTTTACAACGTTGGCATGAATCCAATTGTATTTCTGCTTCCTGTGGCACTTTAAACCAAAAACAACTCTAATAAATCTGTTGGCAAGTTTGGTAATTATATTTCGGCAGGATAGTTTACGAGTTATTTGTCTGCAACCGTTCAATAGTGTTTATAATTAATAATATTGATGAAAATGAGTGAATGGGGAAGCCCTCTCTTTGCTCCTGTCAAAAAGCATTATGGGCATCAAAAGTGAATAGACCAATTTCAATTTTGTATTTAAAGGAATGTAGGCTACCTTGAAGTTACTTTGAAGAATGAGTGATGCCAAGTTAATAAGTACAAAATATTACTTTGACCGGTCAATTGAACGGCTTGCCATCATTAGGGCCTATTTTACATTCCGTGCAGGCGTGAATCTGTGTGATCAAAGCTGCAACATATGTTGAGCACAGTGCTGTAAAGTCCTTTGTTAAATGAACAATTTAAAAGTTCAGTTCACTGTTTAAATTACGAATTTTTTAAAAAGTTCAAATTATTTTATATAGGCCTATGATACGTAGGTCTATTACACTAAGAATTTAAAAAAATATACATACCTGTATTGATAGCACTACAGTGTCTGTAGGCATACGAGTAACTAGTAAGTAATTATTTTGCCTAGGGTCCTAGAGGTTACACCAGGTGTGCACATGCTTACGGGTCGTTAGTTAAAAAGCGTAGCAAATATTAGGCGATGGGCCACTACGTACTAAGCTAAGACTACTGTTTCCCTAGCATGCACAAATTAGCCTAACATGAGAAATTCTACCTTGTCTAGCCAATGTTTGCAAAGCATTGATAGGGTCAGTCATAGCTGTGTTACCACCTCCGGGTCCACCCATCCCTGCTGCCTTCTTTGAATCTACAAACATGAACCACCATTGTTATTAAAACCTATGCCCACACGTTAAAGCAACTATCCTTAAGGTCAAGGTACAGCACAGTGTAACAAACTTACTCATTTCCCGCACATGAAGAATGAGGCGAGCTACGAAGCCCAAGTACTCTTCCTGAAAAGAAGAAAAAGTTACGACTGAAAAGCTGTTTTCCTTACTCCTTACTCGGAAAATGCCGAGACTATGTAGAAGGCGGCTATATATGCGGTCTATATAGGTATGCCCCTATATTGGAATATTGAAACTTCTTTGGTTGGGGAGGGGGGGCAAAATAAAATCATGTTTTTGCAGTTTTATTAACAACAAAACTACCTACAAAACTTTTTTTTTCAAATTGGCAAAATTTCTTTTTATATTTAAAACAGCCTTAACATTAAAGGTTTTGTAGGTTTTTTGTTGTTGTGTATTTTGGAGTATTTTAGTGAAAAACATGATGATTTAATTTTGGACCCCCCCCCCAAGAAGTTCCCTTATATCTTGGAAATAAACTTTTTAAAGGTACGTTCTATCAACCCTGGACAAATCTACTTGCTGCTTACTCGCATGGTGTAGGGATAAGGCAGTGCGGATGAACTAGGGTCAGATACAGAGTCCCGGCTGTTCGAGGCTAATTGCACCAATTGATTGGGAAAAAAATTGGAGTCTGAAAAGATGTTTGATACTTTGATTGCCTAAAACATGAATTGAGGCAATGTAGGAGAACCTATCATTATTATTTGACCCATGAAAAGAAAGTAAATATCTCATTGACAACTGCTTACGTGTTGAGAGCCCCCCAACATACAATGATAAGACTTTCCTGTGAATGCCTGAACAGAAAAGGGAATTTAAAAAAAATATTATATGCGATTCCATTCTTTTCGTAAGATTAAACCAACATCAGTGTCATTGTCTACACTCAATTGTAAGGAGGCTATAATGATTAAATAAAACGGGCGATTACCCCCCCCCCCCCCCCCCCCCCCCATTAGATTTTGTTTGCGCGACCAATTACCATCGCCTATTGTGCAATTTTCGATTTTTAAATGCGGTTTTAGGCCTTTCAAAGTAGGAAATTCGGTAATTTTCGCGCCTTCGGCGATAAGAGACACTTACGGCTGAAACTTTCAAACAGACCTTGATTTTGCAAAATCACACTACCTCCCCGTGGATAGGTAGTTTTCGATTTATGATTATATGAAAATCTTGAGAAAAAATCCCCCCCCCCCCATGAATCAGGACCAGATCCGCTTCTGAATAAAATGTATCTAATTCATGACAAATAAAAAGGATAATTTCCTTTGAAATGTCAATGAAATATTTCAGCACCCCTCGGAATTTAGAAAACCTGGCGCCCCTGCCACTATCAATGTGAATGAGAAGAGAAGGCCTAAGATCTAGCACTAAGGGCTATATCGGGTTTCAGCTGCCGCCCACACAACATTGTGGCATTCTGATTACGTTTCAACACTATTAAACCTAGGCCTACTTTACATTTTTACTAGGTCAACAAGTTATAAACTAAAACTACTGTATTGTAAATTGCATGCACTTGTTGATTTTTGATGAATTTGTATTGCTTAACATCTCATATTAATCCACTAAGGCTATTCGAGACGATCAGTGATGATAAATGAGGATGAAGGGTGATTAGAAGGGAGGAGGGGAAACCCGGTAGGCCTACCAGCACGTAGCCAACTCCATTTGAAAAGTACCAAGGGAACCAACGGCTTTACGTCCCATCCGAAAGGACAGTGTAACCTTGATAGTCATATAGGTTCCTCCACTTACCCGAAGTGTCGAGCAGACATCAAGGAGTACGAAGCCGTTACACTAGCTCTCGAACCCCCCTTGTGCTCTAACCAGCAGTATACGTGTGACCGCGGCTAAACCGCTGGCTACATGCACTTTTTGTTTGTTTCCCAATGCACACATTTGGAGTTCAACAGAAGATTTGGCATAAATAAATCAAAGAATGCATTATTGTTGTTTGTTGCAAAGATTGTTTTGTTTCAGAGGTAGGTAAGTGTAATAATAAATAATAAATAAATAAATTGTATTTAGAGTCTATCCACTCAGTTATATAACTGATTTTCAGTGGAGGACTTGAAATCAAAGCGACCAAGCCAACCCTGTAGGCCCCGACGCAATCGAGGAGTGAGCGATAACCAATCAAAGATCGATATTTTTAATAGGAAATATAGGAATCAGTGGTATGGACAGTGCGAATACCCGCGAATCAACGCCAGAATCAACAAGGCCGATTAAGAACAACTCTGAATTTACTATGTGCTTCGTTGCTAGGACGGCTCCAAAGTCACCGTTTACAAACTCCTAAGACACAAACTGATGGACTTAAGTCCAAATCAGAAGTTAAAAAACTACTGACTTTAGCGGGAATCGAACCCTGGACCTTCTGCATTGGAAGCAGATACGCTAACAACAAGACCAACGAGCCACACAATGGCAAGTACAAAGCTCGACCTGTAACATGAGAAAGTGGAACAATGGACCGATGTCCCACCCACTCTTGGCTGTGCATATCCAAAGTTTGTAGTCACTCACAAAGAGGGGCAGGAGGGGTTGAACAAGATCATTTGAAACAATTAGGCCAATACAAGAAAATAGTTGTTTAAATAATTCAACTTTGTTTAGTAGGGCCTACTAGGTAGGAGGCCTATACGGTATAGACCAATGTGTAGGCTGCACAACGAGGACCCATTTGTTCCAACAAAGCATAGCCTAGGTAGGGCCCACCCTAATCAAACAAGAGATTCATAGTCTCATTTAAGCGAGGAAGAATCGTAATAAAGGTCTACGTGATAGTGAGGATTGGTACACATTACACATGTCGTAGGCAAAAGTAGGTAGGCCTACCTAGGGAAGTAAACCAAAAACGGAAATATTTCCAGAAATTTTCCGGAAACGTTTTTTTTTTTTTTTAAAGAGGCAGTGCACTCTTATCTTTGGGGCTTTTAGCTCATAATATTGGTTGATTAGTGCAAAAAAAATTAAAATGTCTTAGGCCTAAAGGGGTATTCACCCACTACACTCAAAAAATATATTTCATTCAGACTAACTAGTTAGGGGCCTATGAATATTTTTGGGTCCATCATGACCCTCCCATAAAATGTCAAACATGGTATTTTTCCAGCTAGGTCACATCGGCAAAAATCTCCAATAAGAAATAACATTGGGACGATCTTAGTGACCTTGGAAGATTTTAAACCAAAAAAATATTGGCCATTATTGACGAACTCGTCAGCCTTTCCTATAAATTCTCTAGGCCTATATATATTTTGTTTTGTAATTTGGGCAAGTGGTTCAGTCTGATTACCAAGAAGGGGTGTGATTTTGGAATGCATATTTTGCGTGTTTTAGTACACATTTGTGCACAGTTTCAAGCCACAATGTTATAAAGGTCAATTTTAGATTGGTATGATGCTCTAGTATTTATGTGGAACAAAAAAAGCAGGTTAAAACCGATTTAAGAAATTTCCCAAAACACTACTTTTCTAAAATTTTATGATAAAACAAATCGAGAAATTAGTTTAAAATCACAGTAACAAGATATAATTTTTTAAACAGTCATTTAAGTGTAGTAATATGCTATAGATTGTGTGGTAAAAAATATTTTTTGGGGTAATAGCCCCTTTAATAAAAAAAAATCAGAAAATGTCTGCTCTTTCATGACATTCTTAATCTAGCCTAGTTGTAACTTAACTTGGTTGTAACCTAGTCCCAGAAGGAGGAAACGCGTCGTGGATTACTAGTTGTAACTTAACTTGGTTGTAACCTAGTCCCACAAGAAGGAAACGCGTCGTGGATTAAGGTAACAAACAACTTTAAATTATCTGCAGTTGTCATCAGCAGGTGAAAAGTTTTGTCGCCCCCAGCCTTTATGTTCTCTATGCTTTCTCAACCAGTCAACCCTTCTCCAACCTAAACTAGTTGTAACTTTGTAAATTACCTCAGGGGCCAGGGCTATCCCATATTATATATGTTTTGTCTTAAGCTTTCGTGATCCATGGTTAATGTTTTAAGTATCTTTACGGTAAATAATCACGCACAGTATTATAGAAAATAACTTTTAATCCCAACGTTTCAGAAAAGCTATGTTTCCATTTTCAAGGGAAGGGTAAAACAAAAATTCAATAAAACAACAACAGCATTATAAAAATAAACAAATAGAAACAAAAAACACACTACCTTGCAAACTTAGAAAATTACAAAGATCCAAATGCAGTGAACCTAAAATCAAATCACTTGGTTGCATTGTGAGTGTGACTTCTTGTGACCATTCTAGCAGGCCTATCGCTGTCTTCATGTTTTGGTACCACAGGCGGCTTAGTCTCATACTTTTCAAGAGCTGCAGTATGACTTCTAGTCATTCTGCTGGATTCCAAATTTCTAGACAAGATGGTTGGGTCCGTCCGGACCGTCCCACGTTCGTCGTGTATATATATCCCCATATATCCTTCAAATTGATTTTTTTTAAATACCCTAAACTAGGAAGAGAACGTCTAAAATGGTCTGGACATGTGAATGGGATGGGCAGGGAGAGGATTCCAAGACGAGAATTTGAAGCGGCAGAGAAGGGACCAAGAGAGAATTGGTAAAGATTTATTCAACAAGACGTTGGAAAACTAGATGAAGTGTGGGAGCATGTGGCAATGAGTAAATCTTTTTTTTTTCTTGTGCAAAGTTGGCCTCTTTAGCCATTCTTTTGTCTTGCTCCAATATATAAGACTGCCTCCTTTTCTATCCTGCTCAGTTCATCGGGCAGGGAGTCAATGTCACTCTTGAGGGCGGCGCATCTAAAGAGATGCGCTCTGTCTTGGTCTTCTAAATTACAAAGTTTACAGGTGGCCGGTTCGTTGGTAATGAGTAAAGCTGTGGGAGGACAGAAGAGAGCGGGGAGTAAATTGGTGGAGACTGGAGAGGCAAGAGTTAGATGATGAGGTAGAAAGTAGCTTAGTATAGCTACGGTTCACGCCCTAGATAATGGTGGGAAATCACCACCCAACCCGACATTGTTGGAACTGAGTTATGATTACTAGGAAAACGCTTAAGTCCCGCCGCGTTGTTGGATGAGCGTAATTGGTGCATTGAGCTGCCATGTGTTATGCGGATTTTCTGTTGTTCTGTGAAAAAATCATTACTAAGTTGAAGATTTTTTTTAAAAATTACATTAAATTAAAATAAAAAAATTAACTTAAAATTTTTAAATTTTTAATTAAATTTAAATTTTTAAAAAAAGGAAAAAATCGTAATATTGAAATTTTATAAGAAATAATTATTCGATTGCGCACAAATTTTACACAAAATATAAATTTATAAAATTAAGGTTCTGTGAAAAAAATTATTACAATAGGATAAAGCATTTAGGGTGTTATAAGTCAAAGGAATTGTTTAAAAAAAAAAAAAACGTAAAATTTTGATTTTCATGAGAAATAATTTTTCGATTACACTCAAATTTTCGCACGAATATCTTAATTCATGAAATTAAGGTTCTGTGAAAAAAAACATTACAATCGGTTAAAGCCTGTAGGTGTTATAAGTCGAAAGAAAGTTTTAAAAATCGAAAAAAAAAACGAAAATTGTGTTTTTATGAGAAAAAATTTCCCGATTGCGCTCAAAAACGTGGCAGTTCTAAGTTCAGAGATTTCGAAGGCCTCCATGAAATTTCATCGCAATCGGAGTATCGGTTTAGCCGGAATCGTGTTAACAGACACACAAAAATACAGAAAGAAAGAAAGAAAACAAAAAACATTCCGGATTTTTTTCTCCAGTGTAGTGAAATGGAATCTTCGCTTCGCTCGCTACGCACATCCAATTATTATTACCCTTTCCCTTCAGACAAACCTGAAGCCTAAAGTTACCATTCAATATTTTTTTCCAAAAACTATTTCCTCAAATTTTACATCACTAGGACTACCACTAGAACGTATTTGTATGCTGTACAGGTTACCGGTAGGGTAGTGCCCACACTTTATCTAGAACATAGGAAAAACAGTAAGTCCCGCCGCGATTGTTGGATGAGGTTAAATGTGCATGAGCGCCAGTGTTTTGCGATTTTTAGTGTTATGTTAAAAAATCAGACCTTGCTTGAAATTTTGTTAAAATTAAATCAAATTAAATAAAAATTAACTTGATTTTTAAAAATATGAATTGTTAAAAGGAAAAAATCGAATATCAAATTCATAAGAAATAATTATTTGCATCGCTCAAATGCCTTTCACACAATTACAATTCATAAAATCAAGGTCTGTGAAAAATCTCAACGGAAAAAAGCATATAGGAGTTATAGTGAGACTTTTTAAAATCGAAAAAATTAAATTGCAGATTTTCATGAGAAATAATTTTCGATGTGCGTTCAAAAAGCTGGCATTCTTAGTTAGAGATTCGAAGGCTCAAAAAATTTCATGCAATCAGAGTATCGGTTAGCCGGAATGTGTGTAACAGACAGACAAAAATACAGAAAGAAAAAAAAAAAAAAAAAAAAAAACATTCCGGATTTTTTTCTCCAGTGTAGTGAAATGGAATCTTCGCTTCGCTCGCTACGCTCATCCAAATAGAATCAAAACATGAATAGACCATTTTCAGAATTAACTGTGCATGCGCGTTCCGTTGCAAAGCATTATGGGAGAAAGGGCATTTACGGTACATGCTAAATGCCAAATGATTGGGATTTTGGCAGACTGCACTGCCATTGTTGGAAACGCAGTACTCCACACACCCGAGCATATGGCATTTAGCATGTAAATGCCCTTTCTACCACAATGCTTTGCGCGCGCGATATAGAGGGCGCTGGGGATTTTGAAAATCGTCAAGAACGGGGATTTTGTATCACAGAGGTTTGGATGTAGGATAGTAGTTTTAAAGTGCTTTAAAAGCAAAGATTATTGATGAGGATGTGTTATTCAGGAAGATGGTACCGTACCGTACGTTGATTAGGCTAGTCATAAATGAAGGCTTGAAAAATACATGGGCCTAACTTTTGTGGGAATCAAACACCCTTTGGAGAGTGTCTTCGGATGGTAAAAGTAGGTTAGGGGGAGCGGACGGGGGGGGGGGGGGGCGCAAAGCGCGTAAGTTTTAATAATAATTAATAATAATAATAATATTGTAAAATATACGCGCTTCGTGCCCCCCTCCCCCCCCCCCCCTAACATGAAAAGTTGGCCAGTCCCAACTGAACAAGTAGGCCTACCGCCTAGGCTAGGCCTACATAGGCCTACTAAATTAGTGTAGGCTACACTCCCTACCTTGCACTACTGACATGCAAGAGCAACGAGCCAGTTAAAATGCACGTTCTTGTTCATTGCCAAGCCCCCAAATGACATGCCCTGGGAAGCCTTGGTTGAACTGTAGGCTAGGCCCTAGTCTGTTTGCAGCATTATTGTGCACAAATATTCCACTGTAGGCCTGGGCTTACTAGGTCCTAATCAGTAATTGTCCTGCCATTTATTCACATCAGATGTGAATGAGACAAATGTCCATCATTTACTGTCGTATGACATTAGAGGTTATCCTACCGTGAAGGGTACCCCGGTTCAAACAGCACGCGCAGCCAACCTACACAATGCGATGTCACTACCTATAAAGTTAACTGCACTTTTTGCGTTGAAAACAAGGTAAGTAGCCTAAACTACCTACAATTTTTGCAATGAAAAGGTTAGTGGGGGGCCGGGGGTACGCGAAGCGCAGTGGGGGAGCGAAGGTACAAGAAGGTTAGTGGTAGGCTACTTTTGCATTGGGGAATTTTTGGGGTTTGTTAGGGGAAGGGGGAGCGCGAAGCACGTATGTTTTAGGGTTTAAGTCAAAGAGACTTGTAATACGATATGTAATACTTTCTTGTGTAGTTGTATTTGTGGAGAAAGACAAAGGTAGAGAACCACTGAAACCTGCAGCCAACGCAGCTGTTGTAAAAACATACGAGCTTTGCGCCCTCCCCCTACCCCTAACCTACTTTTCCCCTAAAATTGCAGTGTTAAAATGTTGGACCATACCCACTACAATAGTACCAGGTTAGCTACGTTTCGTGTTGCACGGTTGGTAAAACATTGTGCGCGAAGCGGGGTACCCTATAGGGCATATTTACCACATTAGATTGTCGGCTCGGTCATCTTCGAGGAGGCAGTATGTTCTAGGTCTAGCACTAAACAGTTACATACATTTCATAAATAATTCATGCAAAATCAACCAAAGAAGGACCCTGCAGGGGTCCAGGGGCTAAACCCCTCCCCCACCCATGACAACTAGGTAGGGCCTAGCCTAGCCTAGCCCTAGGCTAGTAGGCATAGGCCTGTTATGTTGGTAAATACGATCACCATCTAACGGTTTTAAGACGTAGGGCTTAGGCCTGGCCCTAGCCTAGGTCTTGCCCTTGGACCTACCTTCGTCTTGGCTTTTTGAAAGACGTGATTCTCCATTTCCATGCTGTTTTTGGAAGTTGGCATGCCAGATCTTTGAATTGCCTCATCTCTAGAAGAAACATAAAATTTCGAATGGGTCAGGGACAAAGGGTCTTCTAAAATACCCTTGAAACAAATTATTAAAGTAAAATTACTTACATTTTAACAACAACACTTTGTCTAAAAGAAGACGTTCTCCATGAATTTTCTTCGGCGGCAGCCATTTTACCTGTCCTGTCAAACTAGCGTCAACCAGTGTTGCCAACACCAGTGTTTGGTGCGAAAATTTCTAGTGTGTCACAGTTTTTTGGACTTCAATGCGTCGGCGATTTCGTTCGTGCTATTTTGTTTTGCGTGTTTGTTCGCCAGGAAAACTTCGAGATCCGAACAAATCGGTGTTTACAATGCACATACTTATTACGGCATCCCATGGGCCATATATATTATCAATGATTAGCCTTCTATCCAACAGCAGCTGTACAATACAATGCAATCGAAGCAATATTTAAATCGTGATTGATTGTGGCTAAGATTTTTGTGGGTTAAAATATTTGTTTACAGTTACACTCCCTTTTAGATCATATTTATTTATGCCTGCCCTGACTGACAACCAACCGGCCACACCACAACACCCAAGTAACTATTCTAAACTGTTGAACTATTAAACTACACAGTAATTACAATTTGTAAAACAATTCAGGGTGCAATGAATGCCACTCTTCAGACAAGAAAGGTTCGATCAGACCAGACTAGGTCCAGGGTTCGATTCCCGCTAAAGTCAGAAGTTTTTTAACTTCTGATTTGGACTTAAGTACATCAGTTCTTGTCTTAGGAGTTTATAAACGGTGACTTTGGAGCCGTCCTAGCAACGAAGCACATAATAAATTTCAGAGTTGTTCTGAATCGGCCTTGATTCGCGGGTGTTCGCACTGTCCATACCACTGATTGGGTGATTGCTATATTTCCTATTAAAAATATCGATCTTTGGTTGGTTATCGCTCTCTCGTCGATTGCGTCGGGGCTGCAGGGTTGGCTTGGTCGCTTTGATTTAAAGTCCCCCACTGAAAATCAGTTATATAACTGAGTGGGTAGACTCTAAATAAAATTTATTATTTATTTTTTATTTTATTTATTTATCCGTATATTGGAGTTTCTACAGTGGCGCCTGAGCCTTGGGAGGGGAGGGGGGGGGGGGGGGGGAGAGCAATACATGGCCACCGCCGCCAAACAAACAAAGAGCATCGTTGAATTTTAAAGTGGCAAACTATTTTTTTTTTCTATGTGGAGCTTCACAATAATTTGTTAAATCAGCGACGAAATCACGCTCAATGCTAAAAATAAAAAATGTCTGGGCTTATAGCCGCACTAGCTGACCCCCCCCCCCCCCCCCCCCCCCCCCATTGTGCTAGAGTAGGATACATACTTTTCCTCAAATAATTGTTTCATGGGCAGTAGAAATTTATTATTGCCCCCCTACCTGAATGCACGTCCTTCACCACTGAGTTCTGAGAGCTGGTAAAAACTCGAAAAACCTCCAGTCAGGATTGCCGGTCTCATCGGGGTTTGAATCCGGCAGGACCTCGAATCAAAGTTAAGTGTTTAGCGTTTAGCGTTAAACGCTCTTTGCCATTGATTACAGAAGGCTATCGCCTGCTTGAGCCAGCACCGTCGATTTAGAACTAATATTGTGAATGAGGCTTTATTTGAGTCATTTGAGTATTCTCATAATTGTATACAATTGTTATGATGTGACTTGGACGTCCTAGCACGAAACATAATAATTCAGAGTTGTTCTGATCGCTTCGTTCTGGCGTGGATCCGCGGTGTCGCATGTCCATACATGGCTATATTTCCTATTACAATACGATCTTTGGTTGGTATCGCTCACTCGTCGATTGCGTCGGGCTTCGTTGGCTTGGTCGCTTTGATTTACTGTCCCCCACTGAAAATCAGTTATATAACTGAGTGGGTAGACTCTAAATACAATTTATTTATTTTTTAATAAACAAACTTATTTTCAGAATACAAAAATTAATAATATATTTATTTATGTCAATCACATTACTGGTAGAGCTTAACCCCGTAACACAAAGTGTCTTACCACTACAAAACACATAATAATTTTATTTTATTCTATGCATCCATGAATAAAAGTTTATTAATTGATTTTGCATTTCCTTTGCTTTCCGCTTTTATTTAAAAGCTAGGCACAGAAAAGTAGAAACCATCTTCCTTCCAAGGCCAAATCAGTAGAACTTTCTGGAAAATAGCATTCTAGAAAATACATAAGGCGGTGCTTCTGCGAAATGATAAAAGCTCATCCGCAACCACATTTTGCACAGTTCATTACACGAGTGTTCTAGAAGTTACTTGGTTGCAGATATCTTATTGCTTGCAGAGTTTTTAACCCCAACGAGTAAGTGGATCGAATATATTAAGATTACACAATTAGTTCATATTGCGTAGGCCATATTCCAAAGGCCTGAGTGAGTAAAAATGGTCAAGGAAACCACCTATTACGATGTTCTGTGTGTAAAACCTAACTGCACGCCTGACGAATTGAAGAAAGCCTATAGAAAATTAGCTCTAAAATATCACCCTGACAAAAATCCCAATGAGGGCGATAAGTTTAAGCAGATTTCTCAAGCCTACGAGGTGCTGGCGAATCCCGATAAACGGCGTCTCTACGATCAGGGTGGCGAACAGGCGATCAAAGAGGGCGGCCTTGGTGGTGACAATTTCTCATCGCCCATGGACATATTTGACATGTTTTTCGGAGGATCTGCATTCGGTGGGGGCCCTCAGAGGCGACGAGAACGTCGAGGTAAAGATGTAATCCATCAAATGAGCGTTTCTCTCGAGGAACTGTATAATGGCACCATCAGGAAGCTGGCGCTGCAGAAGAACGTAATCTGTGAAAAGTGTGAAGGTCGTGGCGGTAAGAAAGGAGCTGAACCATGCCCCAGTTGTCGTGGTACAGGTATGCAGGTGCAGATCCAACAGTTGGGTCCAGGTATGCTTCAGCAGATTCAATCCATGTGCGGCGAATGCCGCGGTCAGGGTGAGAGAATCAACCCCAAAGACCGCTGCAAAGGATGCCAAGGTAAGAAGACCGTGAAAGAACGCAAGATCTTGGAGGTTCATGTCGACAAGGGTATGGTTGATGGACAGAAAATTACGTTCGGAGGTGAAGGTGATCAGGAACCGGGGCTGGAACCTGGTGATATTATCATTATTTTAGACGAGAAAGAACATGAAGTTTACAAGCGTTCCGGCAGTGACTTAATAATGCGTATGCACCTGAAATTAGTAGAGGCATTGTGCGGCTTCCAAAAGGTATTTAAAACTCTAGATGCTCGTGAGTTGGTCATAACCTGTCTACCAGGAGAAGTAATTAAGCATGGCGAAATTAAATGTGTATTGAGTGAAGGCATGCCTCAGTATAAAAATCCATTCGAAAAGGGGCGTCTTATCATCCAGTTCTTTGTAGACTTTCCAACATCTATATCTCCGGAAGTAACTCCAATGCTTGAAAATTGCCTTCCACCCCGCCCCGAGATTATGATTCCTGACAACGCTGAAGAGTGCATCCTAATGGAAATGGATCCAGAGACGGAAGCCCGCAAACATCCCAATAAAAATGCATATGATGAAGATGAAGGAGGTCATGGGCCAAGTAGAGTTCAGTGTGCTTCACAATAAAGTTTTACAAGTATGTCGTGCCTTGTATATTTTGATACGTATTGCCGTTGGTCATGAATCTATAAAATGTGGCTTAGGCCTTAGGCTGATAGGCATGATGGGCCTCCCCAATTGTCTAATATAGACCTACCTACCAGTAGCCTGCCTAGGGCCTAGGTCTACCGTTTTATAGACCTAGGTAGGTCTTAAGTCCTGAAATGAGAACAGAAATTACAAGGGCATGCTTTTATGGGAATGTAGGTAGGCCCAGTGCGACGTAAGCTATAATGGAAGAGACCTTCCAAAGTAACCCTGGCTGCTGGTTGGCCACGCTTCACGTACTGGTCAATCATCCCAGCATCGGCATGGTTAGGCCTACTTCTTAATAACTAAGGTCGCCAGTAGGCCTAGGTACAGGGGGTGTTTTTTATTGTATTCTCCGTTTCAGTGCGAGGTGGCATTAAATTGATGGCCCTCAACTTTTCTTACCCCTAATAGCTCTGATCTCCCGGTCTATTGTACGCCGAGTTATGAATGGCACGCATACCTTGTCCGGCAGCGTCGTATGCTCCGGCCGGCCGGCTCGCGGCGCGTTATCTTGCCTTTTGATCTAAACGTCTTGTCAATAAAATATCAACTAGAAAAATGTTAATTTTTCGGTAATTTTAATAAAATTTGTTTACTATGATGACAAGTTGTGAATTAAGTAAATACTCTTTTTTAAATTTCGGTTTTATGATGAAAACTACGAGAGTTGTGACCGAATGAAATTGCTATGCTCGTTGTGATATTCATATGCCTACTGATTAACCATTAATTAATTATCATGATTGATGATGATTTAAAATAATATATCAGCCAAGGACCGTTTGTTGTTGGTTTTGTTGCTAATAAACACGTATCAATGGGTTTTTTACACTGATCAATAACAGCATTGAGTACTAAAACTCAATTCATTCATTCAAACGACAATTATTATTCATTGTAAACAAGGGCCTTTGTGCGATATGGTGCAATCGTTCTTTATTACATCAGTAGGGAAACACTCGCGTCTGTGTATAACTGATTACATGTAAACGTGCTGCTAACATAAGGTACGTTAAATATACCAATATGGTAATTAGTAATTACTAATTATAATGGAGGCATCGTAACATTCGAAAACGTGTGCCCTACCGGGTCACCGAGGATCGAACCCGTGTAGGCTTACGTACATAGGCCCTCACTCCACTTGTCTACCGACTTGCATTTAACAAAAGGCTAATTTCAAAGGAGACAGGTACAATTATCTCCTTCTGTCGATTATAAGCTTAACTGATCTTACATCAGTCAGACTCAGCCATCGTCTTCAGGGCTGTACAATACCTCCCCTACAAACCGGTTTTTATGCCGACCGCCAGTGCCAGCTCGGAATGAAACGGAGAATAGTGGTGCGGTAAGTGGCTCGTTTTTTAATAACTAAGTGGAGCCACAGTGCTCGACCTGTCTTCATGGTTTTCCAAGTGTGTGCTCACTGTTGTAGCCCTACATGAAGGTCACCACATGAAGTTCACCAGTTATAATTTAAAAATCACCCTCAGTAGGCCTAAGTTATTTGAGTTCTAAGCCTACCAGTGTTTTCAGAAGTAAAAAGTTGAGACTTGGGAGTGAGCTAGCAATTCTACCTTTTATAGCATGCCGTAGGCGTTGGCCTAGCCCTCATGCTCTTGGTAGATGTGGACCCTGTAATCTCCGAAGATTATTGGTCAGGACACAGTACAGACAAGTACATGAGGGTCATGTTGGAATGTAGGTCAATTAAAGAATTGCTCGCGAGCCCAGACTTTCATCTTTTGCCCCTAGATGCCCACAATATATTAAGTTGTCTAGGCTTGGAGCCTTGACCTATGTCCAAGTGCAGTCTTCAATACGCTAACATCAATATTATGTACCGTAGGCCTACATAGGTAGTGTAAACACAGAGTTGGTATAGACTCATCTCTTTTCATCCTGGAACATGTGTTAAACTTCAAGCCCAAATAATAATAATAATAATAATAATAATGCCTAGAATAGTAATCATAGTAAGTCCTAATTGGTCTAGATGTAGGGTTGCCATGCCACCCATCCTGAATTTTCCAGGATTGAATGGGAACTAACTACCTAACTAACTAGACCCTAGCCTAGAAACTTGTTTTAAAACTATCATGAAACTTAATGCACTCCCCAAAAACATTTCACCTAGGTGGCAAAATTGCTTTTGACCCAGACCTGCCACCTCGTCTCACAGTTGTAATTTTGTACCCGATTGGCTTTGACAGATAAAAGTGGCAGCTCTACGTAGATCTATTTTCACAGATAAAAGTGGCAGCCCTACCTAGATCTATTTTCAATGGAACAAAACACTGTTGCTTAAATTTCAACGTAGCTCAAAGGGCGCTCGATCTTAGCCTACAATTTTGGCACATCTTGTTTAGTTAACCTAACCTAATAATTTTATTTTCAATGGGCGTATTGCTTTACAATTCAATTCAGCCTAAGCACGATCCTTTCAGCTAAGCTAGTGCCTATAAAGTAGTTTATTCTAGAAATCAAGTTACGGTAAGCTGCATAATACCTTGTGTGCAATGGAGACGGGACCGCGACGGCATTTGACCGAATTTATGTAGAAAATCATTAGGTATATTTGATAAGTTAAAAATTGCAAACAGTGTAATCTGACTAATCGCGTCAACGGTTAACGTTTTCAAATTGAAGAAAAGCTTGAAATCCTCATGCCATCTCAAAACTATGCAATTGGCATCCATAGCTTGTGATTACTTGCTTGAGCTCCCATAGGCCTACGTTGGTTAAAAGAGTCTGAATAAATATGGCCTATTTGCTTACGTAGGCCAAATATTTTAATTTTTAGTATGCCTAGGTACTGGTACCAAATTTTGTAAGAGCTGAGCTCTGTAGGGGGCAGACTGTTGTAGTCTGTTACATATTGTGGGTTTTACATTGACAGTGGTGAGAAGCGGTTCATAACTACCAGGAGTTCCAGAAGAGTTTTCACTAGACCTATGAGCAGAAGTTGAAATGGTTAGTGACTGATGATTCAAAAATGAGAAGAGTTAATTGATAACTAGGATTCTGCAATCTGTAGACCTGTTGATCTCTAAGAAGTCAATAGGTTTTCTAATATGCCTACACTGTCTACCGTACATTTAGTAAATTACCGTACGGTAGCCTTGAATCTCAGTAAGCCTAGATTGTAGTAGCCTAGGTTCTTTATTAAATCCTATTCACATTAGGCCTCCCCTGTACGGTAATATAGGCCTTCACATTACAAACATAAAGTCACAATTAAATCCTACAACTGAAAAAATTCTATGACCATTGATTGATTGATTGGATATTGCTTAGTCACATCACAGATAATAGAGTACACTACGTAGTGTACTCTATTATCTGTGGTCACATATTAATGCACTTTGGCCATTCGAGACGATGAGTGGTGATAGATGAGGATGAAGTATGAACAGAAGGGAGGAGGGAAAACACGGTACCGGAACGTAGCCTACTCCTTTTGAGAAGTAGATCAGCTAACCTATACATTTTAAAATTTGAATGAGCCTATTAAATAAGCTTAACTCGTTAGCTATGGTCATAAACATTGTTGTTGTCGTCAAGGTTGGTAGAGGAGTTGCGGGAAATTTAAAAATACAATTTAACCACAAGCCAAAAAATCTTCTGTAGGACTTTGCATATTGAAAAAAAGAAATAACGGTTTGCAATAGTGTAAACTTCTTCGTGTTCATACTTTCTTGGTTACCTCCCATCTCAGAAATGTCATGGATCATGAAATATCACGTTCAAGAATGTTACGTGAAAATAAATATTAATAGTTTGTGTTGGTCGTGTGTCAATCGTGGAGGCAGACGTTGGCGAGCTATTGGCGAGTGCACTCGTAACTAGTGCAGTATATATTAGATTAAGATACAGGCTACATTCCAACAACTCTAAGCATAATCAGGTGTGGTGTCTAATTTCATTATTAATTAAAATTATGGGCCTATGCCTTCACAACAAAGGATGTGTCTGAAAAAAATTGTATTTCTTAATTTGTGTCAAAATCTAAGCCAATTTTTTACAATATTCACATTAGTGGTTCCTAGTTGTTTTTAACTGAGGCCTATTTGACCTAGACTGTTTCCTTTTTGACAGTAGCCTGCTTCTTACCTCATTAGGTTTGTTCGTTCGCACACACTTTTGTGAAAAGAGCCATTTTGGTCCGTTCGTTCGCTTCAGTGTTTAAACTGGCACTCATAACACTAGCCTAGAAGCCAGTGTAAAGTGTAGACACTGACTTTTTGAGTGTTAACACTAGGTCCGCGAACGAACAAACCTAATGTCTTCAAAATGATATTAAAATGAACAACAATGTATAAAACCTTGACCTGGTCTTGAAAAACTAACAAAGTCCTGACCTTTTGGATATTTAAGTGTGATATTTTCAGTGTTAAATCAATTATAGTAGGTCTACTGTACCAAATGATTTGCAGAAATAATAATTCATTAAAAGGTTATTTAAAAAACATTGTGCTGAGTAGGTAGTGTTCAAGGACATCTACTTATCTTCTAGGAACGTTAAAACACGGATAGCCTACTAATGTAATGAATAATATAGTTTTGTCATGTTAGGCCTAGGTACCGGTTGAATCACAAACAATTTTATAATTATTATGTGAGGACTCTGTGAATAAAATAGCTTGTTTTATTTATTAGCAACCAACTCTACAATTAAATAATTAATAATATGCGAGTATTGGAACCGACATTAAATTATTGTTGACCTAAGTTTAATGTTAGGTATCAGCCAAAGTTAGTGTAGATAAATTCTGTATGGCCTCTATACCTATGGATTTTTGGAGCCCTTTTATGCTACAACAATGCACATTATTATGTACCGGCCTTTGAGAGCAAACAATGTAATATAGCTACAGAACTTAGCAGCCTATAGGTGGAACTTCAACACTTCAGAATGTTTGAATGCAAAACAATATTTCATGAATGTTGCAGTGATTTTTCTTATTACTTTAAAACGATTCTTACTCGTCTATATGTGCATTGTTCAAGAGCCATGTCTCGCTTGTACTGGAGGCCAAGTCTTGAAACATGCGACTCAAGTCGCATGCGTGTCAAGTCACTACTTCCAAATCGCATGCGACTCGACTTCACGTCATGTACGTAGTCTTGAATTTAGATGTGCGACTCATTTCGCTTGCGAGATGAAATTCTTCCATGCGAATGCTTCTTTGCGTTTGGAAACTCCGCCCACTTTCGCTCTATGACTGACCAATGAGAAAGCTTGTTACAAAGTGCAACTTTCGACTTTTCAATCGATGTTGTTAAGTATATCGATGATATAATCGATTGTGACGAACAATCGATGCTATAAGCGATTTGCACATTCAATCAACTGTCAAAACACACTAGGAGTATTAGTATGATAAGCTTACGTATAAATAAATAAATAAATTTATAAATAAATTAATTGTATTTAGAGTCTACCCATTCAAGTTATATAACTGATTTTCAGTGGGGGACAGTAAATCAAAGCGACCAAGCCAACCCTGTAGGCCTCGACGCAAATTATTTCACTTAGTTTATTGTTATTATCAAATAGCCTAAATGCAGTCGTACTCTCTATTTAATTAATCATATTTTTATATTGTTTGTTTTATTTATTATTATTCAATGATTATCACAATACGTACAATCATTAGGAATATCACAACGACACAGAATTGTGTGTGATATCCCTAAATAGTAAATATAATAAAGTTGATATTAAAGAAGGTTATTAAAATTATTTATGTAGCAAGTTTAAAAAAAATAGATAATCAAAAAACTAATAAAAAACTCGACGATATCAAACAACTAACATTATAAGCCTAACTTATAACATTACGTACATCACAATATATAAAAGTTCACCATTATAAAAACATACAGCATTTGAATTGAAAAGAATAATGATAAAATTGTACAAATCTCTTTAAGAAAATAATATAATTTGAAGCTGACAATTATTATTAATTAAAAGTGTGAACTTAATTTACTTTATTGATTCCCTAAGAAGTTTCTTGAAATCCAGTGCTTTCATGTTGAGAGCCTTCACTTTTATTATATATTTGCTTAAGTTTTCTAGGGCTAGACCTAGCCTACCTAAAATACCAAAACAAATTTCAAAGAAAGGTTAAAAAAAAGGTATTTTCCATTGAAAAGTTATAAAAATTGTTTCTGTCACAGATAACAAGTGAACAATAATCATGCGATGAGTAAAAAAAAGTAAAAAAGTTTTCCTAGGCGGGATTCGAACCGGCGACCTCTCGCGTTCAAAACAAGAGCTCTAACCACTCGGCCAACCGGACCACAGTGAAAAGCCGGTCTATAGCGCCACTTATGCAAATGCACGCTAACTTGCGACGAACGTAAATAATTTGTCATGACAATTAGAACACTTTAAATATTTTTAAAGCCTTCTGCCAACATTTCCAGTGTGTAATTTACGCCTTTCTACATAGGATGTACCTTATAACTATTTATTTAGTCATTAAAAACTTTTGATGTGGCAGTCAAGACGCAAATAAATCTCTACACGCAAGGTAAAACCTCGCGGTTTGAAACGTAAAAAAACTTGCGAGTCAAGTCGCAAGCCGTTTCGCAAGTTTGTCTCAAGACTACCGATTTGATGGTTTTGAGCGACTTGTCGGAAATTTGCGACTCAAAACGGGAGGTGAGTTGAAACGCATGTTTCAAGACTTGGCCTCCTGGTCCATTACCGTGAACATGTGGTTTAACCAAGATTGTAATGTACATAGCCTACTACTAGGCCTACAGTAGCTATATATTAAAGACATTAATTTAATAAATGAAAAATACCTATAATACTGATAATATAATCGAATAAAATAATAATATACATGACACCTAACCTAAGCCTAGTTATGTCCACACAATTTATTTAGTAATTTTATTTATTCTAGATACCAATTACCCTGCCAATCAGCTTTTTTACTCTGATTTATGTAAAAATTGATTTTTTTAAATGAATTGTCAATCATTGTACGTACTTGCTTAATTTATTGTTTTCATAAGATACTGAAGCATAGTAATTTAGGCCCGCCTACCAAGATCTAAAATTATCCATGTATAACTAAAATATGTATTGTAACGTAACTATGCATAAATAAATATACTGCACACCAAAATGTTTACCTATATCATTATTCATTATTGTAGGCCTACTAATAATTTAATTTTTTACTTAGTTAGGTATTATAGTTCATATTATTATTATGGAGATAATGTCAATATTCTGAGATGTCATTATCAATACATCAATATCAATCATCATCAATCAATCAATACATTAGTATAAGTAGCAGTAAACTGTTATTTGCATAATTGGATGCCATATCTTGCTGGCACATTAATAAAATTATATATAGGCCAACACACCTGTCAATATAAATAACCGTCAGTTAAAATGTATGTCACTTTGTGTAATGTATGTTTCTAAATCCAAAGATGGTTGTATCTGTGTGATCTGACTAATGTTTTAAGGCAAGCCGTCGTTCTTATATGTATCGTTCCACACAATTAAACATGGTTTTCATGTTCGTAGTTTCCATTACAGTTAAATCAGTATGGCTTGCTGGTTGTTTTTCATGCTAATTTTGTGTTGCAAGTAATTGTATGTAGCCTACTGCCTACTATTGTACAGAATTAAATTGGGAATATAAAGTTAATTAACATGGACCTCAGGTGTAGTCCTACACCTAGGACGTAAATATGCCACTGTCTAAATCTAAAATAAGCGATTCATCATCCATAAGGTCATCTGTTGGAACTGACTTCAAGTCCCTGGCACTATCAATCAAATATGCCAACAATAATAGGATAATAATATTACTTTAATAAACACCTTTAATTTAATTTTGTTCAGAAATTAGTAGGTGCACCCAACTTGAAGTAGTTGGTAAGTGTAGTGAGACCTAGTCCTTATTCCAATTTTAATTGATTTGCATACGTTGTGTTCTATAATATCATGTTGATGTACCGAATCTACCAATGTCATTATTGTAAAGAGTATACGTATTATAAATAAAACATTGATGTGAACGCTATTCTTGTCTTTCTTATAAGTGACAATTATCCTATTTACGTGAATATAGGCCGCCGTTGAGAAATGAACGCACCCTTACTTTGACCACTTAATTTTATGTTATAAATAGGGCCTACTGATGGACATTTGCTTGCGCAAATTGCCGCACCCCACTTTTTTAACTACCACCTGCGGCCTATATTCGCATACATACGGTAAGCATGCACTTAATTTAGTTTATTTATTGTTGTTCAAGCGCCCTAAAACTACTAATACTAATAATGGGTAATGGAATGTGCGGGGTTGTTGCTAAGGCCTGTGGATGGTTCAAGACAATAATTCTTGGCATTAAGGATATTTGCAATAAAAACAAAAAATCATAAAAAAACAATTTTGAAACAAATGTTCACAACGTTTAATAGATGTGTAACAACTTGTTTATTTTTTACGAATAAAGTGATAAATTGTTTTTTCGGCAAAAAAAATGTGTAAATTTGCAATAAATAAAATAAATTCGTATTTAGAGTCTACTCTTAGTTATATAACTGATTTTCAGTGGAGAACAGTAAACCAAAGCGATCAAGCCAACCTTGTAGGCCCCGACGCAATCGAAGAGTGAGCGATTACCAACCAAAGATCGATATTTTTTAATAGGAAATATAGCAATCAGTGGTATGAACAGTGCAAACACCAGCAGATCAACGCCAGAGTCATCAAGGCCGATTCAGAACAACTTTATATATATTAAGAACTGATGGACTTAAGTCCAAATCAGAAGTTAAAAAACTTCTGACTAGTGGGAATCAAACCCTGGACATTCTGCATTGGAAGCAGATACGCTAACCACAAGACTAACGAGCCACACAAACATAATAATGGTGATAACGGTCTTTATGATAAAATTCAATATTGTGACTTACGGTTTAAAATTCAAGCAAAAATATCAAATTAGGTATGTGTTCTTGCAATGATTCTTTGCTTGCCGTTGTCGCATTTTGCTATGAAAGCTATTTTATCAATAACTAATGCCCGCCTATTGCAAATAAACAAAGTTGCAATTTGGAATGTACATTAGTGCTAAAATGTGCTTCCGTGGCCGAATGACTGGCCAACGTACAACACTTGTTGCATGGGCAGGCAGGGAAAGAGAAATAGGGTATGGAGACGGTTTATGTGAAACATTGAAGCACGTCGCCACTCGGGACATGACTTTCCTAAAATAGATTAAGATCAAAGCGATTCTGTGAAAGAAAAATATAGTAAGCCATTTTAAACATCAGTCTACACTGCACGAGAACAAAAGGTACTGTAAATAGGTACTGTTGTTTGGGTAGTGAGAGAGAGAGAGGCCCGATCACTATCAGTGTACACTACACGAGAATAAAAGGTACTGTTGTTTGAGTAGTGAAAGAAGAGGCCCGATGTCTTAGTAAATCAGTAGAAATGAATATAAAGGGGATTATTTAATTAATTAAAATTTAAGAAAAGTGATTATGTATTTGGGAGGTGCAACTAAAATGAAAATGCAGGCTATGTATGTACACTTGGAGTCAGAAGTAAATCAAGGCCTGGTTATTGTACATACAATGAGACCCCTTGATTTACTTCTGACGTTGGGTGTACATGACTCGGATGTAAGATAGCGTATGTGGCTAATAAACAAACATAATATTATATCAATATTATACTTGGGTTGAGTCGAGTTCACGGGTTGGGAAAGAATCTAGCTAGTCGACTGCTGCAGCAGCCTATGACAATATGTTTTTGTAACAGCCTTTTGTATTCATTTTTTTTTTAAATATGAGCTCAATCCAAGATAACATCAAAATACAGATGCTCATCCTTAATATATTGGGGCATATGTCGGGTTGAGTTGGGCTCACTCGCTCGTCTTATCAACATAACTTATATCTCCTTATATCTCTCTCTTTGTTTGCTCATTGTGCACAGGTCAAACCAAGTGGACCAATTTCTCGGAAATTTTAAACAAACATCATTATCATTATCTGTTGCCACGTCCAACTCTGCGTTGGGTCGGCATTGAAGATAGGCCTCTCCATCTTCTTCTGTCCTGCCACCACTCCACTCCACTGTAAAAAAATGTATAGTGCTGTCAACATTTACAGCGAAATCCGCTACGATTTAAACCTACAAGGCATAATAAAGTAAAGTTAAAATGGCTTCTTTTCATTGGCCGACGATATGTTCTTTTGTTTTTGAATAAAACACAATAAAACTATGTATGATGACTGGAAATTATTTCATTTTGTCCGTCATCCTTTAGCAAGCTTCCTTGTGTTCCTTCAAATTTGTCAGCATACAGTGTTTCAGGAAGGCTTTGGCAGCGCAGTATCTACTAACTTTGGGCGACTGGTAAGCAAAAAATTCATTTTTAACATGGCTACGACAGGCGGATAGAAAGAAATAGCGTATTTTTCATCGTTTACACCAATTAAAAAATGTATACGACGCAAAATGTTAATATATTGGATAGCTAAGGTACTTCCTGTAATATTGAGCCAAAAACAGAAGATGTCTACTTGTTAAGTGTTGAAAGTGGCCAGCTGGCATTTACCTTTGAACTGCTTTTACAGAGTCCCAGCTTTTAATTGTTTTTGAAAAAACCATAGCGTCAATTCCCATTGTTTCATTGCTAAAACCTTAAAAACAGATATAAGAATACAGTCATATTCAATTGGTTTGAACTGCCAAGTAGTGTTATGCAGCTTTGAGAAATCTTTAATATAATGTGCTTTGATGGCGCCAACATAAGTTTTGCCCACCAGTCGTCCATGATAGTAGGTGTGACGTCATTTGAAACTCTTGTATTTACCACATTATCAGATACAGAGAAAGTTGCTATAGCGTTATTTAGTATTCAGTGCATGTTGGGAGCAGTTTTATTAACAAAAAGAATAAAAAACCTTTTAATGTTTCTATTTTAAAATTTAAACAGAAAGGACTTTCAACCGAAAAGGAGTTTTGCTAAAAATAGCAACATTTAAGGTTTTATTTTTAGTTAATAAACCACGCTTGGTTTATAGCAGAATTACCCGAATTTCAATTTAATTACATGTTTGTATCGTTTTGAGATTGTTTTTCTTGCATTCATTGTCGAGGTCCCCAAAATTTCTTAACTTATTCCAAAGAACGTCAAATCCAGCTCCATGGTCAAAGTATCTACTTAAACCATGGAGTTATAAATAGTACCGTTACAGCTCACTGCTTACGACGATGGGAAGGTCTACTGGATGGCCACAATAAGCAAGGTTTTACAAGTCTGCTAGGAGGAACTGCAATTCAGTAGAACTCCCAAAGTTAACTCGTTCTTCATACACAGTGTCCATTGCATTTTATTTTTTGAATTAGATGTTCTACAAAGATGTTTCCTAAAAAAATTAACACCATGTTTAGTTAAGAGTTAAGTGCGAAATTCCCTTTATCGTAACTAACAACACCAATGATATTTAACATCTATAGTAAGCTAGATCCCCAGTCTCCAATACGTCCGTACAGGCGCTAGCGTACCAAATTGAAGCGTCAATCTGACCTATTCAAGATGGCGATTTGGTGTTTCAATTTATGCTCGACATTATGTTTTAGATGCAATTATATGTATTTTTCTGGATTGTTTTGATATTGTTTTACCTTGTGCAGAATGGGAATGCACAAACAGAAACAATAAGAAGTTATATTGCAAGGGAATTTAGTAATCATTTGGTGTTAATGGCTACAAGCTCACCAGTCAACCCGACAGCACGCTTGAAGAATATTTGGGCTACAAATCGCTACAACCTTCTTTAATACACAAACTAACCTATTCAAGATGGCTTCTTATTGACATCCAGTGGACCAATGACTGGGGATCTAGCCTACTAAAGATGTTAAATATCATTGAACAACACACAACAAAACATTGATCAAGTCCAACGCGGAATGAAACGTGAACGACATATTTTGGTGTTTGACTCGTATTATATAATACGACGTTCAATGGGGCTTAATGAAGTAACTGGAAGTAGATTGTCTAAACAGAAAGTTTTCAAAGTAACACTCGGACATTGCTTTTATCAGTTTTAATACGTAATAATGGTACATAATTTCTTACTACATTTCTAGAAATAAAAATTGTAAAATTTGTTGTCCTTTGTAAATCAGTTTTTACAACTGAATAGGATAGATGTTAATTAATACATAAATACATACAACATAATATTTTATTAGTTTTGAACACTAGACGTGGCTTTATTTTGTTACTATTTAGTATTTTATAATTTATATAGTAATTATACTTGTTAGTGTTGAGTGGGTATTGTCTAAGTTGTGCTTGTGCAATACCTCACTTATTTTATTTGTGTGTATTCATTTTTTACAATCTAGTTGACACAAGATATACATACTATAAGATTATACGGGTACTGCAGTAATGAACCACTTGAGTTTATACCTTGACCATTTCCCTCCGTTTTGAACACCCATCGACATGTTAAGAAGAAAGTGGCCGCAGTACCCATCTGTTGCCTTCTTACAATGATCGGGCACCTTAATGGATGACATGCATTGCAATTACCTGTCGAATGGTAAGGAAAGAGCAGCACTTATGTTCAATCATATAAATTCATGTAGTCCTCTGTTCAAGTTTGAACAGAAATAATTGCTCTCCAGGACCTTGCTCTAATAGGTGTACAGAGAAAACTGCCAGGCACATTGTGTAAACTCGGGCAATCCAATACTATGTATGTATTATATACCTTACACACAACAAATCATGTCACGACTCTTACAATGAGACTAGGAGGAATGCTTTGGGCTTATTCTACCCCACTGGCAGAGTTTGCCTTCAGTTTTGGGGAGTAAAATACTTCTCTACTTGCTAGCTGATGTTTGCGAGATGAAAATGGACAAGATTACCGTATTGTCCTGAATATAAGCCTATCCTTTTTTCACTATTTAAAGTCTCAAAAGTACCTTACCAGCTTTCAGCTTATATGCATGCTTATGCATTTTTTTATATTTCAACAAGAAAAGTTAGGGGGTCGGCATATATTCAGGTTCGGCCTATATTCGGCACAATACGTATATTATATTACTGGCTGTCTTCATAGCTCAGTTGGTTAAAGCACCTGTGTTTTGTCACTGTTATCATGTTATTTATGTTCCTTACATAACAGTGTTGCAACAAGCAGCACACTAACGCAATTGTATGGAAAAACTAACGGATTTCCACACCACCTTTTTAAAGATAATTTTAGATTTGAGGTATCGGCTAGACGTATTGTTGGCTTGTTGCCATTTTTTACGTGAACGTATCCCCATTAGGCATACACCTACATGAGGATAATATAGTTCTATTATAATACGTGATTATTCCAGAGAGACCGAGAACCGACATGCGCCTCACAATGCTAGGCGAGGGGCGACGAGATCATATCGATCTCTCGTTAAGAAATATAAGAAACATTTATATTTGAATGTACCCAACTTTGACATATTCATAGCATATTTAAGTTCTGAGGTTTCAAAGGTTCCCTAAAAATTTCATTGAGATGAAAATAGCTTTTTGGGCCGTACAGAGCCCAACAGATTTTATTGGATGAGCGTAGCGAGCGAAGTGAAAACTTCAATTTCACTGACCCCTCAAAATATTTAGCTCCAATGTTTTTTTTTCTTTTTTTTTCTGTCTGTTTGTTCGCACGATTCCGGGCAAACGGCATAAGCGATCTTGATGAAAATTGAAGGGGACCTTCGAAATCTCTGAACTTAGACGTGCCACATTTTTGGGTACAATCGAAGAAATATTTCTCATGAATATCGTACTTTTACGATTTTTAGTGCGATATTTTCGTGACATTTGGGCCGATTCTGACCAAACGGGTGGGGCTACAACGTTCATATTTCAAATGGACATTGAGATTATGGTGATGTAGTACCTTTTGAAAGAAAAAGTTGAAAAAGTTAGCCAGAAACCATAGAAATAAAGGTTTTAATATGTGTTTTTCGATTTTAAGTGCGATATTTTCGTCACATTTGGGCCGATTCTGACCAAACAGGTGGGGCTACAACGTTCATATTTCACATGGACATTAAGGTTATGGTGATGAAGTACCTTTTGAAAGAAAAAGTTGAAAAAGTTAGCCAGAATCCATAGAAATAATGTTTTAATTTGAGTTTTTTCAGGTTATACTATGGGAAATGCCAGGGGTATGGACAGGAGGGAACAGGAGTCCTATTTTTACTGGTTGTCAAGACACATGATGACATAAATATGTCGATGTGGGCATAAGATAGAAGAGAGAGAAGATAATAACAATTAACAAGTAACAATAGAAACTTGACAACAATCACCTACAATACATTCACAAAGCACTTTCAAAGGAAAAGTGGTCCCACGCAAACTAAAAACTTACGCTCATCCATCAACGCGGCGGGACTTAGTTTACAAGAATTTGAACTTGAAACTCATAAACATACAGATTTTATTATATATATTTTGTCAATTGTACCAAATTCACAGCACATCTAACTTTGCAGGTGTAGAGGGTTCCCTGAAATTGTATCAAGATCGTAGAAGCCGTTTGTCCAGTAGAGAGCAAATGATCAGATAACAAGCTGTTCAGAAACAATTTGAAAAGTACATATTTACGAGAAATGTTTCTTTGATTGTAACCAAAAACATGACAGGTGTAAGTTCAAAGATTTCCAAAGTCCCCTACAAATGTCACCACGATCGGAGTAGCCGTTTGTCTGATAAAAAGCGAACAGACACAAAAAGAAACAAAAACATGCAAGCAATTTTTATCAGGGTAGCAAAATTGAAGTCTGCTATGCTCATCCACATAATATACATACTATGCCAATTCGCGACACTTTTTCTAGTCGCGTTGTTGGATGAGCCTTTTTGGTTGACTATTTCTATCATTTTATTACAAACACGTGTATTTTGTGTAAACATGATTATTTTGTTCAAGCGTGAGCCATCTCTGTCTTCATTTCAACGAGGCGACCAACTGTGAGTCAGATTTCAAACGTTCCCATAAAGTTTCATCAAGATCGGAGTAGCCGTTAGCCTGGTCTAGGGCCAAATATCACGAAAATACTAATTTTTAAACAGAAAAATACAATATTTATGAGAAATATTTCTTCAACTGTATTAAAAAAAACATGGCAGGTCTAAAAAGTTGATAGATTTTGAAGGTCCCCTCAAAATTTTATTAAGATCGCATAATATGCCTTTTGCCCGGTAAACAGCAACCCCCCCAAAGAGCTATATTCAGGGGGGTAAGCGAAATTGAAGTCTTTGCTGCGCTCATCCAATATATATATATACTATATGTTTATTTAACCTTGGTTTTAAAAGTAGTCAACTACTGTATAAATAAATAAAATCCATATTTAGAGTCTACCCACTCACGTCACATCACTGATTTTCAGTGGGGGACAGTAAACCAAAGCGACCAAGCCAACCCTCTAGGCCCCGACGCAATCGACGAGTGAGGGATAACCAACCAAAGATCGATATTTTTTTAATATCAGTGGTATGGACAGTGCGAACACCTGCGGATCAACGCCAGAATCAACAAGGCCAATTCAGAACAACTTTAAATTTATTATGTGCCTCGTGCTAGGATGGCTCAAAAGTCACTGTTTACAAATTCCTAAGGTAACAAACAACTTTAAATTAGCTGCAGTTGTCATCAGCAGGTGAAAAGTTTTGTCGCCCCCAGCCCTTCAGGCTGGGCTTTATGTTCTCTATGCTTTCCCAACCTGTCAACCCTTTTCCAATCTAAACTAAGACAAGAACTGATGGACTTAAGTTAAAAAACTTCTGACTTCCGACTACGACGCTGTTGTGACGGCATAGAATTGTCCTTACCGGGGATGAATCCGAGACGTCTGCTACTGAAGATGCTCTCACCAACTGAGCTATGAAGACAAGTACTAATTCAATTCTGTCTATTTGTTGGTTTGTTAACACATTTATTTAACATGTGGAGCAGATTCCACTGCACGTTATGTACGTATGGTATAATTATCTAGGTTCGTGAGACTACGTACACAATGTTGCAGTACTAAGTCAAGACAAGTATCACAATGAGCACGAGTGTAATCATCATCAGAACCCCAGGTCTTGATGATTGATGGTCTTGATCCATGGCTGGTGAGCCCCCATTAGCATTTTTGTTCCACAATGGGTTTTAACCTGAGGTGGACATCACGGTCCGATTTCAAACCCCATGAGTTTATCAGGTGTAACGGTGCATCTACCGTTAGGTCATTACCTACTCATAATACGTCACTCTATAGCCTAGGGAGAAAAAAGGGAGGTGGGGGGGGGGGGGGGGTGTCTCACATCAATGTAAGCGCAGTCTTAAGAGTATTCACGAGACAGACATGTACACGGCACACTCGAAAGAACTAAATTCAGATGTACAACGCTCTGGAGAAAAATTGAAACAACATACAAGAAACAGAATTGATGTATGTAATAAACCTTACTACTCACCATTGTTATGCATAAAGTCGACGCAACGGGAAAAAGGAGATGTTCCCGCCGCGTTGACTTTACGCTTAACAATGGTGAATAGTAGGGTTTATTACATACATCAATTTTGTTTGTTGTATGTTCTTCTGCATAAAAATATCTGTGTTTTGTGCATTTTAGAATTCATGTATGTCATTTAAATTTTTCCCCAGAGCGTTGTACATTTGAATTTGAGTGCTAACGGGCGTGCCAAGGTCATAATTGTCTAGTGAAGACTCTTAAGCAAGTTCCCAAAAAAAGGAACTATTAAAGTTTTTTGTGTTATGAATAAAAAATTAACTACGTACACTCTAGAGCTTTAAAAAATGTTCTTTTCCCATTGTAACATAATCTGCGTCCATCCAATTAAAAAATTCCAAATCTATGGAAATGTTTAAAAAAATAGAAATGTACAATCCTACAAGTTCCTCTAAACCGTTTTGCTCCAGAGATGTGTGATATTTAGCATTAAAATGCAATTTTATTCAACAAGCAGAGGAAAGTCAGTGATTCTTGGTGGCCAAGCGGTGATTTTCTGGGAGATGCGGCTAGTCCTTAGGTTAGGTTAAGTCTACCGGTACCTTGGCTACTCGTTTTGATTTGTTTAACATAGGACCACTTACGATTAGACTCGGTGGAAGCTGCCCTATGTGGTATAGTCGGGAACCGCTTTATCAGTCACCTTCTAAATTTCAGTAAGGATAGTCAGTCCAAATTGACAGTATTATATGTAACAGTTTTAAGCCTATATGCCTAATGTAATATTGTAAATCACCAAAATCAATTTAATTGTCTACCATTTGTCTGTTTGAACCTCCAAATTGTCAAAATAAAATAGACCTGAGGTCTACAGTTCATTTTAAAATCAGTTGGCCTGCTTACAGGCAGCACAATACTCCCCCCCCCCCCCACCTAGTGATGACATCGGATACCCAGAAACCAGTTTCAAACCGGTTCTATAGCGACCCGGTACCGAATTCTCAAACCGGTTCCATTTTTTCCAAGTTCTACTTATACAACAGTGAACTTCACGGACACGTTTTCCCGCACAAATGATAATTCTACGCATCGTTTCTTGTGCAGTCTATTTCCACGGAGCCCGTGATGACGTAGCCGGCATCTATCCTTCCTCGCCAGCTGATTATCAAGCACTCGGCCTGCCTTGACGCACGAAGCTCCTACAATGACACTTGACTGTCCCCAGTCGTACGTAACAAAGCGCGGGCGCCGAAGCAAGCCCTCTCCCGGCCGTACAGTCGCTTCCAAAAAACACGCACGTAAGGCTGATACATTGAACAAAACTTGACCTTAAAAGACCGGTTCCGGCGAGGAGGAACCGGTTTGAACTTTTTGGACCCGATGTCATCACTACCCCCACCTCCAAAGAAATCATTCACATCCACTGAGTAAAATACCAACCATGCACAAATTATGTTTTGAGCTTTTACATTTAAAACAAATTGGTGGCTAGGCCTACATTCTTAATGAATAGGCCTATAGTCTGCTCTGTTATAAGCATCTGTCTTGAAGTTAAGCAATCACTTCAGTTTAGGCCTATAGTCGGCACATGACACAATAAATGGCACAATGGTAAGTTAAAAAGTCCAATCCTTATCAATCCCTAAACCAGCTTCAATCAAAGATAATCCAACGTCTCGACCGCTGGCATCCCACAGCAAACAGTGAACAATTTGCAAACCTTCATAGGATTTCACTATTTTAGCATTCAAACTTTTGCCAAGACATAAGTCTTTGATATGCTTACTAGCATTTAAAACATTGGTAATCTCAACGTTTGCTAAATGACACTCGATTGCTTGAAAGGGTAAATGGAGCATTGATGTATCTATTGCACTAATTTTACTTTCATGAATAACCTCTTTTCTACCGCTGTCGACAAATAAAACTTCTATTGTGCCGTCGCCATCGTCGAGCTCCTGGACAACTTGAGCGCGATGCCACAATGAATCGCTTTTAGAAAAACCAAGTACAATTTGCCCAAGAGCCGGAGGTATTTTGAGCTCGCAGAAGGTTCTAACTAATTTTGGTTCATTAATATGATTATGTACAGTCGCCAGCGTTTCTCCTTCATATTCCAAGCGATAATTCTGCATATCACTTGGGATGATGCAGTAGAAATAAGGTTTTCTAACTGGCACATGTGTGACGTTTATAACAATGATACCGTCTTCTTCCGGCATTTGCAGCGAGTTGTAAGCGCACGTGAAAATGAGCTCTTTGTCGGTTGTGTAGCCATCGGGGCGTGAGAACGAATGCTCCATTCTACAATTGTTACCCTTATAACAACGTTTGTTTTTGGCATAAAATGGACATACGCGCTTCTCATCTTGCGGAGTATAGCCAGAAACTGCCATGACTACGTCTTCACCACTCTGGGCAGCATTTTGATAGTCGTCTCGCATAGGGTTCCAGTCTTGGATTTCGTCACTTGCTTGTGCACGAGTGTTGTTGCTCTTTACGGCGCTATGGGTTTCTGCTTTAACTAGCGGCCGCGGTTGTGGGGCATGAGAATTCAACACCCAGTTCTCGACGTCCCGCATACGATCAGAGATCTCAATGTTGTTTCTATCTCTTGGCACGACGACTTGACTTGGAGAACTCACAGGCAATTCTATGGTCTCCACAGTTGGTAGAGCGTCAGCGTAGCCGAGGTCTACCAAGTTGTCGTTCATGGTTAGTTTGTGTGGATCACACACATCTCCCAGGATAACAGACAAAGATGTCTGGTGAACTAACTGATTCTCAATGCACGGAACGCAGACTTTGTCATCTTTTTCTGCTTTTATTATATTGTACACTATTGGTACATTAGGCTCTTGTATCACTGCATGAAATGTATCTGCTTTGGTTGTCATGGGCATGTAACAATTAAAAACTCTTGCGGATTCGGGTGGCCATTCTATATTTGGAGAAGGTGGTTGGATAAACGCCAAGTGGCAACGTGTTGCGTACAGCGGCTGTAGAAGGAACTTGGGCAGTATAGGCTGCACCAGGCCCAAGCACACGAAGTAAATGTCCCCGTAGTCAACTAACTGTACCTCAATGTGCTCCTCTTCCATACACCAGTCCAGGACCTGCGCACGACACCATCCCACGTCCGGTTGAAAACATACGCAAAAGTTACCCATCCGTTTCTTTGCAACGGACTTCGATTTGAACGTTACTTTGTTTCCTATGTAAAACTCGTTGATCTCCTCTTCAAATGTATCTAACGTTGTGTTTTCTATGCACGCAATGTGGACATAAAACTCACCAGGCGTCTCAATGTGGGATAACATCACTGCACATTCATCGCCAACATTAAGAGGCCTGGATACACTTTCGGGATAACCATCTATAGTTTTCGTAGTACTATTGGAAGTGGAATTCAAAGATGCTTTACTAACAGAATTGGGGTGCTTTGGTATTTCTCCATTCACTGGAGGGACTTTGTTTCCTGTGCTACTTACAGCCGGTGAACCTAGAACTTTCACAACCTGTTTCTCTTCCGATGTGTCAGGAGAGCGACGGCTAACGTTCTGGGGGGCAGCCTGCTCTGCTCCTGCGATACTAACAGCAGCTGGACGCAGCTCTTGTTTCACCAGACTTTTTTCCGATGTTTCAGGAATGTGACGGACATAGTTCTGGGCGTCTCCTTGTAGGCCTAGGGTGGGTAAAACCTTCTCTTGAGGCAAGACATTTGCAGAGCTTGAGGGCCTATAGGAATTATCCAGTATTAGAAAACAGAAAACTTACACTGAAAACTTAGGGTATACTTCAGTTAGGCAGATATTTTACAGACGTCAAAAACCATGGACTAACCAAAGGCAATGCCAATAATATGTAAATAGGCCTCCCATGGATTTAAGTTTTATTAATTCAATTGCATTTAATACAGGGAATAGGTATGGGCAAAAGTTAGCCTTCTGTAGCAGGATCATGTCATACCCTAGACTCATGTTGTACCCAGGGTTGGGTAGGTATAATACTCAACGTCGAAAACAGGTATTATACCTAGTATTATACGCGTCGAATATAAACGTCGTAAATTATACTTTATGACATTAATGACACGTCGAAAATTACTGGGAGGTAGAGCTTAGGTAGGTCTATGGTGTATTGTTACTTTGAGCTAAATCAGTGATTTTTATTTTTCATTGTGCATTTCTAGTTATAGGCTACCTTAGCCTACATACATTGGCAATATGAAAGTTATAACTAGAAATGTTACTATTAAAAAAGTAAAGAATAAGGGATGACTTGGGTTATTGAAACGCGAGGAAGAATTATCTGGGGAGGCTTTTGGCTTTGTCCATAAATATTTATGATCGGGAAAGCAGGTGACCTTGGTATCTCGTGAAGATGCCGGTTTTCTTTGCTTCAAGTTCTTTATGACGATGAATTATTGATTCATCAGTTCGCCTTGTAATAAGTACAAACACTTGCTTACAAGTTCAAAATATAATGTTGAGTTCATTTGTGTTTAGGGTTGATGAAAATAAGGCTGGAATTTGAATTATGGTACTATATGGGTCATTCCATGAAAATTCAACCAATGTAGGTTGCTGACTTATTTGGGATATTTTTCAAAGTTGACCCATTGATAACTACTTACTAGCAGATAGTAAAACTTTTTATTTTTTGGTCGAACGGTTTAGAAGTTACGGGCTTTGAAACATCAGGCCGCGTTGCGTAAATGGCAAATTTAGGGGTTTGCGTTAAATCGTGCCATTACTAAAGGGGTGGAGCTATTAGTTTGAAATTTTGTGTGCTGATCACTTTAAGGTAGTTTTAATGGAACCCACTTTCAAAAATTTGATACTCAACAAGCAAGAATGCCATTTCCAAGGTCAGAATTGGCATATTAATATGTCGTTTTTGCAGATTTTGGGGTGCAATAAATCCGAAGGGGTTGAAGATAAACCCATTTTTTTTTCCTGGCATACTCCTTACCCTCATGTATTTGAAAAAAATAACAGCTTTTTGTTTTTCTTTACCCTTCATACTAAAAAATATTCCCAAACTGTGGCCCAAAGTCAAATTTGGCCATTTTCAAGGTCAAATTATAGAAAAGGGGTAACTTAAAAAAAATTCAAAATTTGGGGTTTTGTCTAACTATGTGCAGAGAACCAAACTGCAAAATTTGTATTTGTTACTGAGGCTGGTTTAGAAGTTACAGACCCTTAAAATGGTACTGTATCAAACGCTCAATATAATCGGTGGCAGAGACGTTTGTTTAAAAAAACTACCATAGAGGCCAATATTATAGTATTTAGTAAGCATACCTATATATATTTATATATATCATTTCAATTTTCAACCCAATAATAAGATATGCATTTGATATGCAATTGAGCTATCGAGACACAAGGGAAACCTTTATTAAATTGCTATTTGTTTGTGACTGTTGACATCCATGATATAAATCAAACAGAAGACTGCATTGTAGCTGTCATTACTGAAAGAACAAATGGAAAAATCCAATTACTTCTCATCTCCATGAGTTGGGTAGTATGAATATAAGGTTTTTAAGCATAAGCCCGCTTGAGGACATTATTAGTGAATGATAGCAATAATTGTCATCAAAGTATGCCCCGATAGCTCAATTGGTAGAGCTATGGCTCGTTAAACTAAGCCAGAGGTTCTGGGTTCGATCCCCAGTTGGGGCATATACTTTAATGACAATTGCTATCATTCACTAATAATAATAATGATAATAAATAATCCAATCTAACCAATAATATTTAATTATGTATCTTATTATTGGTAAATTGATTTATTTGCTGAGGTTTCAATTTGCACATTAAACTACAGCTAGAGCCTTGGAAAGCTAGAAATGCTGTGTTTAGTATTTATTATCTCTATCTCTGTTTTGTTACATTGTGTCAAGGAGCAAGTTCTGACAAGTTAAAACAAGCATCCACTTGTGTCAATGAAATCCAGACATGTTCATACGTGAGATTCTCTCAGCTCTCAGCTTAGTTATTGCAAGCTCACACTGTTCACATGTTTGTGTGCTAAGGTGCTGGTTTATAATGGAGTGTTCAATAGAAAAGGAAACACAAACACTTGTTGTGATAAAACTTCATATGGCAAATCTGATGTGTTAAAAACTTTAGCACAGTTTTCCAGTGAAGACCAACTTCTGTTAAAATTGCGATCTAGTGTGAAATCAATAGGGCAATGCCAAGCTGGTTCGCCTCGATCCTCTGCCAGGATCGCATGATCGGGGAGTGACCACAGGACTCTTTACATTTTGGTTCCAGTGGAACTTAGACATGGCGGTGACCAAAGGTCGATCGTCCTGCACTCTGGTGGGGAATCTGTCACCCACCACAACAATAATGCACTGCCGCTAAGATGTTTTAAAATTCCTATTTTATCAACGTAAAGACAAATGTGGTCACACCCCGATCGTTCTGGGCTCTGGTGGGAGATTAGTTTGAGACATTTCCCTATTCGCGGTTAAAACCTAACCAGGTAGCAGCACGGTCGTATGCCAAT
The DNA here is from genome assembly GCA_024449915.1 of Sweltsa coloradensis. Taxonomy (NCBI): domain Eukaryota; kingdom Metazoa; phylum Arthropoda; class Insecta; order Plecoptera; family Chloroperlidae; genus Sweltsa; species Sweltsa coloradensis. Next base: position 448,728 of record JAMZAV010000679.1, on the reverse strand, counting down.
ATGGCCGTCCGAAGGCAGATAAAAACACGGGCTGCATAGGGAGCAAGTGTGTTTTTCATGCGTAAAAACATAATATTTCATTGTAAGCGTCAGTTCTGGAAGTATTTCTACTTTCCAGTACTTGGGTACGATGGGGTAGGACAATCACTATATTTTGTAACCCTCAGCTGCAAAATAACTAGCAAAATAAGGAATTTTATCTCGTAATTTGGAGACGTGTATTTTCAGTAATTTTAACTTGATGGTAATACCGCGAATTTCTTATTTAAAGTTATAATAATTTATATATAGATGGCACCGGCCTTCACTAAACTTTATATATAGGCCTACTATTATTAATACGCATAGTTAACTAATTATATTACGCCTAGTTAAGTCCTAGAATTGTTTTGTTGTTGTTTTGGTTGAGATTATGAATAATATGAACCCATAAATAATTAAGTCTATGCATAATTATTTGTTGTTCACGGCAGCAGTTGGTACAAATCTCTTGGCATAAAAGAATAAAAAATCAAGGTCTAGGATAGTTTACATTCAATGCGCTGCACAAATTTAAAAACTATAATTATTTATGGACATATATTATTAATAATAAATAATAATTACAAAAATTCCATATTATATCTATACCAATTATCAATTACACCATTAAATTAATGAGACTTGCATAATATATACTATGGTTTACAGTATCTTTGGGTTTAGAATGTTGAACCCAAAGACGGTACATAGCTCTTAGCCCGATTTGGCCCTATACCGCCTACAGCACATCATTGTAACAAATTAATTACCATTATGGTTTATTGTTTATCGGTTGGTGGTATCCATGAAACTGATGAAAGTTGTGAAAAATGTGTCTCAAGGAATAGGAATAGAACCGACGATAGAACTCCCATCTAACCCACAGTATTGCACGGAATAATATACACATTCAGACTTTTTGTTTCTTTACGCATTACAAAAATGTGTATTACTAATTTTATGACCTTTCTTGCTTGCTAAATAATAAACATGATCGAGTAAATTCTTTCTGGAGTTGACCGTGACGCTACAATATTGCATTGGTTTAACATTGAATGCCGCCATGCAGCCGCCCGGTATCTGCCTTGGAGCAGTTCTCCACTTGACCGCCAGATGTCAGCCACTTTGCTTTTAAACGCGAATTGAGTCTGTGTGTTTGTACCATGGTGCTACATTTTTGGAAAAATATCTTCATCTGTTTGGGGGGATATGTTGTGATCCGTTAGGAGTGCACAAAAAGGTATTAGTAAGTCTTTGCGTTCCATAGGCCTAATATTGCAATATGCCGAACTCCAGTCTATACTAAAACATATTCCTGGCAAGTCTTTGTGTTCCAAGTGTTTTATGGGAGTGTCCGAGGGCCCAAAAGAAGCTGAAGACTTCAATCAAGGGGATGATGCTGAAATAGTTGAAGATGGATAAATTAGGTGCCTCTTGAAGTTGTAAAAGACTCTGTCAACAAGTTTTGCTCAGACATAGGGGAGTCCCCATTTAAAATTCAACAGTTGAGAAAGGTTTAAACGTACTGCTGCTATTAAGCAAAAAGTTAAAAAGACAAAGACAAAAATGTAGCTAAAACATTTAGCATTAGAATATTAATTGGATGAGCGTAGCGAGCGAAGCGAAGATTCCATTTCACTACACTGGAGAAAAAAATCCGAAATGTTTTTTTTTTTCTTTCTTTTTTTTGTATTTTTGTGTGTCTGTTAACACGATTCCGGCTAAACCGATACTCCGATTGCGATGAAATTTCATGGAGGCCTTCGAAATCTCTGAACTTAGAACTGCCACGTTTTTGAGCTTAATCGGGAAATTTTTTCTCGTAAAAAAACCCAATTTTACGATTTTTTTCGATTTTTAAAAAAATTATTCGACTTATAACACCTACATACATTATTCGATTGTAATGATTTTTTCACAGAACCTTAATTTTATGAATTAAGATATTCGTGTGAAATTTGAGCGTAATCGAAAAATTATTTCTCATGAAAATCAAAATTTTACGGTTTTTTTCTTTTTTAAAACAATTCTTTGACTTATAACACCTACATGCTTTATCCTATTAAAATTATTTTTTCACAGAACCTTAGTTTTATGAATTAATATATTCGTGTAAAATTTGAGCGCAATCGAATAATTATTTCTTATGAAAATTGCAGTTTTACGATTTTTTTCTTTTTTAAAAATTACGATTATTTAAAAAAATTAAGTTAATTATTTATTTAATTTTATTTAATTAAAAAAAAATCTTCGGCTAAGTAATGATTTTTTCACAGAACACCCGAAAATCCGCGTAACACATGGCAGCTCAATGCACCAATTACGCTCATCCAACAACGCGGCGGGACTTAAGCGTTTTCCTAGTTATAAGTTATTAGGCCTAACTTATTATAATGTTATTATTAGATTGAAAATTGAAATTATATATAGGATGGCTTACTATCCTAGATAGGCTACCTACTATAAACTTGGCCTCTGGTATTTTTTTTAAACAAACATCTCCGCCGACGGTTATAGTGAGCATGTAATATAGGCCAAGTACCATTTTTAGGGTCTGTAACTTCTAAACCAACCTCAGTAACAGATAAAAATTTTGCAGTTTGGTTCTCTGCACATAGGTAGTTAGACAAAACCCCAAATTTTGAATTTTTTTTAAAGTTACCCCTTTTCTATAATTTGACCTTGAAAATGGCCAAATTTGACTTTGGGCCACAGTTTGGGAATATTTTTTGGTATGAAGGGTAAAGAAAAACAAAAAGCTGTTATTTTTTCAAATACATGAGGGTAAGGAGTAGGCCTATGCCAGGGAAAAAAAATTGGGTTGTTATCTTCAACCCCTTCGGATTTATTGCACCCCAAAATCTGCAAAAACGACATTAATATGCCAATTCTGACCTTGGAAATGGCATGCTTGCTTGTTGAGTACGGTATCAAATTTTTGAAAGTGGGTTCCATTAAAACTACCTTAAAGTGATCAGCACACAAAATTTCAAACTAATAGCTCCACCCCTTTAGTAGGCCTAATGGCACAATTTAACGCAAACCCCTAAATTTGCCATTTACGCAACGCGGCCTGATGTTTCAAAGCCCGTAACTTCGAAACCGTTTGAGCAAAAAATAAAAAATAAAAAGTTTTACTATCTGCTAGTAAGTGGGTCATTCTCAAATAAAATGACCCTTGTTGCTGTCCCACCTTAATATTATTTTTTTTTTTAGATCAAGATATTGATTTGCATAAATTTTGGTTGTACATTTTCAGAATACTTATAGTTTTTATTAGCTCCATGAATTTTTGCACTTCTATCTTGTAAGGTTGACCTTTAATTCAATGTCGGGTATTGCAAAATGTGTGAAAACCCATGTCCCTATCCTCAAAACCAGAAGTGTTTTTGTAAAATGTTTGACTTTAAGACTAAAATTTATTTAGTCTCTAGATTGGAATTAATGCAGAAATAACAGTTAATAACTGTGTGTTAGTGACTTTTTTTAACAATTTACTTTTTCAAACAATAACTAGTGGAAAGTGTTTGTCCCTAATGTGGCAATCATAATAATGTCATGACTGTTACCATTGTAAAAGAGTTTAAATAATTTTTCAAGAAGGCAGTGGATCAATCTAGAAGAAGAAGAAGAACAGCTCCTGACATGGCATCATGGAAGTTTGGTTTGTTTTGACATGAGAACTCTTTAAAATTGAAAGTAAACATTTTAACGGTGAGTATTTTAATTCAATGTCATGAATGTTACCAAGATAAAACAATTTAATTTGTATTTAATATTTTATTTAACAATTGAGTTAAGTTACAATCAAGTTCCAGCTCATAGCAAACATAACCCTACTTTTTCAAATGGGATTGTTAACAGCTAATGAATTAATGAAGTTGAAATGTCATGCATGTTACTTGTCAGGTATGTTACTTTCAAAAAGTAACATTACCAAGGGCATCGTGGATTACTGCATTAATTTCCTGCAATTGTAGATGTGTTTTGAAGGGAGAGGTTGTAATTCATTGCCATACTCAAAAGTAACAAAACACTTGTTTTTATTGATTTTCAGTGATCACTTGTCAAGAATGTTACTTTTTGTCAAGACCGTTACCCGTAGTGTCTCTTTAGTTTAAACTCAACACAACTTGTTGGATTAGATGGATTTTATCTTTAGGTTGACTGATTTGTACACTAACAAGCAACATGATATTAGAAAAAAATTATTACTGTTAGAAAAAGTAACTTTTTTGTCAAGACTGTTACTTTTTGTCAACACCGTTACCCGAGCTAATTATTAAATTAAGTCTTATTTAAAGTTTAAAATAACTGAATCACATTTTTAATCTTATTTATAATATTAATACTTCATTGCTAAAAGTGATTAAAATAAAAATGTATATTTTATTGAATGTATTAGTTTGTGTGATAATGTAACTAAAACTATTGTGCACATGAATATAGATTTAATAAATAACTTCTTACATCAATTGTCACTTTTATGTCCGGTAACAGTCATGACATTTTCGTACACTTGGATTGATGTAAATGCTTGTATGTAAAAGAATTTTGTTTTTTTTAGATAAACCCTTTTAGGGCTGTAAGAACAAATTATTGGATAATGTATTGTTAAAGGAGGCATCCAATTTTATGTTATAATTTTTTTCTTGCAAGCATTTTTTTCAATATGGTCATTACGTTTGAGAATGACCCAAGTAGTTATCAATGGGCCAACTTAGAAACAATTAACAACTAAATAACAATTTCGGAGTGTTGCAGATTAATTAAAATTTTTATGTTGCTTTTGCTGTAACTACACAAAACTTTTGATACCATATTAATGTTGGCAAATGAATGCTGTAATCAGGTAAAAAAAATTGTAGCCCTACTTCATAAACATAACTGGTAATCTACAAAAATGTAAAAAGTGTTCAAAGGTACCCCCCTCTCCCCTATTCCACGAAATGCTTAGGTACGCAGGAAAGGGGGAGGGGGCGCGAAGCGTGTAAGTCTTGCATTATTATTATTATTAAAACATACGCGCTTCGCCCCCCCCCCCGCGCACCTAAGCTTTTCGGAACTCTTTCGGTTGGTATGGACAGTTTTTGATCAGTAGGTACTTTAGATTTAAAATAGCGACGTTAAAGGTTTTGTAGGTACTTTAGATTTAAAATAGCGACGTTAAAGGTTTTGTAGGTACACCTAAAAAAAACTGTCCATACCAATCGAAAAAGTAGCTAGGTACCACTCTTTCCACGTGCATTTTGCGCGAGGCGCTATACGGCATTTTTACCCAGCAAAAAAGGACGACGACAACCGAAAAAGGACTTTCGTTTAAAATAGCAACGTTAAAGGTCTTGTAAGATTTTTTTGTTACCGTAGGCCTAGTACAGTCTACGGTTAAATAGCCACAGCGATAAAAGTTGGACCCCCCTAGCCGAAGAAGTGCCCGCCAAGCTAGCATAGCCTAGGCTAGGCCTAGGGTAGGCTAGCGTCTAGGCCGGGCCTAGGGGGGCCTAGGCCTAGTCACTCTGTTTAACGTAAAAGGCTAGGGTACTCACTGCTCAGAAAGAAAAGATCCATGGTCACTTTCACGTTTAGTAGGGATAGGAAGAGTCACATCAAGAACTTTACTCTTTGCTGCTTTTTCTTTAGGCAGAGGCCTACCTCGAGGCCTGTGTCTCTGCGGTGACAGTGAATCAACTTTTACTTCGTTGACAGGGCTAGGCCGAGACCTAGGCCGGTGCATCGCCACTCCCAAATGACTCAAATGAGCCTTGACTGATGAAATACTCAGTTAAAGAGTTGAATTGTAAAATATGGGTTAGGCGTGCATCTAGATGCCGTAAATGTGACATACATACGGCACCATCGTTCGCCTCGTCCACAAACCTCTCGCAGCTTTTCAGTAACAACTGAACCAGTTGCACAGCATTTTCAGATTTCTTCTGCAGTTCTGAAAACTTATCAATCAAATCCTGTTTTCTTGTCGTGTGTGTATCCATAATAATGCACAATTCAAATCAAAGTGATCAACTGCGAGAGATTTGAATAACAACTAAATTAAAAGCAACTTTACTGACTGACGTGTCGCATGCCTGATTCCATCGATATCGGCAATCGCATCATCGCATGCTTTGGCCACTGGTGCCAACTTACCCTGCGCTGTTGTGTAGCACGGTTCACCAAAACTCCGCTAGGGCGACGAGAAACAAGGGTTGCCAATACAAGCTCGACCAACCATAAAATACCGCTAGATTCAACTACTTTAATCTGCTTCACTCGAGTTATTACAAATTTGAGCCTATTATTTACTACCTTTTCCTACTTTCAAAGTAGTGTTAAGTTTGACAAACTAATCAAATACTTGTAAAAGAGGCATTCAATCCGCAAACACTCAAAAGCTGGGAATCACTCCCGTAGGTGTAATTGATTTTATAGAAATCAATCCAGAAATTTAAAAACCCATCTAGATATCCATCTAGAACAATCTAGATGTTATGAGTTAACCGTCCCCTTAGCTTAGGGGTAAAGCATTCGACCGGCAATCGGGAGACCGGGATTCGTTACCCCGCGGGGATGGATTTTGTAATTTCCGGATTGATTTCTATAAAATAACATTCTATTATTGCGCACTATAAAAGCCGGAAATCACTTCGCCCTTTGACTGCATCTTAGTGCGTTGCGTTAAACATTCAAAACATACCAAAAGTTGCAAACAAATATCTAAATACCTTGAGTTTGAACCTCGGTCTTTCAAAGGAAAGATAGCGAGAAGGCCTACATGGAAGAGCTAGGGTGGGAAAAGCTGGAGGACAGAAGGGGGAATGATAGTCTAGGGCATAGATACTACTATACCCGTCTAGGGAAAATGTAATGGGTCACCAGAAATAATGAGGGTTGGAGTGATGCTTAAAGAAAGCAATAGTGCTAGGGGAGACAACTCATGGAAGTATAGTATAGTATAGTTTAGTATAGTATAGTTTAGTATAGTATTTTATTTTGCGTCCATCTGAACAGTACATTGTAATAATTATTGTATTACGTACTAACTCTAACATATTCATTCCCACTTTCAACCATTCACTATTTAAAAACAGTACAAGCTACCGCTGTAGTAAAATTTACAATAAATTTCCACAATCCATCAAAAACGATACTCCAACATCATTTAGAATTAAAATTAAATCTTTTCTCATTCATAACCCTTTTTATTCCTTAGAGGAATTCCTTATTGCAAAAATTGAATTTAACTAACACATTTTGTGTCCCATCACCCTTCTTGTCCATCACATAACGTATGTATGTTTATCTTATCTATTCTTATTAATTGTTCTCTTAAATATTTTATTGTATTACTATTTATATTCTAATTATAATTACTGTGCTAGTTATTCACTCCCTCTCTCTCAGGAGAGGGTATATTTTTACTATGTACGAATCTGTGAATAAAGAATGAAATGAAATGAAATGAAAGAAGAAAAATCACACAAATATCAGCATTACCAGGATCATGGAAAAACTGATATAGGGAAGTTCTCCCTTCTAGCCAGGACGGTGGTGGAGTGGAATGGGTTAACAGCCGTGAAGGCCAGACCGGCTCGCATAAATACAGTATTTCTTAACTGAAGGGATAGTAGGGGAAAAAGAAACTACATTCATAGATTCAGAAACAGCTGGAGCAACTGCCAAACTAAGAGGCTGAGCAGTTAATGGAAGCTGGAAGAGGATAATTTTTTTAAAAATTATTTTGTATTTATTTATTTAACGTCTAACCATGGACTTATAATAGTAAACTGGCGTTCATGGTCTAACCGTCTATCTATAAAAAAAGAGAACAATGAAAAGAAAGAGCAAGATTCCCCCTTCTTCCCCTCCCCACCCACCACAACTCAATATCTTAGTGAAAAAGATTTTCCTCCCAAAGACACAATCCCATCCTTTCATAAGAGCCCATAGCTCGGTGTGAAAATATAGCATGCACAAAAGTAAAATAGGTGTAATGCATTCGACATAAGGATCTAAGGTTAAGGGGGGGAGAGAAGGGAGAGAAGTATAAAAAAACCTGAGTAGGAAACAACAACAACAACAACAACAACCATCACCGCCATGTGTATATTAAAGTATTTGCCGCAGATACCAACAAACTTTTGTTTTTCTAATTCGTGTGTTGTTGGTGGGCTAGTCATCTCTTGCCATGAAATCTTAAGTTAACATTAGCCTGTCCACACCAGCCTCGCATCATGCCTGATCACTGGGTCTACAAGGCAGTCGCCCACGCGGCCCTAGTCGGTGCTTCGGTCTGGGTAGGACTTCAGATAAAGTCCGACTTGAAATCATTCGGGTTCGCTTGCATTGTGCTCCACGCGCTGCTGGGCGTCGTCGGCCTGCTGGGAAGTTTGTGCCGCAAGTTCAGTAGGTTTTAAAGTATAGTCACTACTTTGTTACCTAGATAGATTAGCTTGTTGTCGGTTCCTCCCTCTGCACGTGAATGGTTCGTTCGGTTCTCCCCTCATCTTCTGTATGGGCTAGAGCGCATGATGTCCTAACGGTTGACGCGCCCGAATTACAAATAGATCTAAAAACCGTCTGGGCCCGGGGTATGCCTCTGAAGATCGTAGGCCTATCCGAAACTAGAGGCGATCTATGGTAGTCGTCGTCTGGGACCCCTCACCTCCCCTAGACGATCACCGACGACGACAACGACGTGAGAAGTAAGAACCTCCCCCCCCCAACCTCTTCCGCCACTGCCTATGACTGGATCAGTCTAGCATGGGTCTTTCCTCCCCATATTCCCTAGTCTAGAGTGACGTATTATGACCAAACAGTTGAAACGCTCTTTTTCCAAACTAAAAATAATACTATTAGCCCATTTTAATTTCAGCACCTCCCCCCTCCCCCCTTCCTTCTAATCCTACATGAATGTTTCTGGATCAGCTATCACGGGCAGGTCCCCGGCCCCACATCCCTTGGATAGAGACATAGTTACCTGACTGGCGGTTGAAGTGCTATCACGGGCAGGTCCCCGGCCCCACATCCCTTGGATAGAGACATAGTTACCTGACTGGCGGTTGAAGTGCTATCACGGGCAGGTCCCCGGCCCCACATCCCTTGGATAGAGACATAGTTACCTGACTGGCGGTTGAAGTGCTATCACGGGCAGGTCCCCGGCCCCACATCCCTTGGATAGATAGAAATAGTTACCTGACTGGCGGTTGAAGCGCTCTTCAAAATATGAATGTTAACATGACTTACGAGAACGACAGTGTTGGCTCGAGCGCTAAGCGCGCGACTCTTTCGGGAGGTCCCGGGTTCAAATCCCGTCGAGACCGGCAATCCGGACTGAATGTTTTTTCCGAGGTTTTCCTCAGCCGTTAATGCGAATGCAAGGGATCGGACATCCCTTCACAATATCCTATCCGCAACATACCCAGTTAGACACCTTAGAGGGGCATGAATTGCACCCTCGACATGCTTCCTACAAAAATTATTATTATTATTATTATTATTATTATTATTATTATTATTATTATTATTATTATTATTATTATTATTATTATTATTATATTATTATTATATTTATTATACCCAATCATATAACAAATCATTGTTCGTCAAACGAGTTATTCAAAATATCTGATTTGCTTCCCGTAAATGTTATGTGTATATATAAGTTAATAACTAAATTTTATTATAATGATGAACACAAAATTAAAATTGACCATACCATATATACAAGAGCGCAAGCCGCAAATGACTACAGAGTTCCTTTTACAGCAAATAAATATGGTGAGGCGATCTCTGCAGGTTAGTGTCCCGCAGAGTTTTAATCTCTTGCCGCCGAAATTAAAAGAATTGGATAGGTTGAGCCAAGTCAAGATAAGAGTTAAAGAGTTTCTTTTGTTCAATTTAATGTAGAATTTGTTACTTATTTTTCGTTTCCTTTTTTTTCCAGAGCTCTTTTTGTATGAGTAACTGTTCATTTTATTTTTGTGTTTTGTTATTCAAATTTGAATTGTTTAATAAGTTTTTATAATTTATATTGTTTAACATTATGTAGGAATTAGCCATGGAATCTGCATTCCGTATCTAGCATGTAACTTAATAGTATGTAATAATTATTTCATAAGAATATAACCCACAGACAAGCTTATCAAAGCTTTGTGGGCAATCGAATAAAATTGTAATTATTAACTCTGTAAGAAAACTTTATTGCTAATAAAAAAAAAAAAAAAAAAAAAAAAAAAATTATTATTATTATTATTATTATTATTATTATTATTATTATTATTATTATTATTATTATTATTATTATTATTATTGTTGTTTATTATTATTATTAATTATTATTATTATTAATTATTATTTTTATTAATTATTATTATTATTATTATTATTATTATTATTATTATTGTTATTATGACTTACGATGGATATGCGTGTTTTTCTTGACAACGCTATATAACAGGTGTTGCAGAATGTTTATGTGACCCTGTGGGTCAGAGGGCGGGGCTAGCCTCATCAGAAGGAGAATCTCTACAGTGCTAGGCCCGGCACCTCCACCAAGAAAGAGAAGAAAGAGGAAGCAAAGAAGTCTGTAAATAAATTAATTTTTCGTGGGAAGCCTGCCCAGGGTGGAATTCATGCCGCTCTTCAGGTGACAGTGTTGTGAAGGGATGTCCGAGGGCTGTTTAAAAGAACTCAATCCCTTGCATTCGCATTACCGACCGAGGAAAACCTTCAGTCAGGATTGCCAGTCTCGACGGGATTTGAAACCGGGACCTCCCGAATCAAATTAGCGCGCTTAACACTCGAGCCTACACTGTCGGTGAACTCTAACATACTGTACGGTATAATAATATAGGTAGGCCTAGCCTGGGCTTCTTTCCTAATATTTCCCAGACTCCCATAAGGGCGCGTGTTCAAGCTGGTATTATTAATAATGGTAATGGTATTATTATGGAACAAAGTGCTGCTATAAACATGCTTTATCAATGCTCATAAAATTATGGTCTAAAATAAATGACTATTAGTAGCCCTATAGTTCGTCTTTTAAAATCCCTTCGTAAAAAGTCACTGGGATTTTCGTATTCATCAAATTTTTGACGAGGGTCCTCTCATCTTCGGTAGCCTATAACCATAAACTGTGTAAGCGGGGTATCGAACCCCGGTCTCCCGATTGTTGGTTGGGTGCTCTACCCCTGAGCTAACGAGACGGTTAACTTCATAACATCTGGATTGTTGGTGCATTGTAGATCTGAATAGATGTTTTTAAATTTCTAGATTGATTTCCATAAAATAAATTAGGGCTAGACCTACATCTATACGGGAGTGTTTCCCAATTAATGAAACTGAGAAATGAACTGTGTAGACCCATTGTAGAAGTTGGACGTACGTAAGTCCATCAGTTCTAGGTCTTGGAATATGCAAACGGTAAATTTAAAGCCGTCCTAGCAACGAGGCACATAATAAATTCTAAGGTTCCGATAGGCCTTGTTGATTCTGGCGCTTTCCGGTCTAGTTGTCGCTCGTTGATAGTGTCGGCGCCTACAGGTTTGGTTTGGTCGGTATTAAAATGTAATTTCCCCCACCGATGTGTGACACCGACAGTGTTGGCTCGAGCGTTAAGCGCGCGACTCTGATTCGGGAGGTCCCGGTTTCAAATCCCGTCGAGACCGGCAATCCTGACTGAAGGTTTTTTCCAAAGTTTTCCTCAGTCGTTAATGCGAATGCAAGGGATTGAGTCCTCTTAAACAGCCCTCGGTCATCCCTTCACAATTTCCTATCCGCAAAATACCTAGTTAGACGAAGAGGGGCATGAATTGCACCCTGGGCAGGCTTCCTACAAAACTTTATTTTTAGTGTTATGTGACTGTGTGCGTAGACTTTAATACGAATGTATTTACTTACTGTCCGCATGCAGGCACCTCGAACATGGGCTACGATCTGATGGACTGGCAACACTCCTTCTACAAACTGGCACTGAACTTCGGCCTTCCGCTGATGGTGACTCATCTCCACATAATCAACGGCACCAAGTTCGAGTACGCCATCATCCACTCCCTCGCCGCCATCCTGCCCTACCTGACCAGCTCCTTCAGCGAGCAGGACCGCGGGGTGCGCGACATGGTCCAGGCGGGCAACCTGGCCTCCCTCTGCTACCTCGGCTACATCAAGAACAACAACTTCATGTTCTGGACAGCGGCCTGCTCCGCCGTCAACTACTTCCTCGTCAAGCCCAGGAACCGTATCGCCGGGTTCGACGCTGAGGACGTGTTCATCAGTGTGCTGGGGCTGTTCGAGTTCCTCGCGTTCAAGGCTATGTGAGCCTCACACCAGACCGTGAAGAGTGACCAGTGACAAACATTCACACAATCCCAACCAGCGCGATAAACATTTTAGAACAGTCACACACAGTCCAAGACACCAACACTGTTTCAAACAGGCATTGGTGCACGCAAATTGAAACAGAACCGTGAAATCAAAGTAAAACGAAATGTTTTCTTTACAAACGAGTTAGAAATAAATGTCGTCTTGTATAAAATTTCTTGTGTACTGACTTAAGTTTCTCTAGCTAGGATTAAAGATGCTGTTAACTCAAAAACTCCACCATTTCTAGAACAAAAAACAAAAAGGACCTGTTGATTTGAGACAGGATTAAAGATGCTGCTAACCTGGCACCTCCACCATTTGTAGAACATAAAAGGACCTGTTGATTTGAGAAGGATTAAAGATGCTGCTAACCTGGCAATCCACCATTTGTAGAACAAAAAACAAAAAGGACCTGTTGATTTGAGATAGGATTAAAGATGCTGCTAACCTGGCACCTCCACCATTTGTAGAACATAAAGTACCTGTTGATTTGAGATAGGATTAAAGATGCTGCTAACCTGGCACCTCCAACATTTGTAGAACATAAAGGACCTGTTGATTTGAGATAGGATTAAAGATTCTGCTAACCTGGCACCTCCACCATTTGTAGAACAAAAAACAAAAAGGACCTGTTGATTTGAGCTAGGATTAAAGATGCTGCTAACCCGGCACCTCCACCATTTGTAGAACAAAAAACAAAAAGGAACTGTTGATTTGAGATAGGATTAAAGACGCTGCTAACCCGGCACCTCCACCATTAGTAGAACAAAAAACAAAAAGAACCTGTTGATTTGAGATAGGATTAAAGATGCTGCTACCCTGCACCTCCACCATTTGTAGAACAAAAAACAAAAAGGACCTGTTGATTTGAGATAGGATTAAAGATACTGCTAACCTGGCACCTCCACCATTTGTAGAACAAAAAACAAAAAGGACCTGTTGATTTGAGATAGGATTAAAGATGCTGCTAACCCGCACCTCCACCATTTGTAGAACAAAAACAAAAAGGACCTGTTGATTTGAGATAGGATTAAAGATACTGCTAACCCGGCACCTCCACCATTTGTAGAACAAAAAACAAAAAGGACCTGTTGATTTGAGCTAGGATTAAAGATGCTGCTTACCCGGCACCTTCACCATTTGTAGAACAAAAACAAAAAGGACCTGTTGATTTGAGATAGGATTAAAGATGCTGCTAACCCGGCACCTCCACCATTTGTAGAACAAAAAACAAAAAATGGACCTATTGATTTGAGATAGGATTAAAGATGCTGCTAACCTGGCACCTCCACCATTTGTTGAACAAAAAACAAAAAGGACCTGTTGATTTGAGATAGGATTAAAGATGCTGCTAACCCGGCACCTCCACCATTTGTAGAACAAAAAACAAAAAGGACCTGTTGATTTGAGATAGGATTAAAGATGCTGCTAACCTGGCAGTGGCACCTCCACCATTTGTAGAACAAAAAAGTTTCATGCCCTATATAATGGTGGTAAACCACCACTCAACCCGACTTTAGTTGGAACCGAGTTAAATTTTGATTATTATGACAAAAATAAAATAGAGAGAGAGTGAATATTTCCAATAGAAGGTAAAGCATCATTGGATGAGCGAAGCGAAGACTTCAATTTCACCGACCCCCCCAAAATTTAGCTCGTTTTTTTTGTTTGTTTGTTTGTTTGTTTGTTTTTGTTTTTGATTTTGTTTTTGTTTTTTTTTATTTTCTGTCTCTTTGTTCGCTCTCTACCGGGCAAACGGCATATGCGATCTTGATGAAAATTTGACAGGACCTTCGAAATCTCTGAACTTAGACTTGCTACGTTTTTGGGTACAATCGAAGAAATATTTCTCATGAATATCGTACTTTTACGATTTTTTTCGATTTTTAGTGCGATATTTTCGTGACATTTGGGCCGATTTTGACCAAAAGGGTTGGGCCTAAACGTTCATATTTCACATGGACATTAAGGTAATAATGATGTATTGCTTTCTGAAAGAAAAATGTGAAAAAGTTAGCCAGAATCTATAGAAATAAAGCTTTTAATATAAGTTTTTTGATTTTTTGTGCGATATTTTCTTGCCTTTTGGGCCAATTCTGACCAAACGGGTGGGCCTACAACGTTCATATTATACATGGGCATTAAGGTTATGGTGATGTAGTACCTTTTGAAAGAAAAAGTTGAAAAAGTTAGCCAGAATCCATAGAAATAAAGCTTTTAATATAAGTTTTTTACGGTAAATAATACCAATTGACAGGTAACAAAAGAAATTTGACAACAATCACTTACAATGCGTAGGTAGCAAAACAAAGCACTTGCAAAAGTAAAGATATCCCACGCAAACTAAAAACTTTAAAAAGCTCATCCATCAACGCGGCGGGACTTTAGCGTTTTCCTAGTGTAAAATTTACATTGCATGTGAACCTAGTTTTAAATAGGCCTATAGTGTAGACTTGTAGAGATAATAATATGACGTAATAATGTTGTGACGAAGTGGTGACTGACTCTTCTAGTTTTGTGAAGAGTCGATAAAGAAGTTTGATACCGTGTCCGTTGATATCAACAAGGCTGTTTCCAATGTTTTGTCTTGTCAACAAAAACAACAGCATAATAGTAAACAATACACAAAAGAGCCCAGTGCACTTTTTAATATTTTCTTTAACTAAACCGAAATTGATATTTAAGATATTGCTACAGATTAAATTACTCGTAAGAACTCAGCAAATAAGTACACCCCCCGTTCACATTTGTTTAGAATGCGTCCAGACAGTCTATCGTGTCTAGCCTGATGGCGTATATCCTTGACATATTACGCGCGCACAACCGTCGTCTGCGGAGCCTCCCCTGGCTGGCTCTAGAGTGCATCGAGGCGCTGGTCAGACGCACCGGGAGGCGAGCCGTGGGTCTGTGCGCGACCGCTGACCGAGGCAGGACAACACCGAGGAGGCCTCTGGTGATGGCTTCTCTGTGGGCGGCCGCGCAAGTCAAGCAAGACAACGACTGGCAAGGGGAGAAGGAGCTGGTGCATCAGATAGCCATCGCTGAACTAGCCCTAAAGGTTGGTGAGTAGCACAGTAGTTTCTTAGAAGCCCAGGCCTGGTGAAAGTAATGTTTTATGCCAAAGTTCATGAGTAACACGTAAGACTGAAACGGGAGGTCACGGGTTCGAATTCCGTCACCGCCAATCCTGTCTGAGAGTTTTGACACACTTATAACCCCCCGTCTGGGCCCGGGCTAGAATTGGCCCAGAGCATGGCTCTGCTAATCGTAATTTAGGCAAAACAAGAGAAAAGTCCACCTCGCAAACATCAGCGTGTATAGGGGAGTATATTACTCCCTGAAACTAGAGGCGAGCTCTGGCGGTCGTCGTCGGGGACCTATCCTCTTTCCCGACGACGACGACCAAGTCAACACGAACTATGACAAGACGATGACGACCGCAACGTGAGAACCCCCCCTTTCCTCCCCTTCCCCGTGGATAGTTCTGACCAGCATGGGCCTCCTTAGGCTAGAGTAATGCATCATGAGCATCCAAATCCAAATAATTGTTTTTTAAACAATCCTGACAGGTTCTCCATGTTTTTGTCAGTCGTTAAGGTGAATGCGCGCTCTCTGACATTTTCATTCGCAATTATACGCCAAGACAAAAACACTATCCTTCCATTTTCCTAGTCATCTGTAGAGGGTCACATCGGGAAAAGCTTGTAGTAAGTATTGCCGGCGACTGTATTTAAACCCGAGGACTCCCGAATCAGTCTCACACGATAGAACGTAATTACCGAACCAATACAAACCGTTTAAACTAATACGAGGATATGAATTTTGGGGATGTATAATATGTTCAACCCTTCTTTTGTCATCACAAATACCCCAGAAAAATAGATTTAATTCTTCAAATTTTGGTAGAGGTGATTATAGGCTTATTTTGGTGGAGGTGCCGGGTCATTAACCGCAGTGTGAGAACGAAAACATGGTAGCCTATGATTTGTTTTGCGATACCTTATCAATCCTTTTTAGCACTTTTGAGGTGATCGGATTAATAAAACGAATTAGGTACTCTGAACTATAGGGTAGTAGCGAACGCATCAGAGTGATGTGACGCAGCAACCGAACTCACTGATTACACTGAAGGAGTATCCGCGAGTGGGTACTAAAAACATTGTAATTGTGGGCAGGATCTTTCTTGTACTCCAAAGTAAACCCTGTACTGGGCAGGGTGGACGCCCGGATACTGATGTGCTCTTGGTTCTCCAGGATGGTGACTTGAACAAGGCGAAAGTGATCCTCCAGCTAGCGATCACCAAGGCAGAAGAACGCCGCGTGTATGTGGGTCTGTCTTGCGCGTACGACATGCTGGCGACCATCGCCTACCAGCAGGGCGAGATCGAGCTGGCCCACCGCCTGCTGAAGCGCGTGATCGAGACGCTGGTGCGCGGGGGAACCCCCGAGGACGACAGCCAGGTGGTCAACTACGCGCTGAAGCTCTCCAGAGTCTACCACACGCTAGGCCAGGACCAGCTGGCGGAGACCGGCTTCCGGGACTGTCACCTCACGCAACTGCGCAAACTCAAGGGCAAGGAGGTGATAGACGACGAGACCGGCGTCCTACTGGTCAGCGTGCTGTTCTGGTACAGCAAGTTCCTCATGGAGAAGTCTCGCTTCGACGAGGCCAAGGCGTATCTCGACAACGCGTACGACGTGGCGGCGCAGGTGTCGGCCGTCCAGCCCGCCCAGGTGATGGTGATTCTCTACAACATGAGCAGCGTCGCCCTGGTCAAGAAGGACTACGACAGCGCGCTCAGCCACCTGATCAACGCGGTGGTGGTCGGGAAGGCCGTGAACAACCCGGACCTGCCCTCGTACTACGTGCTCATCGGGATGGTCTACATGCAGAAGGGGCTCTGCGATCAGGCCAGGGTCTGGTGCGAGGGCGGGAGACGGAGCGCAAAGAGCTTGAAGAACAAAGACGCTGAGAAGGAGGCGCTCAGGTGTCTCGAGAAGATAGCACCAAGCTGCGTCAAGTGACTTTTGTTTTATAGACGGACCTTGTATTGATTGCAAATTATTTTAATAAATGGTATTTTACTAATTCCACTTGGAATTAATTCCAATGTATAGAAACTCTAAGAGCATTGCCATCAATGGCAAGGTCTCAAAAGAGAAAAGGTAAGGACTTTGTCTCTTTTCTCGCCTTTTACGATTAGCAGAGCCATGCTCATGGGCAACGCAACTTTATTATCATTAGTATCAAACGCTAAGAAAACTAACGCAATTAACATTCGATTCAGTTTACCCCCCCCCCCCCCCCCCGGGATATAGTTGGCCCAGAGCATGGCTGTGCTAATCGTAAAAGGCGAGGAAAGATATAAAGTCCATCTCGCAAACATAAGCTAGTATGTAGGGGAGTACGTTACTCTCGGAAACTAGAGGCGAGCATTGGCTGTCCGGTCGTCATCGGGGACCTTGCCCCCTTCCCTTGACGACCTCCCCGACGACGAAGACGACGACCATGACAACTCGAACGAAGACAAAGACGATGAACGGGAACCATATTATCATTTTTTATTCTGCTATTTTGTATTGTCCATAAAATCTCAGTCAGGCACTGCATAAGTCTGGGAAAAACTGTAGTATCAAGGGAAGTCCGTATTTTCCTGAGAATTAAAATACACAAAATCAGCTAGTTTTGGTGGTCGCCATCGGTATCATAAACTCACTTCATTAATTAACAATATCACAGGCTGCGCGATATGACCTAACCGGTTGAAGCGCCCTAGTTTCTCGTTACTTGTTATCGATTGAAATGGTCGGCCGCGTTATCACCCGCCTCGGACTTAGGTGATAACGCGAACGATGTGAAAAATTGCTGTAGAAAGCCCTCAGAGGGATCTTTCAGCACACTTTTCCTTGCAAATATGCTTACAACATTTATTTAATTTGTTATTACTAATGAATTCAGTTTTTAAGAAATTATTTACTACAATTCAGAAATTAAAAAAGTCCGCCCCGACCGGGATAATATTGTAATTGGAATTTGTATTCATTATGTAATATTAGCAATGACACATATAACAATTGATTTATTAGTATTATAATTAATGGATTTTTATTGCGGCCTAGACACTATGCCATTAGTTATTTATTATATGTTATAGGATTTTTTTCTGAAAGTACGTCAATATGCTATAAAGCCGTATATAGACGTTATAATGTTTCATTCAAGGGTAGGAACTTGATGGATAGATTAAAACATTAGAAGTACATTTACATGGTTCAAATTGAATTATTCAATGTTTTCAACGAAAGTAAGAGCCAGCGAATAGTGTTGTCTAGAATAAATGTATTTTGTATAACTGTAACTCACTCTGCAACAATAATTATTTAAATTGAACATTCAAAATGCGACTCGTGTGTCTAAGTTGCCTCAACAATGTTCAAAACGTATTAGCGTGAAACATTAACAAATTTCCAAGATAAAACAAAATCAACTAAATTTTAATTAATTAACGGACGTCACGACGCCCTTCCTATGGGACCGATCGGTAAGTGATCTACCTCATTCGAATCGTTATTTTTTTCTGCAAATTAACATATAAATTGCCAAGTTCTGACGCCATTTTGATTTTTTTTCCAAATTTGGAAAAACTAAAGGCGTCCGATCGACATCTTGTCTAGCTCATTCGAACGTTATTTTTTTCTGAAAATTTACATACCGGTCAAAAGGTCACAAGTTCAACGGGACGCCGGCAATCGCGTTCGAAAGTCGGATTTTTCGACATTCGCCGGTCGTCGCCGTGCCCCTCCTATCCAACCGATCGGCACGCAGTCTACGTCTAAAGTAGCGGTGATCCTTCACGAAAACGACCATGTGGGTGAAAACTTTGCAAGTCCGATTGGACGCAACGAAAAACGACCACCAAGCTAATGACTACGCGACGGATTACGACATTTCCACTTCTTTGAGGCGTCGCGACGCCCTTCCTATGGGACGGATCGGAAATCCAAATACTTCTATCGAAGCGTCTCGATCTCGTGCACATTTACGTGTAAGCCATTTTGATAAGAGTAAAACACTCGATCCGCAATCGCCCCACGAAAGTCGACTTTTTACCATCTTGCGGACGTCACGACGCCCTTCCTATGTGACCGATCGGTAAGTGATCTTCCTCATTATACGCCCTGAATCGTACTTGAAACTAATTCGGTTGATTGTGACTTTGGTCGAAACTTTGGTTGATTGTGACTTTTGTCGAAACTTCGGTTGATTGTGACTCTGGTCGGAGTGGAGACGCTTTCTCTTCGAACACAGTAGATCACACACAATAACAACATTAAATTAAATCAATACATTATAAACAATGAATTAAATAATAGGAATGAACAAGTGGTGGCCATTTAAAGCGCATACCCATCACCGTGCAGGCTGTAGTTGCTGCAGTAAGTTATACCATGGATATTACTGTGAGAAGAGGGAAAGGACGAGCGAGAAGTATAGAAATAATAACTGGATGAATTTGAGACAGGAGGTTTATTTATCTGTCCTGGTGGCATACAATACATCATGAGACATTTCATTTTACGGCCACAATAATTGAATTACAGTATACATGGGTTGCATTCCCCCCTCAGTAATCATAAATAACATACATTTTATAAACATTTATGTTGATTATATCAGTTATATTATTATAAGATACATTGTTGGTGGTA
Source organism: Sweltsa coloradensis (assembly GCA_024449915.1). Lineage (NCBI taxonomy): Eukaryota > Metazoa > Arthropoda > Insecta > Plecoptera > Chloroperlidae > Sweltsa > Sweltsa coloradensis. The sequence goes on along the minus strand of JAMZAV010000679.1, from coordinate 428,640 downwards.
TATAGCTAGATTGGTCTCGTTTTGCTCAGCTTCGTATTTTAACCAAAAAAATACATAGAAATGTAAGCACTTTTTAATTTTTAATGTCTGCGTTTCAACCATGGAATAATATCGAGTGAGTTGGTCGAGAGGTTCTGCTTGAGCGTGACAGTACAGCATTTCAAACAGCAGGCTGCACAGCTTTGAATTCAATTTCTTCACGAGGCAGACGTGACACGACACTCGAATTAGGATGTACAACGCTCTGGGGAGAAATTGTAACTACATTATTATGCGAATTCTAAAGATGCACTTTAAACAGACATTATTTTTATGCAGCACAACATGCAACTAACATAATTGCTTTGTTTAACAAACCCTGCTATACACCATAAAGTCAACGCGACGGGAGCAACATCTTCTTGTTCCCGTTGCGTCGACTTTATGCGTAACCATGGTGTATATAGTTTTTTACATACAGCAATTCTGTTTGTTGGATGTTGTGCTGCATAAAAATAATATTTGTTTAAAGTGCCTCTTTAGAATTCGCATAATAATGCAGTTTCAATTATTCCCCAGAGCGTTGTACATGTTAATTTTAGTGCTTACGAGCGTGCTGTGTACATGCCTGCATCGGTTGGTGTTGGTTGAGCCCAATAGTAACCTACGATCTACCGTAGAGTCTGAAGGTTTGCAAGCATGCTTGTACTTGCCCACACACTGCGTTGGACGCAGTTGCATGCTTGTACTTGCCCACACACTGCGTTGGACGCAGTTGCATGCTTGTACTTGCCCACACACTGCGTTGGACGCAGATAGAGTCCGAGAACTCGACGGTTACGTTAAAAAAGTGAGTAGCCTACCATTTCCCATTAAAGGACAAGGACTCACCAATATAATTCTCAAAATATCGTCTTAATATGGTTACTTTTGTGACCAACTCGAATTATTTTCATAGTATGACCATTGTGTTTGAAGTTATAATCAAACATTTTAATAGACGTGTTGTTTAAGTTTCCTCAGCATTCAGACTTACAAGAACCGTATCAAAATTAGTACATAATAATAGTCGTATCACAATCTCTCGCCACAAGATAAAATTGCAGATAAAATACATGAGATATTTCAACATATAAGCCCAGTTAGTGTCGAGCGTAGTTGGCTCAGAGCGGGTCCTTGAGCGGCAGCCACTGCGTGGTGGTGTTGTTGGCCGCGATCATCTCTTGGAACAAGGCCGGCCCCACGACCGTGCGCCCGAGCATCTCGCTGGGGCCCAGCAGGCTGTCGTGATAGACAATCAGCTCGATGCTGCTCTGGGCGACCGAGTCACGTGACACACCGTTGAAGGCGAGGGCTTCGTTGAAGACGGGCGAGACCGTGTTGCGGTAGGTGCTGGTCTTTCTCTTCTTCACGCACTTGCCCGCGTGGAGGAGGCACACCTTCACGAACGGGTCTAGACACACAACACACAAAGACGGTGACAAAATGGAAGAAAGTTCATCAATATTTGTGGAAAAAAAATTAAATTGTGGATTTGCTCTTTCCTTTCTGAAACAAAACAATCAGTTGATTCTAAAGGTTCTCGATCAGAGGAAGTTGCTGTTACATAGGGTGTACCACAGGGATCAGTAGTGGCACCTCTCTTATTTTCTATCTTATTTTTTATCTACTTTTGTGTGTCAACTCAAGCTGACCAGTATCCTGATGATACATTATCAAATACTCTTCTGTCTAGCATCGTCTCAGTGGGAGAACGTCCACTCACCGGAAGATGACCTGGTATCGTCTACAACCCGGAGGTTCCTCGCCTTGACCACCACGACAGTCAGCCGCTCAGCTGACGGGAGGAAGGAGAGAGAGACCATCAGCTCGCCCAACTCATCCTCCTGAAACATACATTACACATGTAAATATTTTCGGACTCACTCAGTGCTTATTTTGTGCCTTTTCCCGAGTTGAATTGTTGACTTTGTCATTTTCCTGTACGTAGTTACATACATTGCTATTAAAGTTGCAATAGTTGTTTACCTTAGTGTTTACTGTCGTGTTATATTTCTGGGTGTTCCTTTATTTCCTCTCAAAAATCTAAAAAAAAACCTCACCAAATCAAATCTATAAAATCGAAAAATTTCCAGGGACATCATTGCCAATCTTAAAGCTGAAGAAAAAAGAAATTATTTTCTCAATCAACCACATTTACATTCTTTAAATATACGATTTACAATCTGGGAAAGTCATGGAATTTGGGAACCTGAAATAAGTAAACACCTGGGGGGGGGGGGAGTTTGTTATAATATTATAAAGTCGTATCATAGCGTACCACTACCATTGTCAAGCACTGGACACACTACATTTGCTCTATACCGTCTACTTCTTCCTCCTAACCCACCTTGACATCCTGCTCCGAGGATGGCCCCAGAGCTCTCCACAGCGTCACTCTGTCCGACAGGTCTACGTTCTGAAGGGGTAGTTTCATCCCCCCGATGCAGTGGTGGCGACTGTAGGCGTCGAAGTCGTACACGAGGATCTCCAGGGTACGACGTCCGATGGTCGCCGGCCGCACTTCGAACACAAAGTCCTCGTCGAACACTGAAAGAGAGGACACCAATCTCAGGAGCAGGACACTTCACGATAAAAACATCAGCAAACAAACCAAAGTTTTGACTCATAGACCGGTCAACGATATAACACACCCTTGAAAACATTCCAAAATAATTGCCTTCTATCATAAACCCAAAAGCCGAAAGTGTAAGGTGAAAGAGGTTTCAATGAGATTTAGAGTAGTCTGATTCGGATCCAGAGATAAAATAGAGAGAAAGATTGATTGATTGATTGATTGATTATGGTCTTCGTTAAGGCGGGATTAATGCTAGTAAAGCCTTATCTTCCATCAAACCTGTCCACAAATACCACGAGAGAGAGAGAGAGAGAGAGAGAGAGAGAGAGAGAGAGAGAGAGATGCACATGATGATTAGGTATTAGGTGATTGCCAAGTGTGACATGTGGCACCTTTCAACAAACGATACAACTTACAAGATAAGAGTACAACAACTTACCAGGATTGAGCGTGCGCTTATGAATACGAGTTTGCCACACGTTGCTGGAGTCAGGCAGCAGTCTGATCTTGGCGTAGGGGTCGGCGGTGCCGCTGAAATCACGAGCCTGCAAGTCGTTTGCCTGCAACAAGTGCATTAGCCGTCAGTGAACCAGCATCGCCGTCCGTCCGACCAGCGTGTGTCACGTCTCACGTTGAAAACCGAACACGACCTCCGATTGACAAGCGGTTTTTTAAGGACATTGTCCATCAACAGGGATAATATAGAATGTTTGTGGTGAGACTAGAGTTCAGAAGAATGTTTTGGATACTTAGATATTATTCGGCTTTTCTTTTCTTTTTCTTTTCTTTTCTTTTCTTTTCTTTTCTTTTCTTTTCTTTGTTGGACAAATGGCAGCTGCGATTAGCAACAGCCGTTCAAGGTCACTCACCTCCATCAGTTTGACAGACAAGATGGCGGCGGCCGGGTCGAAGGTCAGAGTGATCTGTATGTTGCCCCGAATATTCTCTGGCTCAGACGGGGTGGGACTGGACGACGTCTAAACAAAGAACATTGAACATATTATAGACAAGTTGTTTGAAGTGTCGCAAATCGATATGACAGGAGAAATCTCGACAGTCGGATCTTCAAAATTTCAAACTCGGTTACGTCCAAACTCAACTCGTGACGTCTATTGTCAGATAGATTTTTTTAAAATTTGAGTCGTTGAAGTCAAGGTTGTATTACAAAAATACTTCAAAATATTTTAGGCTATAGCACGCGAAGTCTTATTCACCGGACAAATATCTGTTGCACATGTGATACCTGTTGCACCAACGAGTGTCTGTATATAATGCAGGGCAGTAGTGAATCCATTTTTAAATAAGAAGTACGCAACGGTGTACGTTGTTTATAAGACAACTTTTTTCTATTCAATATTATTGCCAATAGTTTACCAAATAAAGTAAAGGCTACATGGGGGGTGGTAAAAGCACTTGCAGGTAAGGAAGAGGAGAAGGAAACCGATCCCATTGTTCTGGAAATTGAAGGAAGGGAAATAGCAGATGCAAATAAGGTAGCAAATTTGTTCAATGATTATTTCACAGATATTGCTGATAATATAATTGATACCAAGGCGGATACTGTTGAGGCATGTTTGGCCAAGCTAAGTAAGGGAGGTGTCAGGCGCATTCATAAGATGTGTTTAAGGCCTGTTAGCATTAACGAAGTTCGCCAGGTAATAAAAGATTTAAAATCAAAGAGGTCAGCCGGGTGGGATGAGGTGCCCAGTTTTCTTATTCGCCGATGTGGTGCGGTCATAGCTGAACCTCTAGCAGCTATCTGCAATTCCTCATTCATTTCGGGGACATTTCCGGAAAAGTTGAAATTTTCCACAGTGATACCACTTTTTAAGAAGGGCAAAGTGCAGGAGAGGGCCAGCTATAGACCCGTGTCGCTGATCCCAAACTTTTCCAAAGTGTTAGAAAAATTGTTTCTTAAACAACTCGATGCCTTCCTGAGAGATGAGAATATTCTGTCTGAATGCCAACACGGATTTAGAGCTGGATATTCCACCAAATCGGCAACCTTTCAACTTACACATGCAATCCAAGGGGCTCTTGAAGAGAAGGAAGTAACAGGGTCCATTATGTGTGATCTATCGAAGGCTTTCGATATAATCAACCACGAACTTCTACTTCGCAAATTAGATCATTTGGGGATTAGAGATGTCACACTGGCCTGGGTAACCTCGTACTTGTGTAATAGGAAACAGAGGGTGGCCTTGGGCAAGGGGCAAACAATAACGCACTCTAAATGGAGACTTATTAAACATGGTGTTCCACAAGGGTCGGTGGTAGGGCCGGTGTTTTTTATTCTTTACATCAATGACCTTCCTACCAACTTGCCTCTGGATTGCTTGGTGGTTCTATATGCAGATGATGCTAGTATTATTATTCGAGCTCTGTGTAACATGGGTCTCAAAGACAAATTTCTTATCATACTGAGAGAGTTAATAGAATGGTTTGAAGCCAACAAGCTTAAGTTAAATTGTGCTAAAACGCAGTTGATGAAATTCCAGGCAATTGGTGAGCCAGTACAGATGGTAATAGAACTTGGGAGGGAACTATTGGAAGTTGCAGATCATGCAATGTTTCTGGGTTTAACAGTAGATTACAGACTAAAATGGGCTCAGCACATTGAGAACTTGTGTGGTAGACTAAGTTCAGCGTGTTTTGTTTTGAGGAAAGTTGTAAAGCAGTGTAACCAGAGTACTGCAAAAATGGTGTATTTTTCATTCTTCCAATCTTTGATTCAATATGGAATCCTGTTCTGGGGTAATGCCTCCTCGGCATTAGCTGTTTTTCGTTTGCAAAAACGGGCTATTAGAATTATGGCCAACTTACCCAATAGAGGATCATGCAGGCAGGCTTTTAGAACCCTAGGGGTACTCACCGTAACATCAATCTATATAATGGAAATGGCAGTTTTGTAAATGATAACCCCATGTTGTTTACGAGAAACAGTGATGTACACCCCCATAACACGAGACAGAAGGACAACCTTCACCAGGAACAAAGTAGGCTAAGGTTGTCTGATAATGATCCTACTCAGGCTGGGAGGAAAATAGTCAACCACCTCCCTGGCTACTTAAAGGAGAGCTTAGGAGACTCAGATTTTAAATTTAAGATGAAATCCTGGCTGCTGGAAATGGAGTTTTATTCGCTCTCAGAATATTTTAGTAATAATTTTAGCACAAACTAATGTAGGTAACTGATTTGCAGTTTGAGCTGCACCTGCATTCTGCAAATAAGAATTAGTGAGTTTATTCTGGTTTTATTGTGTGACGATATTCAGTGATTTATCCTGTGTTATTTATATTTTAGACTCTGTGGAAAGGGTTATTTTAATGAGCTATAGAATGGTCTCTAGATACTTTAGTATACCTGTATAGGTAATTTTGTAAATACTTTGTAATGTATTGGATTTTACTTTATACCAACATGGACAACATCAAATACTCGCCTACCTTGTAATTGTGTAAGCATATGAGTGCTAAAATTGATGCTAATAAAAATGAATGAATGAATGAATGAATAGATTAAAGATTACGTATACATACAACTAAGAAGCTTACATTCTGATAGAGCGAAGTGTCTATCTTGGTGTGGTCAAGTTTGGTGTGCATAGAAGAGACTCGCGGACGATACGGAGCGGCGGTTGACAGCGCCACCTGTTTGTCACTGCGAGTCACCGAGACAGCTCCAGGGGACGTCAGGGACTCCTGGAACAAACAAGGATAACGGAGGAGTTATGACAAGGGAGCTGGGGTTGACAGCGCCACCTGTTTGTCGCTGCGAGTCACCGAGACAGCTCCAGGGGACGTCAGGGACTCCTGGAACAAACAAGGATAACGGAGGAGTTATGGCAAGGGAGCGGCGGTTGACAGCGCCACCTGTTTGTCCTGCGAGTCACCGAGACAGCTCCTGGAGACGTCAAGGACTCCTGGAACAAACAAGGATAACGGAGGAGTTATGGCACGGGAACTACTAACTGTACTATTGTAGGTTTTCAAGGCCCGTAGATGATGATTTCGGGGTGAGGGGGGGGGGCAAGCCGCCCGCCCCCACCCTGGATCCGCCACTGGGTGGAGTACACTTTAAGTAGGTTTAATTGTGTTTAATTGTGTATAATTATTTAGGATGAAGACTTAAGGTCAGTTGAAAAAGAAACAAAACATATTATAGGTGTGAATACAGTATTGTAGACATTCGGCATGAACGAGCCATATGAGAGTGTTTTTTACCACTTGAATATCACATGCAGCAGTTTATTTCTGCGTTTAGTCAATTTATTTATTAGTTAGTTACTATATTGGCCTGCATTAATTTATATGTGCATTTTACTTTTTGAAACTTTTAACGGTAATAAGGACTATCTAAAAGAATGAGGGTGGATTAACCGATTAATCTTCAATCACCCTTATAAGTAATACTTTTGGCCCTTACAAGTTTCAAAAAGTAAAATGCACATTTAAATAAATGTAGGCCAATATATTAACTAACTAATAAATACATTGACTAAACCCAGAAAGAAACTGCTGCATGTGATATTCAAGTGGTAAAAAACACTCTCATATGTCTCATTCATGTCGAAGCTAATAATATCAATACTTATGTTAATAATTTAGATGTATCTTATTATGGCTTTAGATAGAAATAGGATTGACGTTAAAGAAAGAAAGAAAGAAAGAAAGAAAGAAAGAAAGAAAGAAGGCTGCAGCCTCTATAGATACAGAGAAAGTTTAAGCATGGTCTGTATGGCTGTACCTCAGCGTTTCTGTCACCATAGCCTGTCAACAGATGTTTGGGGTATATCATACAAATCGAGTATCGCTTGAAATGAAGATAAGAAACTTTTTGATCGTGTCCCCCAACGATATATGTTTTTTTTCTCGATTTGGTTAGTCGGGAAACACTCCCGATGTGTAATTGTTATTATTTACTACAATTCAGAAATTAAAAAAATCCGCCCCAACTGGGAATCGAACCACGGATCTCCCGCATTCCACACAGGCGTATTAACCACAAGACCATCAGGACGGGTACATTTTAAACTAAAGCGGGAGATCCGTGGTTCTATTCCCGGTTGGGGCGGACTTTTTGGATGAGCGAAGCGAGCGAAGCGAAGATTCCATTTCACTACACTGGAGAAAAAAATCCGGAATGTTTTTTTTTTCTTTTTGTATTTTTGTGTGTCTGTGAACACGATTCCGGCTAAACCAATACTCCAATTGCGATGAAATTTTATGGAGGTCTGTGAAATCTCTGAACGAAGAACTGCACGGGGGGAAAAATCGATCAAAAAATTATTTCTCATGAAAATCGCAATTTTATTCGATTTTTAAAAAAAATTCTTCGGCTAATAACATCTACATGCTTTATCCGATTGTTATGATTTTTTCACAGAACCTTAATTTTATGAATTTATATATTGGTGTGAAATTTGAGCGCAATCGAAAATTTATTTCTTTTGAAAATCGCAATTTTACGATTTTTAAATTTTTAAAACATTCTTCGTCTTATAACACCTACATGCTTTATCCCATTGTTATGATTTTTTTCACAGAACCTTAATTTTATGAATTAATATATTCGTGTGAAATTTGAGCGCAATAGAAAAGTCATTTCTCATGATAATCGCAATTTTACGATTTTTTTCAATTTTTAACATTTCTTCGACGAATAAAACCTACATGCTTTATCCGATTGTAATGATTTTTTCACAGAACTTTAATTTTATGAGTTAATATATTCGTGTGAAATTTGAGCGTAATCGAAAAATGATCTATTAAAAAAATCACAATTTTACGCTTTTTTCGTTTAAAAAAGATTACGCTCATCCATCAACGCGGCGGGACTAAAGCGTTTTCCTAGTTTAATTTCTGAATTTTAGTAGCCTAAATAATAAATGATATATGTTTTACACTGTGAGTAGGTGATTGGATGAGCGTAGCAGAGCAAGCGAGCGAAGCGAAGATTCCATTTCACTACACCGGAGAAAAAGATCCGGAATGTTTTTTTTTTCTTTTTGTATTTTTGTGTGTCTGTGAACACGATTCCGGCTAAACCAATACTCCATTGCGATGAAATTTTATGGAGCAAACGAAGCTCACGGGGGAATCGATCGAAATTATTCTCATGAAAGCTTTAGAAGAAAACTATCACTGAATTGTTTTCTTGAATTTTGGGTTATGATAGAATCTAAACGATTCCGGCTTAAGCACCTACATGCTACCATCGTATGATTTTCTTAATTCAGAATAAATCGGTGAAATCGATCGAAAAATTATTTTATGAAAATCGAAATTTTACGATTTTTTTTTATTTTTATCAAAATTCTTCGATTTAAAAACACCTGCATGCTTTTGTCCGATGTAACATAATTTTTTCACAACACAATCTTTATTTGTACGAATTGATAATGTGTCGTGTGATTTGTGAGTCGTTATCGATAGATACCAATTTCTTTAAAAAATACGCCAATTTTGCAATTTTTTTGATTTTCAAATTTCTTTGAGGCTTATAGCAAACCTACATGCTTTATCACGACGTAATGATTTTTTCACAGAACTCGTCTAATTTTCGATGAATTTATAATCATGTGTACAAAATCTGAGCGCATATACAGAAAATTATTCTGTTTGGAGACAATCGTAATTGTTACGATTTTTTTCTGTTTGTAAATTACGAATAGAAAAAAAATTATATAATAAGTTTTTTTTAATTAATTTAAATTAATTTAAAAAAAATCAACTAGTAATGATTTTTTCACATACAACTAGTAAAAATCACCATAACACTTAACAATCAATGCAATTCATTACGCTCATCCAACAACGCGGCGGGACTTAGCGTTTCCTAGGTATCTTAACATACACTTGGTGTGCGGGTACCCGTGAAATTCCGTTCAGGTCGGGTATTTGAGTCAAACCTAAACGTAAAAAAGGTAACACACGTAAATCATCGCATCTGTATCATGTATCATTATCTTCGATGCAGCCTTTAAGAAGCTACCGACATCGGTGAAGCGAAAGGTTCGTGAGCATGACCTCATAAAATCATAAAAGTAGGTGTAAGTGTTTTTTACAAATTCGAAATATATATTTTTTTATTTAGAAAATTTCCCATACCCTAGACGCTATGGAAACTACTGTAGGAGCTAATTCCTCTTCAAGGCCTATAACAATTGTACATACATGTACAATATATGGGTTTCGGAAGGTTTAGTAATAAAATAAAACAGATAACATCATCTCCTGAAAATGAAGTCGCAAGGCTACTCAAATATAAATAAAACAAATATCACCAATGGGTTAACACTTAAATTATACAAAATGATGTAGGCCTAGTAGAATAGATGTAGCACAAACAATATGAGTTAGGTTGATTACAAGAGATATGAATAAATAATAAACTGAAAGTTATTTGGATCCAGGTTTAACTGATAAGAATTCATATAGAGAGTAAAAGCTACTTTTCGAGTTGAGCTTTGAATGTGTCAAGTGAGGGGGATTCTTTGAGGTAGGCAGGAAGTTTGTTGTATATGGTAAGACAAAGGTAGATGTGGCTCTTAGAGTAAAGCTGTGTATTATGTTGGGGAACGTGGATATTGGAAGCAGAACGGCAGCAGAACACGACGCAACAGCTCAAGGATCACACAGAACTTAATAATCTAAGTATTTGACTCAATGAGTACAATAGATACACACAATTATTATGTAGCAATGTCATTCATTTCGCCACAAGATCACTACAGTTAACTCAAAACAGTGCTGCAGTGTTGCCCTTGCTCTGTAAGACTCCCCAGCTTACCTGGTCTTCCTGCAGAGCTATGGGTGTGACGGTGAACCCGAGAGGGGGGCTGGGAGTGACAGGCGAGGAGATGCCCGGGGGGCCGTCGCTTGTCTGGCGGTGAAGCTTGTGGCACCCAGGTACACCTCCGAGTGATTTTAGATGCACCCACCACCGTGTCTAACCGCAGCATTACTGGTCTTCCTGTCATTGAGCTATGGTGTTGACGTATTAACCCGTAGATGTGGGCTGGAGTTCAGCACTGACAATATGCCGCGGGGATTCCTCGAGCCGTGCACTTGTCTGGCGGTAGAACATGGGTGGCATCCCCGACCCTCCGAGAGTTGTATGTCTATGGCTGCTGCCCGCTCGGAGCTGTACCAGCTCTCCTATCAGGGCTCCCGCTGCAAGTGAAATCATCACAGAGCCCTTCAAGTTTCTGAAGATACTGCACACCCAGTGTCACTACACAGGATGAAACTTTAAGGGCAATAGTACCAAGATTAGTAATCGAGGCCTTCTTTAGGGTTACACAGTCCAATATATGAATCATTCGTGTCATTATATCAAGGTCAAACATTCATGTATCTTTGTCAATTTGATTTGTTTACGTACCTAACCCTGTTAACTACCTTCCTGTGCACTTTCTCCACTGACAATATAACGTTTCTGTACGATCTAGCAATACGAGTTACTGTGCACTGTCTGGTGGTAATAACCTTGGCTTATTCCGCTGCCACCAACTGATGTCTAGGCAGCCGGTAAGGTAGCTACCTACCTGCGTCTTAGTTCAGCTGTCTCGGCCGCCTCAAGAAGATTCTTTCAACCTAATCAGTCCGGCTATTTATTGAACAGGCGACGTCAAACGAGCTCATCCTCCGGCACAGTCACCACAGAATGACAACTAGCCAATAATGGGCGAATTATATCCAGTGCGGTACTTTTAGGTCAGTCGAGTGTCCTTTCTGTTGCATAGAGGGTGTACACGTTACAATTAGTGAATTTAGGACATGTGTTTAGATCAAGATATTCCCAACAACCTATGACTTAGATTGCAGTCTCCAACCTCCGCACTAAGCGCGAGCGTACAATTGAAGCGTCAATCTCACCCAAAAATGGACGAGTTTGGGCGTTTAATTTCTTTATGATGGCAAGTTAAGAATTTTACTGGACTTGTGAATAGGATGAGTAGCTGTGCAGCATGGTATTGAATGCAAACAGAAAAGCAAAGTTATTGCCTAAGGGAATGCTAGTAGATCATTTAGGTGTTAAAGTCTAATATGCTCACCTGTCAAACTGTGGGCAGGCATCTTTAAAAAATATTTTCGGATTAATCGCTCCACTAATTAAGTCATGCAAACTCACCCATTCAAGATGGCTTCTAATTGTCCCGGAAGTGGACCGCTGACTGCTAATCTAGCCAATTATATGGGATATCTATGGATTTAACTATCTAGTGCGTGGTTAACTTATTTATATATTTTTTAATATCTATCTCTGGCTTGTGTTTGCTTGACGATGGTGTCTGTACCCGCAGGGAATTGTCTTGGACTGTTTTAGATAAAATTCCCACACATACACAAATAAATTGTGACTATAAGATGAGTTTCAGACCAATTAAGATGGGCAAGATGAGAAGTAGTGTACTCGGAAAAGAACTGGGACTGGAGATATTGAGGGTTTAAACTAGGATGAGAACGTCTAAGATGTTTTGGACTTGTGAAAAGGATGGGCAGGGAGATGATCCCAAGGACGAGAGTTTGAAGAGGCAGAGGAGGGGAAAAGAAAAGTAGGGAGGCCAAGAGAGAAATGGGGAAGATATTCAAGAAGACGTTGGAAAACGAGATGAAGTGTGGGAGCATGTGGCAAGAGTAAAGCTGTGGGAGGACAGAAGAGAGTGGAGTAAATTGGTGGAGAGGAAGGAGTTAGATGATGAGGAAGAAACACTGAGTCTGGCAAGCTAAGTATCTACAGTTTCATTCCCTAGAATCCTAGATAATGGTGGAAAACCATCACTCAACCCGACATAGTTTGAAACTGAGATAAGATTATTATATAATTATTAGGATGAGTTTATTTATTATTTTATAAAATGAAAATGAAAAATATTGTATACACGCTTCTTAACTGATCATTTGTTGTCTTTTATAACAGCTACTAGTAAGTCTCTCAATAAAATGTCATTAACTCATTAGTGTAACAAGTTACATGTGACTACAATACGCACGCGATCACACCGTCCCCACACGCACATACACTTACACTCGCACTCGCACACGCACATACACTTACACTCGCACTCGCACACGCACATACACTTACACTCGCACTCGCACACGCACATACACTTACACTCGCACTCGCACACGCACATGCACTTGGCTTGAACACACGGTAATTCAAGATAAGCATTCAAAAGCAATGTGAGGTTTTGTGATATCAGTCTTGTACTAGAATTTGTATGCCGTATAAATCTACCATAATCTGATGCAAGTAATGTGCCTGATAAAAACTGTTATAAGCTTCTGAAATGCATTAACAAGACTTGGTATATAGTGTCTGATACCTAGTAGGCCTATGATCTCTCTCGCAAGCGTAAAGCGTGCGACTCTGATCCAGAAGGTTTCGATTCGCATCCCGCCCACTGGCAATCCTGATTGAAAGTTTTCCGCGAGGTTTTCTACAGTCGTTGCGAGGTTGAGTTGTCTCTTAAACAGATCTCTGGCTTTCCCTACACAATTGTCATATCAAGTACGTTAGACACAATCATGAAGAGGGGCATGCATTGGTTTCCCACGAGAAATGTAACCACCCACAACACTGACCAAACTCAGCTCCTAGGGAAACACATTTAAAAACTCATCACCCTAATGTTTCAGTCAACGGACGAGGTTTTATTAGTTCGAGAATCACCTCGGAGAAATCTTCACAGTTGTAAACATGATGCAGCTTTAAAATAAAGTACAATTTTTATGTTTGATGTTTTCAAGTGGAATAGACGTAGTGGCTATAAAACTTTAGGGCTTTAGGGAGGGGGGGGGGATTTTAGGGGGCTAAACTTCCCTATTGCGCATCACTTCCATCAGTCCCTTCTCCGTCTGTCTGTGGGTGTGTGACGTCATATATAAAACAGGACCACCGATTGTTTGGTCACCCTGGTGGTTATGAGGGCGGGGTTACCCCCCCCCCGATACTTTAAGTAAACGTTTGCCCGGCACCAACACCATTAATGAAGCGGTGAGCGTTGCTCGTTACTTCGGATATTCCCGTAACCGTCCGTGTTTATATTGGTGTAACTAAATTTATTTGAACTTAAAAACTATATTACATAACATTGAAATAAAAGTGATGAGAGATTTTCAAACTGCATCCTACGCAAAATCTTTGTTTCCATTTGGTGAAAACATTGTTAGAGCAAACTAAAAACTAATTAGTTTAAATTTAGCAATTTTAAAAAAAAAACCCCTTAAAAACAATTGCAGTAATAAATGCAAACAAAAATTGAATTTTTGGTATCAAGACCCGCTAAAAGTAATATATTTCTTTTAAAAATGAATATAAAGAGCTCTGCAATATTTCATTCTAGCCCAGCCTATCTAGATCACCTCCCATGTCGGTCGCGTGCGTGCGTAGTAGCAACGAAACAGAAGTACAATGTTATATGATGTTGTTGAGCAGCTCATAACACACACGCCTCCTACGCCTAACTTGAAACACAAGTATGCGACGTGACCTTTTGTTATGGCAAGGGTTCGGTCGATACGTCAAGTGGCGGCAGACTTTGTGTAGCCCACTCGTACGGTGTGGTCGAGCCAGTGGCGCACCGCGAGGCTGTGCTGTAACAACGTTCTATTTGATGATCCTCTCACGTCACAAGTCACAGGTCCGGCGGCTAGTGCCCCGGGAAAAGGAGAGGAAAGAGAAAGAGGGAGAGAGTTTCTGCTTTTTTCTAGCGGGTGGTGAAAAATCACGTCTTTTTTTTATAGTCGCGTCCAAAGAGAAAAGGGGAGAGAGAGAGAAAAAGGAGAGAGAGGGAGGAGAGAGAGAGAAAAGAAGAGAGATTTCTAGCTTTTCTGGGGTGGTGATAAATTACGTCTTTTCTTTTTTAGTCGCGTCCAAAGAGAGAGAGAGAAGAGAGAGAGAGTTTTGTGTTTCTAGGGGTGGTGTTAAATTACGTCTGTTTTTTTTTTAAAAAGTCCCGCCCAAAAAAAGAGAGAGAGAGTTTCTAGATATTTGGTGGAGGTGCCGGGTTCTGTTAAATTTACGTCTGTTTTCTTTTAAACGCGTCCAAAAAGAAAAGATTTTTCTATATATTTGGTGGGGTGCCGGGTTGTGTTGAATTTACTCTGTTTTTTTTAAAGTCGCGCCCAAAAAAGGAGAGGTTTCTAGAATTTGGTGGAGGTGCCGGGGTTGTGTTAAACCCCGTCTTTTTTCTTTTCAAGTCACGCCCAAAAGAAGAAGAGATTTTTAGATTTTTGGGGGGGGGCCGGGGTTTTGTGTTGAATCTACGCTTTTTTTTTTTTAAACGCGCCCAAAAAAAGGGGAGAAGGAGTTTCTAGATATTGGTGGGGGGCCCCCGGGTTCTGTTAAATCTACGTCGGGTTTTTTTTTAAAAGTCGCGTCCAAAAGAGAGAGAGAGTTTCTAGATCTTTGGGGTGGGGGTGCCGGGTTGTTTTGAATCTACGTCTGTTTTCTTTTTAAGTCCGCCCCCACGGGGAAGAGAGAGTTTCTAGTTTTTTGGTGGAGGTGCCCGGGTTGTGTTAAATCCGTTTTTTTCTTTTCAAGTCACCCTCCAAGAGAGAGAGAGAGAGAGTTTTTCTAGATTTTTGGGGGGGGTCCCGGGGGGTTGGTTTTAAATCTACGTCGTTTTTTTTAAGTACGCCCAAAAGAGAGGAGAGAGAGTTTTTAGATATTGGTGGAGGGCGGGTTCTGTTGAATCTAGTCTGTTTTTTTTTAAAAGTCGCGCCCAAAGAGAGAGAGAGAGAGAGAGAGAGAGAGAGAGAGAGAGAGAGAGAGAGAGAGAGTTTCTAGATATTTGGTGGAGGGCCCGGGGTTGGGTTAAACCCAGTCTGTTTTTTTTTTTAAGTCGCGCCAAAGAGAGAAGAGAGAGAGTTTCTAGATATTTGGGGGAGGTGGCGGGTTTTGTGTTAAATCCAGTCTGTTTTTCTTTTCAAGTCACGCCAAAAAGGAGAGAGGAGAGTTTTAGATATTTGTGGGGGTGCCGGGTTGTTTTAAAACCCCCGCTGTTTTCTTTAAAGTCCGTCCGGGGAAAGAGTTCTAGATATTTGGTGGAGGTGCCGGGTTGTGTTAAATCCACGTTTTTTTTCTTTTAAGTCACGCCAAAGAGGAGAGAGAGAGAGTTTCTAGATATTTGGTGGAGGTGCCGGGTTGTGTTAAATTTAGTCTTTTTTTTTTTTTAAGTCACTCCAAAGAGAGAGAAAAGGATTTTCTAATATTTGGGGAGGTCCGGGTTTTTTAAATCTACGCTGTTTTTGTCATCAAAGAAGAGAGAGAGTTTCTGATATTTGGGGGAGGGCCCGGTTGTTTTAAACCAGTCTGTTTTTTTTTTAGTCCCCCAAAGAGAGAGGAGAGTTTCTAGATTTTTGGGGAGGTGCGGGTTGTGTTAATCTAGTTTTTTCCCTTTTTTTAATCACCCCCCAAAGAGAGAGAGAGGATTTTCTAGTATTTGTGGAGGTCCCGGGGTTGGGTTTTAAATTCGTCTTTTTTCTTTTAAGCACGCCAAAGAAAAAAAAGAGGATTTTCTAATATTTGGTGAGTGCCGGGTTTGTTAATCCGTCTGTTTTTTTTCAAGTCACGCCCCAAAGAGAGAGAGAGAGATTTTTAAAAATTTTTGGGGGAGGTCCGGGGGTTTTTAAATCCGTTTTTTTCTTTTAAAGTCACGTCAAAGAGAGAGAGAGGGGAGAGAGAGGAAGAGAGAGGGTTTCTAAAATTTTTGGGTGGAGGTGCCGGGTTGTGTTAAACCACGCTGTTTTTTTTGAAAGTCGCGTCCAAAGAGGAGAGAGAGAGGGGGAGAGAGAGAGAGGAAGAGAGAGATTTGAGATTGATTTAAACTTATTCAAACATTTGGGAAAAAAAGTACAAAATTTTACAATTTAACCAAATACAAAATATAAAATAATAAAGTAAAAATTTAGTGTGACGTAAACGAAATTCATGTACCATATAAAAAATTTGGCAATTGAAAATTTTTTTTTAAGTCACCTTGTGAAAAAATTTGTTGTTACAAAAAAAAAATTAATTTTTTAATTGAAATTTAAGTTAAATTAAACATAAAATTTAACCAAAGTTTACAAAAATAAAACAAAAAAAGTAAAAATTCTATGGGTCTTTTTCCCAAACGCACAAATTTTTCTGTGCCCCCAAGAGAGAGAGAGAGTTTCAAAGAATTGGGGGGGGTGTTGGGTTGTGAAAAATCTACGTCTGTTTTTTTTTAAAAGCCGCCCAAAGAGAGAGAGAGAGAGTTTTAGATATTGGTGGGGTCCCGGGTTTTGTTAAACCCACTTTGTTTCTTTTAAAGTCAGTCCAAAGAGAGAGAGAGGGGAGAGAGAGAGAGAAGAGAGATTTTAAATTTTTGGGGGGTGGGGGTTTGGTGTTAAATCTGCGTCTGTTTTCTTTTTAAGTCGTGTCTAAAGAGAGAGAGAGAGAGAGAGAGAGAGAGAGAGATGATAGAGAGGAGTTCTGAATTTGTTGGGGGTCCCGGGTTGTTTTAAATCTCGCTTTTTTCTTTTAAGTCGTTCTAAAGAGAGAGAGGGGGAGAGAGAGAGAGAGATTGAGATTGATTGAGGAGTTTGTTTAAAGGGTTTATTGTAAGGCGCGATTAAAGGGTAGGAAGCCTTTTTCCATACAACCTAATACACTAATAATAATAAAAAATAATAATAATAATAAAATGAAAATAAGGGCCAATAAAAATTTTTGGGAAGGAGCGACTTTTCGAGTGGGCAAAGACTAAATTTTCATGCCCCCCAAAATATTAGTCGGGTTTTTTTTTTTTTTTTTTTTTCCGCTGTTTGTTCGCTCGTTTCCGGCAAAGGGCATTGCGCGATAAAATTGGAGGGGACCTTCGTTTCTCTGAACTTAGAGGTGTATTGTTTTTGGGTACAATCGAAAAAATATTTCTCATGAATATCGTACTTTTACGATTTTTTCGATTTTTAGTGCGATATTTTCGGTGACATTTGGTCCGATTCTGACCAAACAAGTGGGCTACAATGTTCATATTTCACATGGACATTAAGGTTATATGGTGATGTAGTACATTTTGAAAGAAAAAGTGGAAAAAGTTAGCCAGAATTCATAGAAATAAAGGTTTTAATATAAGTTTTTCAATTTTTAGAGCGATATTTTCGTCCCATTCGGGCCGATTCTGACCAAACGGGTGGGGCTACAACGTTCAGATTTCACATGGACATTAAGGTTATGGTGATGTTGTACCTTTTTGAAAGAAAAAGTTGAAAAAGTTAGCCAGAATCTACAGAAATAAAGGTTTTAATATGAGTTTATTGAGGTTTATAAAACCAATCAACACGTAACAATAGAAAACTGACAACAATCACCTACAATGCATTCAAAAAGCACTTGCAAAGGAAAAGTGCAAACAAACGCAAAAAACGCAAACAACAAAATTACAAAAACGCTCATCCATCAAACGCGGCGGGACTTTAGCGTTTTCCTAGTAGATAATTTGAACACAAAGTAATTGGCCTGATGAAAATTACGCATAATTAACTGAAAACAAAAACTTTTGAAATTATGATAAACAATTTTACAAAATTTTAGCATATTTCTTCTCCGATTATCCATCGCTTTCTTACAGTTTCTTTACGTAAAAAAGAAGGCGTCCTCGAAAAAGTAAATGGAAACACAGGTAACCGGGGGATATTTTTTAATACGTAATTTATTTCTTATTTGGGTTTTTTTGGGGTTTTTTTGATATTATTATTGTTTGTACATTTAAAATTTAAAATAAAAAGGAATAGTGGCACTTTTAAAAGCATAGAAGTTTTTTAAAAAAATTTGTCTCTGATTTCAGACGAAGAGCTTCCCAAAGTTCGAATTGGGGGGTTTTTGAATGAGTGGTCAGGAGTTTAGTTCTGTGTATGAAAAAATGAGAGGGGGAAAAGAGAGAGAGAGAGAGAGGGGAGGAGAGAGAGAAGGAGAGAGAGTGAGAGAGAGAGAGAGAGAGTAGATGATAGATAGAAAAGGGGGCTTTATTGAAGGCGGGTTTAAAGGGCTAGTAAAGCACTTCCACCAACCTAATACAACTAATAATAATAATAATAAAAATGTAATAAAGGGCTTATGAGAATTATAGATTTTTGAACCAAAAAATGGCCTGATGAAAATTCAAAAATTAACTAAAAACATAAACTTTTTGAAATTATGATAAAAAATTTTACAAAATTTTAGCATCATTTCATTCCCCGCTTTCATCCACCTGTCATACGTTTCATTACAGTAACAAAGAAGGCGTCCTCGTAAAGTAATAGAGAACAAAGGTAACCGAGCATATTAATCGTAATTTTTTTCTTATTTGGGGTTTGGGTGTTTTGATAATTTTTGTTGTCATTTAAAAATTTGAATAATGGGAATAGGGCACTTTTAAAAGCATAGAAGTTTTTTTAAAATTTTTGTTCTTTTTAGAGGGAAGAGAAATTAAGTTCGAATAGCGGGGATTTTGAAGAGTGGTAAAGGGAGATTAGTTCGTGTAGGGAAAGAAGTTGTGTCCGGACCTAGACCTGTTTTAAAAACATGTGGTTGAGGAAGGAATTGAAAGTTAGAGGCGGATAAGAGGGTGACGATTTTTAAAAAGTATTTGTGAACTAGGCTAGGGTAAAGGGTTTCCGATCCTTTAATCTACCCCAAACCAACGTTTTAAAAAACCGGGGGTTATTGGTCAGATTTTTTTTCTTAATAAAAATCGTACACAGGAATTTTGTGCCCTTTGGAGACAAATACCCAGGTCCCGGTCAAGTCTTTTGGAAACAACGCCCAGTAATCGAAAGGGGGGAATTAAGAGTTTTGTATAGCATTTTTTTTTATTTTATCGGAAGAATTTTTTTAGTCTGTTTAATGAGTGAAGTGCAGATCGTTTTTTACAAACGGGTTTGACATGTTCCGCCCAAGTCAGGTCTTAGTCTAAAAGTCCTAGGTTCTGACTTGTTGTTAAAAGGGTATTTTTGTACCGTTTAAAAAAAACGTTGTCGTTTGTCGAGTGGTCAAATTTTTGCAAAAATTTTGTGGTACCTAAAAAAATGATTTGTGATTATTGGGGTTATTTGCAAAACGTTTTAGTGCCCACAAAGCAAGAGATTGCAGGCTTTTTTTTATCATTTCAATTGCTTGATTAATTAGTGAGGGAGAGACATGTTTAAATTTGCAGATCGTCGGATGGGGTGGTGATAGCAATAAATATGAATTTGAAATGTCGTTAATGTACAATGGAATAAAAAGGTCCAAAAAACACTTCCTGGGCACACCTGCCGTCACTGGTAGCCAATTGGGATTGATTGTCACCGGATAATGCACTGTTGCCTGCCGCGGAGATACGAATTCATCCATTGTAGTGTGGAAGGAAAAAAATTTAAAGTTTAAATTTTGCTTAAAAGAATGTCTATGTCAACGGAGTAAAAAGTTTGTAAAGTCAAGAAGTGTCGTTGGTAAGTTGTCTACTGCCATGTGAGTTCTCGTATCAGTTACTTTAATGAGGCTGTGGATTACTGTGTTAATCGGAAACCAGATTGGGGCTGTCTAGAATTTGTTTTTAATTTCAGAAAATTGTTTTTGACGGGGGAAATTTAATTCCGGGCTTTAGACGGGGCGGGTAGAATGCTAATTGGGCGGTAATCATTGGGTGTAGAAGGATTTGTCTTTTTGGGGAGGGGGCGGCCCAAAGCTTGTTTCACATATTAGGGTAGGCGTTAAGTAAGAGAAAATTTAAAATATGTGTAATATTGGCTCGTTTGGGATGGGGGGGGAGATTAATCAGAATTGAATAATTTTTAATCGGTATTTATCTTTTCCCTTGGATTTGATTTTATCCTTTTTATGGGTGAAAGGCCGTTTTTGGGGTAACATTTTTAAAGTGAAATGGGTCGTGGTTGGTTAGTTTGGTTGTCTTCGAGGTCTTTTAAGTGAATGTTTTTTGAAGGATCAATATTAAAGGGGGTTGTAGTAAAATGGGTTTTAATTGTATCATGGATTTCAAGTGGAGCTTTTTCTCTTTTTTTTTCCCAAATGCCCATTGTGCAGCCCTTTTTCCCCCTTTTTTTTAATGGGTGTTTTTGGGGCCCAATAATTATAAGTGTTCTCTTTTTTTTGTCAAATTTGTCTGGTTTGTCTTGTTTTTAATGTCCTTATGTCTCTTTGTTGTCGTCATAGGGTTTCGTTTTTACTATTTTAAGCGCGCACGTCTAGACATAAGTTTTTATTTCTGTGTTTTACCAAAGGTGAGGAGGCTTACTTACCCTAAAACCCCCTTAAGAGGGGCGTGTTTTTCGTAAAGTTGTAACAAAAAAAGTGTTGAACACGGTAGTTTATCGCAAAATTTGCAGTCAGAACATCCCAGGGCAAAGATATCGGTCTAATTTAAATTTTTCGTTCGATAAATTTCAAGGCCGACGGGAAAAATTTTGGTTTATGCTTTGGAGTTCATTGAGATATTTAAGATATATTAAATCGTGTGCGGAAATTTCCCCGGAAACGAGAGTTGGCCGTATTTAACACTTTGTCCGATTAATGTCACATAAATCAATCCCGATGAGAGGTTGACGTATGGGGTTTGGCCTAGGGGAGTACAGTTAAATTTCAGGGTTCGAATTAGTTTTTTTAAATTTTTTTGTATCGGTGTGATTGAATAACTGCAAAATTTTTTTTTTGAAGTCTCCCATCACGATTATGTGTTCATAATGTGCAATATAATTTAATAGGGCTGTTTTAAAATTTAGATAAAAAGCCGATTTTGGGGGGACGATATAGAGTGAAAAAGCATGTTTGGGGTTTTTAATTAATTCAAAAATGTATTCGGGCCTAGCGTTATATTGCTGGTGACGTTAATTTTAATTTAATGTGGAACGGACATAGGGACATACACCACCCCCTCGCCGCTTAGTGCGGTCGTTTGTATTAAACGGGATCCATCTAAATTTGACTAGACTAGAAGAAAGTGACGGTTTTAACCAGGCTCGCTTACGAGAATAACAGACATTATTTTCGTTGACAAAAGCCTCTAGTCCAGGCAGTGGGATCAGGGGGACGAAGCGTTCAATGCACCCCCTGAGAGAGACCTTGGGTGTCCCGCCAAAGGTTTTTTGAACAATCCCAGTCGAAGGAGAATGGGGAGGGGACATGGCGGAGAGAGAGAAGGGGCGTTTTTCTACGTCTGGTAACGTCATAAAATGTCATAAAATTTGAAGTGTTTTTTGGAATGGGGGGGGGTTTGGGGGGGGTGAAACTTTGGAATGCTCAGGTTTTTCCAACTATGATTTCGAATCTTTTTAAACAAAATTAAGTTTAAGGGGTAACAAAAACAATATAAAAAGCTACAATAATAATTATATTTATATAAAAGAATTTTCCCCATCGTTTATAAGTAATCGATTTATATCTTGGGAAACCCCCATTTTCCCATTCCTCTTCTTTGTTTAAATAAAAACGCACACACACAATAATGCACACTGAACAAAATTAGAAAACACAAGTAGGGGTTTTTAAAATTAAGGAAAAAAAAAAAAGGTTTTCTTTTCGAAATAATAATTTGGGAAAAAAAATGAAGGGAAAGCCCACATGAAAACGATTTTTCAATGCAACGGGGTTTTTTGGGGTTTTACACCCCTCGTATTTTTGGTGTGCGTTTTCGATGACGTCAGTCCGGGGTTGTCTGGACAAAGGGGCGACGATCCCCCCATCCGGGGCCAGACGCTCCCTTTTCCCGGGGATCTCCCTTTGGGGTGGGTAGAGTTTGACCCCACATTTGTGAGTGACTCCGTTTTAAGGAGCCTTTTTCGCCGCCGCCCCTTTAACGCCCAGATTTGCTCCCCGACGTATATCTGGAATTGATGATGATCGGGGAGGCGTCCCGACGACACGACCCCGCGGAGTTACGCCCGACAGGGCCCCGACGGTACGCGGTCGATGTCTAACGGGTACAGGCCCTGCCCAAAGTGTATGCAAAGTGGAGGACAGTGTGAGAAGGTCGAGAGAGAAGAGAGAAAGTATTGGTGGAGGTGTTTGTGTTAAAATTTAGGTTTTTTTTTTAAGCGTGTTTAAAAAGGGGAAAAAGAGAGAGAGAGAGAGAGAGAGAGAGAAAGCTATTTGGTGGAGGTGCTGGGTTGTGTTAAATCTGCGTCTGTTTTCTTTTTAAGTCGCGTCGAGAGAGAGAGAGAGAGAGGCGTCGAGAGAGAGAGAGAGAGAGAGAGAGAGAACTCTGATCTTTATAGCTATACGAGGCTAGCAGAGAAGTAGACACTTTATGCTCACCACTCCTGCACGTATATTTTTACATAGACATGATGGATATGTCAAGTGTGTGATTGAAATAAAAATTCGTTGGGATAAAACCGTTCTATTCGGTGGCAAAATCGATTTGTATCAAATAAAATGTGCTGTTTACCCAAGTCCAAATGTTCCAATGTCTCTCTGTTTTGTTTTGTGGTGGCTAAATCAATATTTAATGATAAAAAATTGACATTGTATGATCTGTATGTAGCTCAGGCGTAGCGCACGAGATTCTGGTTGAGGAGGTCACGGATTTGATACCTGCCACCGTCAATCCTGACTGAAGGTTTATTCCAAGGTTTCCTTCGGTCGATAATGCGAATACAAGGCATTGAATCCTCTTACATAGCCCTAGGACACACCTTCACAATTGTCCTTACTAAGCCCAAATACTTTAATCGCCATCCGGGCCCCGATTTATGTAAATTTTATCCCTGAATAGTGCATAGTTAGGTGGGATAAGCGTGGGACTGGGATAACTCCACGACTTATCCCGCGTTGCCCCGGGGATAAGAAAATACGTAAATATTGTTGGTTGGTTCGAGTTGGCCGACTTAACCCGCCTTATCCCGCTTTTGTCGGCTTATCCCGGGATAAACTGTATTAATCGTGGCCCCGGAGAGGGGCATGATGCATTGCACCCTGGGTAGGTTTCCCACGAGAAATTATTTACCTCTTCATTCTCCACTAACGATCCAAAAATGAAGGTGAATATTCTCGCTTGGAGGATTTCCACTGGTTCCGGGGACCCACGTTCCGCCCATGGTGCGACCATGAAGCTATAGGTAGGGATTCCATTCTTCACTAAATGATGCTAAATATGACGGTTTTATTATTTAGTAGCGAAATAAGGCAATAATCACGTTTTTCTGCTAAATTAGAGCAAAATTGGGAACTTTTCTCAATTATTCTTTATGTTTCATCTCCAAAATATGCAATTAATTTGGCAATGGGCATTAAAATTCACATTTCTGTTTTATGACAGTTGAAAATAATTTTGTCGTAGTTAACTTTATATGGTCTAAATATTTGTTGATGTGTAATGTGTTCATTTCGCTGAAGGGTAGTGATTACAGTGCTTATTTTTATGACAAAATATACTTTGAGTTTATATACTGATTTATACTGACTGATTTCTTAAAACGAAATGAGACATTTTATTTGCTGTTTCTCAGGGTCCGTAGCTATAGGTAAAGCCAGAGGACCGTCCATGATGGCATTACGTCTAAGATGGCCTAGATGGTACACTGTAGAGTTTCGTGCTTATAGTACCCGGCTATTAACAAGCTCGATGAGCATATTATTATAAATGTTCTGACGCTGAAACATCTTTGGTGGAGGCACCGTATTAAAAACTAACCTTATTTTGATCCTTCGCCTTCAATCAATACGAGTAATTATGTTGGATATGTTGTGTTTGTTTTATGGTGTAGTGCAGAGTGCTGTTCCTAGGGAAGTGGGTTAAGATATGTTGTGTTTGTTTTATGGTGTAGTGCAGAGGGAAGTGCCGCCCTGTAAACTAGATGCTTCAGGAAGTGGGTTAAGATATGTTGTGTTTGTTTTATGGTGTAGTGCAGAGTGCTGTCCTAGGGAAGTGCCCCAGTGTAAACTAGATGCTTCAGGAAGTGGGTTAAGATATGTTGTGTTTGTTTTATGGTGTAGTGCAGAGTGCTGTCCTAGGGAAGTGCCCCAGTGTAAACTAGATGCTTCAGGAAGTGGGTTAAGATATGTTGTGTTTGTTTTATGGTGTAGTGCAGAGTGCTGTTCCTATGGAAGTGGTGTAGTGCAGAGTGCTGTCCTAGGGAAGTGGTGTAGTGCAGAGGGAAGTGCCGCCCTGTAAACTAGATGCTTCAGGAAGTGGGTTAAGATATGTTGTGTTTGTTTTATGGTGTAGTGCAGAGTGCTGTCCTAGGGAAGTGCCCCGGTGTAAACTAGATGCTTCAGGAAGTAGGTTCATGGGTAAACTCTAAACATAAAACCGAGCACTTGATGTGTACAGTACACACCATAGCGCCAGAGCGCGCCCGTGAACTTAACGACCATGACTCCATCCACACTTGTTGCACTTACACTTGTTGACCTGACGCCCCTCTAGGTTGTAGTGTTGTGTAGTCTAGTTAGTGGTGGACTAATTAACACGCGAACCTCAGCAAGTGTCTGTATTTCAACCCGGGCCTGATACAGAACATCCCCAAGCTAAGCGTATTGATCTTTCGTTAGTGGGTCGTTGTTCTTCACAATGTTTAGTGAAACATAAATATCACTCTGAGCCGACTAATGAAGTTATAGGCCCAGATAAACAACCATAGTTCCCGAGCGGCGCCACAACCAGCGGAATATCAGTAGAAATAAGTATTGATTATAGTCGCCTCTTCTCTTATCAGGTCGCGATTCATCTCCGAGCCGACGCTACACGGAAACTCCGCCTTGTCGTGTTGATTAATTAATTAACGTCAATGAGGTTGCTTGCATTATTTACATCCAACTAGGGGATCGTCTGTTGGGTGACCGACCACGAACCTATAGTGACCACTTGTTTGCTTTGAATCAGCATAGGTTACAAAACGCACTATAAAGAGGAGTGTTCACTATAACACCAGTGGCGGATCTAGCCCTTGATTGGGGGGAGGGCCATCTCCCTACCACCCCCCCCCCTGAATCCGCCACTGTATTACACTTGCAATCTGATCTGTGACCTGAGATCTGGACAGGTCGTATGGAATATTATACACGATTTTACAAGTAACATTCACTAATCCGGCATCAAGAGTCAAGCCCATACATAATACAACTGTATACGAATTGGAGCGAAGTTTTTATAAAAATAAAAATATGAATAACAAAAGCCCCGTCTGGTCCCGGGGTAGAATTTGGCCCAGAGCAATGTTCAAAAGAACTAAGTCATCTCGCAAACATCAGCTAATAAGTAGGGAGTAACTAGAGGCGAGCTCTGGCATTCGTCGTCGTCGTCGTGGTGGACCCTCCGCCCTCCCCGACAACGACGACAATGACAACACGAATGATGACAAAGACGATGTCGACCATGACGTGAGAACCCCCCTTTCCACCCGTACCCGTGGCTGGTTCTGACCAGCATGGGAATATCCTCCTAACATCCCCTAGGCTAGAGTAGCGCCTAATGCCCTAACAGTTGGCGCACCCTTAAACCAAATAAACAAAAATATAAAATAGATAACAATATAAAAGGTAAGTTGTTTTAGGGGGTTGAATGGTGTAAACAATGTTGTAATTTGTAATTCAAACAGTTTCGTTGGATTTGTGTGAATGGTTGACTAGCTGGGATCTAGGACAAGTGTATGAGGTCATTGGGGGAGGGGGGGTCATGGGCGGGGGGGGGGTCCAATGGGTATTTATTATTTAATAATATAGATTTAAACGCGTATTAAACTAATTACTATTCGCTAGGTTGACTAACATCACAGTTGTTCAAAACATAGAACAGCTGTTGTCAAGGAAGTAGAAATGAGGAGCATTGCCACCCTTTGTAAACATGAATTTACATAAACGCCAACAAAATTAATTGATTTCACGATTCTGCAATATGTTCAAAAGACCAAAATCGATAAATTTCGTGAATTGTTTCTCTCTGAATAACAATAAGGTAGGTATTGATGATCTACGAGTGTCAGCCTTGGTTGTAGACAACTATGCATCAGGTTCACGTAGGAATACAGCATGTGTGTAATTCAGAAGGTCCTTATGTAGTTTGACTGGGGTCGAACCAGTGAACTAGCTAAACAGTCTCTGTGTCGCCAGCTGTTGTGGAGATGTCACCCCCCCCTCAATGTTCGGTACAACATGGCGTGCAGCAACATGTACCTCGTATCTCAGTACGTGCGTAGTAGGCCTACCTAGCTAGCTACAGAGACTTACGTGTGGGCGTCCTGTCCAGCGGCTGCTCCACTAGTGGCAAACTGTTGCCTCTGCTCGCGACGCATCGACCGAGCTGGCGTCGCGACGCTGATATGACCCCCCGCCTGGCGGGACACGAGGGAAACGTCGCCGATCGATTACCCTC
Organism: Sweltsa coloradensis; assembly: GCA_024449915.1. NCBI lineage: Eukaryota > Metazoa > Arthropoda > Insecta > Plecoptera > Chloroperlidae > Sweltsa > Sweltsa coloradensis. The sequence continues at coordinate 401,719 of JAMZAV010000679.1, read as the reverse complement.
GTTGCTTCAACAAGTAGGCGTAGCTCGTTTCCACCCGTGACCTTTGCTTTGTTTGCTCCGTTTTTAGCAACTTTCTATTTGTTCGGCTGATTGGCATCAGATTGTTTGGAATTTTGCACAAATGTCAAGGAAGTGGAACCATAGGGCTCTACAGTGGCACATTCTGAAATATGTACGATAAAAGTGCATTCTACTCAGTCAGTCCGTACACAACATCACCCAAGTTAATCACAAATTCAATGTTCTGTTATTATGCCATACCTTCTTCGCAAAAATCTTGATTGTATTTCCATACAGTATAATTTAATCAATTCAGTTTCTCACCTCTACGATAACGGTTCTTTTCAATTCTATTTAGTTGTCTTGCACTTTTCATTGTCAGTATAATAATTCTAGTTGATGTTCAATCTCATACAAAGTATGTTACAAAATTAATGTTTATTATCTCTTTTGCACAAGAAAATTAGTATTAGCATTAGTATAAACTTGAAATGTCGTCATTCTACCATATTATGTTTTTATTATTTATTCATTGTCTACTTTTAGGTAAATATACTTCTTAGAGAGGGTTGAATAACATAGTAGTTTCACATCATAATTGTATTACACGTATAAATTAGCAATGTAAAACAAAAAAATATAGTATTGCATTATGTATTAATAACTCTAGTAAATAGTTTCAGTACCATGTAAGTTAACTCATGCACTTTTTCCTATGTCTATATATTTAGTTTTACATTAGTATTGCATCAACGTTTTCTGGAATGTATTCTGTTGTTGGATAACGCATAAATAAATAAATAAAAAAAAAAAAAAAAAAATAAATAAATAAATAAATAAAAAAAATATGGTTTTAGGTGAACGCTACAAAAATGATTTTTACAATTTCCGAAATTGAACATTTTCTTGAAATTGTTTCTGTCTGACAAACAATATTGAAAGTCTACGACTTCCTTCCTTGACAATTTGTAAAGTTGCATATACATAGGCTTCTTGGCCGACCGAACAGCTATTTACTAGGCGTCAAATGAAATGTGCCCTGGTCCCTCCATCTTCCAGCAAAGCTAAACTGTTCATATAACATTAATAATTTTTCGTGGGAAGCCTGCCCAGGGTGCAATGTATGCCCCCCGGTCTTAACTTTAGTTATATTGCGGATAGGACAATTATTGTGAAGGGATGTCCGAGGGCTGTTTAAGAGGACTTAATCCTTTTCATTCGCATGAACGACTGATGAAAACCTCGAACAAACTTCAGTCAGGATTGACGGTCTCGGCGGGATTCTAACCCAGGACCTCCCGAATCAGAGTCGCGAGCGAAGCAATTATTAAGTTCACATTCCCTCTCATAGCCATTGATCGTTCCCTCTGACAGCAAACAGCATCAATTATTTATAAAGTGATCTCCTGAGTAAAATTCGCTTATGCCCATCTGACACTTACTTCAAATCAAACAGCTGTTTACCCGCTTCACGCGAGATCCTATCCGACGGCTCCCCAAATAATTTAACTTCTGATCATAAATATCAATATTTACACTGTAATAATAATATTCAATCAATTATGTGTGCTTCACCATTGTTATTTTTTTTTTACATATTATCTAAATTTTAGTTCCTCGATGGGTCACCGAAAAGGCAGGTCGTACCCCTGGGGACAAAGGTAGTAATCCTGTAAGGGAGTGGTGGTTGTTCTTCTTCTTGAAAACACAATTTGTAAGATTTTGAAACTAAAAACATATTTAATATTTAAATTTAGGAAATATTGATTATAGAAAAACTGGTACGATTACATTTGCTTGTAAGCAGTGGCGGAACTAGGCGCCCATTTTAGTGGCCCCGTTAAAAAAATACTTGGGAAAAAACAACACAGTATTTCACATTGTTTGGAAATATTGTATTTGTTTTCGTTGCTAAAATGACCGTTTGTGAATCTGGCGGTTTAAAGGTGAAATCTAGTGGATATTTAGAAATTTTTAGCGTCCATAACACAACACACAAAAACTACATTATTTTGGTATTGCATTCAGCCCACAACTTTTTTCTAAAACGCACCAAACGAACTCTATTTTAAAAAATTTCGCCTGCGGCGCTATTGTTGCCCCCCCCCCCCCCCTCCCAAACTCCCCGTATACATATACGCCCCAATACAACACATGAGCCTATGTGTGTGTGTATCTGTTAGGGGGGCCTCCATATAAATTTTGCGGACGGGCCAATGAAACGAAGTTCCGCCACTGCTTGTAAGTTGTAGCTTGTAAGAAACTTGTATCTAGACTGTCGTCGATGCAAGGCGGTCAGCTCCACGTGTTGCGGTGCTTAGCAAAGCTTGCAGATCTCACGGACTGGGATGCTGAGCTTGCTAAGTTGCAATCCTACGTGTAACGTGTCGGGAACTCGAATCCACGGGGAAAATATGAAGATCACTGCTAGAGCTTGTTGAGTTGTTGAATATGTAAACTAAGTCGGGGTCGGGGCTGTATTACAATCTTTTGTCACTTAATTTAGCTATATATGTACTATTCGCCGTCTCTTGAAAGCTATATTTGTACACCTGTCAGGGGGAATAAATAACTAGGAATATCAGCGTGAGTGACCCAGTGGCCCGAGCCTACTTGGTACAGCAACGCTATACGTGGAGGACCCGGGCTCGATCCCAGGTCAGGACACATCTCTTCGAACTTATGACCAAACGACTAAACCCATCGTTTGGGCCGACGGGCTCACAAGCATGGATGAACTATTTTTATTTTGTTTGGTATGCGTTTTGTGTACCGATATAATATATAGGGTCATAACCATCACGTTTATGTCCGTCCTGTGCGTGTGTCACGTCTCACAATGAAAACCGTACATGACTTCCGATTAACATGTGTTTTTTGTTGCCATTGCTTAGTGCAGCGGTTCTCAACCACTGTGTGTGTCGCGATCAGTTGTGAGGTGTGTCGCAAGTATCTTGTTTATTTATTGATATATTGAAGTCTATTCATGTACGCCACTAACATGAACGCTATACCGCCAAAGTTCTAGGGGTAAATAGAAAGTGAGACCGAAATTTCGAGTCGAGTGGTACTCGAAATCAATTTTAAAAAAACATGATTTAGGTGGCGGTGCCGGGTAGCCTACAGCAAATTCGTCCCAATTCTTTTAGATATGGTGGAGGTGCCGGGTCGCGCGCGCGTGTTTAAAACGTAAATATCGCTACGCATTTTTGGTGCTACCTTACCAATCTTGCCTTTCAAACAAACTAATGTTGTGGACATCAGCAATAAAGAAAGACGATATATGTCAATTTTTCCAGCTGCAATGAATGCATCAAGTATAAGCTGGATATAAAATCTAAAGATCAGTTCAAGAAAGATATATTCAACACTTGACCTGTCTTCAGGTGGGTTTGGAAATACTTTACTTCCATTTCAAAAAAGGAATAGAATGGGTTTTTCTACATTTGCAGTTTTAAGTGAGCACATAAACGTGTCATACCTAGCATATATCCAGAAAAAGAATAGTTGATTGAATTTACTTCAGATACAGCTCTAAAATCAAGATTTCAAGACATCCCATTTTGTTAACAAGGCTTAGTGTGTTTTACTTCCCTTCTCCACTTCATACCTGCGTTAGGCAGTTTTTTCAACTTTTAAAACAATCAAGTCAAAGAACAGATCGAGACTCCTTGATGTTGATAGTGAGATGCGCTTCAGTTTGTCTTCCTTTATTATTATTTCGATGAAATGTGGGTACACCCACGTAGGTGTGTCGCGTACGGGAACGTACTCAGTCATGTGTGTCACAGCGGAAAAAAGGTTGAGAACCGCTGGCTTAGTGTTTTGTGACCGTGGGAGTTGAATATTTCTTCAATCGGCGCCTCCACCAACACGTGATTATTCTGGAAGGTGGTGTTGATATTTATTTCACTCCTCAACAAAGAGTCATCATTGATTTCCTTCCTCTCTGTTTATGTATTTAGACAATTAAATAAATTAGTATTTATTTGGAGTCTACCCACTCAGTCACCTAACTGTATTTTAGTGCGGGGACATTAAATTTAAAGCCGACCAAGCCAACCCTGCAGGCGCCGACACCATCGACGAGCGAACAATGACCAACTAGAGACCGGCATTAGGAAATACCGATCAATGAAGCTGGACACGATTTCACCTGCAGATAGTGCCAGAATCAACAAGGCTAATTCGGAACAACCTACTGTATTTATGTATAGTGCAAAATATGAATGGAACCCAAAATATTGTTATAAATTGTAAATAAATAAATTGTATTTAGAGTCTACCCACTCAGCTATATAGGCCTAACTGATTTTCAGTGAAGGACAGTAAATTAAAGCGACCAAGCCAACCCTGCAGACACCGACGATATCGACGAGTGAGCGATAACCAACCAAAGATCGATATTTTTAATAGGAAATATAGCAATCAGTGGTATGGACAGTGCGAACACCCAAGGATCAACGCCAGAATCAACAAGGCCGATTCAGAACAACTCTGAATTTATTATTATGTGCTTCGTTGCTAGGACGGTTCCAAAGTCACCGTTTACAAACTCCTAAGACAAGAACTGATGGACTTAAGTCCAAATCAGAAGTTAATAAACTTGTGACTTTGACGGGAATCGAACCTGGACCTTCTACATTGGGAAGTGGGGCTATACCACAATGCCAACGAGCCACACAACAAACCAACGAGCCTTCATCTTTTCTTCTATTTGTTTCTTTCTTCTTGGTTGTTCTATTTGTTCTCAATGAAAAAATATGATTTTTTAAAACTATAGAATGTTAAAAAAATTATTTTATCTTTTAGGGGAAAATGGCTAATTTAGAATGCTTTTTATATCAACGTTTAAAAAAAATCAAAATTTGAGTTTATTTTAAAAAAATATGATTTTTTTTTGCAATATTCAATTCTTTCACATATGAATCTACTACAGGCGAACAAAATATCCAGTACATTCCAGAATTTTGTGTTTTCATACACAATATGATCTTTGATACATTCCCAAAATAGAAGAGGTCGTCGGTTGGACAACAACCACTTCTGAGACTGGCATATTGTTGATTATTTAGTATTAGCATGGCATGCATTCATTGCATTGCGTCCTGGGCAGATTTCCCACAATTTTTAAAATGTGTTAGCTGTCATTGAGAAAATAAGGCCAATCGGCCTGTCAGTAGTAGAATTATTATGGTAACTCATAGTGGAACATGAGCTAAAGAAGAATGTTTTATATTCCTCAGCTGCCATTATTGATTGGAGGTCGAACAATTAACACACGTTGACAGCCAGGCCTATATCTATCTCTGCAACGGAGATTACCAACAGATATGTTAATATGTCACCCAACACTTCTTCCTCGCGGCTTTGAGTGCAGACGAGTTACGTGTAAACAGGCTCGGCAGCACAGCATGCGAGATATGCAGGCCAACCCGCCGCAACAGTTTGGGTTCGGAACTTTTTCAACTTTTCTAACATGTACAATTTTACTAGTGGTATTAATTTTTAATGAATATGTTTTGCTTTTGTTGAATACTGTATTTATGTATGTATTGGCCTCAGGTATATTTAGCCTAAAATCAAATTTAAAAAGTGGGGTGTGACCATTATGTGAAGTCATTTGTCAATAGTTTTAAATGTTAGGTACCGGTACTCTTTAAAATTTGAGTTGTCAAAATAAGGGTGCAGCCATTACTCGAAGGGGGCCTATAAATCTAATCGATTGAATACGTAATGTGAAAGTGTTCTTTGTACTTTATATCCTTCACCTCCACTCCAACCCCCCCCCCCCTTCTTCATATCTCCCTGCGCATGATCTGCTTCGCTCCGTAACTTTACAAGCCCTTAAAATAACACAATTTCGGGAAACTGCCGGCATGTGTATTAAGTCCGGAATACATTATTTATATTTTATATATGCAAGGATTTAAGGATAAAAGGCTGAACCAGATTCTATATTTTTTTTTTATCAAACACCAAAAACATGTTATGGACATTGTTCTCGCGCAGAGCAGCTAAGGGTAACAATGCAAGATCGTTTTCAATCGGGGGCACACTTTGGTGATCTGCTTCACCCCCTTTGCCAACAGCACGTGGCATTATTATTATTACTAGGAAAACGCTTTAGTCCCGCCGCGTTGATGGTCGAGCTTTTTTGTAAGTTTTTAGTTTGCGTAGGACCACTTTTCCTTTGCAAGTGCTTTTTGAATGCATTGTAGGTGATGGTTGTCAAGTCTCTATTATTACTTGTTAATTGTTATTATGAACCTCAAAAAACTCATATTAAAACCTTTATTCTATGGATTATGGCTAACTTTTTCTACTTTTTCTTTCAAAAAGCAATACATAACCATTACCTTAATGTACATGTAAAATATGAACGTTGTAGAACCACCCGTTTGGTCAGAATCGGCCCTAATGTCACGAAAATATCGCACTAAAAATCGAAAAAAAATCGTAAAAGTACGATATTCATGAGAAATATTTCTTCGATTGTAGGCTACCCAAAAACAATACACCTCTAAGTTCAGAGATTTCGAAGGTCCCCTCAAATTTTCATCAAGATTGCATATGCCGTTTTCCCAGTAGAGAGCGAACAAACATACAAAAAAACAAACAAAAAACAAACAGCCGAGCTAAATTTTTTGGGGGTTAGTGAAATTGAAGTCTTTGCTTCCCTCATCCAATTATTTTTCTTCAATACGTCTGGATTACAAAATACGTACATATTGCTGGTGGCAAGAGTAGAGCAAGGCCCCATAACACAATGTGCCTTACCACCACCCAAGTGTTCACCCACTCAAGTACCGACCACGGCTGATGGCTGGTCTTGTGTGGCTCGTTGGTCTTGTGTGGCTCGTTGGTCTTGTGTGTGGCTCGTTGGTCTTGTGTGTGGCTCGTTGGTCTTGTTGTGTGGCTCGTTGGTCTTGTGGTTAGCGTATCTGCTTCCAATGCAGAAGGTCCAGGGTTCGATTCCCGCTTAAGTCAGAAGTTTTTTAACTTCTGATTTGGACTTAAGTCCATCAGTTCTTGTCTTAGGAGTTTGTAAACGGTGACTTTGGAGCCGTCCTAGCAACGAAGCACATAATAAATTTCAGAGTTGTTCTGAATCGGCCTTGTTGATTCTGGCGTTGATTCGCGGGTGTTCGCACTGTCCATACCACTGATTGCTATATTTCCTATTAAAAATATCGATCTTTGGTTGGTTATCGCTCACTCGTCGATTGCGTCGGGGCCTGCAGGGTTGGCTTGGTCGCTTTGATTTAAAGTCCCCACTGAAAATCAGTTATATAACTGAGTGGGCAGACTCTAAATAAAATTTATTTATTTATTTATTTATTTAACTTCAGTGATCTATTGAGAACTGGTGGATTCAACATGGCTTGGCCAATGGTAGTGTACATCTAAATTCTATTTTGTAGTTTTATAAAGTTAGCAGGCCCCTGGATCGAGGGTTGACAACAAAAATCGATGTGTATATACTTGGGAACAGGTAATAAAATAAATCATGACATCAAAATGGTAAAAAAAAAAAAAAAAATTGAATTAAAAAAAAATCAAAACAAATCTTGAAACTTTCTCGATTTGCTGGAATGTGGGAGACCCATGGTTCGAATCCCGGTTGGGGCGGACTTTTTTAATTTCTGAATTGTAGTAAATAATAAAAATCTTGAAAAATTACAAAATAAATCCAAAATAATAATAGTATATCACTGCGCTATGTTTCAACATCATTTAGTCGGGTAAAGCGAGTGTATCCACCAATGATCTTGGGCATCACCGAATCAGCACCGGCCTGCCAAGCTCGGCACCTCTTCCTCATTCTCTTGCAAAACTAGCTATTTCCACTTTCTTTTTCCCTGTCCTCCCAGTCTTTCACTCTCTTCAACCACTATCCAATCCTCTCCTCCTCCACATCCGTCTGTACTTGGTCTTGCCATTCGAAAATCCAAAACTGATGACAACATGCATGCAGAATTTGCTTCTTGCGTGGCCCTACCACATGTTTGGTTATGTTTGTGTTGTGAGTTTTGTTTGCATGTAGTTAGCTGATTTCTAGTGGCCACCATCCGCCTGATGAGTCCCAGAAGGACGACACGCGTCGTGGATTAAGGTAACAACTTTAAATTAGCTGCAGTTGTCATCAGCAGGTGAAAAGTTTTGTCGCCCCCAGCCCTTCAGGCTGGGATTTATGTTCTCTATACTTTCCCAACCTGTCAACCCTTCTCAAATCTAAAATGATAAAAAAATCATAACATTAACAATGTAGATAACGAGAATCTTTATAAAATCAGTGTAGACCAAATGCATACTTGGGGAAGTTCCTTTTGAAAAAGAACTTTTAAAGATTGGTACTTCTTCGGTTGGGGGGGTCCAACTTTAATACTGTAACGGAAAGGATTTCGGGTGTGCTCTTATAAAAAATATCCTAGAACTAGCGCGGCAGGTAACTAGGCGGAAAGGTCGACTGACCTAACGTCAGTAGTTTTGTAACGGAAAGGATTTTGGGTGCATTTGTTTTCATTGAAAAAAACAAGTGTTGAAAAGTTGGACCCCCCAACCGAAGAAGTTCCTAAAGATTCAGTTCATCAATTAAAAAAAGAACTTTTATAAAATTCAAGATCCTTTTTATTTCAAGTTTGTTTAATGCGACTGCAGTCGTGCAACTTGCAAGCATGTGTTAGTTAGTATCTATGTGTACGGCTGTCAAAGAGCACGGAGAGCGGTAGGATCATGAAAAAAAAAATACATACCTTTATGATATGAAAATTATAAATTATAAGTACCGGTACTAATTGCAAGGTTGCTTGCTAACAAATACTGAAAAGTGGTGCTAAGTAAAAAATTGACTACTTAATTGTAACTGGAACGTTTTAAGGAACTTTCTAAAACATTCCTTGAAAATATGAACTTGTCACTTAAAAGTTCCTCAACACTCAAAGGGGTCAAGTTCCTTAAAAAGTTCCGGGAAAATGGAACTTGTTCTTTTAGAAAGCTCCTTCTCAAAGTATGACCAAATGGCCTAGTTGTCAGCCCCCTGCCCTGGACCATGAAATGCACTAGAAACTATATTCCCATTGTCATGATGACAAGCAAGTGATGTCCTAGGTTTAAGTTCCGGCTAAACCAACATGTAAGTCCAAGTTGTAGCAATGTTCCGATGACAAAATATAGTATGCGAGGTAACATTTCATTTAACACTCCGTACTATCCAAAGTTCGTTTGATTTTATTATGTTTGCCTCAACCACTCAAACAGCCACTTGCATTTCTGACATTTTTAGGAAACTTTCATGCAAAATAAATACATTATCATTAGAGTTACATGTATATATATATAGTATATATTGTATTTTCAAGTGTAATTTTGTAGCAGCATTTATCTTTCGGGACAGCGTGTGCAGATACTAGCTGAAAAACCCCCAACTCGGGTAGGAGTAAACAGGGTCGAATTATCATCGCCTACTAGCAGTCGCGTGCGCTTGGCTGCGGGCGAACGACCGTCGCCCTAGAATTTTGGCCACCTTAAAAAACTTGTGTGCAAGTTATTTCACATTTTTATTTTGAAATTGACATTAAGGTTGAATTAATATCAACTGACTAAAAATGTGTATAAACAAATTATAAATACCATAGAAAATAAAATAACACAGGTAAAATATAATTCTATGATCGACCAACACGAATGAAACCTGGAAGAAAATGTCGCCAATGGACCAAAATTGCTCATCCATTAAAACGAGTCCTATAGCTTGTGAACCGAACTCGGCCAGCATCCAGCGTTGTTATTGCAGTTTAACTTTAAAGACCTTGTTCATTAATTTGAGGAAATCAAAAACAAAACATGAAATTCACAAATTTTTATATAGTTTGGGATTTATTTTTGTTTTTATTTTATAGAATTTTGGGAAATTGTAACGTATATTATGTAACCTCAAAATAAAGAACTTCAAGTAAGTTTAGTAATTCTGCCACGAACTACCAAATTGTTAAATCCCAAACATTCAAGGAATCGCTCTTAAATATTCGCGACACAAAGATGACGCAGATAACAATGTTTGTGTTTGTTTAAGTTACCAGCACCAGAGTCGATAAAGAAGTTTCCCCGTTGGGGAGGTCCCCCAACTCCCACAGTCAAAACAGAATCTAACGTTCTGCGCGCCGATGGCGGCTGAAATGTGTAACTTCTAAAGAATCGCACGCTAAATACGGTCAGTAGATTATCGATGTGCAGCAACGCTGCAATTACCAAATGACAGACGAAACGTCAAACTTTAATATTATATCAATCATATTAGCCCGGGGCCCTAGCCTTTTAAAACGATTTACATTTGATTTATTTTGAATTATAAATAAAGTGTTGCACAGGCATCATAGACATTTTTGTGCAAAGGCCCAAGGCCACAATACAGTTTTCAGACATAAGTACGCCCTTAGAATTCAAATTGAAACCTTGAGCAATCCTGATTGTCGGCCTAGGTCCTAGGCTTAGGTCTACTACATCAGAAATATCCTCATCAATAAAGATAGTTTGCTTTATGCCAAAACATTCGCCAACATTCGATCGTACTATTTAGTATTTTGACGTTTCACCAAAGATTAGTCATGTCTGGTTGCACGATATTTGTCCTCAACGACTCTTCTAGTAGAAAAGTGAAGTACTAGTTTTATTGAAGTAGTTCCATCAACAATCGCACAGAGGTCCAGCGTCTAAAACCCGACTTTTTATTTAACCCAAGCCGGTATGTATAGGGAGTTGGAGGAACTCCCCAACGAGGAAACTTCTTTATCGACTCTGCCAGCGCCAACACCAGTAGCACTGTATGGCCATCATGTCAACAAAGATCGTAAAGGCAAGCCACATTATCCAAAAGCCTCGTGGTAAAGAAGAAGGCGCGCGTCTAGCTAGTACTGCTGGGGTATACGCTGGTAGCTAAAACAAACTCAAGGCTGCCCCCATTATCCGCTAGATCGCATAGATGTTCTATTGCGTTGGCGTTTTCCTAGTTTAAACTTAGCTATTAAATTGCTGTAGTTGGGCTTTGGCACCTTTAAGACAATGACACAAGTTTTGTTTAGTACGTAAATGCTTTTAAAACCAAGTATCATTTACGGCCAGTCCACTACACAGAGCTACTAAATTCTTGCAACTAGCCGAGATAGTACCAGGGCCTACACCGAACAGTATTTTAACAAACCGGATAAACGTTTAAGAAACCGGTGATAATGATGACCGCGCTGTATACGGGAAGTTTAGTAATGGCCGAGCGGGTTGCACCGAGGGTGGGGGGGACGCGGCTGCCAAAGAAGCTGACTAGTGAGCAACTGCCAGCCGAATGCAGACTACTTGGGGCGCCGCGCGACCTCGAGGCCAAGCGCACAGTGGCAGGGAACACAAGAATGTGCCTTGTGTTGCACGGGAAAGCCGGTTTCCGATTATTCGATGTAGGCCCTAGATAGTATTTTGACTTTTTGATCAAAACTACCAGTATCCCAGAGTTGCCAGGTTTGTGGGAACCCAGGAATTCCTACCGTGTAAGTTGAGTGTTCAACGTACGTTTCACTATCACTACAAAGCATTTAGTGTACGGCCTATATTCAAACAGCAAGCATTGCTGTCCTTCAGAATGCTACCTAACCTACTCGATTTGTTGGGTAAACTGAAAATCCACGGTACATTATGCAGAAATAATTATAAAACAGGTTGCAAGTAAGTACGTAGACTAGAGCAAGTAAGTATGTAGACTAGAAGAAGTAACCAATACGTCCGTACAGGCGCTAGCGGAACAAATTGAAGCGTCAATCTGACCTAGATTCAAGATGGCGATTTGGTCAATTTATGCTTGGCATAATGTTTTAAATGTAATTTAAGTATTTTTCTGGATTGTTTTGTTTTGATATAATTGACATGCCAGTGGACCAATGACTGGGGATCTAGCCTACTATAGATGTTAAATATCATTGGTTACACAGCCATAATAATGACAGGATGTACGGAAGGAAGTAAGGTCAAAGTCAGTTTTGTATAGAAAACAATATTTATTAAAATACACAGTAATAATGTGAAATGTAGTCAACTATTATTAAGGTGAGATTGATAGTACAATAATGAGTCAATGACATGGAACTTAGTTTACAGCATTAATATATTTTGTCCAAATGCATAAGTGGAGCTGCGTACTCGCACCCAAGTTAACAATAGTAGGCAGGTGTGTAACGTATTATTATATAGCACATGCCACTAGTCATTTTCAAACACAGATTACTAAGCTTACGGTACGTACATGAAATTAAAACTAACTTATTAACTAATTGATCTTTCTCATTCACACACTTATCGTCGCTAAACTGCCTACTCAGTAGATGGGAATAATACATTTTTTCTTCATTTTTAAGCTCCAACTGAAAATAAAAACATGGATTAATAAGTATGAACTATGAATGCATTACCCACACAAAAAATCACTCACGGCAGTAAAAAAAAGCAGGGCGGACTCTGGGGAGAACACTTGCAGCACAATGATATCATTTACCCTAAAATTAGCAATATTTATTGGTTAAGCTCAGTTGACCTAGGTAGGTGGCCGGCTGCCTGCCTGCAGATACGAGTCGGAGCTACGTGCAGCAAGTCCAGTGGCGCCCCGCCAGTGATATCAGTGGTGCAGCGAAAATACTTACTATTGCCTTCTAAAACGTATGCAAATTAATTTAGGTGTTAAAACGTTGTAACTTGTAACATGAATTATATTGGGAAGGGAGTAAAAAGTAAGGTGTTGTTATAGCGGGAAAGTCGTTACGGGAAACGTTTAACCAAGTATTTAATTAGTAATATTGAAATTTGAAACATAGGGATGTTGGTTGGGAATCAATAAAAACAACATTAATTCGGGAAAAACCTTACATTGGGAAACGTTTTACAAGTTTTTTTTTATTGTAGCCTATGCCCTAATTCTATGCTATAGGTCTTGGCCGCATTTTTTCCGAATAAGTTATCTTGTAGGCCTAAGAATAATACATTCTCCACCATAAGAAATCACTCATTAAAAGCCACTAACTATTAATTACCGGTAGGCCCTAGTTAACTTCATTAAATGTTTATACTCACTGAAGACAGGCATCACAACATGAATGAAGTAAAAGGTAAGTCTGGTACTGTTCTTATCGGCCTTCAACTGTGAAAGAGAAAAAAACATTTAATTAGTTCTTACGTGCATTGCACTGATTTAAATCATCAACCACACAAAAGTAACAATCACAAACTGCTAGTTATAGAGGATATCTATCCTATCTGTATACAGAACCAATCAATAATACATTTTAGCAAGCAACAATTACAAAATAACTGCAGTTGTAATTAGTATTCATTATTTATTTTATTGGCAGTGTCATTGTCAATGATGCTTAATTTAACACTCGTTAACATTTACCCCAACTGAGGATCAAATGTAGCACCTCCAACTGACGCACAAATGTGATTCAAACTGCTATGTGCTCAAGGTAGCTCAACTGCCAATAGCATTGGTGACTGTATAACACCGGAGGTTCTGTGCTTGAACTACAGTCAAAGCATATCTTTAATGGAAATAGCTACTTACAAAACAACTTTTTATTATTGAGCGGTAGGCGAGGCCTATTTGTAGCTTTGAAAATTGAAATACATGCACAAATGTTTAATTTTGGGGCAAGTGCGAGTGTATGCATTGCTATGAGAACTTACTGTAAGATGACAGGTCAATTTCATCGGGTAGCTCTGTGATGTTCACATCGAATCGGTCTTGTACCTCATTCAAGATCTTGGCGTCCCCTTCCTCGCTCACAAGTGTAATGGCCAAACCCTGCAAAGAGCGCACATATCAACCAATGTTACCCGCAATATTTGCAGAAAGCACCTCAACTGTGGACGGCACCACAACACTGAGTGTAATGGCCAAACCCTGCAAAGAGCGCACATATCAACCAATGTTACTCGCAATATTTGCAGCAAGCACCTCAACTGTGGACGGCACCACAACCACTAACTAACTAACTAACCGGTACTAACTTTCTGAATACAACGCGGTCAGCATTATGCGAGTTTGTCGTGAGAACTGTTTAGTGCAGCGGCGGGGGGCATATACACACAAAATCTTGCAGAGCAAAAACCGGTTCATAAACGGTTATCCGGTTCGTAAAAATACTATTCGGTGTAGGCCCTAATCCCTAGTAAATACAGTTATTATATTGTAGGACTTAGGTCACTAGCTATACTGAATCAGTGAGAAGTGCATTGGGTATTAATATGCAGGTAACATTATTTTATAGGCGACATTATTAACATGTTAAAATATGGTTTTCAGTTTACAGGTACAAATTTAAAAACAAAAAGTGGATGGTGGAGGTGCCAGTCCAGAAGTGAAGTTACATACTTTCTTGGTGGAGGTGCCGGCCCAGACTTATTACCTATTTTGATTTTACCTATTATGGCTGTTTGATATATACCTTTAAGTTGGGTTGTTTGTAGGGGTGGACCGATACCGATATTGAGAATCGGCCGATACCTGTGGTATCGGTAGAATCAATATAGGAACATTTTGCCGATACCAAATCCGATACTATCTCGTCAATTTACGTACGTACGTAGTGTTGAAGTCTACCGTTAGATTGAGCTACTTGCCGCGAGCGCGGTGCGCCGAGTCTCCGATAGAGTGCGTTGCTATTCTATCGACTTGCACCTTCGACTTCGAGTTCGATCTATAAAAGTCACTGTTTCCGCGCTCGCATCATCGCATCGTATGACGGATGACGTGTTTGTGACTGTTGTTTGTTTTACTTTTGATGAATTCGTAACGAGAAATTAAAGAGTTTAAAATGTCGGTAAAAAAGCGGAGCGAAGTTTGGAAGTACTTTAAAGAAAATGCAAGCAACCCGCAACGTGCTCTTTGTATGTTGTGCAAGCAATACGTCTCGCGAGGCGGTAACAACGCCAAGAGCTTCACCAATCACCACTAGCAATAGCCAATATGCAAAAGCATATTGCTCGATACCATTCAAGCATTCTAATTGAGCCCACGCCTTGCCCATCTGACGAGGTTGGCCCAGCTACGCCTAGAAAAAAATCGCGTACGCATACCTGCCAAGTTTTGAATTCCCAAATTCGTAATAAAAGTCCCCAAACAGACTTTTAAGGGGCAAACGAGGCGGCGCGGGCAACCGGGGGGTCTGGGGGGCGAGCCCCCAGCAAAGTGGGGGGTCCGGGGGGCTTGCCCCCCGGATTTTTTTTTACTATCTTGGTGCAATTTGGTGCGTTTTAGTGAGTTTTGGGGACACTTTAATCATTCTTTTTTTTCTCGGCATGTTCGATGGAGGGGGTAGGGCGGGCGGGCCGTGAGGGGGAGGGGGTTGCACATACCATGGAAGGCAAGAAACGTGAAATTCACACGGCGCGCCAGTTTTAAATATAAAATAACGATTTTTTGTAAAAAAAAAAAAAAAAAAAAAAAATTGAAAATTTTTGAAAATTGAAAAATTCGTAAAATTGACAGGGCAATCGTAAAATCGTAAATGACTACCGTTTTTCGTAAATTTTACGAATAATTCGTAAAACTTGGCAGGTATGCGTACGGCTATATACCAGACTCGGATAACGAGAATGAAAGGGAAGACGCTTGTTTGCCTCTAGATTCACTTGGGGATAGGCCTACTACAAACGCCAAGGCGTTCTCTAAGCCCTCAGCCTTCAACTTCTGCTTCTTCTGGATTTACAGGTAGGGCCTAGGCCCTAGCCCTGTGCATTACGTAAAATAGCCTACCCAAATTCTAGGCTTAGCCTTCATAGAGATTTATTTAATTATATTGTGAAGTTGTGGACCTAGGGTAGGCCTAGGCCTAGATTAAAACTTGTTTTCCTAGGACTAAGGCCCTGGGACTAGGTAGGCCTAGACCCTACATCTAGGACTAAAATCAAATAATTTAACTAGGAAAACGCTTAAGTCCCGCCGCGTTGTTGGATGAGCGTAATTGGTGCATTGAGCTGCCATGTGTTATGCTGATTTTCTGTTGTTCTGTGAAAAAATTATTGCTTAGTCGAAGATTTTTTTAAATTAAATTAAATAAAATAAAAAATTAACTTAATTTTTTTAACAAATCGTAATTAAAAAAAAAAAAAATCGTAAAATTGCAATTTTCATAAGAAATAATTATTCGATTGCGCTCAAATTTAACACGAGTATATAAATTGATGAAATTAAAGTTCTGTGAAAAAATCATTACTATAGGATAAAGCATGTAGGTGTAATAAGTCAAAGAATCGTTTTAAAAAAGAAAAAACCCGTAAAATTTCGATTTTCATGAGAAAATAATTTTTCGATTACGCTCAAATTTCACACGAATATCTTAATTCATAAAATTAAGGTTATGTGAAAAAATCATTACAATCGGATAAAGCGTGTAGGTGTTATAAGTCGAAGAAATTTTTAAAAAATCGAAAAAAATCGTAAAATTGCGTTTTTATAAGAAAAAATTTCCCGATTGCGCTCAAAAACGTGGCAGTTCTAAGTTCAGAGATTTCGAAGGTCTCCATAAAATTTCATCGCAATCGGAGTATCGGTTTAGCCGGAATCGTGCTAACAAACAGACAAAAATACAAAAAAAAAAAAAAAAAAAAAAAAAAAAAGAAAAAAAACATTCCGGATTTTTTTCTCCAGTGTAGTAGAATGGAATCTTCGCTTCGCTCGCTACGCTCGCTACGCTCATCCAATTAAATAATGCATCATGCTATTGATCTTCATTAGGGCTAGGCTAGGCCTAGGCCTAGTTCCTTATTCCTTTGTTTTACTTTTGTAAGTTGTGTGGGTGGTGTAGTCCCTACGCATGTAGGCAAAGTGTAGGGCCTATGCCTAGTTCTAAATAAAACAGGAAAGTGATAACATTTTAATTTGTGTTAATTTTTTTATTCTTTATTGTTTGTTGTAGTTTTTACTTTTTAGAAAGTAGGCCTAGTCAAATGGGGCCTACTGCATAAAGTGGTATTGGTATCGGTAAACAAATAAACGGTATCGGTATCGGCAAATTATGGTATCGGTCCACCCCTAGTTGTTTGATATACCTTTAAGTTGGGTTCGAGTTCAAGTTTGGTTGGGTTCGAAATTTTTGTGAAGTTCAAAACAACGAAAGTTTGAGTTTGAAGTAAAAATTGTGGGTTTGCACAACCCTACTAAGTAGTAGTGCAACCAAAATTAAATGGCATTTTTAGCAACACTAGCATATTAGTCCGTGTGGTTTCTCCTTCCATCCCCGAGATCATATTGCAGAGCTGTAATACAACAAAGACATTGCTAATTTCCCAGTTTGACTTGACCCATTCAGTGTGCACGCAGCCTCTCACCTGAAGTCACTGGGCTCCATCCCAAGATCCAGGTCACTCAAAGAGAGAAACATTTACAAATGATTCACATTACGTACCGTAGATGTAGGGCTGTGCGAATATTCGACTTTCGAATAATATTCGCGAATAATTTTTTTCCAATATTCGATTCGAAATTCGAATAGTAACTATTCGAAATTCGAACTATTTTGGCTTCATTGCGAGTCTCGCGGTAACTGTTTAAAAGCCCGCTAAAAGTGCAAGGAGTTTGAATTTTCGCCGCCAGAGCTCGACTTGGGTACAAGTACAAGAAGTTTACGTTTTCGCCGATAGATCGCGCTAGTGTCGACTAAAGAAAAATTTCGTGATGGCAACAAAAATGGCATCAAAATCTTCATAACCTGTCTTTGAACTGCTTCATTGTGATTGTTTTGACGAGTGTTCGTTGTCTTTGCGATTTTTTAATGATTAAATTAATTATTTTGGTGTTCTTGTGCTGTATTAAGTTGTGGAAGATGACGCGCTTGCAAGGCATTTGCCTTCAAGTTCAAACCCCATTTGGGACTTGTTGATCTTTTGACATAGGCCTAGGGCCTAGCCTACTACCTTGGGCCTAGGCCTAGCCCCGGTATAAAATATGTTCTGTTGATTGATTCTAGGCCTAGGCCTAGCCCTAGGCTTTAGGTTTAGAAAGCCCTAGGCCTAGCCTAGACTAGCAGCTAGGCTAGGCCTCGGTTTCACTGAAATTAGTGAGCCTAGGCTTAGGCTAGGCCTATCACTTATCTTTGTGATTAGGACATCTAGGGCCTAGGTACCTAGGGCATGTTATCAAGTCAGACTTGTCTTGATTTGTGGTAGGCCTAGGCCTAAGCCAAAGGAATTAAAGGCTAGGCCCTAGGTTTAGGCCTAGGCAGGCAAGGGTCTAGGCCTAGGCATGTTATTTAGTCACACTTGTCTTGATTTTCAGTAGGACCTAGGCCTAGGCTCAAAATATAAGCCCCTATATTCATCTTAGGTGCTTTTTTATTTTGCTGCAACATCACCCCTCGTCAAGTCACTTGAAAAGACACGTGGATATGTTTTCTCTTTTAAAGATAGCAAGCCTAAGGTTGGCCTACATACAAATCTTGACGTTGATCTCGTGTAAATATCAAACACTAATTAATAAAACTTAACTTAACCTCCTCTCAGTTACGCCCGAGTTAACTCGTGATGTGCAGTTGTGCCCCCCGTGTTACGCCCGAGTATACTCGTCGCGCCACAATGTTTGAATTCAAATGTAGTTTTACTCAGTGCTCAATAGGGTTAGCGCGCTCTAGTTTCGTGTGGCATGTGCTTCAACCTGTCGGTAATACGTAGAACTATTTCGCCAACTACTGGAACCGGCCGATAACTTGTTTTTAGAAGTTTATTTCTAGGCTTACCACTTGTAGCTCCTCCCGAGTTCAGCGTCAGCTGTAGTAAACAACTATGGCTTCTACGAGTGGTGAGAATTCGTGTTTACGGCGTGTTTCAGATAGGGAAATCCGTGAAATTATTACCAATAGTGACTCGGAAAGTGATGATGACTTTATTGTAAATACCAACGATAGTTTTAGTGATAGTGATGAGGACAAGAGTGATAATCACGACAGTGGCAGTGACGGGGACAGTGCAAGTGACAATGATGTAGGTGTAGGTTTAGTTCAGGAACGTCGTCAAAATAAAAGAAGACGAATTGCCGATGATGGGGTAAAAAACTGGAGTAGAGGTGATTTCCAACCTATTATTCACGATTTCGACCCAAGTTCATCGGGAATAAATGCGGATTTCAACCTTACTGAAGATTCAAGTGAGCTTGACTGTTTTTTAGCTTTATTTACAACAGAACTAGTCGAGTCTATTGTAGAACAAACAAACTTGTTTTACAAGTTTGTGATTGAAAACACAGAGTTTAGCGTAAAATCCCGGCTCACGAAATGGAAAGATACCACGGTTGGTGAGATGTATGTGTTTTTGGCATTATATATGCTAATGGCCCATCAAAAAAAAAATGCGATCGAGCTGTATTGGTCAACAGACCCTTTGTTGAGTACACCAATATTTGGTGACATCATGTCTGTTGATCGATTCCGCATAATACTCAGACTCCTTCACTTCAGTGACAACAACATTGTAAATAACCCGGATCAAAACAAACTACAAAAAATCAAACTTGTCCTTGATAGTGTAAAGCATCAGTTTTCAAGCGTATTTGTGCCCTTCGGTGAAGTTTGTATAGACGAAAGTTTATTGCTGTACAAAGGCAGGCTGTCGTTCAAACAGTACATTCCCAACAAACGCAGCAGATTCGGGATTAAACTTTTTGTTATTTCAGATGTTGACACTAACTTTGTACTAAATGTAATAGTGTACACAGGGGCAACAACTGAAATAACAGAATCAGGGCTCGGAGTGTCCGCGGATGTTGTACTTACGTTGATGGAACCGTATCTTGGGAAGGGGCAAACACTCTATGTTGATAATTGGTACACTGGTCCACAGTTGTTTGAAAAACTACACAGCGAAAAAACCAATGCTTGTGGTACGGTTCGAAAGAACAGGAGGGGAATGCCAAAGCAAGAAGGAGGAAAACTAAGGGTGGGGGAATATGTTGAAAAACACACAGACAACATGTTGACCGTCCGCTGGTTCGACAAGAGGGAAGTCAACATGCTCACAACTATGCATGGCCCTGGCATGATCGACAGTGGAAAGAGAGACAGGAGGACTGGAGTAAACAAGATGATTCCCAAGTGTGTTGCCTCTTATAACCAGGGAATGGGCGCTGTCGACCACTCTGACATGATGCTGAGTCATGTCGAGTGTGTAAGGCGGTCCGTCAAGTGGTATAAGAAACTGTTCTTCCACTTGTTGGACCTAAGTGTGTTGAATGCACACATACTAGAAAAGGTCCTAAAAGGGAACAAGAGGCAACTATCAACATTTCGTCTGGAGCTTGTTCGCCTCCTTTTGGAAAAGTATGCTGCCCCAAAGTTGTCCCCCAAAGGAGGCCGCCCATCCCCCGGGCTAACACCTCTTCGACTTGTACATCGCCATTTCCCTGACGTTATCCCCTCTACAGAAAAGAAGGCCAACCCCACAAGGCAGTGCTATGTTTGTGCTAATACAAAGAGGAGGGAAAAGAAGAGGAAAGAATCGAGGTACATGTGCAATGAATGCAATGTACCTCTGTGTGTAACTCCATGCTTTGGCGAGTACCACACACTCAAGCACCTGTAGGCCCTAAAAAAACACTCTCAAAGGTACCGTGTGTAAATTCGTGTGTATATATATGTATATAGGCCTATATATGTGTGTGTATAGAACTTGAACTTGTGGATGTGTAACTGAACGATTTAGGCTACTTTTATGTGTAAATTTACTTTCAAGACTACTGTGTAATATATGGACCATATCATCATCTATCAACTTCACCTTTCATCTATCATTCCAAGGTAAGCAAGCAGATTCATCAATATACTCCCATGAAACCCCCAAATAAATATATTGTTAATTTTTATAATTTGTATTAGGCCTACATGCATGTTCACTGTGTAGGAATTAGTGAAATAGAGTAGGCCAGTCCTGAAACAATTTAGCCACATTTTCTTGCATTTTTTTGATGAAAAAGTGCAAATTTTGTAGTTATCAATTTTTTTTTTGTGGGGGGGGGGCATTTTTTTTCATGGCATGTTCATAGTGTATTCAAGTAATTGTCACAAATATTCTATTATTTTTGGATGTGAAATGTGGAAGTTATGTAAATATCGATTACTTTTTTTTGGGGGGGGGGGGGGTGGCGGGGGGGGGAGAATTTTTTCATCGCATGTTCATTGTGTTATCAAGTAGCCCTACTTGTCACACATATTTTTTAATTTTTTTTATATGAAATGTGAAAGTTATCTAATTATCGATTTGGGGGGGGGGGGGAGACGTGGGGGGGGGGGTATTTTTTGTCTAAGCATGGTTGTAGTGTAGTCAAGTACTCGTCACAAAAATTTTATAATTTTTGGAAGAGAAATGTGGAAGTTATGATTTTTTTAAAATAAGGGTGTTTTTCTGCTAAAAATACCCCACACAGCAGGTGTAAGCACAGGTTTAAAACCCCACAGTGAAGAGGTTAATGAAAAAATGCTGTTATTTTAATCATTATTTGAAAACATTCGAAAGAAAAAATTATTCGTTATTCGATATTCGAACTTTTTGCATTTGAATATTCGATATTCGATTCGAACTGAAAAATCACTATTCGCACAGCCCTACGTAGATGGTATTAGAAAAAGGGGTTACGTTTTAAAGATCACATGTTTAGTCAAACTGGAGGCCTAGTCCTCGTAATACTACCACTTAATGATGATTGAATTATGTACCGTAATTGTAGAGCAAATAATGGCACATCAGTGAGAAAGTTCAAGAGTAAGTTGATATTTATTCATGGCAATCATATTTTAATATGTTAACATCATTTGTGCATTATCTTTTCTTTTTATTCACCATAATAACTTTAGGCCTATATACTTTCTTTATAATAGAGTTCAGAGCTTAATATTATAATTCCATCTTTGAGCATTGACGAGCGAGTAGAACGATGGATGAATCACAAAATATACCATGCTTGAAGCGACAATTGTTTCATCTGTGATGTCCAACCACAAATAAATTAGTGATGTCCAACCACAAATAAATTAATAAACGAGGTCTGTGTTAAACTAATCGTACGTCGCAGGAAGTTAGAAGTTCACAGTTCAGCAAAAATATATTTGTTGCAACCAAAAGAATTTTGCATGAAGTTTTAAGTAGGCCATCACTCCAGTGTTATGCATCAAACCATCATTCATTAATTTTAATTCAGTGTGGGACCTACAATTGAATAAATGATACTAATAACTAAACTAACCCATACATTGCAGATACTACAAATTCTACATTAGTTATGGTGGCCTGAACAGCTTGTAGACTGGATCAAGACTCACCTTTGTGCCAAAACGTCCTGCGCGGGCCACCCTGTGAAGGTAGGTGTCTGAATCCTCGGGCATGTCGTAGTTGAAAACGATGTTCACTCGTTCAATATCCATTCCGCGGCCGAACAAGTTGGTTGCCACAAGGATGCGCTAGAACGGAACAAATAAAGTCACCAATTATTAACCTTTTAACGATGCAGTTTAACATAATGGTTAGGGGTGGGCGAACGTTCGAAAACTCGAGCCCGAGCCGAGCTTTTTTTGAAGTTCGGCTCGGCTCGGGCTCGACTTTTTAAGCTCGAGTTCGGTTTTTATCAAAACTTCGAACTTTAAACGAACTTCGTCTTGAAATTACGCCAAAAACTGATTGAATACATCGTTCGCGTAATAAAACAACAAAGCAGCGATCGCCATACTGGATTTTTCTAACAGCTGATTTTCGAAGTTCCAGTGCCTTGAAAAGTTCTCGTTTTGTCACGCCATGACGTCACGACGAAGCTATCTGTTAGAAGGCGGTGCGCATCTGTGATTGGCTCGATCGTCACAATTCACACTCGTCGTGCAGGGTCGGCAACATAACAAACACAAACTAGAAATTTTGCTTCTTGATCTACGAAAGTACCAACATTATTGAATCTTAACGGCGGGAAATTTGAAAATACGCAAAATTTGAAAAAATAGTTTGAATTAATTGAATTTTTTATGACGAAATGGAGCCTTTATTTTGAGTTTTTTTTTTTTTTATTTTGAATTAAAAATTTTTATAACTTTTTTTTTAAATTTGAGCTTTTATATTCAAATTAAATTTTTTTATAACTTTAAAAAAAAAAAATTATAAATGTCTATTCGTTACAGAATAATAATGGATTTTCAAAAGTTCGGCTCGAGTTCGAAGTTCGAAAATTTTTGGTTCAAAAGTTCGAGTTCGGCTCGAAAGTCAAAAACCTGGGTTCGCCCACCCCTAATAATGGTTAAAAGAACCAAGCCATTTTAAATTTTAATATTATAGTTAACGGTAGGTGGTACACCATCATGTTCATGAAAATTAATTTACTAAAGTATAGGCCTGAACCTGATTGAGTGATTGAGTTTAATGTCATGCTCGGAGACGCAGGATTTTTTAAAATCAATCAATAGGTCGACATTATCCTCTTTTGTATACCGTAATATCATTTTTAAATACCGGTAAATGAATGTCACAGGAATAGCTATACCTACACTATTAACATGCACATGCATGCACATGCATGCCAGATTGAACATTGGAGGCGGTGGTGGAACAGCAGTGTTAACATCGTTAAGGGAAACACTATTTATGTTGGCATTTTGTTTGTACAACTTCAGTAGGCCTACCTACCTAGTCAAAGATTCTAGTAATAGGGTAATTAACTAATCTTTTTGAAGTTAATTTAATTACAAGATAGAGATACTAATCATTTTCAACAAACCTTTTGGAAGTCCTTGAACTGTTGGTATCTTGACAAACGTTCTTCTTGAGTCATTCCTCGGTGAATCGCGATGGCTGGGAAGTTTTGTTCGCTGAGTAGTTGGGAGAGGGCCATACACCGCTGGACAGATTTCACGAAGATAACCACCTATAGGAAGGTAAAAGCAAATTAGTATTTGGTAATGGAATAGGTTGAAGTCCCCTGGGCCACCAGGGGCACCTAGAAAGTCCTGTAAGTAACTGAATAGGAACAGGATAGATATATGTGGAATAAACAATTGGGGAACCAGTACCTATTGAACCACTAATAAATAAAATCAGATCACTCACCTGGTTGAACTCTAAAATATCGAGCAACTCAAACAGCTTCTTATTCTTTTCGTTTTCCTTCAGCTTTACGTAGTGTTGTTGGAGGCCGTGCAGCGTCAACTTGGCCTCATCGTCGACGTAAACCTCCATCGGCTGAGGAAGATAAGAGCAGCACACACGTTTAGCAAACCCCACCCTCCCAAATAACAGCTCATTTCCAAGTAGGATAGAGTGGTTGGCAGGCAGTAAACCCCTTCTCAAAGCAAACTCATGATTTTCTAAATTCAAATCATCAAGAAAAATTGACCTACTTGAGGAGAAACTATATGTATGAGGCATAATGTTTTCGTGTTGTAAACATGACAGCTCAATGAACTAAAGTTGGCACTATAAAGCAAAATAAAACCGAACTATACGTTGATAAAATAGCGAGGAAACAAAAACCATTAAATGAGACTAATACTTAAAGAGATGACATCAATTAAATAGTACATAACTACAAAGCGGGTTTGATTACAATCTGCCATCATCATTCAATTCAAATAAAAAATTTCAAATTGGTCAAGTTTTATTGAACACAAAATGAACTGCCACTGATTACCATTACCCACTAGTAGATAATTGATCAATTATTAACATTACTGTCATCAGTATAAGATTGTTAGGGACCCCCTATTTTTTTGAACTGTACTTTTGCAAACATTTTCAATTTGACAAGAGTTGAAATTTGTTTGCAGATGTCAACAGTTGGTGCAATTTTTAACCGTAATACGTAGGAGTACATAGGCCTACAGTGTACACTATGTTTCTACAGGTTAAGACATTCCCTTGAATAAGAACTCGTACGCCAGCGTATGAAGGAAATCAGCCGATGCCGTACACATGGTTTCCACATAGGTAGGTCTTAGTTTTTCCAAATGAAGGTATAGGCCTAATAGATCTTAATTTCAATTAATCAACTGCAGGTTCATAACAAAGAACAATATTAGTGATTGGGCCTACATTGGTAGCCAGTGAAGTGAGCACAATAAAATACCTGAACAGAACACTTTCAAAGCCAAACCTGAATAGCGGCTCAAATTCTCCAACACTAGTACATACGTAAGCTGATCTTATCTGCATGTGAGCGGACATTTCCCCATTTGTTGCGTTACATACGGTTGGATGAGAGGAGCCCACTCGTACCCGGTACCGAGAAGGAAGGTCATGCCACGAGCGGATCAGCCGGCTCGGCGGTTGCTCAGGGGCGGCTTCGTCTTCACGATATCACCAAACCCTCCCTAGTTAATTTAGAGCGCACTGTAGCTGTTGCCAAAATAGCTTGACGAACCATCCATCAAACAACGAAGGGCCAACTAAGCCCTCTTGAATCTTCATTCTTCTTTTCTTCTAATCTTCTTTTATTACATCTTCTGTTCTTCATTTATGTAACCCCCCTCCCTGACATGACGCAAACCTAGCCGGTTCCCAATTCTTTGATAAGTGAAGCTACAGTGCAGTTGGTTAAGGTCAGGGATCATAACGGAGCTAGGCGAAAATATTTGGTGGATTTGAATTTGGCAGAAGGAATCTTGTCGTAAGAAGGGATTGTACTTTGTATCTTGTGTAGACGCAGATTAGAATGTAATAAGGTTTGGATTGCGGACTCCTAAATTCCCCTTTTCTATTCAAACTGCCCCCAGCCAGCCCTATTTTTTTCTATTCGGCCTATCATCTGTTTTCTGAACTCTCTCTCTTAAGTTAAAAATGGTATGATAATACGAGCGGGCATTACATCTTGCATGAATTTCTTGCAGACAGGTCGGATCTCTTTGCTGAGAGTTGCACTGAACATCATCACTTGTTTGCTGTGTGGAGTGCTGCGGAAAATCTCTTGGACGTCGCGTCTCATATCTAAAAGTAGACACAATTTCTATCATTAGCCATGAACAGCAACACTCGTCTACGGTAATATGATTGTTATGAATTATCTACTTTTAGTTCATGAAATTACCTATATACCAAATTTACAAGGAGTGGACTTCACAATATGCAAAAACAAGATAATAAAGGAACTAGGTGTTTTTAAATACAGCATACGGGCCTAGGTGCCTAGGGCTACTTAACAAATATGCAGGTAACTAGGCATTTGTATAGGTACCCTACAATTAGAAAATTTATTGACAAATTGTCAAACTGAAATACAAAGAATTTGTGAATGTCAGTTGGCTGCATTATACCGATCTTTGGCGTTTACCTAGTTTTTGCCATATTGAAATGTAGGGCTGTGTAAATTAGTAAAAATGCCTCCCCGGGTACCCATCAATCTTAGGTCGGGTACCCAGGATTACAATTTACTAGGGGTGTGCGAATATTCGAAATTTTCGAAGTATTCGAGAATAATTTACTATTCGTATTCGATTCGAAACTCGAATAGTAACTATTCGAATTTCCGAAGTATTCGATATATACGAAGTATTCGTTTTGAATTGGCTTCGAACTTCCCGCCGTAACCTGTCGACCGCAGAAAACTACATTATCGACCGACAATACATGCGCATGGCTACCAACTTTTAGAACGTTTCCTCTTCTCTAAACACGTCGTATTTACCACGGTAATTGTATTTTTAAAGTATTTCTCATCGTTTGATTAATCGTTAAATTAAAATTAGTAATAATAAAGATTTATTAATAAGAGATAAAGGTTATTAATATTATTGCACCATTCTGCGCTCGCACTCCCAAATATTGGCTAACCTGTGAAATTGGCGTGAATGTGCGTCTGTCGGCCCACTCCCCCCCCCCAACCCATCACGACGTGTGCGAAACGTCGTGTCAGTAAGGAAAGGTGATGAATTTGTAAGTTTTGACTTTTAAAACAAATTTATTAAATCGAATTTCGACATGATGACTGGTGAAAGACAGTGTAGGTCTCGGTGGTCTCCGTATCCTGCAACGGATGACGAAGAAGAGGCAGGTCTTGACCCTGAACCGGGGCCTAGTAGGCCTAACCCACAGAAGCGTAAGAAAAGCGAGATTTGGGATTTTTATAACAGCCAGGGTAATGGGACTGAAGCCCAATGTGTGAAGTGCAAAAAAATATTAAAAACCCCGACTGGTAAGCACCCAGAATTATAGACTACCTTTTTAGGTTCATTTTAGGCCTGTTGTAGGCCTAGGCTAGGCATAGCCCTAGACCACCTAGGCCTAGCCCTAGACCGCCTAGGCCTAGGGCCTAGCCTAGCCCTAGCCCACCTAGGCCTAGGGCCTAGGCCTAGCCCTAGACCGCCTAGGCTAGGCCTAGCCTAGGTTTAGGTCTAGGTTATGTTTGGTGGGCTGATCAACTTTCTTTTTCTTTGGCAGGTACTCCTACAACACTCAAAAATCATTTAAATGGACACCCTGATGCATTAGCTAAATATAATGCAATGATTTAAAAAAATGAATCTAATGTTAGTGTTACCAAAAAGCTGAAATCTACCAATGGCATTGACAGTTTTTTTAAATCAAAGCTTACGAATGCAAAAAAAAGGAAATCACAAAAGGCATTGCAGAGATGATCGTCACTGATCTAAGACCATATTCATGTGTGGAAGATCGAAGATTTGTGAATTTACTTAATATGTTGGAACCAAACTATGTAATTCCATCGCGCACTACATATTAAAGGAAACATATTCCCCAACTGTATACTGAAACGAAGCAGCATATTGCTAACATCTTGAAATCTGATGTTAATAATGAGTTTGGTCTTGGCCTAGGAGTAGGGAGCATTTCTATAACTACAGATGGGTAGAAGTCGAGTAGTGGGGACGACTATTTGTCACTGACGCTGCATTATTTAAATGCAAAATTTGACTATCGTCAATTCAGTTTAAGCATTTCTCAAATTGACGAGAAGCACTCTGCTGACAATTTGCGGAAACATATTGAACGCATGATGGACGAATGGGAAATCCCTCGCCGAAATTCAACAGTAGGTCCCGTTAATATAAATATATATAAGTTATATTATTTAGACTTAAGCTAAGAGATTTGTTATGGCCTACTCCTGTCTCTATAATATGCCTACTTTTTTCCATTCTAGGGTCAAATGCAAATTTAATATTCATAGTAGTAGGATGTATGTCTAGGCTAACAAATAATTTACCAGCAATTTTGAATGTAGGCTAACCTAAATGCAAATTCATAATAATTATCATTGTCATATTCATTACAGATACCTTTATACATAGTGAGCGACAATGCACGCAATATAACGGCTGCAATAAGTCGCTCATCTGGCGAAGATGATTCCTGGACACACGTTAGGTGTTTTGGACACACATTGCAATTAGCAATAAGTGATGCCAAATCCAACACTCAGTGTTAAAGATTTACTTAAAAAGGCACGAACTATTGTGGGACATTTTCATTCGTCCAACCCAGCCCGTCGACTCCTTCACACAACACAACAAGAGATGCAGTTGCCAATTCTGAACGTAGTCCAAGAAGTTGACACGAGGTGGAATAGCGAATACGCCAGGGCTGCCGTTTTAACGGATTTTATCCGTTTTTACGGATATTTAGGGTGCAAAACGGATAAACGGATTTTTAGTCTTATTTACGGATATTTCATTAATTACGTTTTCTATGCTTATTTTCGTATATTTGAATCTGCGCGGGCTAATTTCGATTGTAAACATTGAAGGCGGGGCGATAATCGATTCGACTTTCGATAGGGGGCGGAGCAAGGGCGGAGCCAAGTCCTAGACTCCTAGACATTGTAGGAACTGCTTCTGCTTGCTTTTGGGAGTGGGAAGAGCCATGAACAAACAATGAAGATTGGAGCCTACAAAATTGTTTTCTTTCGTTTTTGTTTATAAAGTTTGGATTATGTGATCATAAACGTGAAAAATAGAATTGGTATATGATTAAAATGTTATTAACAAGTTCTGCAAGACTGCAATGTTATTAATAAACACAACACATGGGCCTAGGTCAAAATTGTGATGCAACATTCCTAGGGTCTAGCCTAGGCGGCTAGGGCTAGGGGCTAGGCCTAGGCCTAAGAATTTTTTAACCAGGTCAGATTTAAAACAGATTTTCTGTAAAAGTAACATTTTACATTTTTATGCAATCTTAATTAAAGCAACCACGGGCGTTTCTGGCTCATTTATTCTCGTCTGTGCATAGGCCTAAGCCCTAGCAACTTTTAGGTTATGATGGTAACAAATATAAACATAACATTTAGCCATTTTCATAGTTTGATCAATGAAATTAACGTTTTTAGACTTTTCACGGATTTTTGCGGATTTTTAATGTCCTCCAACAGGATTTTTTTTAAATGTCAGTGGCAGCCCTGGAATACCCAATGCTCCAGCGCCTTTTAGATTTGAAAGATTCTCTCTCACATATCATGATTGACTACGACGTAGTGACAGGGTTAACAGCCTCTGACTGGAAATTGATAAAGGGACTTGTGACTGTCCTAAAAAGCCTATGGTTGAGGCCACTACAATGTCCAGTGGTGTGAAATATCCTACGACTTCAATGGTTATCCCTTTTATTGAAGGGATGCTAGGGGCTTTCAAAACCCACCTACAAAAGGCAGTTAATTGTTCTGGCATTCAATTTGCTAAGGAACTGGAGAAGGCTCTTAAAGCAAGGTTTCCTGTGCCAAAATCTAGCCTCATGCTGATGTCAGCAATGTTTTTGGACCCCCGATTTAAAAACATATTTCTTGATCAACTTGAAGAAAGGAGGTTGTTTAATTTTCTGGAATCGGAACTGCCAGCTAAAGTACGCATTGAACCTGAAGGTGTGTCTTGACTTTATTTAACTCAACTCGTTGTGCTTGATTGATTATGATCTTGATGTTCTACTAGGCCTATTCAAAACTTAAGTTTGATTTTATTACCATCCATTTATATTACATAACATTTACAGATGCAGATGGAGATGCAGCTCCTTCAACTTCAACATCTGGGAAAGGGTCTAATTTTCGGGACTTTCTAACTCCATTGCAAGCAAGCAAACCACAAACTGGCACCACCACAGAAACAGCTGAGGAGGAACTCTCTCGATACACTCGGGGGCTGCGGGCTAAGTAAGCAAGCATTGTCCTAACTGTTTGGCTTGCGTGCGTGAGGCTGCATGCGTGCGTCTTCGACGTGTGGGTTGAGGAAGCGATATTGACGTTTAACCTTTCGAACATTACCTAGGGCCGCCTCAAACCCACATCAAAGCTGAAAATATGTTTTTAAAGTTTGGTGTATCAGCACTAAAGATAACGCATACAATTGGTGGAAAGAAGTGAGACTGTTGGCATTTCCTAATCTAGCTATTCTTGCAAGGAAGTATCTCCCCATACCAGCAACGTCTGTGCCAAGTGAGCGTTTATTTTCGACATCGGGTAATGTGGTAACGCGAAGGAGAGAGAGGTTGCTTCCCAAGCATGTCGAGCAGCTCACGTTCTTACATGACAATCTAAATGACTAAGCATTACAACTTGACAAGTTCAAAACTTTTTTCAACATTTAGAGTGCGGTCTATCTTGTTCCTATTGTTATTTTGTGTTGTTGATTTCTACCTTGTATTTGCATTTTCAGTGCGATAACTGATTTATGTTTGTTTAAACCATACATGTGCAATTCGCAGGTTGCACTTTTTCTAATAATTTCTCTAACTTGCACTGCAAATGTTTTGTTGAACAATAAGTTCAGTATGTGTTCAGTATTAAATATATGTAGGCCTATGGATCAAGGAGGGAGATGAACTGAATATTTTAGGTATGTAACTAAGTAATTAGTAATGCAATCATACATGTGCAATTTGCAGGTTACGGCACTTTTTCTAATAATTTCTCTAACTTGCTCTGCAAATGTTTTGTTGAACAATAAGTTCAGTATGTGTTCAGTATTAAATATATGTAGGCCAATGGATCAAGGAGGGAGGTGAACTGAATATTTTAGGTATGTTACTAAGTAATTAGTAATGCAATCATACATGTGCAATTTGCAGGTTACGGCACTTTTTCTAATAATTTCTCTAACTTGCTCTGCAAATGTTTTGTTGAACAATAAGTTCAGTATGTGTTCAGTATTAAATATATGTAGGCCTATGGATCAAGGGGGGAGATGAACTGAATATTTTAGGTTTTGTTACTAAGTAATTAGTAATGCAATCATACATGTGCAATTTGCAGGTTACTGCACTTTTTCTAATAATTTCTCTAACTTGCTCTTCAATTTTAAAAATATGTAGGCCTATGGATCAAGGAGAGAGATGAACTGAATATTTTAGGTATGTTACTAAGTAATTAGTAATGTAATATATTGTCTTATGCAATTTACAGTTTACTGCATATTATTTGACTTGTATTTGCTTGCACTGCTGGTACAATAAGTCAATAAACCTAGAAAATCAATTATAATAATATGTATTAATTACTAATGTGTAGTACTACTGCATTATTGTGGGAAATATTCGATATTCGACTTCGATATTCGACTTTTTGAGTGTGTACTATTCGATATTCGTATTCGAACTCAAAAACCACTATTTGCACACTCCTACAATTTACGATTAGGCCTACAAAGAAAGTTAAAAAAAGTTTTTGTGAAGTTAGTCAGTTATTTAATTTATATTGACAAGTCGAGGGTCTTGGGCGCCAGAGTTGCTAGTTTCTAATGTCCAGCTGTTGAAAACGCACTTTCAGAAGGAACCGATATTGCCGGGATGCATAAATAACTCCGCCAGTCACTTATCGGACGATTACAATGAATGGTGGTGCGTGCGCAGCGTGTTGGTGACGTCACTCACTGGAGCTCGACAGACGAAATACGAGTGCATATTAATGACTAATCACTTACTGCAGCCGCTGCGCGCTGAGTGAAAGACTGACCGGCGGCGGCGTTAATTGAGCGGAATATGAGACGAAAAACAGTCAAACGAGTACCCAATGATCCATCCTGAGTAGGCCTACTTGGATACCCGTTCACAGCCCTATTGAAATGAGTTCTACAGCTGTAGGCCTAATCAACTCACCTAGTAGCTCTAGCATCTTGTCACATTCATCAAGAACGAAATGTTTCAAGTTCTTGAGATTCAGCTTCTTATTCCGGACCAAGGCAAGAATTCGGCCAGGGGTTCCAACCACAATATGGGGACAACTGTTCTTCAAAACCTCTTCATCTTTTTGTACTGGGAGACCACCAAAGAAAACTCCAACCTTCAACAACAAAAACGCACAGATTAGGTAGGCTAGGCTTACGGACGCCTACATTATAGCCTTACAACTAGGAACAGGTTCGATGTCAATTAGGGATGACTTCGGGTCGAAAAATCCGGAACCGGATCCACCCGCGCCGGATCCGGTTCGAAACCGGTTCCTACACATATTTTTCTTTCTCAATTTTCGTAAATTTGAATCTGCGCGGGCTAATTTCGATTGAAAGCATGGGCGGGGCGATAATCGATTCGAATTTCGATAGGGGGCGGAGCCGTGTCCCAGACATTGTAGGAACTGCTTAGTGAGAAACAGTTGAACCAACAATGGCCTACAAGATTGTTTGCTTTCGTTTTCGTTCATAAAGTTTGGATTATGTGATCTTAAACGTGAAAAATAGAATTAGTATATGATTAAAATGTTATTAACAAGTTCTGCAATGTTATTATAACACAACACATGGGCCTAGGCTAAGCCTAGGTCAAAATTGTGACGCAACATTCATAGGGCCTAGGCCTAAGAATTTTGCAACCACGGGTGTTTCCGGCTCATTTATTCTCGTCTGTGCCTAGGCCCTTGGCAACTTTTAGGTTAAAAATAGAACCGGTTCCGAAAAAGGGGAACCGGATCGTAATGGAACCGGTTCCGAACCGGTTTCCGGGTACCCGAAGTCATCCCTAATGTCAATCTTAGTAAAGACTATATCCCAGACCCCAACCAGAGTCTGTTTAGAATAGTTCCCGTCGTAGCCGATCGATTCATAATCATTGCACAAATGTCTAGGCAAGTTTATTTTCTAAAAACGACCAAACAAAAATGAATCATACATTTCTTTAATAGGCTAGTGATTAGTGAATGAACCATTATTTACCTTCACTTGAGGCATGTACTTGGAGAAACGTTCGTATTCCTTACTGATTTGGAAAGCCAACTCTCGTGTGTGGCACATGACTAAAACATACACTTGGTTTTCGGTTGGTTCCAGCTGTTGAAGAGTAGCCAACACGAAAACAGCAGTTTTTCCCATGCCAGATTTTGCCTGGCAAAGAATATCCATACCAAGGACGGCTTGTGGAATGCATTCGTGCTGAACTTCGGAAGGATGTTCAAACCCACAATCGACGATGGCTCGTAAGATTTCTGGTTTCAGTAGGAAGTCTCGGAAACCGGAACTGTGTATTGATACGTAGGTACCCTTCAAATCTTTCTTGGCAGGAGCGTCTGCTCCACCGTCGGCAACAATCTGCTCGGTTTGCTCTTCATCCTCGTAGTCGAGAAGATCTTCGTTATCTGCCATTTTAAGTGTTGCTGGTTTAAGTTCTCGGTAACAGGACCTGATAAATAAAAAACAACGTAAGATACCAACAGGTAGACCTACCTACCTATCCCGATGTAGCGAGTGTATTACATTCCTACCCTAATATAACAGCAAATATAACAGTCTACGGGATATGTCAAAAAGCATAGTACCGGGTAAATAGGCCTACACCTAGGTATCTTATTTAGTTACCCATTTTTAGACATTTTTCAGTTCAAAAAACCACCTCTGTACGTTCTCCTTTATCGAACTGAATAGGATAGCCCTAGATGATAAATACGTAAATAAAATAAATGTGTAAGCCTAGGCATAGGCCGATTTTAAAGCTACCAGTATAGGCAGACTAGTATAACTAACTATATAGGCCCTAGGTCTATGCCCACTTTCATGGAAGACATTTGTTAATGTTCTTTTTTACCCTTTTAATATGTCATCTGATTAGTCACTCCTCTGAGTGTACTCTCTATCCCGATGTAGCGAGTGTATTACATTCCTACCCTACAGGGTGCAAATATAACAGTCTACGGGATATGTCAAAAAGCATAGTACCGGGTAAATAGGCCTACGCCTAGGTACCTTATTTAGTTACCCATTGCAAATCTAGGCCTAGCTTTTTAGACATTTTTCAGTTCAAAAAACCACCTCTGTACGTTCTCTTTTAAAGAAACTGAATAGGATAGCCCTAGATGATAAATACGTAAATAAAATAAATGTGTAAGCCTAGGCATAGGCCGATTTTAAAGCTACCAGTATAGGCAGACTAGTATAACTAACTATATAGGCCCTAGGTCTATGCCCACTTTCATGGAAGACATTTGTTAATGTTCTTTTTTACCCTTTTAATATGTCATCTGATTAGTCACTCCTCTGAGTGTACTCTCTATATAGCATGCAATGAAATACTAATTTCAGCTTAAAAATTAAAATTATGTGATGCTTTTTAAATACCTATTAGTGTGTCTGTGTACCGGTAGGGCCTATTTTAAATGAACCATGTAAATACTTTTGATTAAATGTAGCCTATTGTTATTTTCATTAAACTGTTATTTATTTGCGTTGTAAGAACAGTCATGGCTGCTAAAATTCAGTGTAGTCTCATTGTAAAATGAGCAAAATGTGAAGAAAATGACATGACTGTTGAATTTTAAAGAGGAGTGACTCTGACTTTAATTTTCAGCTTTCAAATACTAAAACAGGGACACCAGGTTTTTGTTCCGGGGGAGAGACCCTCGACACAAATCCACTAGGCCTATAAGAGGAGATATGACGCAAAATGCAATATGTCCATCAACAAATTTTAAAAAAAATCTAAATTGCAGAACGCGTTGCAGAAGCTTCCCAAAATCAAGATTAGCAATAAAAAATAATAAAAGAGTCTTTATTTTAGGGTAAATCCATGTCAAATAACCCGGCCATTTCCATGACCATCTCCGATTTTGATGAAACTTGGCAAATCTACTCTTCTCTTACTAACATGTAGATTGATTGTGGAAATTTTTGTATTCCTGACGCGCTTAGTTTTTTAGAAACGCCCCGCTCAAAAACTCAAATTTGGCGACGCTGAGCGGTGTACCGTAATTGGCAAGTTTTAAACCATTGGACGTAACAGGCTATTTTTTTTAAATTAAAGAGTTTTTTATTGGCAATTTAATTTATAGGCCTATGTATTTGAATGCATTCCTGATTGTGAAACCATGTAAAAAATCCAAATTTGTTTTGAAACCTACCCTACGAGAAAAAGTATCTTCTAAATTAAAAAAAAAACAGTGTTTTTTTTTCATGTTTTTTTTAATGTACAAAAATTTTTGGGATGGGATGGCATTGGGATCATGATAATCAAAGGGTCATGCACCAAATGTGTGTTATGTGTCAGTTTTTACCTCCACGTGTAGTGAAATTCAAATTTGCCGCAATTAATTTCTTTGAATAATAAAAACAGAAAGTAAAAACTGACACATAACACACATTTGGTGCATGACCCCGTGATATAGGCCTATCAAGATCCCAATGCCATCCCATCCTTAATTTTTTCAGCATGTAAAAAATATTAAACAAAAACACATTTTTTATTTTTTTATTTAGAAGATAGGGCCTACACTTTTTCTTGTAGGGTAGGTTTAAAAACAAATTTACATTTTTTACATGGTTTCACAATTAGGAATGCATTTAAATACATAAAATTAAATTGCCAATAAAAAATTCTTTAGTTTAAAAAAAAAAGCCTTTTACGTCAAACAGTTTAAAACTTACCAATTCAGGTACGCCGCTCGGCGTTACTAAAAAAAATAAGCGCGTCAGGAATACAAAATTTTCCACTATCAATCTACATGTTAGGCCTAGTAAGAGTAGATTTGCCAAGTTTCATCAAAATCGGAGATGGTCAAGTTTTATTTCAGGTTCGGCTTGGTTGATTTGACATGGAATGACCCTTCATATCTTGGCAAAGCTTAAGGCCATTCGACCGAGTTTTTCTATTTTCCAAAATATGCTATCAAGTCAAAATATAGTGAATGGCTTTGAAACCCGGCTTTTAGAAAATCAGAACTATTTTTTTCTCCAATTTTTCTGATCCGGTACCCGGCCACTATCGCAATCTCAAAATAAAATAATTTCAAACATCAATTCGCACAGGCACACCATTCAACATAGGGTGTAGGCCTAGTGTTTTTGTGCCATTAATTTTCAGCTGGTTTCCTATAGGCTGCTGAGAGAAAAAAGATTTTTTTAAACAATTGTGTTTTCTGCAAATCTAAAAAAAATCTAAAATAGAAAACCAGTTGAAAATCCTACAGCAACTTTACAGGGCCCGTAATGTTCTGTAAGACACAGGATTTGTCTTGGTATAAAAAGTAGGCTAATAACACTAACTAAACTAATAGTAGGCCTACGGTAAAATAAATTCAAACATTTTAACATAATGACCCAATAAGGCTAATGAATGCTCTGCCAAACCAGGCTTCAATGCGGAATGCGAGGGTTTATTATCCCGGAACGCTTTTGAGCCATTATTTTCACCCTAAAGATTAAAAATTTTAGAAGGTTGTTTAGACTAAATTTTCTTAACATTAGGCGTACTTTTTTTATTAACTGTCAATACTGTACATCTGCCATAGACAATTTAGTACTTTGCCAAGCTTATGTAGGAAACATGAATGTGAATGTGGAAATATTGTCAGATAGACATTAGCTTCTTCTTTTCATATGCCCGCATTTTTGGCTAACTTGGCCATCATGCATTTTCTGGTTTTCCAGTAAAGACAGGCATTAGCAAATCCTTCCTGACAATATCGTAAAGTGGTACTTGTTCATTAACGGGACCCCCTCCAAAAAGTGTAAAAATTCAGTAAAAACCTTTCATTAGACAATCATAACTACTACTTCTACTCCATCTGAGTTTCGGGAGGCCAGGAAAACACAATTATTTCGAACAAAGCCTCGAAAACATCCTTTCCGGCTACAAACTTTGCACCAGGAGTGACACGGCCTACACCAAGATACTTCACACTACAAAACCTTTAATGTCGCGATTTTAATATAAAGGACTTTCAATGGAAAAGTACTGTCATTTAAAATAGCAACGTTAAAGGTTTTGAAGGTTCATTTGGTGTCTGTGAACGTCAATGTCAGCTGCACGGCGACGACTGCTCTCATGTAGGCCTACGCGTTCCAATGGACTGTACTCGCCTGAGTCACATTGAACGTGTGAGTCAAGTTCGGAACTGTGTATTGATACGTAGGTACCCTTCAAATCTTTCTTGGCAGGAGCGTCTGCTCCACCGTCGGCAACAATCTGCTCGGTTCATATTCAACTCCTCACAAGTTGTAATTATTTATTGTAAACATAAATAAGTAAAAAAACAACGATGTGGGGATCAATTAAAAAAAATTGAGGGGGGTCCCATTAATGAACAAGTAGGCTTACCCGTAAAGTTTCAAATTGTTTGGATGAAAATTGGAGGTAAAAAAATTATCCAAAATGCGAGTGAAATTTCCAGAGCTCATATCCACTGTCCAAATTTTGGTTACTTAAGCATCATTCACAACTAGTTCTAAGGCGTAGGGGTCAAGGTCTAAGGCGTAATATTTTGTATTGCCGAGCATGTGTTGCAATCAGAACATTCACAACTCGTCCTTTAGTCGCAAGGCTTAAGTCTTAACGAATTGCCCAAAATCTAATTCTTACGACGAGCCAATCAGAACAGTGAGCGGTGTGTGTGCGAGTGAGAAAAGAGTCTAATACGTACACAGTTTTGTAAACGACTCACATTTCTTACGACCATGCGACTTAGAACTACTAGTTGTGAATGATGCTTTAGGAAATAATAATTTTACATAGCAAAATTGTTGTTAAAATATTACTTTTGAGGCGTAGGCCTAACTCTTTGGATAACCTTCCCATGCATAGGCCTACGATGTATTTTGAGTAGGCCTAGGCTATGTAGGCCTATTTTGAAAATCAAAATACCAAGATACATTTAGCCCTGGAAATTATCCCGTTTACGGTTTTCCGGGGGAAAAAAAAAAAGATGAAAAAATTTATTTCCCATTTTCCAGGTGTGTAAAAAATTTTCCCTTTAAATTTTCATTTTCGGGGTACCGCATTATGGTTTTTTAATTTTGTAAAAAAATGTTTTCATCTTTTCACTAGTAAAATTGAGCCGTCATTTGTTGCGTCCACATGCTACATCCCCTGTTGATTGGGAAAGCGAAATCTCCTCGACACGTTCTACGCTGCGTAGCAGGTAAAAAGTTTTTTTTGTTTCAAATCCCCCGACTTTTAAAGGAAAAAAAAAAGGTTTTTTTGTTTAAAATAGCGAGTTAAAGGTTTAAAAAAAAGGTATTTTGTTTAAAATAGCGACGTTTTAAAGGTTAAAAAAAGGTATTTTTGTTTAAAATAGCGACGTTAAAGGTTTTTTGAAGGTTTGTTTTTGAAAATGGGGATAGTGAAAAACAAATTTAATTTTTTACGTGAACCGGCGTGCTCTTTTACCTAGTCGTCATGGGTTTGTTGCCTTTTTGGGTTAAAAAAAATTATTTTAAGCCCTTTAAACGTCGCTTTTTTTAAAAAAAAAAATCCCTTTTTTAATTTTTTAAACCCGTCGCTTTTTTTAAACAAAAATCCCCCTTTTAAAACCTTAAACGTCGCTTTTTTAAACAAAAATACTTTTTTACGCTGCGTACACAGCGGAAAGAGACGAGGGAGGAGATAGCGTTTTTCCAAAAACCAGCATGGCGGTTACGTACAGGACAGCACAATTTACACAGGTAAAAAGACAAAAAAAAAACATTAGAACAGTGAAAAGACGAATTGCGGTAGCTGAAAATGAATTAGGGACTATCAATTACACTTTCTGTGAAAAAATTGGAAACATTTTATGCACTTTTTTTCGGAAAACCGTAATCGGAAATTACCTTACCCAAAAAATTTAGAGAAAAACAAAAATACAACTTTTCAATGCAGTATTTGAAATAGGCCGGCCTAGGCCTACAAAAGTATCAGGGTAATTCAAATAGGCCTAGGGCCTACCTACGTGTATTTTCAATATTGCTCATATCTCTGGCGGTAAGGCTAGGCCTAGGCCCTGGTAGCCTAGGCTTGAAATTCTGGCTAGAAAGAAGGCTAGGGCCTAGGGATATAAAATCCTCTGGTGTATAGTCAGGCCTAGCCTACGCAGGGAGTTTGCCAGACAAAACAAACTAAATGCAGCAGTCTAACAAACCACACACGGTCTAGGCTAGGCCTACTAGGCCTAGGTTTGCCCTAGGGTAGGGGCCCAGCCCAGGGAGGCCCCCCAAATTCTGAATTTTGTTGAGGATGGCCTAGGCCCTAGGCCTACCTAGCATAGGTAGGCCCTCTGCTCATTTCACCGGCATTGCGT
This sequence comes from Sweltsa coloradensis, assembly GCA_024449915.1. Classification (NCBI taxonomy): domain Eukaryota; kingdom Metazoa; phylum Arthropoda; class Insecta; order Plecoptera; family Chloroperlidae; genus Sweltsa; species Sweltsa coloradensis. The sequence continues at coordinate 362,253 of JAMZAV010000679.1, read as the reverse complement.
CAGCTTACCCTATGGCATCTAGGTAGGCCTAGCCCTAGACCTAAAGCTAGGCTCTGGGATTAGGAAACATAGGCCTAGGCCTAGGCCTGTAAGAGTAAACAAAATAAGGTAGGTCTAGGGTCCCGTTGCGACGAATGACCACATTTAAACTCTCCAAATTGTAAAACTAAAATGAACAATCAGGATGCATTGTGGAACTGACGATTTCGTGTCCCTACCGCACACAATGAACGCAATATCATAAATAAACCATAATATCAGAGGTAAAAAATACGTTCAGAGTGTAGTTCGATATTAACCGATATCACCACAACGTTAAATATACAAATAATAGTTACGATGGAAGAGAATAAACACGATAAAGATTACTTACTTTGATAACAGCGACAGCAACGAATTTCGGCAATGGAATTTCACTGAAAAGAGCTGTTTATTCCGTCGACCGAGCGAGCGTAGCGTCTACCGCACCGGATGTGACGACCGGATGACGCAAACGATGGGATGGGAAATCAGTCAAATTCTTTGCCTACTCTGCTTTCCACAATTTGTTTGAGTCATTAGAAGTACAGTTTTCAATAAAATTAATTCATTATTAAATTTTTTATAAAATATAACACATTTACTTCTGCTTTTTGCTTCCAGCCAAAGGCCCAACGATAAATCCACCCGAGTATTTTACTTGACTAAATACGCGAGATTCAGAAAAATGATAACCACTTCAGCCGTGCTACAACGTTGCCGTACTATCTCCAAAGAACTCTGAGAGTAGGTAGGTGTTTTTCAAATCTAAGATCTTTGGCTGCGAAGTGTCATCGTGACCGATCGTGACGGATTGGCCTTGGCGAGTCAGCTGACTGTTCTAGGTGTGTTATGGCAGGTGGTGCTGACGGCCACCAAAATCAGCAAAAAGTTACATTTGGCATGATTCTTAAATCTCACGAAGACGAACCCATGGAAAACGGTGAAACTAGGTCTAGTCCTCGGCATTCAGAGGAAGAAGAAAATATAACCGATGAAGGTAATGTAGGCAGGCCTACGATTAGTGGGGCCTAGGCCCTAGCCCAATAATTAAGGCACACTGGGGGTCTGGTCTCGTGTTTTGTTTGATAACATTTACATAGTAGGCTACATAACATAACATAACATAACATTTCATAACGGTTGCAAATGGGCCCTTCCGCCCGGTGCAACCAATCACTCCCCCCAGACCTAATTACTGTCCCCCCCTAAAAACGATCTAAATTCCCTTAAAGACCCACTACCTACAATATCCCCCGGCAAGTAATTCCATTCCCCTAACAGCCTTTCCATGAAACCATACCGACCCAGATCGTTCACTACTTGACGCTGGAACTTCCATGAATGATCCCCCCTTCCCCTGTAAAGCCCCTCTTGTAGCCTATTGCGGATGTCCCCCCACCCCTACTTCCCCTAGCCGCCCTGTACATATTGCACAACCTAACCTCCCTTCTTCTTCCCTCTAATGACTCCCACCCCAACTCTCCTAACATTGCAGTGACACTGTCATATACTCTCTCTACATTCCCCTTATCATCCTCTTCCCACCGCCACCGCCTAACCTTTCCCGTAACCCTTCTTGCCGCCCTACGTTGGACTTTCTCTACCTCCAAAACCTCCTCAAAAACTTATACGGATCCCATGCTGCCGCCCCATACTCCAGGACAGGTCTAACCACTACCTTATATGCCCGATCTTTAACCTCCCGGCTGGCCCCTCTTAGATTTCTCATAACAAAACCCAGAGCCCTATTTCCCTTCTTAACAACTTCTTGCACTTGATCCCCCCATCCCAAATCCTCTGCCAACATCACCCCTAAGTACTTATACGTTCCTACTTTCTCCATAACAGCCCCCATTAAAGTGTATGTCCTACCTACCTTAATTATTCTTCGCGAGAAACCAACCACCTTACATTTACCTATGTTCAAACCCATCTTATTTGCTGTGACCCATTCCTCTATTACCCCCAGATCTGCCTGCAACAGCCTAACATCCTCAATCCCCCTTATTGCTCTATACAAAACACAATCATCTCAAATAATCTTATTCTTGATGTTATTCCCTGCCCTATGTCATTTATAAACATAATAAACAACAAAGGTCCTAACACTGAGCCCTGCGGTACCCCCAATGTAACCTCTATGCTATGTGACAATGTACCCCCAACCCTAACCCTCTGAGACCTACATCTCCAACCCACCTCACCACTCCTTTATCCCCCACCACATTGTTAACCTTCTCCATTAGCAAATCGTGCGAGACTTTATCAAAAGCCTTTTCAAAATCTAGAAAAACAGCATCTACTTCCCCCCCACTGTCCAAAATGTCCCCAATATCCTGAACTAATCCTACCAGTTGAGTGTCACAAGAAAAACCTTCCCTGAAACCATGTTGAGCATCCGTGAACCACGCCTCCCCTTCCAATGAGTTCCTAACATAGTCTGCAACTACCCTCTCCATAATTTTGCTCCCTACTGAAGTCAAGCTAACTGGCCTATAATTTCCTATTGTACATCTATCGCCCCCCTTATGAATTGGCACCACGAGTCCCTCCCTCCAACCTTCAGGGATCTTACCCTCACTTAAAGACTTTCTACATACATCCCCTAGAAATCTTACCGCGGCATCACCCCCAATTTTTAAAAATCTGCATTTGTTTACAGATTTCCAAACACTAAACTCGCAATTAGATGCACTGAATTCAGCTCTTGATGCATTGGAAAACAAAAATGACACCATTCACGCCCGACTTGTTGAACTTCTTGAATCCAACCGTGAGGCAAGACAACAATTTCAAGAAACTCCCAGCAAAGAGGATCCTGGCCGGAGCAGTAACTCAAAATAATGTCGTCTCCCCAGTCGCCACTCGCCATTACTCGGCACTTCTAGGCCTAATCAATAGGTCTGGGCCTGCTACTTGGTCCTGGGGCAATTGCATTCTATAGACATTTAAAATAGGCAATTCAATTTCAATATCTAGGCCTAGGGCTAGAGGCAGGGCAGATTGAAATCTAGTGTAGGCCCAATGTTAACTTCCTATTAAATCGTTACCGTTCCCTTCCCATTGTCATTGGGCTAACGCCTAGTCCGATTGTGCATCAACCTTTAGGCCTATCCGAAAAGTAGAACTGCTTGCAAGAAGCGTGTAGGCCTAGCCTAGTTTTATAACTAACTGATCACAATTCTAATAGGGCCTACAAATGTAGACTCTGCTCGCGTGACAAATGTAATAGGCCCTAGGTCTATCTGTATAGGCCTACCTATAATATGTAAATTAATACCTTAGCATCTAGCCCTGGATTCTAGTAATTAATTTAGGGTGTAGGCTAGTGTGATTTAAAAAATTTAACTAACTTAACATTCCTCATTCTCTTCTTGTTTCCGATCACTGGTCTGGTCAGTAGGTTCCCTGGTGAAAAATCTTGGCAAGATCTTGACAAGAATTTTCACCAGGGTTGCGGCCTATTGGTTTTTGTGCAAATTTTTCATCTTATTTTCAAGGGCACATCTAGGTGTATGGTAGATAACCTTGTGTTGATTAAAGATTTGTGTATCTTTTAAGTACCATATTTAGTTTTGTACAGTTGTAATGTTAATTAAATTATATTAACCTGAGAGTAGTCGCAGTCGGGTCATTTTGACCTACTTTCTCACCCTCCATCTTTACAATACAATACACATGCGAAAGTAGGCTGTAGGCCTACTGGAACTTCACCTACCTTCCCATGAAATAGCTTTTAAAAATGAACGTGCAGTAGGCGTACACTTCATTCAGTGTTCCAGCTAACTTCATCAAAAAACATTGTCCCAATTCAGTTGCTCTGTCAGTTAGACTGCGGTGCAACTACTAACGTCCTCGACTCTTTGATATTATATTCAATGAATTTTATATGTAATATATTTTTAATCAGCAACAATGAAGTGTGGCCTATGTCTTGCATTACTTACAGGTCTTACGTAACATTTCAACTTCAGTGTGTTTCATAAATTGTAGTAGGGGCTACTGTTAGTAGTTCTTTTTAAGCCATATATAACTATACATTTAATTAGGCTATTACAAGACAGTCTCTTTTTTTAAAGAGAAAATATATATTGGATCTTACAATCTAATAATCTAATCTAATAATGAGTAGGTCAGGCCTACATTTTTTAAAATCTTCTGTCTTATGTAGGCCCCCAATAATATGGTTTTGTATCGGTTTCTAAGGTGGTATTTCAGATTCTTCATTACTTTTAGTATACACTATAATAAACATTTTTTAAATGTTCCAATCATATCAAAAAGTTTTAACAAAATGATTGCATGTGACTACTAAGGGTAACAAAGAGGTGAGCGTCTACTCTCGGGTTAAAAGTAGATTTTAGTTGGACCTGATCTAAAAGTAAAGCCTGGTTCAAAATGAGAAATTACGATTGTTGCATTACGTTTATTAACATCACTTATTGTTCCAATATCCCACCACTATTACCGGAGCACTAGGACCTAGACCTATACAGTCTTTATTTCGGTAATAATTTTTTTTACAACCACTCCCAAGTGTGTGAAACAATGCATTGTATCCGGTACCCTAGGTACTGATATATTTCTTTTTGCCTCCACTGACCAACAAACTTGAGCCTTCTTGATCTACTTACTGTACGTTTTTGTTGCGGTGGAGGTGCCATCACTTAGCACTAGGCCTAGTAGTAAAAGGTAAAGTACCGGTAGTTGTATTTTTACTGTTACTGCTAAGGATGTCAAGTCAAAACGTGGCAAAAGTATTCAATAACAATCTCAAATTTGAGGACTACAGGCTGCCTCAGATAATGGTGTGCATATAGCTAGAATTTTGAAATCAGAGTTGAAAATTAATTGTTCTTTGGTGTTTGTATGCCATTTTTAGCTGTGAAAGCATAAGGTTTGAAATTATTATTAATAATAACTTTTCTGTTTCTGACTGTGGCGTGCAATAGCAGACATTGGGTATGTAGATACTGCAGTCAATCCTGTTTTAACCTTTATTTCCTTGTTTATAACTTTTTTGTTTTTAGGAGGGATTTTTATATCCCAATAATAAGGGCAGTGTTGAAGGTTTCAAAATTTCCAATAAAAATAGTTTTCAAATTCAATGAACAATAATACACGATTCTGATTCATGAAATGCCGCAACTTCGCTCGCAGTGCACTGCACATAAAGTTTATAAAGTGCCTGGGTGTGCTAGCGCACCGCGGCTTGGCTGCAGCGTTCGGCTAGCAGGCACCTCATAGTCATGGTATATTGTAATCATAAGTAAATCAAAATTCTTAAAGTTTGAATTACTTAATATTTTTATTGATTTATTTATTGATTTAGGCCTAACGTCTTATCTTATTCAGTTAGGAAAAATATTTACAAATGACAACTAAATACATCTAATTACATAAATGCAGATAATAATAAACTACATATAGTTCAGTCAAGTTTGATGTAGTAATGTTACAACAACAATGTATATTGTATAATTTGTATTGTATTGCCGTCAGCAGCCGACTGTTGTGTGGCCAGCAGCCCAGAGCAACATTTCCTTGAGTACATCAACATGGATGCTTTCTATCAACTTGACATTCGGCTTGTTGTCGTTCAAGTGGTCCAGAACGACCTGACCCCTGGTGAGACGTCCGTGTAGCTCAACTGACAGGTGAACGTTGCGACTTGTCTTGACCACATCGGGACGCAGCAGGACGGCAGTTAGTATGGGGTCGCAGGTGTAGTAGGTGGTGCCCAGGATAGAGGCGTTGATTGTGGCCGTGCGCTTCAAACGGTCGTAGATACTCTTCTCTACTAGGTTCAGAAGCGCCATTTGTTTGTTTCCAATTGCTCCAAGAATTTCAAATCTCCATTCCTAAAAATCACAACTTGGGGTGAAAATAAGTCAATTTTCATTATTAGGATTGTACCCAAAAGCGGTGAAATAATTCAACATTTAGTTGAAAGCTCTATATCACTCTCCCCTGATATTTTTTTAAATTTTGTGTGTGGGACCTTGTAAAAGAATTGACAGTAAAATGTAGTTATAAGAATTCAGAGGCTGCAGGTATTTGTGGTGGAACTTATTTGCATCTTTGGTTTTGTTCTGACCAAAGCGGTGAATTGGTGTTGAAAATGATTTATAATTTACGGTTTTTAGCACTGAAAATGTTGTTTTTACCATAAATACCTGCCTCTACCAATTAGTTTGTACAGTTGTGAATGAACTCCTAATGAACAATATATGATTTTCAGAAACACCACCGCCATGTTTATCATGCGCAAAGCAGTATGGGAGAAATGGGGATTACCACGCCACACGCCTGCATGTGCACATCCTTTTCTTCAATAATGCATTGTGAATGATATAGTGCTTATGATTCTAAAAATTGTCTATTCTTTTTGTAACATCAGTAAAAAGTTATTTTTCACTTAATTTAATTGCGTTAATAATTCACTTTTGAGGTGGACATTGACTCATCATGATAGTCAACTTTTAAAAGTTACAACTGTAAAATTATTTATTAATATTTTATTGTGTTTTTCTTGCCCGTTGGTCGAGAAGGCCATGAAACCTACCATTGGCAACGGAATGTCCAAACATGTTTCCCACGGCAGTAAGGAGATCGGACATCGCGCACTTGAGAGCACAATGTGCGCGGCTTCAGGATCGTTGTAGAAGTTGAACTCGGCAGACGATGTGACGTTTCCTTTACCTGCAAACGGCAACAATCAATCAATGCATTATAACATGCAGAAACTAGAAAGTAACATAACTTTACTAGGCATTGATTATTTATTTTTGTATTTAATTATTAGTACATTTGTTTTTAAATAGCGGACTGTGCTATAGCGTTAGGATATCCTGGTTTACCATCCATCGACCATCCATAAGTAAATCAAGGGGTCTAGTTGTATCTATAGTGTACATGCGGCGTCAGAAGTAAATCAAGGGCTGGGTATTGTAGATACAACGAGACCCCTTGATTTACTCTTGACGCTGGACACCCAGCCCTTGATGATTGACTTCTAGTTGAGGGTGTACCACCTCTAATGTCGGAGGCAAATTTCCCGCTTAGTGGACTTTATTATAAGCGAGAGAGACCCCCGCGATTCCAGTAGGTCTTAAAACTTTTCTGTAAAATTGTGGCAGATTCTTTAATAAAACAGGTTTTAAAATTATTGTTTTTTTTTTCCTTTGTGTGGCATCAAATTGCTTCTTCTGAAAATCTAAAAGTTTAAAAAAATAAAACATCTTTGAAGTTTTATTTTTCCAATTTTTTAACATTTTATTAAATGCTGGTAACTAGTTAAAACCTGTTGCATTCGTGATCTTACCGGTCCAGTTTCCTCCCATTATAAATATGTCCTTGATGTTCTCCGACAGACGGGGGTAGGTTCTCAAGGCCAAGGCCACATTGGTCAGCGGTCCCAGACAGATCAGGCTGACCGCTCCCTGGTGCGCTGGCTGAGAAGTGATTGAATTCATCGCGCTCACAGCGCTGTCATCCTGAACGTTCAGTGTGGTCGGCTCGCTGGGAAACAGAACATCTCCGAACCCGTCCTCGCCGTGGAACTTGCTGTGGTTCGTTGACGTACCAGTCAAGTCGGGGAGAATCAGAGGATGTTCGGCACCTCTGTACACCGGGATCTGATGAAAAGAAAAGAAAATAACGTTACCTTGCTTTTCACAACCACTGTACAGGTACAGGAAAACAAAAAACGGGGAGCGATGCCACATAAAAAGTTTGTACACAAATTAAATGTTATCTGTCATTAAAATCTCTTGATGGAGGTGCCGAGTACACAAAATTATTCCTTTTAAAAAAATCTATTTGCCCCCCCTGACCCCAACGGTCACCAAAAACATTCTGTATCATCCCAACTTTTCATTTCATTTCATTTTATTGTCTTGTTTTGTATACCTTATACTAGCATATAATGTAACAATGTTATGACAAGATAAACAAGTTAAACAATACATTATAAGCTAGCTAGTAGTTATTAAACACGTCTTTTCAAAAAGACTAAGACTTGAATTAGGATGTATAGAAAATACTAAAACTAATTTACATTAATTACAAAGTACACTTTTACAACAATACAATAATACACAATAAAAATTTATACTTTTACACTAATATAAGATAGGCTACTAGATAATATAAGTTTAGGCATATGTAAAATAAATTGTATTTTTAAGACATATTATCATTGTCCGCCAAGAAATCCTCAATATCGTAGTATTCGTTTTCAACAAGAAATGTCCTAAGATCCTTTTTAAATGTATCAGTTGGTTTGTTTTTGATAATGGCAGGTAGCTTATTAAAAAGGATTATTCCTGCATATGTGGGGCTTTTCTCATATACAGCCAGCCTATGGGATGTCACAAATATATCATTTTTCCTCCTAGTATTGTAATTATGAATATTTATGTTTTTTTTATATCTTCCCTATGATTAATCAAAAATAATATTACTTTGTAAATATAGAGGCATGCAAAAGTAAGAATATTCAATGTTTTGAAATGTCCCCAACATGTATCCCCTTTCTTAATTTTATCTATTATTCTTAAAGCTTAAAGCTTGATTCTATATTAGCTTAATAAAGGACACATACACTAAAAATTGTGTTGCAATGAAAAGAAAATGTACAATTTGTCCTAATAAATTGAAATTGTTGAAGGGCAATATCGACAAAAAACATGGTCAACATTCGTGGTCGGGTTCACTTTGCATCGTTCGGTTGGATTGACATAAAAGATAGGGATGCTTATGGGGGGAGCTCATATTTACCCCCTTTCCGCCCCCATTCGAAAAAGAGTTCCTTTGCATCTGTTCCAGTCAAAACTAAGTACTAATAAATGTTTTATAAAACCTTTCTGTCTAAAACTTGTTAAAATACTCCAGTTACACTTGAGGAAACATTTTCCAAGGCTCTGGGAGCCTCCCTCCAAGAACCCCCCATTGTACAATAGCATGTATACTTTTCCCAGGAAAGAGCATATAAATTATTTGAGCATGACACGTTACTGAAGATCACCGTTCTGTACACTCACGTCCAGCCTGTCAACCGTCTCCAGCAGCCGGAGAACATTTGTTATGACGTTGTCCACCGCGGTGTTGCCCTGGACACAAGTGATGGCCAGCACCTCAACGTCAGCTGTGAACAGCATCAACAACGCCATGGCATCGTCGGAACCTGCGTCCACATCCACAATCACCTTCACTCTGCTCATTCTGTGCGACTGAGCCGGACCATGTGACCTGATGGACCGTGGATTTGGAATAGTATTCTATTTGACGTAGTCAAGATAACAATCACTGAACCTTGACCGTGTCATAAAAGTCAAATAATATTAGTCGGATTGATTAGGGTATCAATATTTAGTGGTTACGCGAACTCTGGCCCATGGCCGTGTTGTGAAAGCAGATGAACCGTTCATAACACTGTTATCTGAGGATTTTACTTCTTCTCAATTCATTATTCAATCCAAGATCGGTTTAGGCCAATGGGCGCACAGATCGTCTCTTAAAATTGGCCATGGAATTTGCGAAAGTACTTTTCAAATCCTTGAATGGACTATCCTGAGAAAAATGCTTGGATTTTATTTTTATATGTCGATTGTCTTTTTGTTCTCTCTCTATCGGACAAACATGTACTCTGATCTTGATGAAATTTGTAGGTAACCTTTGAAATCTCTGAACTCGGACCTGCTATGCTTTTGGGTACAATCTAGGAAACATCTTTTTCTCACAAAATGGTTCTCCAATTTTAGTACCTACTGTATTTTTGCATGTTAGTTAGCTCTGTACGCCGAACGGCTACTCTGCGATCTTGATTAAATTTTCAGGGGACCTCAAAAACTTTTGACCTGAGATATGCAGATGGATGGTATGATTTTGGTACAATCACAGAAACATTACTTATGAAAATTGCACTATTTTGATTTTTTATGCAGGGAGATAGATAAGCCATACGCTCACCCATCAACGTGGTGGCTAAGAATTTCAATTTTCATAACTGTCTTGGATCAACGGACCACACTGTTTAATAAACAGTAAAGCGACACAGGCAAGACTGATGCTTGAATTCATGTCTAGTATAAAAGATAAGCATTGTAATATGCTGCATGGAATCAGCCCCTCAATGAGATTCAGATTAATTAGAAGAAAAAAAAAATGTAATTGTAGGAGACGCTCTCCTGTACAATTGTATTGTATTTTATCAGCAGCTGTGGATTACATGTGATGCCGTAACTAGTACGTGTATCGTAACATAAGCAGCATACCGAAATGTGTGATCTATGTGAAATGAATAAATAAACCAGTGGTTTATTTGGCCTTTTGTGAGACAACAGACAGAACTGTATTTTTTACGATAATATGTCCACATATTAGGGTCCTAAGGAGAATGCCTCAGAAGTCAGACCCCGTATGTTTGTAGAACAAAATTCCTGCTTACTCTGAAAGGCGTAGGAGCAACTTGAATATTGCGCGGTTGGCAGAAGAAATGCAGTAAAAATATTCGTTACCAACTTGATAAAAAAAGCAACTTGTCTAACACCAAAAGGATTAAATTGTATATTCGTTACTTTAAAAATAAATTTATATAAGATTAAATAATATAAGTCTACAGTACAAAACAAAATCTAGGGCCTACCAAATAAATAAATTATCATATTATTTGTGCATTGATTAAAATAAAATATAATTTGCAGAGTTGGTGCACATGCTGTGGTTTTGTATCTTTCAAATTCAACTTTTATCAGGCTGTGTGTAAATAAACATGGCAGAAAAATGAGCTGTCACTGTCAAAAAAGGGTAAAAGAGGTGATTTCAGCCCTATGCTTAGGCGTAGCCTGCGCATATTGCTTTCTTTAATATCCAAAACCTACCCACGAACTTCGGAAAAATGCAATCCGCCGAGGATGCCAAATACCTAAAACGGTAAGACTTTTAAGTAGGGCTAGGGCTAGGCCCTAGCCCCTAGTGTAGGGGCCTAGGGTCCCTAGTAGCCTAGATGCTCCGCTCTCATCTAAATGGGTTTTGTTATTGCTTGTTGTATGCACTAGGCCTAGGCTCCTAATAGGCTACGGCCTACATATGAATGATCTAACCCTAGCCTAGGACAACTTCCATTCAAGGCTAGGGCCCCTACTCTCTTATTTGTCAGTCAGCTCTGGACATGGCACAATCCGTTACCAGCCTGGCTGCAAAATCGTCCAGTACCATCCCTAGTCTATGCACGTTTCTTTTTTGTTTTTCTACTTTATTCGAGGATTTGGTCTCGATCTTGGTTGTTGTTTGTGCTTTGCTCCTGCAGTTGATCATCGATTGGTGGCAGGTTTTATTTCCTTAAATTCCTTTCAACTTCCAATTTCCTTAATTGTTATCCTTGTAATTATGTTCCCTTCTCTTTCTCTCCCTCCTTTGTCTGCTCCCTCATCTTCATCCTCCGCCTTGTCATTTATGCTTTGGTCTCCCATTGGCAGAAGTTTAGGCTTGAGCTTCGACTGAAATACTTTGAGGTTCTTTTCTCCCACTATCCCCTCACCGAGACCATTTCACTCAACCACTGATCTTGCCATGAAGCCCACATCCGTCTTATATGTTTCCCTCTCATACTTCCATCCATGATCCCCTCTAGCCAGATAGGTGGCACTAGTTATTAGTTAATCCGGTAGCCTACTTGTTCATTTACGGGACCCCCTCCAAAAAATGTAAAAATTCAGTAAAAACATTTCATTGACAATCATAACTACTACATCTACTCCATCTGAGTTTTGGGAGGCCAGGAAAAACCAATAATTTCGAACAAAGCCTCGAAAAATCCTTCCGGCTTCATACTTTGCGCAGGAGTGACACGGCCTACGCAACATACTCCACCTACAAAACCTTTAACGTCGCGATTTAATATAAAAGACTTTCAAGGATTACTTTGTTAAAAATAGCGACGTTGAAGGTTTTGAAGGTTTCATTGTGTCTGTGTGTACCATGTCGTGCACGGCGACGACTGCTCCATGTAGAGCCTCGCCGTTCCAATGGACTGTCATTTCGCCTAAAGTCACGTTGAACGTGTAAGTCAAGTTAACTGTCTGAGTCATATTCAACTCCTGCAAGTTGAACATTTTATTGTAACACTGAAATAAGTAAAAAAAACGACGATGGGGGGATCAATTTACAAAAAATTAGGGGTCCCGTTAATGAACAAGTCGTTAATCCCTTATTGAGTTCACCCCACCCCTCATGGTTCCTCGAGATCCTAGTTCTTAATGTGAAATAGCTGTACCCTGACTTGATCCTGGTTCCTCTCCTACCATCAATCCCTTTTCTTTGTTTATTTTGAGGTGCTTCCGTCCTCTTCATTATCCTCATCCCGACCTTAGTTCTCCATTGGTGAAAATTTCTGCTTGGATTGGAAGCCTTTGAGATACTTGATGCTTACATGTTTTACAGGAAAATAAGATCCCGCACCATTGATGTTCACCCAACAGAACAAGCCCTTGTAGTGAACTACGAATTAGAGGCGCTTATACTCGGAGATTTGGGTGACCCCCTTCTTGGAAATAAAAAGGCAAGTACAACATAGGCTAGCCCTTATGGATTGGGTTACCATACGTCCGGCTAAAGCCGGACATGCCCTCTTTTTTGATGTCTGTCCGGGCGGTTTTTTCAAAATAATGCAAATGTCCGCTTATTTTACCCAATTCCATGCAGAGGCGCATGCGCACCCTTCCGCCCCCTCACTTACCATCCACCGACCGTAAATCGCCGAATACGAGCAGTCGATCATGTCCGAGACGGTCCGAGTGTGTCACACAACACGCCAGGCTGTGCAGCAAGCAGTGTACATCACATGATTTAGTTACCTTTTCCGTACGTTTCGTGCCGTGTCCACGTCGTACGGCGTACGTAAGGAAGTCTTAGTTTTTGTTTTGTTTGTCTTAGTTTTGTCTTAAAATGTAGTGTTCATTTAAAAAATAACCCCTCAATTTAAAAGGCGTCGGCACCACTGTCCTTCCTTGACCCTTGTTCAGATCGCTCTAAACGCTATCCTGACGGTAAAAATGTCCAAAAAAAAATTCGCCTCCGGCGGCTGGGGTTCCGCCCCAGACCCCTTGTAGTCCGCGAATGTCTGTGCACAAAATGTCCTCTTTTTTGCTGAGACACTTATGGTAACCCTACTTATGGATGCTATGCAGCTGAACAGTATACTTTATGTTTATTTATTAGCATTTATTAGCATTCTTATCCTAATTAACATTTGAGCATGTTACATTTTGGGAAGACGACCCGGGTACCCGACCCACCTGACGAAGTTGGGTAAGCCTACGGGTAGGCCCTACGTGTTTCCACTACCCGTTTACCCTTAAAACCCGGTTCCTGAATTGAGATGTGTCACATTGTAGGTGGAAGGCTAATGTAAACATGCACTTTCTCATATCTTTTGTGCTTGGCGGCGTTTTTCTTTCGAACTATAATGTCCTTTGTTCATGCCGCCGACTTGTGGCAGTGTGCTGAGTGTGCCCCCCCCCCTGCCTTACCACTTGTGCGATCTTCCTGAGATTATACCGCGTAAATAATTACCATAACACATCTCTAATGTTTTCAATCTGCTAGAAGTCAAAAGCTATCACCCATGGTGATAACTGAAATTAAGCGTATGGTAATTTATATACCTAGGCCTACTGCAGAGACTGGCTTTTCCTTATCTTGTTACAATTATCTGAGCACCAGCATTCCCGCTTTAGCTCCCCCCCCTCGCCCCGCGCCAACGCATCGTGACCTTGACTAGACTGACAAGATATAAAATAAAACAGATGCAAGGAACAGTGAGTGTTATCTTAATGGCCCGCTGCTGTTCCTCTTTCGTGATTATGAAATACTACTTTATCGGCACGTCACTGTTTATATAATAGCATTACGTCCGAGATAATACGATAATTGATGAGCGCTTTTTCACAGTCATTAGTACACCTACACAATTTTTTTGTTACACTAACGGGTTAAACCCTGGTAATGTGGGCCTGGGTGGGAGGGTCGTAAAAAAGTCGGGTTTCGTCATCTCTAGTTACATTAGTAATAACCGTTAAATTATTGCACTCAAAATAAATGTATTAGGACTTAGAAGTATTGAAATTATCCTTATCAAACTATAAAACTAAATTAACTAGTATGTGAATAAATTACTATACAACAGTGCCTAACGGCATGGTAGAATTATTAGGTACTAGGTAGGCCTAGCCAATTAATCAAAATACAGGAGGTAGGCTACATCCAAATTCCAAACCAAACTTAGTTTTCCACCAGCCCATCAGCTAGTGATTTCTAGTTTATTGAAGTTGTGCATGGATTTTTATGTTCCTGACAGTTAAAGTAAGATAGATTATGTCCTACCTACTGTAATAATAGTAAAAACCCTTTATGGTATAATATTATAATATAAGTTATGATTTGAAAATGAACAGCCACTTTCTCATGTAGGCCCTATCACTTTACCAAAGAGACCGACAAAAAGCTCTGCGACTGATTGATAATGAATAATGGTTTGGAGGAGGCTGCAACTTGAACCTCCGTTTGTTTCTACCGTACATACCAACTGTAACTCTATCTCCCACATAAAATATTCATGCTTTGCCACTAGTTGTGGGTGTATGTACCAGCCCAGCATTGTAGGCCTATGCTCTGCTAATGATGAACCTGTTTTACTTTCAGGAGTGTCAGAAAATCATTCGTCTCAAAAGCCTCAATGCGGACACAAACTGTGCTGCATTGGCCAAGGAGGTAGTTGACAAATGCAGCCTCATCCATCCTTCCAAGATTGAAGAGGTAGAACATCTCATCAACTATTTGAAGAAGAGAAGCAGTGATGCCTCCTCAAACAACAGTGGTAAGGTCAAGAGTACCAAGCATCATTTACCCAACTCATCATCATCACTATCCATCGCCGTTTCCTGCTTCTGGCAGGGTCAGCTTGGGTTTAGCAACCAAATTTTTCCACTTCTTTTTATCCTACCACAACCGTATCTCTTCCACATCTTCCCAGCTCTCTCGTCTTGCCTCCAAGTCTCATGTTGTGCTCATGCTCATGTTTGCTCATGCTCATGTTATGCTCATGTTATGGTAGGGCCGATCCTTCCATCTCTTCCTTGGCCTACCCCATCTTCTTCTTCCTTCTTTTTAGTCCTTCTGTCATACACTTTCTTGGGCATCTTATTTTCCCCAATTCGTTTCATATGTCCGTACCATCTCAACCGTGTCCTTCCTATCCTGTCACTTAACTTCTCTACACCCAGCACTTCTCTAATGTCCGTGTTTCTTCTTAGCTGTCCCTTCTCGTCCTCGCTGCCGCCTGCATCTGACTATCCTCTCGATCTCCCATTGTCCAGGTTTCTGCTGCATACGCTTTTACTTTTTACTATTGGATTTAAAATGAAGTTTGCTCTTCTTTGGGAAACTTAAATTAGTATAGGTCCTACGTAAAAATATTAGGGTTGCCATTTCTATATCGATTATCACAAGCATACATAGAACTAAAAGTGTTCATTTATAGGGGAAATTAATTTAGCCTAGTTTGCACTGTAGGGCTAACGTTGTAGAAGTTTGGACATTTTGAATGTTCCCTAAAAATATCATGAAAATTGGAGAAGAATTGGAGAATTGGATCATGATTGGCCTATTTATTTGTTTGTGTTTGTACTTTGTACCCATAGAGCAAATTCAAAAGTTTGATTTATTTATTTAAATTTAAAGTACTACGTACGGTAGGTCCTTTCCCATTCTGTTACAAAAACTGATTTACAAAGGAGAACAATAAATAAAACTAAGATTACATAAATAGTAAATAAATGCAAAAATAATTAACACTATCAGTACTAGGTATGTTTATACTTTATAATCACTAACATAGGCCAACACTTTGTTCCAACATAATTTTGGTACCTTAAGATAGTTGGGTAAAATAAAATAATTTGGGGTAACTGGGTAATTTTGAATAATCTATTTCTAGGTGCACTGTTGGAAAATCGTGACTCTCCTTGTCCAAACTCCTCGTCTTCTTCGTCTGACGGCTATGGTGACAAAGCAAGTATCACTGAGATAGAAGCTTACGTCGAACTGCTGTACGAAGAAACTAACCAGAAAGTCAAGGGCTCGGCGCTCATCCTAAACCTTGCGAGGAGCCCAGATAACTTGTTTGATCTTGGAAATAATGGTAGGTGTGCACATTTGATACAGATCAATAGTCTTGAGACAAGTGACTTAGCGTGTTTCTGCATTTCCTAGGATAGCCAAAAGTAATGTAGGCCTATGTACCTTTGTTTTCTTTTGCAGAATCTGTTCTGAGTGCATTAGCTCGAGTGCTAAGAGAAGATTGGAAACTAAGCTTAGATTTATCTACAAACATCGTGTACATTTTTTTCTGTTTCTCAATGTACACCGTATTCCATAATGTTATCCTTCAATACAAGGTATGTCATTCTAGCGAGGCGGATACCTAGCATCTATTTCATATTGCTGTAGCTAAACAATTTGGTGATACTTTACTTGGGCCTATTTTAATGTGACAAAAAGTGTTTGTGTCACAATGTATTATTGTAAAGTTTAAGGAAATATATTTTTGTACACTCATTTAAAAATGAATAATGATGAAGTACCTTGGCGTGACTCTCGACAAAAAAAATGACCGGCAAGATCCACTTTGAAAAGGCTGCAGAGAAGGGCCATAAACGACTACTACTCCTTCAAATGGTCAGCCGGTTTTTCCTGGGGTCTTAAAACTAGACACTCTGGCGCTGACCTACAAAACGTACATCAGACCAGCCATTGAGTACGGCACCGAAGTCTTTCCTGCCGCCGCCGCAACGCACGCCAGCCATGTCGACAGAGTCCAAAATCGAGCCCTTCGCCTCATAACGGGAGCAGTGAAAACCACCCCAATTATCGCCATGGAGTGGTTCAGCCAAATTGAGCCTCTACAGCTAAGAAGAGAGCAGCGCGCTGTCCAACTGCACGAAAAACTGGCGCGCCTAAACCCCGACAAATGGCTCAACTACCCAACCTCAAAAGTCAAGGCGCACACTAACTTTGCTGAAACAGTCCACCAACTGAAGAGTAAAAACTGTCCTATCCTCCTAGAAGCACCACGTGCACCACTTGACGTACCACTCCCAGAGCTTCTGCCGGACAAGTCCAATCAGCTTGCCCCGGGGACCAAAATTGACGGCATTGAGAAGAAAGATGACCATGACCATAAAGAACTGAAAGAGCTTGCTGAGAAGCACCTGAAGAAGCACTTTCCTCTTCAAGAGTGGGTGCACATCTTCACAGACGGCTCCTATGACTCGGCTACAAATAGAACAGGTTACGGCATCCACTGCATCTTCTTTGAAGAAGCCACTCCAATGGGAGCTGGCGAAACATACTTCGACGCTGAGGTCGCAGCCATTGCCAGGGCGGCCGAAAAAATCGCCGAGACCCCCGCCTTCCCCCTCAACAAGACAAAATTTGTGATCCTAAGCGACAGTGTCTCAGCCATCCAATTTGTCTCTCAAGCAGCAAACCTCCATCCTAAATCGCTGCTTTTCAAAAACTCCCTTGTCGGCATCCGACAGCAAAAACAAACTATTAGAGACTTAATGGATCCCCAGCCACTGCAAGATCATGGGGAATGAAAAGGCAGACTTCTTGGCCAAAAGTGCCACAAAAGCACCGCAACCACCAGCAGCGCCTCTCTCCTACCAAAATGTCAAAACTAAGATCAAGTCAACCACAAAAAGGATCTTCAGAAACACCACAGAAGAGACTTCCAACTAAAGAACTGGTGGACCGAGATCAAAAAAGGGCCAGACAAAGACTGGTCGAGGAAGACGGCCACCGCCCATTTCCGGCTTGTAACCGGTCACGACGTCTTGCAGCACCACCTGCACCGCTTCAACATTACCAACGAACTGGCCACCTGCAAACTTTGTAATTTAGAAGATCAAGACAGAGCGCATCTCTTCAGATGCGCCGCCCTCAAGAATGACATTGACTCCCTGCCCGATGACCTGAGCAGGATAGAAAAGGAGGCAGTCTTATATTGGATAGCAAGACAGAAGAATGGCTGAAGAGGCCAACTTTGCACAAGAAAAAAAAAAAAAAAAAAAAAATGATGTTATTGGAAGGTATAATATTCTTTGTTTTGCACACAAACAACAGTGAGAGAACCGCCCTACTTCAAAAACAAGTACCTCTCAGTGTAAGGAAGTGCACTTCTTTATTAGGCTCAAACATGCTGCATGCTACTTGGATCAAGTAGGGTTTACATTTTACAACATTGTGTTTTGTTTA
Organism: Sweltsa coloradensis; assembly: GCA_024449915.1. NCBI lineage: Eukaryota > Metazoa > Arthropoda > Insecta > Plecoptera > Chloroperlidae > Sweltsa > Sweltsa coloradensis. Next base: position 343,914 of record JAMZAV010000679.1, on the reverse strand, counting down.
GTATCTTCATTCCAATAGTCAGGTTCTAATGTGACATGTTTCTGCCACACATCATAGGTTGGTTCCCTCTGCATGGAAGTGATCGACTTCGAGCTGCGTCGCTACGACCAGATGAAGGAGGATCACGACGCGCGATGCCGGAGAGCGGAGGGTCGAGCGTCCGAGGGAGCGAAGAAGCCGGGCGAGCTGGTGTCGCACATCCCCGTCGCGTCCGGAGACCCCAGGAAGAGAGTTACAGACGGAGACGCCAAGAGGAAGATGGCCGACGAACACAGGGACGAGGGTCAGAGGCTGCGCGAAGATCACGAGGCCAGGAAACAAAAGTTTGAACTCTTCAAGAAGAAACAAGAGCAACTCATAAGGGGTGGGTGAAGGTCCAGCGAGTTAACTTCACAGTTACATTACAACCCATAAGCCACTGTAGTACTTACTGCCTATTATGATAAACATTGATTGATTTGATTGTGTGGAAGATGCTCTAGTTTGTGGCCAACAATTTTCATTTCTATTAATTTAATTGTTTAATTAAAAAAAAATCTCTTATGTAACCTTACATAATTTATTTATTTGACCTTCCACAAGTTGCTCACGTAGCTAATGTTATGTGCTTATGTGGAACTATGTTTGTTGACATTAAGGGTAACACTAACATAGACCTAATTGAAATTTGCAAATTATTTTAATTATTAACAATGAAACATTCTAGCTAGTCTATACATTAAAGTGCAAGTTATACCAAAATAAATACATTTTTCCTGATTAATTCCTTCAAATTGAATTGAGATCAAAATATTTCAACTTAATTTGCATTTCTGGATTGTATCACTTGTTTCATCATACTATGGCTTGGTAATCTTGTTGGTAACATTAAATTAAACTATACATGTACAGTGTAAATGCAATGTAAATTTTCCCAAAAATTATTAGTATTTCACAGAAAATTTCCGGAAATGTGTTTCCGTATTTTTTTTTTTTGTTTGTTTTTTTAAGGAGGCAGTGCACTCTTTATCTTGGGGGGATTTAGCTAGAAATATTGGTAGATTAGTGCAATTAGAAAAAAAAATGTGTTAATTACAAAAATCTGAAAATTTCTGCTCTTTCATATGACATTCTTAAAAAATATTGTAGACCTAGGTAGTTGCAACTTTGTACCTCAGGGGCCAGGGCTATCCCATGTTATCTGCCAATCCTTCAAATTAATTTATACATTTTAGACAACCCTAGAGTCTAAAGTTACCATTCAACTTTTTTCTCCCGGAAATATTTCCGGAAAATTTCCCCCAAAAAATCCATAAATTTTACATCACTCAACAGTAAACATGTTATAATATTACATGTATTACAATGTAAGAGTGGATGTCTTTACTAACGACTAACGAGTGGCAATTTGTTTCAGTTTCATTTTACCTACTGATGAACATTGCTGAGGACACTAAAGTAGAAGACAAAATGCGAAGGAAAAATATAGTCGGGATGCTCGCGAAGACGCTGGAACGAGAAAACCCTGAACTGCTTCATCTGGTGATAATATTTCTTATCAAGTTGTCGCTCTTCCGTGAAAACATTGACGACATGGTGAGTGGCAAACATTTCCTTCTGTGTAGTCTCTAATCTAACAGTAAAGCTGAGATGTGACATTGACCTTTTTACTTTACAATCATATCATTCCTATATTTAGAATTTAGATGTAATGCGCAGCTATTAGGTACTAATATTATTGACAATAATAACACAATAATTTATTGTGTATGTAGCTTCATTTTCCTGTCGGGACAGGCTGTAAGAGTAATGTATGCGGCTCCGGCTATGCCAATTAACAATCACAACAAATAGCAATTCACTAAAGCTAAACCACTTAGGCCCCGATAGCTCAGTTGGTAGAGCATCGGTATACATAAAGCCTAGGGGTGGGCGAACGTTCGAAAACTCGAGCCCGAGCCGAGCTTTTTTTGAAGTTCGGCTCGGCTCAGGCTCGACTTTTTAGGCTCGAGTTCGGTTTTCATCAAAACTTTGAACTTTAAACGAACTTCGTCTTGAAATTACGCCAAAAACACACCAAAAACTGATTGAATACATCGTTCGCGTAATAAAACAACAAAGCAGCGATCGCCATACTGGATATTTCTAACAGCTGATTTTCCAAGTTCCAGCGCCTTGAAAAGTTCTCGTTTTGTCACGCCATGACGTCACGACGAAGCTATCTGTTAGAAGGCGGTGCGCATCTGTGATTGGCTCGATCGTCACAATTCACACTCGTCGTGCAGGGTCGGCAACATAACAATCACAAACTAGAAATTTTGCTTCTTGATCTACGAAGTACCAACATTATTGAAACTTAACGGCGGGAAATTTGAAAATACGCAAAATTTGAAAAAAATAGTTTGAAATAATTGAATTTTTTATGACGAAATGGAGCCTTTATTTTGAGCTTTTATATTTAAATTAAAGATTTTTATTACTTTAAAAAAAAATTATTTCTGTCTATTCGTTACAGAATAATAATGGATTTTCAAAAGTTCGGCTCGAGTTCGAAGTTCGAAAATTTTTGGTTCAAAAGTTTGAGTTCGGCTCGAAAGTCAAAAACCTAGGTTCGCTTACCCCTAATAAAGCCGGAGGTTCTGGGTTTGATCTCCAGTCAGGGCAAACTTAAATTACAACAATTGCTATCATTCAAAAACTATGTCCTCAAAGCGGGCACATGCTTAAAAACCTTGTGTTCAAAGTAAATAATATTAATAAATGTATGAAAACTTGGTTTTCCTAACAAACTCTTGCTTATTCAGCTAGACCTACTCACTTAAAAACACTGTTTCGTTTTATATTAGGGGTGAAACTATAATTACGCATTTATTTTCCAGAGTGATCTGAATGTTGTTGAAAAGCTCCCACGAATATTGGCGCTGGACAACGCTGAAGTTGTCCACGTGACTCTGCGCCTGCTCTACAATCTCTCCTTCGACTCGACGCTACGAGAGAAGATGGTCCGTGTCGGATTTCTGCCGAAACTTGTCAAACTAATGGGTAGGTCTATGTGGGTTATGATTTCAAACCAACAAGCGTAGGATAGGAAAATTATACCTAAACTACGGGTGCTCAGCGATAAAAATAAAATTATCGGTTATCGATATGATTGTGAAGTTACATTTTTTATTGATAATATCGTACGATAATGTCAGTATAAATACCGTTCCAAATCAAAAAAATTGTTGTTCTGAAATAGTGTGGCATCGTTTAGCCTCCCCTAACAACATATATGTAGGCCTATAAATCAATCCAGAAATTACAAAATCCATCTAAGTGGGGTATCGAACCCCGGTCTCCTGACTGCCGGTCGAGTGCTTTACCCCTAAGCTACCGAGACGGTTACTTCATAACATCTGGATTGTTGGATCCAATGTATTCAGATCTACAATGCACCAACAATCCAGATGTTATGAAGTTAACCGTCTTCGCTTGGTAGCTTAGGGCTAAAGTACTCGACTGGCAATCGGGAAACCGGGGTTCGATACCCCGCTGAGATGTGTTTTTTAATTTCTGGATTGGTTTATATAAAATCATTTACACCTACGGGAGTCTTCTCGATTAATGAAATTGAGAAACAAATATCAAATTAAATTATTATCACCAACACAAGACACAAATAATTGAATAGCAGTGGTTTGGCCGTTCATGTTTAAGTGGGGGAAATGTTTTATAGGGTCTAATGCTCTTTTGATTTTTTTTATCAGAAAACAAGATGGATGTTTGTGAATATCAATTGTTGTGAGCATCCCTACAACAATGTAAAAACAGGACCCAAATCAAAAAATATTTTGTCAATGTGTTTACTTGTGTGTGGCTGAGTAAGGGATGTGCGAACGTTCGAAACTCGAACTTTTTTTAAGTTCGAGTTCAATTCAAGTTCAAAAAAAAGTTTGAAGTTCGAAAAAAAAATTTTTTTTTTTTTTTTACTAATTTGTAGTTGTGTGTGGTCACATATTATTTGACAAGTCAAAAAATAATTCCCAGTTTTCAGGTACAAATTTAAAAACCAAAAAATGGATGGTGGAGGTGCCGGTCCAGAAGTTATATACTTTCTTGGTGGAGGTGCCGGTCCAGACTTGTCACTATTTTACCTTTTATGACGGTTTGATATACCTTTAAGCTGGGTTCGAGTTCGATACAGTTCGAAATTTTTGTTAAGTTCGAAGTTCGTTTTTTTTAACTGGGAAAGTTCGAGTTCGAGTTGGAAGTCAAAATAGTGGGTTTGCACATCCCTACTGTATGTACATCAGTTCTTTTATTTCAACGGTTGGTTCCAGGCGAGGAGAGTCACATCTCCGTTGTCCTCAAGCTGCTCTATCACCTGAGCATGGACGACCGATGCAAGTCCATGTTCACCTACACGGACTGCGTTCCGCACGCGATGGGCATGCTCCTCAGCAGTGACGCCGAGAGAACGCCCGTCGAACTGATCGCGCTCTGCATCAACCTCGCGATCAACAAGCGCAACGCGCAGATGATGGTCGAGGACAACAGGCTGCAGTCGCTGATGGTGCGCGCGTTCCAGCATCAGAACCCGCTCATCATGAAGATGATACGCAACATTGCGCAGCACGACTCGACCAAGGCCAACTTCATTGTAAGTTTATTACGATGAGTCTCGATTTGCAACGGATAATGTATCCACTAGTGCAAATTTATAGAGAAGGGAGGAGGGGAAACCCGGTATCGGCACGTATCCTACTCCTTTAGAAAAGTAGCAAGGGGACCAATGGCTTAACACATTCCACGCCGAATACATTTATAGACGTATTCGTAAAGCGCGCATGCCCATTGCCGACTACGTGTATAAGAAAGGATCACGCGGGCAACACAGATCGCTGTAGCTTCTTTAGACCATGAAACTTGTCTAGTTTTACAAATCCGCTAGATAGCAGCACATTCAAAATGTGATTTTGGTTCAGTAGTTGTACAGGGCCGTGTAAACAGTGTTGGCGATTGCTGTTGTCAACAAGCGAGTGTTGACCCGTGAAAATGGTGATTCAAGAAAATCTAGTGGCACACTTTAATGAAAGGAAGTTTTAGCCGAGATTTTTGCGGATGACGAGCGGAAAACGAATTTTAACCTTAGTGTAGATGATTTAGACTGATGGCTTTGCAAAACAGTGGTAGTTAGTCATGAATGAACGTGAAATGTTTACGAACGATGTGACAGTGATAGTGATGTTAGTGACAATAGTTGCGCGGGGGCGGTGATAACCTACAAAATGACAGACAAAACGTTGTTGTTGGACAAGTTGGTCCTGATAATATCCCATTACGTGTGTATGAGAATATTATTCCGATCAGGCCTAATGATTGGTCTGATGTCGATCAGGAGCCGATCATTCCGCAATTTACCGGCGATCCAGGCCTACAATTTGAGCCTGATGATGTGAGTGATTGCATGGACTTCTTTTCTATTTTTTTTACGGACGATTTGTTGGAGTTTCTGTGTACGGAAACAAACCGATATGCGGACCAGTTCCTCCGGACAACTCCTAGGCCCGTAAAACAGTATTCTCGTTTTGAGAACTGGAAGCCTGTCAATGTTCCAGAAATGAGGAAGTTCCTTGGCCTAATAATGTTGACAGGCATTGTCAAGAAACTGACACTCGAAATGTACTGGTCAACCAACTGCATCTTGTCTACGCCTATTTTCAGTGCTACTATGGCTAGAAATAGGTTCCAGCTGATATTGAAATTCCTGCATTTCAATAACAATGACGATGTAAATGAAGGAAATGATAGGCTCTTCAAAGTCAGGCGTCCGATTGACCATTTCTGTACACTCTTCAAGAGAGTGTGCATACCCAATCAAAAGTTGGCTCTTGATGAAGGCATGCTAGCCTGGAGGGGGCGTTTGCGTTTCCGTGTACATACAATCCCGGTAAAATTGTAAAATATGGGATCATGGTTAGGCTGGTTTGCGAAAGTTCCACAGGTTACATCTGTACCATGCAGATTTATGACGGTAACTGTGGAACTTTGGAGCACACTGTGACCGGTCTTTTACAACCCTATGAGGGTAAAGGTTACCACGTCTACATGGACAACTTCTACAATAGCGTGAAGTTGACACAAGTGTTGCAGTTGAGGGGATTTGGCGTTGTTGGGACCATGCGCCAAAATCGGGGTATGCCCCGTGATCTAGTTGCTACCTCAAAAACTCTTAAAACCGGAGAAATGACATTCAAACGTCATGATGATATCCTTCTTCAAAGTTGGAAGGATAAGAGGGTGGTAAATATGATATCAACACTCCACACTGCTCAAATGGTTGAGATCGCAACAAGGAGGCGCAATGTAGGGCTGGGGATCAAAATGAAGCCAATGAACATAGCCGACTACAACAAACACATGCACGGTGTTGACACTGCAGACCAGCATCTATCGTACTACCCGTTTCTACGGAAGACTGTCAAATGGACAAAGAAGGTATTTTTCTACCTTCTTCTGTGTTCCATGTGTAATGCCCACGCAATGTACAAAAAGAGCAACCCCGGAAAAACTCTCCTCGACTTCATGCAGACTGTCATTGGAAACCTAATCATCAGCGAGCAGCCCCAAGATGACGAGATGGTGGAGCAACCCCCTGATGTTGACGGCACACCACCAACTCGAGCCCCCGTTACAGACCCTATCACTAGGTTAGACGGGAAGCTAAAACAACACGCGCTTGTGAACATTCCACCAACTCCAAAAAATCAGAAGCCACGAAGACCTTGTAAAGTTTGCCTCAAAAACAAAAAAAGGTCCAAAACAAAGTTCATTTGCAGTTCCTGCAAGATCCCTCTGCATCCGGGTGACTGTTTCACCAGGTATCACACCCTTAAGAAGTACTAAAGGTATAGCAAAAAATTTTTTTTAGATTATGTGTTGAATAGTAAGGGAGTAAATGCGTTTTTAGTCCGCCGATGTAAAAAAAGGTTGTTATTCCCGAAAATGTCTGGCAGGGCGCGCGCGGCGGCGACCGGAAAGGCGCGGCAGGCAATGTGTTAACGTCCCATCCAAAAGAACGGTGTAACCTTGACAGTCATATTGGTTCCTCCACTAACCCAGACAGCTGAGCAGACGTCGAGGAGAACAAGGCCGGTACAGTAGCTCTCACACCCTCTGTCTGCTCTAACCAGCGGTATACGTGTGTTTCAGGGCAGAGTGTTGCACCCACTCTCCCCCTGACCACGCCCGAGGTTGCTTAACTTCAGTGTTCGAGTGGGAACCGGCTAAGCAACCACGGCTAAACCGCTGGTTAGTGGGAACTGAAAACACTTGTAATCTGTGATACGTATGTTCCAGGAATTTGTGGGCGACATAGCGAAGGCGATCGTTCAATGCGAGAACGAAGAATTTGTTGTAGAATGCGTGGGAGTTCTCGGCAACATGACGTTACCTGATCTCGACTTCTCGGCTCTCATTCGAGAGTTCAAACTTATTCCGTGGATTCTCAACGTACTCATACCAGGTAACTATTAACTAACCCCCCGTCTGACTCTAATTAAAAGTGTACATTCTTTGCATACATATTAAAAGTTTACACAATTATGTTAAGTACCCCCTAGAGAAGAAGAGTTGAAGAGATATTATAGTTCCGCAGCAAGTTTCGCGGTTTCGACGGGCCAATGAGTGACCAGTATTTTAAATTGGGGACCGCTGATTGGCTGCAATTCACCCGCCGGTGACGTCAGCATCTTCTTACTTGCTTCGGAACAACTATAGTTGTGCAGTTGGAAACATTTTGTAAAATTAAAATTAAATGTGTATTTATTTCTAATTCTATTTATAAAATGTAATATGGAGGGCTAAGTTAACCAAGACAGAGCGCACCTCTTTAGATGCGCCGCCCTCAAAAGTGACATTGACTCCCTGCCTGATGAACTGAGCAGGATAGAAAAGAAGGCAGTCTTATATTGGATAGGAAGACAGTACGGGTGTGCGAGTAGCACATTTTGAATTCGAGTCGAGTTGAGTCGAGTATTCCATAAAGTACTCGAGTATCGAGTCGAGTCGAGTCAAGTCGAGTCAAGTCGAGCCGAGTCGAGTATTCATTTCAAATCTTTTATTTTTTATTTACTTGGTCCTCTTGGAACACAACGATTTTTCTGTTATAAACATATAAAAAATACATCATTGAACTTGTATTAGGCTATTGAGGCCTTCCTGCAATTTGTGCTGGTCAATTTCAATAAAATTATAATTTATACAGTATGTTATTTATAGTTCCTGGCCCCATAACAATACTGCTGCGATGTTTTAATCCGAAAAAAAATCCTCCAAATTCGCACTCGCATTATAATATTCGCGGTCTAGGCATCTCCAATGCTATTTCAGCATATTTGAATATTCCGCGCCCTTGAATGGTTCCAGCAGAGTCGATAAAGAAGTTACCTAACCTTCTTTATCGACTCTAGTTCTAGCGATGGCCGACGGAGCGCGCCACGTGTCGCTCGCGTCATCAAACACTGGCATCAAAGCAAAGATGGAAGATTGAAGGAAGAGACATAAAACATGTCAAACTACGCCAACTACGATTTTAAAATACGTAAAAAGTGCATTAATGGAATGTTCACTGGCATTCTTTCTTCTCGATAGTTGATCTGAAATATTAGTGATAAAGACGCAACGAAACCAATAAAGGATTTTTGTTTTTGACGCCGTGTAGTCCTATTCCCGGTTCCCGCATCCAAGCCTCTGTTGTTGTTCATCGTAATAATTTTGAAAGCACGCAGTCTCTAGGGCCAAGGCCTACTTTTTGCCGTCACAGTACACACGTAGTAGGCCTAGGTTGTAATAAGCCTAGGCCCAGGTCTCTGTACGTAGGCCTAGCCCTACTGTGATGATGGTTCTTTTCAGTTTTCATAGGATTTCATATGTTTAAAACTCGACTCGAAAACTTCAAGCCTAAAACCAAACTCGACTCGATGTCGAGTATAAAAAAAAAACTCAAAAAAACTCGACATTTCGAGTACTCGCACACCCTTAGAAGACAGAAGAATGGCTAAAGAGACAAACTTTGCACAAGAAAGAAAAAAAAAAGTTTAAAATTGAATCACTTTGGTCAGATTCCACCAAACGTTAAGCTTCAGTTCTATCTAGCTATTAGTCAGCTAGTTACATCAGGTGTTTCACTCATTTAACTGGACTTACAATCCATATTATAAATAATAATAATAATATCAGACCCCCATTCCAACATGCGTCGGGTCGGGGGGTGACGAGTCACCATCCACAATACAGTGGAATATTTCCCGTTTAAGTGTTTAGTTTGTTTTCATTTGATGGGACGACCCTGACAATAATAACTAACTAATAATAATAATAAATAATAAAATAATAATAATAATCAAACACCCGGTTCCAACATAAGTCAGGTCGGGGGGTGACGTATCACCAATTTCTCGGGCTGTGGACTTTCAGTGTTTGCTAGCCAGGCTCAACACCTCCTCATCTACTTCGATGTCTTCTATGACAGGCATTTCTACCAGTTCTCTCCATTTCTTTCTATCCTCCCAGAGTCTTTCTTCATTAATTCTTTCCCATGATTTTCCTCTTTCTTCAATGTTCCATTTTATTTGGTCCCTCCATCTATCTCTTGGGCGTCCAACTCTTCTTACTCCCCCCCATGTGTGTTCAAATTCTCTTCTTGGTATTCTATCTTGTTTCATTCTTCGTACGTGCCCATACCATCGAAGTCTTTCTTTTCCTATTTTATTTCGTAAACTTTCCACTCCTAGTTTGTTTCTTATTGTTTTGCTCCGTACCTTGTCTATTTTTGTTAAGGCTACAGAACTTCTTAAAAATTTCATCTCTGCTGCTTGTAATCTGCTGTCTTCCTTTCCTCCTATTGTCCATGTCACGGATGCATATGATATTATTGGGAGGAAATACATTTTGTACAATAACATCTTGCACCTGGATGATATTTCTTCTTTCCATAATAGTTTACGTACACTTTGGTAAAATTTGTCTGCTAATATAATTCTCCTTGATATTTCAGCATCTATTTTTGCGTCCTTTGTTAGTATACTTCCGAGGTATTTAAATGCTTCTGCAATGGCCAGCTCTTCACCCCGTAGTATTATCTTCTTTTGATTTTGTTTACTTTTCTTCGTTACTATTAATGTTTCACTCTTTTCAATGCTTATTTTCATGTTAAACTTCAGTGTTTCCTCATTTCATCTATCTACGCTCTTCTGTACTTCTTCAATGGTATCTCCCCATCTCACTATATCATCTGCAAATATCATAGTTTTAGATGTTTCACTTTCTGTGGGTTCAACTTTACGCAGTATGTTATCCATAACAACGGTAAATAATGTAGGTGACATCACACTACCTTGCCGTAGCCCACCGTTTATTTCAAACCAAGTAGTTCTACCAAATGGTGTTTGAACACAGCTCTTTGTTGTGACATATGTGCTTTGAATTCTTGTTATTAGGGTGTGTCTGAAAATTATTCAAAGTCTAGGTCCAGGTCCAGGTCTAGGTCCAAATTCAAGTCCACGTCTAACAACGGTGTTAGGTACTAATTATCTGTCGATGGCGTGTAAAGTCGACAAATAGATCGAGCAATCGAAAGTGTACACTCGTTTTAGGTCCGATTTAAAATGGCCGTCCGCGACAATGAGAGAAACAATAAATGAATGCATTGTTAAATAAAGGTAAACATTTAAGTTTTGTTTGTTTTTTATCACGTATTTAATTGGTTTTAGTAGATGTACAAATACTTTTAATAAACAAATACTTTACAAAGGACTCTCGAATGCACACCTAACCTAACTTTAGGTAGTGCTGACTTTTCCCAGCAGGTAGCTCTACTGTAGGCTAGTATAGCACTTTAACATTGAGTTGGACTTGGACTTACACCTGGACTTGGACCATAATTCAGACACACCCTTAGACTCTGTTCTACTTCTGCATCTTTTAAGCATTCCCAAGCTTTTGCTCTTGGGACACTGTCATATGCTTTTTCTACATCCAAGAATACCATGAACATTTCTTCTCCCTTTTCCCACTTTTTTTCCATTATTTGTCTGAGCGCAAATATGAGATCTATGGTTGAGCGGCCAGCTCTAAACCCATATTGTTCCTCTCTCAAACTTGGCTCTACTTGTTGTCGTAGTCTTCGATCTAGTATTTTCTCGTATATCTTTGCACACTGGCTCATCAGCGTTATTCCTCTATAATTTTTACACTTCTTCCTGTCCCCTTTCTTAAATGTTGGCACTATAATTCCTTTCCCCCAGTACTAAAATAATAAATAATATTAAATAATAAATAATAATAATAAACTTATAACTCCCAGGTGAAGCAGTAATTGCACCAAATGATAGCTATTGTTTCCCGATTGTTTTAGATAAGCACGAAGATCACCTGGTGTTGGATGTTGTCGTGTTGCTGGGCACGGCCGCCATGGATCACGTGTGTTCAATTCTGCTGTGCAAGGCTGATATACTGGTTTCCCTCATTGAGCTTCTGAAAGGTGATTGCTACCTGCCTGTTTTGTGTATTCCCGTATTTTATTAGTGCCAGTTTATTACTGCAAGGGATAGGCAAATTCGTGTACTACTTTCCTAAACTTGTGCACTATTGGCTATCAGCGCATGTACACTCTACACATGTGTGTTTTTGAATAGCTTCAAAAATACTTGTATATTTATTACTCATTATGTTTAGTAGTGTTGAACAAAGGAAGATTGCCTAGTGAGCAACAGCAATCACAGTAAAAACAAGGGGTAGGTTGACCTTGGCCCCAAACTTTTGGACAGCCAGTGGTTGGTCGCACACAACATAATACTCGTTAATTATTTGTTGTTAGAGAAACAGTTAATGTGTACACCCATAAAAACATGTACATGTTTACACGTGCACACTGTCCCATCCCTAGTTGTTTTGTTAGTATAATAATAATAATTTATTATATTTTATATGTACTTGGTGGTATTTCCATTATTATTATATCGTTGTCAGTCGTCACCTCTAGTAACAAATTGTGGTTACTTACAGCAAAACAAGAAGAGGACGAGATGGTCCTGCAGATCATCTACGTGTTCTACCAGGTGTCTCGCCACGTGGCGACACGTGACTACCTCGTCAAGGAGACGGAAGCGCCTGCGTACCTCGTCGATCTCATGCACGACAAGAACACGCAGATCAGTAAAGTGTGCAACGCCTGCCTGAACGTCATCGCGGTACGTACTAGATTACAGGGCTTGAAGATAACGGCTGCCCAAAACCTTCTCCGACTGCCAGTTACTTATTCCAGGCAGGGCTGTGTTTAGTTTCCAATATAAGCATATTATGTCCAAACTTAGCCTAAAATATATTATACCAAAATAAAATAATTATTAGTATTAGCTTCTGATGCCCAACAATGTAGGTTGTTTGATACAATATTGATATCGCTACAAAATCAAACCTATTGTGGTGGATTAAGGTAACAAACAACTTTAAATTAGCTGCAGTCGTCATCAGCAGGTGAAAAGTTTTGTAGCCCCCAGCTCTTCAGGCTGGGCTTTATGTTCTCTATGCTTTCCCAACCTGTCAACCCTTCTCCAATCTAAACTAAACTAGCCAGTAGACCTTTCCCACACTTTGTTAACCCTTTTTGATATTGATATTCCTTTATCATATCGGAAATAATATCATGATGTAGCATTATCATGAACTCAACATTAAATATCCACTGCTGTCTGCAGTATGCATTTCTGCAGTTCAGCGGAACGCTCCTCCCACTTCACTTTAACACTATAACAACGATCACCCGCCAGCACCTTCGTCAGAGAACCAAGTATGCACACGATGACTGAACAGGGTGCACATACACATACACACCGTCATCTACGGGGTGCACCTCATCAACAACAACAACATTGGCAAGTTACAACAGCAACTTATGGGGGTACAATCAGTGTACAGTACTACGTATGTATGAGTATAGCAGGTGTTTGTTTTGTTTGGTTCTAGCTTGTAAGCACTACCAACCTAACTTGTTACAGGAATGCAACAGCGAGTGGGCCGAGCGCATCCGCCGGGAGAAGTTTTGTTGGCACAACTCGCAGTGGCTTGAGATGGTTGAGAGTAGTTCCATGGACGGCTCGTTGTTAATGGGCAACATGGATGAACTGCCGTCATACAAGAATCATCTGCTAGACAACAGTATATTCCAAACAGGTGTGTGAATGACCTCACGTTGCTACGATGTGCCGCCTTGGTCAAGCAAGAGTATATTATGAATAAAGTGATTGGACATAGGTTTACCATATTTTGTATTTACCCTATTGCAAGCTTGCCATTTTTGACACATTTTTGCAGTTGGCAGGCTTGGAATCGATGGCAAACTTATGGGTATTTATTAACTACGTATTTAGTATATTTCATTCTACACTTTTTTCTTAAATTAACTTTTAATGAATGGTCGGCGTGCATCCAGTATAGGCTTGTAATCGAGCAAATACGGTAAATGTAAATCTGTTTTAATTCAAATGTGTGTTTAATTTCTTAATTCAATCTCTACAAAATTGCATAAAATATGTCCACTGCTCACTAAAAGACATTTTAAGTTTTTAACTAAATTTAAAATAGAAATAAGATCTAGAAAGTAGAAAGTATTTGTTTTTCAACTAAAACCAAAAATTGTAGCAGTTTGATAGTAACCAAACTAACCAAAGTACCAAAAAATGCAAAGTCGCACGTAACCGTAATTATAATCACATTGAATCCAACAAACAAACAATAAATTTCAAATAGTACCTGACACGATCGTCGATCTCTCTACCCAACCCTCACAGCTCTAAACTCTAAAGCATGTATTAGACGGTTCAATGTTTCGCTCAGGTTTCCTCAAATTCAAGGACAAAATATATGATCAATGGGAAGGAGGCATTGTTGTATTTTATCATCTTTACTTTGTTCATTTTGATTATGTTTTGTCCTAAATGAATCATGAACAAAACATTGAATTCTCTAATTCAGGTTTAACAAGTGGTTTTTCATTAATTTGTATGTACATATTGGTGTGAGATAGGATCCAATCCAACAGCTTACCTTCGAAAAGTGATGGTGGCTGCTGAATTTCTTGATAAATATAGACATAACTATGTTCAAAGCACAGAAAAAGACACAAGACGTTTCGACATTAGGTCTTGAGCATTCAGATCTCGGATCTCTCTTGAGTTTTTTGTTTTTGTTATTTCTGTGTTTTGTACTATTTATGTCTCTATTTATCAAGAAACTCATCAGCCACCATCACTTTTCGAAGGTTGGATCCTATCTCACACCAATATACTCCAGCCGAGTGGTATCAACATAACATAACATAAAGGAAGGTGGTGATACTAACGATCTCAAGAGCATCTTCCAGACTTATACAGAAAGATAAAACGTAGATATAGAACTGCAAGATAAAATCCTGAGGTTGATGATGCAGGTACACAGTTATGCTACATGGATTTCCGGGACACTGCGCATAAACGGAAACGAAAGGCTGATTTCCATCGCTAAATGGAAGTAACCAAGCAATTCTAACAACATTTCACAGATCAGCTGAAATCCTCTGGATCAGGCCAGAACTGAGGAGAAGAAGCATGGAGAGAAACAGAATAAAATGTGGGTGGCTAGTTAATCAGGAAGGAGGAAATGAGGGACACCATTTAAAGAACTACATCAGCACAGTTTAGACTAGATAACCGCCCTTTAACTTGCTAGCAAGCACTTACAGTCAAGTCGGTGTGTATGGAGACAGCATGGTAAGCTCTGTGGTGAAGGAATAGGACAGACATCATCTATTTAGATGCGCTACAAATTGAAAGACATATGGTGAATGCCAGGGGGTATGGACGGAGGGAACAGAGTTCTACTTTAACATGTTGTCAGACCATGATGACATTAATATGTCGATGTGGGCAAGAGAAGAAGAAGAAAGATAACTAAACCCATACTTGAATTATTTCTTGTGTTTCCAGGATGTCTACCAACTTAACCTAACATGTTTTTGAAAGTAAATTTCTTGTTTCCAGCTTCTACCAACCTTACACATGTATATGTTATTGAATGTCTTCTTGTTTCCAGGCATTCTACCAACATACATAACCAAACATATATTTGAATGTATTTCTTGTTGTTTCCAGGCATGACTGGTTCGTTCCCCGACGACCGGATGATGCTGGGCAAGGCCGACTTCGACGTTGAGAAGGAACCAGGACACAACACGTTCACCTGCTCGTCGCGCGCAGAGTCGCGGAGCAGCAACGAGGATGTTGTGCTAGGGCTGAGATAGCTTCGGATGAGTTAGGATAACAAACAACGCTTTAGTTAACATTTCTAGTCAGTCGTGCTTGTCAAGGTCGGTGTCACGTAACTATTTGCAGGGATAGCGGCATTAAGAGGATATAGGGCATGATTATGTTCCTGTTTGCTCGGCTGTTTAGATGGGCTCTAGATTCATACTTTTCTAAAAAAAAAATATTTTAATCAATTTTTATGATTTTAGATTTCTGCAAAAAGTCAAGAAAAGTAAAGTTTCATACACGTCAGATGTTTCGTGGCCGTGTGAATAGCTCTTTGCCAACCACCAATGTAATGAGTGTCAACATATTCCCTCTTAATGTTTGCGTCTGAAATGCACAAGCTTCTTTTCCCTTGCTTCGAAGCTTACATTTCAATGATATTAATGTTCATTAAGAGCTGTCTAGTCAACTATTGGGCTCTAGTCAATCAATGCAATAATATTTATTTAGTGTCGTTCCTTACTGTGATACACGGGACTCATCGCGTGCAATGCATTGCAATTGAATAAATAATAACCTGCTCTGGACATTGAAGGACATGTGTTCGTGTTATGTTTATGTTTATTTAGTTTTTATTTAAAGCACAATATAATGTGCTATGTACACAACTAGTCTAGTTACAGTTGTGTTGAGACATACTGCTTTAACAATGCTTGTGAAAACATACCAATATTAATTTGTAAGAGTTCCTGCCTATACTACTATTCTATTTATTGATCAATAGTGTCACTTCATTCATAACCAATTTTATTTATTTATCAGGTTTCCTTTCTTAAATTTTATTAATAATTGTCACCTACACAGCCTACTCTCCAATATGTTTTTGTCTAGCCTGTTGTGTTTTTTTAACTGTTTGTAGTTTGATCGACACTGCTGGAAAGCAGTTGAAATATTACGCTTTTAAGTTTAATAAATAATTTAACCGTGTAATGTTCTACTTCATTTCATTATACCTATCATCATCATCATCATCATCATCATCATCATCATCTTGTTTATGTCTGCCTCGATGGTATTTCCAAACAATCTAATCCTGTGAAGTATAGAAAACTCCTGTTAGAACAATAAAACAAAAACAACTCAATTTTAGTTGATCCAAAAACCGTTATTGGAAAAATAACCAAGATCCAAACAAGACAGAATTGATATTTAAAAAAAAATGTTTTCTGTGGGTTTCCAACTGAAACCACTAAAACGTGCAGCATTTAGTAGTTTTATAGTCTCAAATTAGGTATACAATGCTTATATTTTTTACTGGCATGTTTTTTAGTATTGGATGAGCGTAGCAAAGACTTCAATTTGACTCCCTGATAAAAAAATAGCTTGGGTGTTTTTTTTTTTTCTGTTTGTTCGCTCTCTACTGTAAAAATGGCTAATCCGATCTTATTGAAATTTGGAGGGGATCTTCGAAATCTCTGAACTTATACCTGCCACGATTTTGGGTACAATCGAAGAAATATTTCCCATGATTCATGAATATCATACTTTTCCGATTTTGAATGCAATATTTTTGTGATATTTGGCCTAGGGCTGGGCAAACGGCTGTACCGATCTTCATGAAACTTTATGGGAACGTTTTAAATCACTGAACTTAGATATGTTATGATTTTGTTGACAATCGAAGATATATTTCTCATAAAAATCGTCCACCCCTTGTCCCCCCGCGTCATCCCTTACGTCCCTCCCTTCGTCTCGATTAGCCAAGTTGCATAAATATGAGACATAAAGCAATATCCAATCCAATCAGGGCAGTGATTGGTCAATATGACCTCGCCGCCCCGCACCTTTTCGCGGCTGTCGGTTCTCGGTCTCTTTCAGACTCGCAGTTGAGTCACCTCACATTGTTGAAGGCAGACATGGTTCACTCTTGTTCTTGTCTGGATGATGACGACAATGACAATGACGACAACAATAAGGCCATGAAACGGTATTCATTGGACAAAAATAATCAACCATAAAAGCTCATCCACAACACGACTGGAAAAAGCTTTCGCAAAGCGGCCTAGTAATATCATTAGGTTGCATAATGATCTGGCTTTGGCAAAAGTAACACACTCGAGAGTATTTAAATACATATATAGCTCTCAACAATCACAACATATAACAAATTGGTGAAGCTTTGTTCTGTGTCTCGACTCTCGACAGCTCAATGGTAGGGCCAGAGGTTCTGGGTTCGATCCCAGTCGGGGCAAATTTTTACGACAATTGTTATAATTCAATAATCGTTAAGATTATTAATTTTTCATAATCACGCTCAATAATAATTACACTCTTGTAGACAACATCAACATCTATAATAAAATTGTGAGGTTTAATTTGCAACTCTTTCAACACATTTTTGTGTAGATGTGTGGCGGTGTAATGAATATAAAAACATTACAGACTCTAAATTACATAACGTTGCTTGGGTGGAAGGGCATTTTGCCTATTTTATTTTGGAGTTTTGTTTTTTTTTCTTGCCACTTACCGTACAAAGAAAACTAAGATTTCTCCGAACGGTTTAAACCGAAATAAAAATAAACTTGTTCGATGCCGTGCTCCAGCTCTTTATTTTCTCTACGAAAATCTTTGTTAAAAGCATCTGCATACAATATTCACAATGTCAATGTGTAATATAAAAGTGACAACAATTATTCAAAGTGTGAAACCCAACTTTTTTACTGTGTTAAATGTCCATTTTAATATTTGCTTGGTAGTCAAATCCACCTAATTTGACATACATTCTGGATCACTAGTCTCACTACAAATTACCCATTTGGTGGCTTAACTTATTTATTATTATTTTGTAAAATGTGCTCTGATTGCACTACATTTTGGTACAAACCACAACCTGATAATACAAATGACAGAGCTTCCAAGTATACTTCGGGAAGGAACTTTTTAAAAGAACGAGTTCCATTATCCCGGAACTTTTTAAGGAATATGATCCCTTTTAGTGTGGATGAACTTTTAAGTGATCTAGCTCATATTTTTATGGAACATTTTTAGAAATTTCCTTAAAACGTTCCAGTTACAATAATTAAGTCAATTTTGTACTTAGCACCACTTTTCAGTATTTGTTCGCAAACAACCTTGCCATTACGTATCATTTCTAATTTCATATCATATGTATCATGAACACTCACCGTGCTCTTTGACCGATGTACGCATGCTTGTAAGTTGCATGTCAGTCTCTCTGCAGATGCATTAAACAAATTTAAAAATCAAAGGGAACTTTTTAAAGAAACTTTAGTTCCTCCTTTTATGAGGAACTTGAACTTTTATTTAGTAAAGATCCACGGCGCGGAGTTGGCAAAGCAGGCGCCTAGGAAGTCTTCGCGAGTGGGGGGGGGGGGGGGGAGAAAATGAGGACCCTTTTTCAAGTTTCTCAGTTGTAGCCGTGGGGATGAATGGCGAACTGGATGCAGTGAGTGGCATACACAGGAATATAATTCGGGGGGGGGGGGGGGGCTACCAAAAGTAAGATAGAACCGCAAAAGGTGCTCCACAAACTATGTAATGGGTAGTGTGGTGGAAATTTCTCCCACAATAGCAAATTATCCAAAATTTGTATTTTTGAAGTTTAAGTTTAGTTTAAAAATTTCAATGTGTTTTAGAATTATTTTTTTTGTATACCTAGATTTGGTGGTAGGCGCTAGGCTCGGCCCCCCTCAGCACGCGCTGACGCAGAGAGAGAGAGAGAGAGAGAGAGAGAGAGCGGCGAGCGAGTGGCGGCCAGTCTGTCAGTTACCATTGAGCCGCGGAGCCGAGTAGTTCGCAGCACCGTGTGAAGTGCACATCAGACAAGCAACATGTTACTGGACGGTGGTTCGACGCCCGGCAGCGCCTCGCCCTCGCTGCTAGATTCACCCACCCTGGCCAGGGTAGAGCGTGCCAGACTGCGCCAGGAGGGGGGGAGCAGGAACACCTGTTGTCCGGTGAGTCTCTCGCGACACGTGGGTAGGGGGGGCAGGGGGGGGCACCCCCGAGCCCCTAAAATAAATACATTCCGCGGTGGTCCGAAGCGTATGGCTCTACGAGGACGTGGGTTCGAATCCATAAATAAGGTGTTTTTTGTGATCGTCCTTCATCGTCATCTCTCATCATCATCGTCTCGAAAAGAAATCATCATCATCATCATCATCTGAATATTCTTTATGTTTTACTTGGTATAATTTGTGATTTTCTCGACATAAATTGACTCTACACCGCGTCCGAAACACACTCGACATAAATTGACTCTACACCGCGTCGGGGCCCCCCCCCCCCCCCCATTGCACATGTTGCGTGGAGCCGAGCTACGCGACTAGAATGTCTGGCAGCCCCCCCCAGAATATATTCCCGATGGGTACGCCACTGACACGTTCCGGTACCATCACATTCCTACATGTTGGTGGTCTGTGGTTCGACGCCCGACAGAGCCTCTTGTATTGAGAACCGTCGTTTCCTGAGCTATTACTTGTTGCGTTTCGTTATGCTTTAGCATCCAACATTACCGCACGTAGCCAACCATGTTTTAATAATAATTGTAGTGAATATTTGCTGTACACCTCCAAGCTAAACTTGTACAAGTTATGTACCTTGTTTTTCAAGGTAAAGTAATTATTTTACATAATATGGTAGTCGATTTTGATGGCAAATTTGTATTTTCTCATAATTACTTGTAAATGTCTCAATTTGGTTGATCGGGAAACACTGCCGAAGGTGGAATTATTAATATACAATTCAGAAGAGTAAAAAAATCCATCCCGACCGGGGCTCGAACCTGGGTCTTCCACATTCCAGGTAGGCGCCCAGGTTGGGATGGATTTTGGCTCTTCTGAATAATTGTAGAAATATTTACTTGCAAATGATACCGCGGGATTTGAACCCGGGACCTCCCGAATCAGAGTCGCGCTCGAGCCAACGTTGTCGATTTCCTTCACTTAATAGTTATATCCTAATATTATAATGTTGCATTGAAGGCAATCAAGAATTTATTATGCAGCTCAGAAGCGGTCAAGGTCAACTAGCTCCAGCAGTTTTATATTTTATGTCTACTGTCCCACTTTACGGAAATTACTAGCTGTTATTGAAAATCTACAAAAATGCTACACACATAGCCTAGTGAATTTAATACAATTCAGAATTTTAAACAAATCCATTTCGACCCCGGTCTCCCACATCTAGATAGGGCAAATATTTAATACAATCCCACTCTACCGGGATCGAACCCGGGTCTCCCGCTAACTAGACCACTGGATTGTTGGTTCGACCCCCGGCTGAGATGGATGTATTAACATGTGCACAATCCCGCACATCACAGCGAGATTGTAATTATATGGACACGTGTGTATTTATGTTTTGTAAGTAGGATTCTTGTTATTCATGCTCGGACGAGTGGTTCGCAGAAACTGGTCACGCTGACTATGAGTGGGTTACCCGTCTTCACTAGTGTCACATCTAAAAATACGCGTGTTCGCCAGCACATGTGTGTACTTAGTGGCGTAACTAGGGAAAGACCCCACCCCCTTCCCTTCCCCAAATCCAAAGTTTAATTATTCTGCAAATCATCTAGGTTTACACAAAAAATTAAATACATTTATTCATTTTTCTTTTCTTTCCAAACCACTTATACAAATTGGAATTTAAAAAAAATTTGGTCGCTATTGTGGGGACATCCCCCCTTTTGCAGTTATATCTTACTCTTGGCAGCCCCCCTGAAATATATTCCTGTGTACGCCACTGCACGTGGTTGTTCTTTGTGTGTCTATAGTATGAATATAGTTTATATACTGTGTGCGAAAGAGTTTTCTACAAGCGCACTCGTGTAAGGACTTCTAATTCGCGCACATTATTTTCAGTCGCGTTGATAGATGAGCGTCTCTGATAGATTACTGAATCCTTCTTTTCTGCGAGTTCTAAAAATCAACAAAAAATAACTAGGTACTTTGGTTGATGTTAACACATTTTCTGCGACCTAATAGGGTCCAAATCATACACTGAGATAGGCACAAACCAATCATCTCAGTTGATAGAAAAATGTATAGGTGCAGAGATATTAATAAAACGAAAACGAACTTGGAAGCAGTATTATCGTATCTAGGGGATAGGCGGAGGGGGGGGGGAGTGGTAAGTTATATTTTGAAAAACGAATGCAGGGATTATTTGAACGTTCCAGTCGTTAGTGCCCCCATCAATGGTGCGCCTTATCGCCGAAGGCAACAGAATTTGCGAATTTCAAAGGCCTAAAAACACGTCAAAAATAAAAATTGCAAAATTGCACAATGGTGATGGTATTCAAAATCGCAATCTCATGGGGGGGGGGGGGGCGATTGACCCCCCTGTCTGGCGCGCATACGTCACGATCACTCTCGCTCTGATAAGCTCAGCTCAGCGATGCGCTTGATGCCTCGCAAAACCTGCGGGAATGTAATGATATGAACGGTAAAACTACCGACTACTGCACTTCTGTGTTACGCTGTGGTAGCTCTCCCCGCCCGCCTGTGTTGTGTGACGAGCTGTGAACAGTGATGTAGGCCTAGCTAGTCGTACACACTAGGCCTAATGCTGAAAATAGATTTCAAGCTATACAACTTCAATTGATTTTTGACAAGATCACGTTTATTAAGTAAAATGTCACTTTTTGAAATTTCTTTTTGATTGCTTTGCCTAAATTTTTTCTGCTTGCCAAAATTAAGTAGGCTACGTCCCCCGATAATTTTGAAAACGTAAGGATGCAATTACAAAATCATACACGTTGAAGTTGCTATCCTGCTAATATCAATCGTGTAAACGATGAGGAAATAATTTTTAAATCTACTTTTAAAAATACGAAGTTTTTCAGTTTTCTTAATTTTTTTATTTGAAAGTTCTTTTACGGGAAAAGTTTGTCATGATTGATGCACTTTTAAAAATAAATATAGGAAAACGCACATAGTATATTTTAGAGAAAGTAACTAAATACATACCGGTGCAGGACTTTTTGTTGCGCGGATGTAATTAGTAATGATAACTACCTGTGTGTTTTGGAACAAAAACACAATTATTGTTGACTATCATGAGATAATGTATTTATTTATTGTGGGAGGGCGAAACGCTGTATCGCTTACGCCTCAGTTGCGGTAATAACTGCGACACTCACAAAAGAGACTTTCATGAACTTTCTATGTTCCAACACTAGAGCAAAATTAAATCTAAAGTAAAATTAATAAACAAACCTTAAAAGTGAAATGGTGATAACATCCTTGTCCACTATCCACGGCAGTCGGCGAGGCGTCCTCGACATGTCGCTCTACTGTACTATCACCTACCACAATCATCTTGTGTTCGAACGAATGCTCGCCGGTCTCAATGGGCTGCTCAAAAGGAAAAGCCATCCATTTCATCATAGAGGAGGGGGACAAAAGTAACTGTCGTAGTTTTGATTGAAGGTATGTCATTTTGATATCAAAAATGTTTTTGTAAAAGATACTACTGAGGGGGCATTAAAAGAAATCTTCACTTTTTCCAAAATGTTATTGTAAGAATCTTTCCAATGACCCGACAGTGTTGGCGCGACTCTGAGGTCCCGGGTTCAAATCCCGTCGAGACCGCACACCCTGACTGAGGGTTCAAATCCCGTCGAGACCGCAAACCCTGACTGAAGGTTAAACAGCCCTCGGACATCCCTTCACAATTGTCCAATCCGCAACATACCTAGTTCGACACCTGAAGAGGGGCATGAATTGCACCCTGGGCAGGCTTTCCACAAAAAGTATTCTAATTATTATTATCAGGGGTAGGACGAGAGCAACACCACATACCGTGACATCACAAGATTATGCAAAGACGAGATCTCGAAACACGTTTTCTTCCAGTCATGCTCACTAACTTCCTCTCTCGGTCTCGAACTTTTCTTCTCACTAGAAAGCTTGGTCACAAAGCTTGAATGACTCCGGCAGTCGCCCAATCAGAGCGAGGCGAGTTAGCTACTACTCTAGCCGCGGTGACTAAGTCTTACCACGCCAGACAGAAGCCAATATAACACCTGAGTAGCAGGGATCTCTCCCACGCATAGAGCGCACATGTTGCCTTGCAGGATCGTGCAACAACTTTCCATCACTGTAGTTTCTACCGAAGAACAGACTTCGCCGTACGTCGGTGGCATCATTGTCAGTAACATACCTATCTTCATACATCACCTTCTTAGATACCAGGCACGCTGCCAAAATATGTCCCAAGGTAATAAATAATAAGAGGTGTAATAATGACTGTATAGTCTCAGATACTTCCATATACAATCCATAAATAACAACCAACCAACCTAAATAAATCCATAAATTATTTATGAATCTATACTTTTAAAAAGTCACAGTGAACGGTGTTTGTAGCCTACAACGTCAGTGGGAGAGACGGTATGTGAGTCAAGTGACGATCAGACTATAAAGAAGCCATGCCTCTTTCGTACCAGTATGTCGTTTGATTCCCTGACTTCTCAATTCGGGCGTCGTGAACAATATTTGAATGGTAATAATTTAACCGAAACGGTTAGAACTAATCTTATAGTTAGTTAAATTATTATAATTAAACTATTTAATTTTTGTTGACCATGTCGCTTGAACTGAAACTATGTCGGAAGTATAGTCAAAGAAGAATGTGTTCGCAAGTCTGTCTCTCTCCCGCTATTGCGGTGAGGAGCGTCCCTAATGTAATGGAGATTGCTCCAGGGCGCAGTAATCCCGCGTTTAGCAGGCAGCGCCAGCCCCGGCTCTGAACACCTAGGCCTCTGATTCGGGCCAAAACACGCCTAGAATTAGAAATAGTATAGGTGGATAAGAAAAGAAAGTGACACGATAGCGTAGCATGCCGACTTCCACGCACACGCACACGCACACGCACACGCACACGACCTCAAACGCTATCTGTCACCGATAACCTGAAAGCAAATAAATAAATGAATGAATTACATTGTTGGAGGCTTGCATGCCACTTGTTATATTTGATCTGCACCATCATGGACTAACAAGCCTTATAAATATGGCAGGAGCAATTCATGCCCCTCTTAATTCAGGTGTCTAACAGCTATATATGAATTATGCATGTTGCAGATAGGACATTAGTTAGTTAATGTTGTTTTAGGGCACTCAACAGTATAGAGTTATCAGTGCCCATTTCAAGTGTATTGGAATCTTCCAATTTTTCTTTTTCCATTGTGGATTACCACCATGTTTTCTTCCCTCCAAAGGGAGGAACGTAAGGGAAGACGCGGGGGGTTAATGGGAAGGAGTGAGGATGTTGGATAGGATGGGTTTAACTGGGTGGGAACGGAGGAGTGCTCGTTGCAGAGAGGGCCGGCAAGTATGGAGACGAAAAAAGTGAAAGAAGAAAATAAATATGAGTAAGGCTGTGTGAATGAAGAAAGGTGTGATAAAAAGTTGCGCGATAGCTCTCTCTGCAACACGCACCCCAACCGGCCAGAGTTCGCCCTTAGTTTTGGGGAATACACTACTCCCTTACTTACAGGCCAAACCACGGGAAGGTAGCGATTGTGGAAGGAAATATGTCCGAGGACTGTTTAAGAGGACTCAATCCCTTGCAATCACATTAACGACTGAGGAAAACCTCGGGGAAAATCTTCAGTCAGGTTTGCCGGTCTCGACGGGATTTGAACCCGGGACCTCCAGCCAACACTGTCGAGCCTTGTAAATCCGTGGCATTACCAGCCAGACGTGGAACAGGAACCAGGAACGAGTTCCTTGTCCAACACCAGGAACTTGTAACTTAGTTAGGCATACTGCATGTGGGGACTCGCGAAAAGTTCCTCTCTCTGTCGCAATCCTGACGCATTCATGAATATTAAATTAGCCTGTTGTTTGGGTGTGGGAGTTCCCATACGTTCTTCCGAGAATAGACTGGCACCCATTTATAGTGTTGAATTTGTTACGAATTTTCTGCGCATTCTTTAAATTATTTTTAATCCCTCTTTAGGACAAGGAACATATTTTCGAAGTTCCTTGTTCCTGTGAACTCGCCCAAGACTGGTAGTTACCCCCCACGGCTCAGTCTGGTACTCAAATAGATTACGTAAACGGTGACATTTCGGTGGTGCCTGAGAATGTTGATAAGACCAACCACCAGTGTAGAAACTAGAAAGTGTCCGGCTATCTTCTTTCCTCGCTTTCTTCCAGTACTACCTGCCATGTATGTATACGACGCCTCGGGCCAGCTGGACATTTAGCGACTTCCGCCTCAAAGCCCAAGTCACGTTGTCGGCCAATAAGCTGCACCGGCCGGTACTCAGGCTTATCTCAAACCTAAACGTTCTCAACGGAAATTAACATAACTTCTCACTAGACAGGATATGCGCAACTTTAGTTTTTACATTACATAATTTAAACTACATCATCGGTTTATATACCTCGCAAAAACTAGTTTTGACGTGGGCTCTTTGAGAATCTGAACGGTTGGCGTGTTTGTATTTGATAAACAAACACCTTAGCTGCACTATTCCTGTTCAATGTTATCAGCACTGCACCCGGGCTACACCGAATTGAAGTAACTAGAAAAACAAAGATAATAATATGTAGACAACTCTTCTATTATCAACAATTGTTATCTGTACCATGTGAATTGTCAACTAACATTTCTGAGTAATCCGTCAAAATCAGACACAACTTTTCTTTCGTTTTTAGCCTAATAGCAACATTCTACAACAACATTAAAAACATTGTAATGATAATGCTACACAACAAGCACCAATAAACTAAAACATCACAAAGTACATGATTGTGTACAATGGGGGGTCTGGCAAGGAGGACCCCAGTAAGGCAGGTCCGATTTTTAAGTGTGGAGTATGTAACGATTTATTTTGCAAAAACCGTATAGAAGATGTATGAAAAAAATGCAAAATAAGGAAAAATCTCAATATCTCTCAATAAATATCTCACATCAAATAAAATTTTTGTCCCCATGGTGGTGTGTACCCCCCCAGTTTGCGTGAAGATTCGTGACCGTGGAAAGTATAAATTCTCGAGTAAGTGCATCAATGTGACGTAGGGAACACGCCTGATTCCTGATAATCCGTGTGATAAGACGTCCTCTGGGTGTGATACCCGCGGCTACCTGTGAGTGACTCAGCTCCGGCGGTGATGCTGTATAGAAGGTGTGTAGAGTAGAGTGGTGGGTGACTCACGCCCGACCTTGAGAGTGTTGTATCTGACGCACCCAGTAAAACATTCGTGGAAACTGGGCCTAGCTCGGCCATTCCTCGGATTGGAAGTGTTGAAATGTCAGCTCGGTTCAGGTGAGACAGCACGTGTGAAGGTGTGTTGATAGACACAACAATAATACAGTTCTTGCAGCCGAGGAAACATTCTTGCGTCACATTCTTATGATGGCGATGCTTGCGATCTGCGAAATCACGCAGACACATAAAAACATTGACAATGTTATGATTTGAATTTAATAAATTATATTGCCAGGAAAGATGTTGGGAAGAACAAACAATATGGCAAAACTGGTGGAGGTCCATAAGGAAGACGACAGTGAAGAGGAAGAAAAAGATTATGTGGGGGAGCGTCAGGCATGGCATGTGGTGGTAACCTCCCACTGATTGATTAATTAACAAACAATAATCATTTGATAAACTGTTGGAAATAAAAATACCGGCCTTCGTGTGTCTGTCGTTGATCGCATCTTGTTTGAAACGTCCAGCTGAGCTTGTGTAACCTTGGAGTTGTCAGCAGTACCGTTGCCCAGGTGCATCGCGAGATGTATGCAGTCTAGACGCACGAGACAGACGCATCTCGGTTCGACAGGAAGCGAAACGTCGGATGCAAGACATTGACACTGAGCACTGTGCGAGGCTTGGCTAGAGATCAACTGAACTTTCACTTTCCACAGTACTGCAATCAAAAGTTATTTATGAGTGTACACTCTTTCCTGGGTAAACTACTTGATTTTATAAGGGGGAGGCCCCCAAGCCAGCGCGGGTTCTTTTTCGATTATCAGAATGGGATTTGAGTAATTTAATTAAACAGTTTTAGGCATGTTCTTTTTTAAACATTTGATAATGTAGACTGGTAATGATTGTTGTGATTTGCAAAGTTATAATTACATTGCCTACGTATAAAACGTTTGCTGAGTGTCGGTAAAATCAGACGTTTGGAGACCAGACCAATATTTCCAATCCTCCATTACGTCAAAATGTTCTATACATACTTTTATTTCGACCATACTCTCTGCCAAGGAAACGTCGCCACTTCATAGCGCTGTTTTGTTATTCATTTCGTTTGGTTTACTATTCTACAATAGGAGATTTTAATGTTAAATCTGAAGAAGGATGGATCATGTTACGAGGTATAATATATTTATCTTTATAGCGGTTGTAGCTTGTTGTAGGTCCCTCTAACTAAATTGCGCTTTTGGTGAAACGTGTATTGCGGATAGAAAACTGCCCGGTTGCAGGCGTACCGTACGGTGGCGCTATGGAAGACTGAGGAACTAGTAAGGGCAAGTTATGAATTCAGTCAGGATAATAATCGTTTATTAGCTGGATTCACCCCCTCACAAACAAGGACTTCATTGGTATGATTGATGATTCTCACTTAAATGCTATGTATAAATTATTCTGAAGATATGCCCTGATATTGTGTGTAAAAGAATGTATATCTTTCACCATCGTTAGTTTACAATAGGCAGCAAGATGTTGAAACGTTTGTTTTGTAAATAGAGATTAAGCACACGTACGTATAGCGTATATTGTCTGTTTTACAAAAACTTCAGTTATGAAGCTGAAATAAAATAGAATATACAATTTAAATTAAATCACAACATATCACGTTGACTGATTTAACTTTAACTTTACATAAACACGTAAACTTTATTCTCTGGATCGCGCGCTTTTCATGAATCTATGTTCATTTCCCTCCCATATAGTTGTTTTATGAAAGTAAGTATTTCTTATAATCGATTTTGAATGAGAAGTTTACTAAACTTGCGTTTCTCTTCTCACTTTTTTAGAATTTCATCTTATTCAACGTCACAATAATAATGTTGTAAGGTTCGATGCCGATGCAAAACGTCCAGTTGTTTAAGATCACTGTTAATCCCTGCATTGTTGTGACTGACGGTTCACCGCGCTCTAGCTGTTGTTGCGAGTAGAGAAGACAGCGTCGTCAAGTACACAGCTACATCTCATATAAGGTAAACTCTAGTTGTCCAGTACGGTACAGGTGATGGATGGCTCTACCTGCCTGGCTGGGCACTGTCAAGCCTGGTCAACGCCCGGGGAGTGTCCAGCCAGGAACATAGGAACTCTGTTTAGAATGGGGGGAATGAAGAGCTTTTTACTTTTTATTTGTTTGCTTCTGTACCAACATCAAATTCCAACTCGCAACCTTCTCGTGGTTTGGCCCGTGATTAGGGGAGTTATTTTTCTGAAACTAGTGGCGAGCTCTAGGTCGTCGTTGGGAAACTTTCCCCTTCCCTTTGACTACCTCCCCGACGGCAATGACAATGACAACACGGAGGATGATGACACAAGACGGAGACGACCACGACGTGGGGGAACCCCTGCCCTCCCCATACGCTTGTGGCTGGTTCTGACCAGCACAGGCATGTCCGCCCTTGTCCCCCGCGTCTTCCGTTACGTCCCTCCCTTCGTCTCGATTAGCAAGTTGCAAAAAATATGAGATGTTAAGCAATATCCAATCAATCAATCACCTCTCCCCAAGTTAGCACACCTGATAGGTATGAAGAAGTGTGGGGATTCCCCCTGGCTACGCGCTCGGTGCCAAGCTGACACAGGGTCGTATAGTCGTAGTGTTCTGGATGCCTGCTGTAGGGTAATTACCCTCCCTCCCCTAGGCGACTCACCAGGTCATAAGGGTGTTTGGGAGTATGAAGGGAGTAGGTTGTTTATCATCAGTGTGTACGACTAACTTACTGGACGAAGTCGAAATCCCAATGAAATTAGCATGGAAACGCTACGATTCGAGCCAAAAGTTAAAATAAAAAATACGCCTACATTTTTCTACCGATCGAAATAAAAAAAATGTGCTTCCTCAGAAAAGTGATACCACAATGATCTCTCATGGCCTGTTTTTTTTTTTTTTTTTAACTTTGGACCCGTTTGGTCACAAGGCATTTTTAGATGATATCTACCAAAAAGTGCAATTTTGTATCGAATTTTAGGACTTACACGAAAAAAATTGAAGGGAAAGAAAAGAAATGAGAATTTAGTTATATGTCGGTGGGTGAAAAGAGAACAATAACATGTTGATTTCCCTCCATATAGTTATAAAAGTACGATAGTACTGCGCAGTGCACAGTAGACGCTGAGCGTCCGCCCGCAAGCCTCTTATCGCTAGGATTAAAATACAAAACTCCTGAAAGGATTGTCAGTGTCGGGAATCGAACCTTCACCTTGATACTGCTAAACAAACATCCTCGCTAGTGCGCCTAAGATGGTTGTGTATGTGCCCTATCAGTGAGACCGTCTGACAGTCATGGGACATAGCGCACGAGCTAAACTGACCGTCTCCATGGTGACAAGTGACTCGTTAGTTAGGACGCAGGTCACAGGTCAAGTACGCGACACATTTCGGTTTCTGAAACAACAACTGAACAGCCGTGCGACGGTCGATGTTTCTTTCGATAGATCAGCACGTACAAACATGCAGTGCGGACATGTGGTTTATCATGCAGTCTTGAAAAATGCTGTTTTGTGTGTTACCTTTTCGTCTCTGATTTTGATGACATTTTCAGAAAACCTTTTAAATCTCTTAACTTACACCAGTCATGTTTGATTACAATCGCAGGAATGTTCACACAATGATACCTTATTAAACGAGGGAGCGGAGCGACCGAGTGTCTCCATTCAACTCAAACGGCTCTCATTCTGTGATTCTGTCTGTCTGTCTGTACGTCGAAAATCAGCCGAACCGCTGAACAGATTTCGCTGAAATTTTAAACAGACATCCGGTACGAGTATACTGAGAACTGTTAACAAAATCAGCTAGATCCATTGCGATTTAAGCCTACAGTAAATAAAAATGTGATTTTTTAAATTATCGATAGCATTTGTTTAGTAGCAGTTAGCGGGACAAACTCTGCGTGGCTGACATGGCACAGTGGTAAGCATTAAGCCTACCGCACGGAGGGTTGGGGATCGATGCCCGTTAGTTCGAACTTTTTTATATTTTTACATCCACATATTATTTTTGAGGGGTGTTAAATGGGAAATAAAAATTAGGATGATTTTGTTTCATCCTGGAAATTTGTTAATGTTTTACGTTAATACGTTTTGAACACGATTCGCATTTAAAATGTTCAAGTTAAATAACTAGGGAAACGCCAAAGTCGTTGTTAAACGAGTGAGTGAGCCATGTGTTGAGTACTCGGTATCATTCCCCATGGGCCATACTGGGCTAGATCCAGCCTTAGGTATAGGAGAGGTAAGGGGATGTTCCCGGGCACTCAACACTTGGCTCACTCACTCGTTTGACAACGACTTTGGCGTTTCCCTAGTAGTTATAATATGAATCTAAACTGAAGTTAAGTAAAACAAGGGTTCATAGTCATAGCCTCGTAGTTCTCAAAGTTTCTGATAGTTCAACGCCACTATAAGTACAGCATTCAGTGTGTCGGAGTGATTACATACTCAGTACACAGTACAGTATCTGGCTTGGGTAATTAGTGGCGTAGTCATAGAACAATCCCGGAGTCAGCCGTGTTACGCTGAATAATATGCATCATGTTCTAGGAATAATAAAACAATGTCGGATTAGTCGCATTCGCCAGACCGTGTTATGTTGATATAGATAGACACAGTTTACTCACACAGTTTACTCAATCTACGTTGCAACGTTTCTCACAGGGTTGGCTAGGCTTTATATTCCTTGTTGGATGAGCGTAGATAGTAAACCAATTTGACTGCCCTGAGAAAAACAGCCGTTTTATTTTTTATTTTATTTGTTAGTTCGTTCGTTCGTTCTCTTCCGGGCAAGCGACTAATATAAGATCTTGATTATATTTTCAGGATACTTTTCAAACCACTGAACTTAGATATGTTTCTAATGAAAATTGTACTTCTTCCTCCTTCCATTTTTTTAAATTACAAATTTGTGTTTGTCTGTTAGCTCTGTACCGGACAAACTTTAATTTAACTTTTAAAGTACACTAAAATATTTATCTCACAGTGTATGTTTCTTGTGGATAAGCGAAGAGAAGGCTTCAAGTACCGAGCGAAGCAGCCATGTCTATGATAGTTTTACTCGCGTGTTTCGTTTTGTTGTAGTGTGTTTGTTTGTTTGTTCGCTCTCTACCGGGCAAACAGCTTCTCCAATTAATGTAATTTTCAATCGACAACGTGGTTTGTGTATTTTTGCTTTCTATAGAATAAACGGCTGCTCTGATTTTGATTAAAGTCTCTGAAAACCTCCGACTGTTAAGCTGCAACGTTGTTTAGCACTCGCGGCAATTGCAAAATATTAAACTATAACTCGTATTATTATTTTTTTAAAGCTATCAATAGCGCGCAATAAGCAAATAACGTTATATTATATATTATTATTTGTAGCTTCGAGACTGCAAAATTGTGTACAATGTTTACTAAACAAATAACCAACACAACATTGTTTTTTAAGACTTGCATTGTTGGATGGTACAACTTGCAAATTGTCTGTTAATAGTAACTGGCGAATTAAAATTGGATAGTTACATAACCTTACTTCGTTCTACTTTAATTTTATTAATTAAAAACATATATGTATCCTAATGAAGTAATTTGTTAGCTTTAGTTCTCCGACACCATGTTGGCCTACTGTAGCCACTTGGACCCATCTATTATTAGTAAAGTGATGACTTAGAAAACGCTCAGCCTTCAACGCGAGTGTAAATCTAGTTCTCGATGGCCTGTAGTAAATACCCGTTCAATATCTGATTGAGTTGTTTGTTCTCAGCAACATTCCTTCTATAACAACATGATACCGTTCTCAGAGCAGAACTCTCTTTCTCACACACATCAGTCAACAGACAGACAGACAGACAGACAGACAGACAGACAGACAGACAGACAGTCTATCTCGCGAACCTGTTGAGCTATGGGATTAGATGGATTCCTCGAACTTCGGGATCTTATCTCAAGCAGCGACTTATCACTATCAACACAACGGACATCCTGTGTCGGCTGTTGCGTCACCCACAGGGAAATACACGCAGTCTAGTTTAAACTGTTGATATTGTTACTGGGAGGATCTAAAACAATATTCTGCATTGCTGTTTGCAGTTGCAGGGATAAAACTACGGGAGGGGCGAGGGGGGACAATTTTGTGGCAAGATTTAGTAAACTAACAATAAAACTGACAATCTTCACAATTTTATAAATATCGACGAAACCACATTAAAACCTAGTAAAATACCACCAATTGCAATCCAAAAAAATCAACTTTTTTCTAGGGTGCCTCCCCATAATCAGTACACATACTTTCCCTTAAACTTTCATGTGCAATGCTCACCCCCAAAAACAATGACTTGTTACACCACTTTCTGTTTATTTCAGAAAGACGACGCATAATTCGGCATTGTCTGACATTTGTAGTATTATCTAAAAGAATTTGATGAGCCGAGTGGATTTTAAAACAAACAATATTGTAAATAACAACAAAGTGGTAAATAATGGCCATGTTAACTGAAAATCAGACATTGTAATTGAATAACAATAATTAGATTTCTCGTGCGATTCAGTCCAGTGTGCATTGCATGCTCAGGTATTTTGGAGTTATGAGTTTTGTAAAGAAAATGTCCGTGGCTATAAGGTGGGATCGAAAAAGAAACTATATAACTGAATAGGATATAGCGTTTATATAAATATACACTCGAAAGGTGTTGCCAATGCATTCTAAATATTACGAAAATAATCGACTATAAATTACATTTTAAACTATGCTGTAATGAATTGCATTCAATTGAAGCCTCCGAGGTTTATATAAAAATATAATTTCCCGTCTGTGAATGTGAAACTCTCACCGAAAGTATTTTGTTCGTTCTGCAAAACCAATCGAGGTTAAAATATGCCCTATTATTATGTTTTATCATCCGTTTAGATTGCTTTGCTCGCGTGTTTGTTGAATGCCAACGTCGGCATTTACACTCAACACATTAACTAATTTGCATTTTGTCATCGTATTGCGATATTTTATGCAACCACAATGTGTTCAATTGATGCAGAGGACTAACTATTATCGATCTCAAGTCTCAACAAATCTAAAATTATAATACAAAAGTTGTCTTAGCAGGTTCATATTTTTTTGTAATCGTTTTTATATCGAATGCAGTATATAAGGAAATGAATATCACGTCTGCCAAGTATTGCCAACCAAACGACGAATGCCGTTGTATTTATTTATAATTGTGTTTATATTACTAATTACTAACAATAGATAAAACTATTGTAGTGTATAAATCATAACAGTACTTTGAGTACTAATTGGTATAGTAACTGTTTCCGAACGTATGGGAAACGATAGATAAGCGTCATCATAGAAGTTTAATGAAATTATTAAAAATAATGAGTAAGATCGTCTGACATTGACCCAATTAGTCGTTGTTCGAAACTGAGTGAAAGTGCGAGTGAGTGGAGTGCCGATTGTTGTAGGTTTCGAGTGCGTTTCACAATGCGATGTTTGCGGTGCATCGCGCGTTCTTGAGTGTGGCCTGACCCGTACGAATACACGACCAACACATTCTCGCTTACTCAAGTATTTCGGGTTAGTGAAGAAACACATTTTCTTGCTGCTGTGTCAGGGATACTCGAGCAAGCTACTTGAAATCCTGTTCATATAAGGCGAAACATCGGCATTTGGCTGTTGTAAAACATAAGGAAGCATTAGTTACAAGTCCTCGTTTATTCTCACTGGGAAGGTTATCAACAGTTAAATCTAAATAAATGTTGGTAGAAAACATATTACTCAACACAAGAATTCTTTGGAAGACAAATTTTATTAATTGAAGGGAATGATTGGAACCTGGTACACACAAAGAAGTTGCAGGGCCCTCTACTTGTACATAGTGGTTAATTTTGTTTATGTTTCCAAAAATATTGTAATATAGTTATTATTGTCTAATTTTGTATATTGTATATCATTATGTTGTATTTAATAATTTTCCACATACCCATGCATGACAAGGGCAGTTTACATTGTAAATTAAGCTAAGGAAATGAAAGTATTGAATTGAATATTGAAGTTATAACCGTTAATTAGCCATAAGAAGTATTCAAATATACGTATCTCTATGAATCATTTATTTGTGTTTGCAATTTAGACTATAAAACATAATATTATAAAGATATCAATATTCGAAACGATGTGTCCCGACCGGGGATCGAACCTGGGTCATATTCCCGAGTTTACTTGAGATACGATGCAAAGGTGCAAGTTTCTCCCGGGTAACGCGTTGGAAATATATAATTTTATTGATGGTCCTGGAACGAAATAATATTTTCCGGGCTCGTGGTGGAATCATGGTTCATGGAGCCGGTTGCCTGCTACTTACAACTGCGCGGGTGGGAGCGATGATGGAGTTCCCTGCGAGTGCCATATTTGAAGTGTCATGTATAACCCACGCTCAAAGTATAATATCCTTGTTCCATGCCCGCCGTAACCCAATCGGGTACTGACAATAACGTTGGTACTTTCTGGAAGAGCCAATATAATTATAATGCAGATGATTTTTGTTGCCCTACGTCTCATATTAATGCACTAAACTAAAGCTATTCGAGACGATGAGTGGTGATAGATGACGATGAAGAACGATTACAATAAAACCCATGCCTTATTCGGGATTCGAACCCATGTCCTCGTAGAGCTACACACTTCGGACCAGCGCCCTAATCGTATGTGCCACAGTTGACGGCTAGGATACTATGTATTAAATCACTTGGCGATATTGCAGATGTTTTCTGGTGTTGAATCGATTCATAACCCTCTCATGCTAAGGTATTTCTCTGTAATGTTCCTTTATATTTTGCATGATATCGTAGATAATACATCTATTTTCCTTATTGCTTGTAAATAGCTCTTTAAATAGCACTGCCTATGAAGCATTTCCTCAAGTTTCGTCGGTCTGGCTGATGCAATTATGAAAATCCCACTTCTAGCCGTATATTCCACCGCTTCCTGGTGGCGAGATCTGGTTGCTTCCGGTTCCAGCTCATCACTTCCGGTCGATACCCGGGTGGCGTTTCCCTCTACGCAGGGCTTATCTTTCCCCATTCCGTGCGGCCAAGCGTGTTTGATGTGGTTCCTGTAAGTCTGCGGCGCAGAATGACTGAACGATTGTAACACTTGATTTGGTTAGTGTGACGTCTCTGCAATGAACAGAGTTGTCGCTTCACACAATATCATTACAGTGACACCTTAAACGGTAAATCTCAGTTTAATATCATCCCTCCGCACTGCATCAAAACCCAGAAACCCAAGACGATGCAAGTCCACTTTTTTAATTTTTTTATTTGTCCCCATTTCCAAACAAATGCTCAGGTTTGGGTGAGTGTAAGCTCCATTTACTCGGGCTATTTTGGCTTTCTTATATCTGCCAGTTAGCCAGATCTGCCTAACACAATTTTTTCAGCATCCTCTCCATCTGAAAACTCTTCAAAATCCTGCTGCTTCTTTGAAGTCTTTTCATTTCTTCCGAACTTCCCAATTCTACCTCCACCTAAGACAGGTATGTACAATTGTACATACACTTTATCTACCACCTATATATTAGTCTTCCAATTTTTTTTTCTTATTCTCTGCTAGCATTTCAAACTCTCTTGAGAATATTCGCCAGATCTCCCCGAAGCATTATGAGCGCCCGAAGTGTAACTACTCCCACTGAGAGTGTTCATGTGTTCTTGCACAGAACTCCCCGAAGTGTAACTTAGACTGTTCCTCTTGTTCTTCTGCAGAGCCTCCTGAGAGTGTTCATGTGTTCTTGCACAGAACTCCCCGAAGTGTAACTTAGACTGTTCCTCTTGTTCTTCTGCAGAGCCTCCTGAACGGCAGCGGCGCCCGCGAGCTGACGACCATCAAGCGCGGCCTCCTGTGGCAGCAGCGCGACCGCCTCTTCTCCAGATGGAAGGAGCGCTACT
Organism: Sweltsa coloradensis; assembly: GCA_024449915.1. NCBI lineage: Eukaryota > Metazoa > Arthropoda > Insecta > Plecoptera > Chloroperlidae > Sweltsa > Sweltsa coloradensis. The sequence goes on along the minus strand of JAMZAV010000679.1, from coordinate 307,530 downwards.
TCATCCTCACGAGGGACTACCTGCACTGCTTCAAGCGCTCCTCGGGCTCCGGCGCCGACAAGATCTCCGAGATGGGACAGTTTATCTTCAAGGTCAAGCTGGTTGACGTCGAGCGCGTGGAGTGGCTCAACAGAAAGAGCTACAGCGCGGTGGGGCTGGACGTTGTCAGGGAGGGTCGCGTGCTGCTCAGGGCCACGGACGGACTAGAGGACTGGTTCGAGCTGTTGGAGGTGAGAGTCTGCGCCGGGGTGCAGATTATTTTCAGTATACCGATGGCGCCTAAAAATGTAAATTGCATTATTGGGTTCCTGATCTTTTCACATGCCAGAGACACTCTTGGACGAACCGTCAAAGCCCCCAAAATAAGAAACTTTGAAACTTTAAGTTTACTTCTTCTCTAAAGAAATCTTCTCAAATTCCGCCAATTCCACTTAGTTCTTTCAAGTTCCTAAAGTTATCAAACTAAAAAACTACCCTAAATATTGTCCACAAATTTCAATAAGTATCCCTTCTCAGAAGTACTGGGATTCAAAACTTCCAAGAACCGGACAATTTTTTTGGTATACACCTACTTTATTCGGAACATTGTAAAAAACAAGACATGCTATTGATAATGACTATAGATCTCAATTCGACAGCATGACCAGTGTAAACACTTTTCGAGGAACGCTTTCCCATCATTGTACCGTTAAGCATAACGCGTTGTATGTTCCTCCCCAAGACTGGCCAGAGATGAAATGTTCTACTAGCTGCTACCAGCAGCACCTGGCGTCTTCTAACCAGCGTGCATCTTGTTCCAGGAGTGTATGCTCGCGAGCAAGGAGAGACGTCGAGCTCTCCGCTTCTCCCAGGACTCAGCCTGGCAGAAGGATGACACACACAACAACAACTCAGTCAACAGTTCCTTGGAGGAGTGGCTTCTAGCCAGGCACAGGATAGGTTCGTACAATCTTGTAGCGCCTGGAGTCCCCCAGGGATCCGTCATTGAACCCCTTCTATACGCTCACAGCCAAACGATCGTCCCCCTACACAATCGGCCTCCGGGAGGTGAACTTCTCAGTTCATCAAGCTGCTCGAGTAGTTTCTGCTATCACGAAATCACGTGACATTCCCCAGAAAACGTGGATATATCTTTTTTAATGTTACAAATGACTTTAACAAAGAGTAAACTGTGTAGCACGAAAGCCTTCTCAGTAAACTAATTTGTATTGGTTTCGCTTATCAGACTCAAAAGGTATTTCCTTCTTATCGTTCATACCTATAGGGCCACTCTGGAAAAATTCTCTCTGTCTCCTCCTCCCAACGCCCGATTGCAGCTGGTGTCCCTCAAGGTTCGGTCCTCGTACCCTTCTACTTCAACGTGTTTCCTCCACCACGGATACGCTAAATTATTTGAGTGGTTTGTTTTCACTCAATACGCCGAGCGGATGGTCACTTCACTCGTTTTGAGTGTTCGTCACTCATTTTTTACTGGAATTGTCACTCGATGTATTGGGTGATCATTATTTAGCTCAAATGTGCTGAGTGACCGTGTGACACCGCTCTTTAGTTAGCGATGTTTAGTCAATAGTGAGCGATGCATAAAGCTTGTTCAAGGGATTAGTGTTGAGATTTATCTAAGCGATGAATGGGGCTTCTCCTTATTGTATGTCTACTGTATTGTCCTGATCGGTGCCAAGTCTAGGGGATGAATAGCAGAGATTTTACCGGCGACGTTTCAAACATGTCACTGGTGATTGCTTTTCATATACTCATGGCAAAGAACGAGGTAGGGCATTCCAATATATCAACGGTCCTCTGTCCACGCCCGGCATCGTCGAAACCAACTCGTCAGTGTGTGTTAATTCGTGACCGTGTGCGCATTGCCAGTGTAAGTCTTCTAGCAAAAATGGTTGTGACTGGTGTAGTGATGAAGTGTTCAACGTTCTAATAGAAAGGGCATTTTCTGCGGAAAACGCCGAAAAGCAAAAAGGTAAATGTCGACATCTGTTGTACTTCTATATGCACGAATAGTTCATTGTGTTTTCATTGTTTTAGTTGAAAACAACATAATATTTCATGTGTAGGCCTATATCATGTGCTGTAGGCCTAGATAATAATGCATATTATTATATGCATGCCTTTTCATGGGCGTCCACAGTGAGGAGAGAGAACGCAGTCGTCCATCTACATATTATTACCGTGATGTTTGCATACAGCTGCTTTAGTTAAGTTAGTTTGTCTAAATTTTGAGTGATTTTAGCTTCTGTTTGAGTTATTAATAGCCTGAGTAGAGAGTATCTTTAAAGCCAAAATATCGCTATTATTTGAGTGAATTTCGATCTTTTATTAGCGATTATCACCCTTATTTCAGAGTGAAAATTTCGCTCTATAATTGAGTGGAATTATTTCACTCAATTCTAGGAGTGGTGGTCACTCAGAAAGAGTGGTGCAAATACAAGCTAAAAAAAGGAGCGAAATTTCACTCGATTTGAGTGTTTTTCCGCTCTTTTAATTTAGAGTGGATGACGTCCAGCTCTCGCCGTGATCGTGGTCGTGGTTGGTTGCTACGTCCTCCTGTCCTGGCTGTTCAACGTCACATCGGCTTTGAAGGAGCCCGTGAAATAATGTAGACATGTGCTTTGTTGTAGCAAAGCTGGTTTTATCTCCAATTGATTTCGATCTATTATCAAATTTAAATAATACGGAAACTCCCTCTCAATCGGTTGCTTCCGCTCGGCAATTCTACCGCCCTTGATTCACACGGTAAATACACACATTTCCTACTTTGATTTGATCAAACGCGCGGGTAAGGTGCGCGCGCAGGTTTCTGATATCGTTATCAAACATTTCACACGAACTTTTAATTAAGAATTGTTTCTATTGACGTCCACGCGTCGTTGCACAGATGCGAGACATAAGACATGAAAACAAAAATTAGGATAATCTAAATGATTTTCAATTTGAGAAATAACCATTGAACCGTTTACTTTAGGATTTACGAAATACGGGTTGATTTAAACGTTGAGAACCAGCACGAAAATTTGCTTTTAAAAAATCTACACAGTCGAAATAAATTGTCTAAGTTCTCTAAAACCGAGAAAAATTACAGTAACTGTTGAATTCACGAAATTTTTTACTCAAGTCGATTAATCAATAAAAAATGTGTTCTGAATCACATAGATAGTTTTTTTTGTGAATTATAATAAATATATTACTAACAGTAGAAAAACTCGCCTCTATGCCAGCCACAGCGAGTCGAACATTCAACATTCTCAAGTACTCGACTATGTAAGCAGCGTTGTAGCTGTACTAGTTGCTTGCGGTGCAGCTTCGGGTAGCACGTGCTTGTTAATATCACCAATAAAGACTAGCATATAAAGTGTGCCGACCATTATGGATGGACACTGACAACGATGAAGCTTATCTGCACATTGTTATTCTTATAGTTAATCTTCGATTGACAATGCAAAATGTGTCAAGGATGTTGGAATATACATACGTGATGGCATGTAAGGTATTGATTGCCTTATATTAACTTGTGTTTTAATAACAATCGATAATGTAGCTGCCAGTTCAACCATGTTTGAATCACAACGACACATCTAAGATCTAACTACATGTACATTGACGGTGACGGTTAAACGATCAAGCGACCCCGGGCGAAGTTTTTTACAGTCTTAGGTTCATTTAAAAATCGCTTGATCGCCAAATCCAGCGAATTTCATTGACTTTTGGAGAACTTTTGTTTCTTTAGTTTACAGTTACACCCAACAAATCTAAAACTTTTGGAGGTTGTTATACGAAGGATATTCACATGTCTCTATTATAAAACATTTGTACACTTTTCAAATAGTCCAACCAGCACAAGCTAGGGGAGTTACCCAAAAAAGGTTTAATGGCATATTTACAAACAGTATCTAAAAAACTAAGCAATATTATTATGAATATATAATTTGATGCGTGCACATATTATTTTAAACAAATCATTAAATTTTCTAAAGTTACCAAGCTAAAGCTACCAAGTTTTTTTTGGATGAAAATCAGGGGTCAAAAAGCGCTACGAAATAAACCCTTGCACTCAGCATTCAAGTCTGGTTTGGCCGAGCAGAGCTTATACAACTTCTTTAGAAATGTGTGTGTGCTGTGCTGTGCTGGACGCCGAGTGGTGATATAATTAGGATGAAGGACAATAATTAACAAAAGTCCCAGGAGCCGCAAACCTCGGTCCTCTCATTAACTCATCGTATGAGTCACCGCGGTGACTGACACAAGGCTGTAGCCTCCAACGTTAATAATTGTCAGGTTGACAAACATATTGTAAAAGTGTTTTCAGAATACTTTTTCTTTTTAATACATTCCAAAAGTTAGCAGTATACTTTCTTTCTTTCAGTTTGGTAATTCCAAGGTCGCATTTTTTTTGCATTCCTTATGAGGTGAGATCACAAAATATCGGGGGCTTCTTTTTCAGTTTTCCTTTCTCTGTTTCCGTTTATTTTGGAGGCAGGCATGCTCATTTTACTATATTTTAATTTTCTCATACAATTTTAGTCACATACACACAAAAATGTACTTTAAGTAACGTAAAAATGAAATCAAAAGGCTTCATAAATAGATTTGTCATAAATCCACTCTATAGAAAGATAATTTTAAAAGTTACATTTTTTTAAAATGGTCAAAACACAAAGATAAGTCTGTATTTTCTGACTAATGTACGATTAATGTTGAACATCTTCTATCATGGATGGGGGCATACATTTATTCAATATTATAACAATAATACAGAGAAACATTATTCTCAGGTAATGATTTTGGCAACAAGAATAGGAACGCGCCAAATATCAAATCACTCGACTAAAAATAATGGAATGAACTTTTTAAACACGCAATAGAAGTTACAAAGTAAACACGCAATGTTACCAACTTAACCCACAGGACGATGCCAATGTTTTTGCAATAAGAACCGCGAACATTTTGTGAGAAACCGGTAATCGAATGTTTCCATCAATTATGAATAGTGATATAGCAACCTGGCTGGCTGCATGGAATCTGTTCTCGGGAGAAAGTCAAGTTCCCAGGCTGACTTGTGTGTGTACTGTGTGCCGTACATACTCACGTGTGTGACGTAATATTCTTGTGTCTACAGCCGGCATGACTCAGCAGCAACAACAACAACAACCAGACAGACCCAGAACTACTTCGGACTCCAAGGGAGGATTCTTCGGGAACGAGGAGGAAGATTCCTGGCTGAGGAGGCGGCCTGCCCGGCACGAGCACCGACTTTCATGTAAGAAGCACAGGTTTCAACCTGCACTGCAACAGACAATATTTTGTGGTTTTACTCGGGAATGAATCGAAAGTCTAAACTTTTCAAAAGTAATAATATACCAGTACCCTACATGATATTTATATTGTAATAGTAATTTGTTAGTTACTCAAGAAAAAACGTTCAACCCATGCATCACTTTAGGCAAACATCTTGCAAAATATATTGAACGGTGTCGTACCTTGATTTTATTACATTTTTGTAAAATCATCAAAATTGGTAAATTTTGGAATTGATTTGTGCGTAATGCGCAATAATGTTTAGTAATCTTGGACTGTAGAAGAGCGACCATATCCTTGCTTCACAATTACCCAAAATTTCATATCAATTGAATGACAACTGGAAGCAGGAAAAGTTACCAAAAAAGTTTCAAATAGGTTTAGTTGATTGTTGACTCTTGACTCTCCTATAATATATTTAATAATCTCTTGATAATTGAAGTTTTTTAATTCATTATTTCGTAATACATTTCACAACATCTCTGACTCGGTGGCTCGTTTCAAGGTTCAAGAATGAGCACTGCCCGGGACCAGCCGGAGCGCAGCACAGCGTCGCCCAGTGTCAATAGTTCCCGGTCGGTGCTGACACCTGTGGGCTCGTTCCGAAGCTCTCACCATCTGAACCCCCTTAAGACGGCAGTCAACAACCGCTTCATCCTGCAAGACAGACAGACGGAACAGATTCTCAGATACAGAGGTGAGAGACTAAGAACATGGACCCCTCGGGTCGACCCAAACCCATCACACATTGAGAAACAGTTCTTATACGTATGTTTGATACAGGCGCGTAGGAACTGTTGTTCGATGGAGGATGGGCCTCTGCACAACAGCAACAAGTCAGCGCACCTTATAGTTACACTGACTGCTACTAGTTTCTCTGTTGTAGCCGTGGGGATGAACAGCGAACTGGATCTTTTAACAATTTGAAGTCGGGTGTGGGGAGATTACCCCCTTCTCCCCCCCCCCCCATTTCCTACGAGTCTGACAATTTGTATCAGTTTTGTATCTGTATATTTGTTAATTGTTATATTATTTGCAATTATATGTTGGCATTTCATTGGTATGCCTACAGTATAATGAATCGGCTTATTCATGCTGTGATTTATGAACTTGCTTGTGTGCATCACATTACAGCTAATATTAGTTACATTTACTAATGACGAACGATACAAAACAAAACGAATTATGCAAGTATACTATCATTGAGTATATAACGGTTCTATACTCAAAGATACTATCCTTAGTGTCTCCGTACCAACTAGAATTAATTTATGTTTTTATAGACTGCAAAAGCATAATAATTTGATAATTTTTCGTGGGACGCGTGCCCAGGGTGCAATAATTTCATGCCCCTCTTGAGGGGGGCGATCGCCCCCCCCCCCTCCCACGAGCCTATGACGTTCCGATTCTCATTTTTCGGCTAATTTCGGCCTCTTTAGGCCTAAATTTGCTAAAGTTTCAAATTTGCAAAAATTTCGCCCTCGACGATAAGCCACCTCGAGCTTTACCCGCGAATGGTTAGACTAGAGTTTTGCTAAGACACTAACCTCTCCCCGTACACTTCTCCATTGTCAATTTCTTACTTATCTTATAACTAATAACTATTGACAGTCGAAGAAGCCGCCTAAAATTATCACATCCCTAAAAAAAGCTCCCCCCCCCCAAAAAAAATGAGTCAAGGCTAGATCCGCCCCTGGTCTAACTAAGCAGGGTGCGAATTAACGACTTTGCAGAGGGGGGGATGGTTTAGAATAGTATTTTCGTTGGCAAACTGGGGTGTGGGGCGAAGCCCCAGCCGCCGGAGGCGAATTTTTTTTGGGGGTATTATTGCCCTTGAGATGGCCTTAGAAGCGATCTGAGGAAAATATTTGGGAGTATTATTGCTCTCAAGATGGCCTTAGAAGCTATCTGAGGTATTATTTTGAAAGGAATATGTGTAAATTGACGCATTATTTATTAACATTACGAGATAAAGTCACTTGATATTGTTATGAGATGAGATAGGAATCCAGAGGTGGGGATTTAGCCATCCCCGGCAGGGATACCTTTCAGTAAAACAGAGCCAGGGATGAAATTACCAGAGGGGGGAAGTCCCCCCCATCCCCCCCGTCAATTCGCACCCTGTAACTAAGTATGTTGCAGATAGGACAATTGTGAACAGATGTCCGAGGGCTGGCCTTACAGTTAAATTTTGATATTTTATCATAATCAAATATTAATCAACAAAATCAAATGTTGCAATCTGAGTTTACCAGGTTTTATTACCAAGACATTTTTTTCATTTCATTCATTCCCGTTTTGCATTGAATAACAAAAAAATATTGGTAGAAATAATTTGAAGTGAATAAAACCTCCTAGTTAAGCCACCAATAAATTATTTATTTATGATCAATATTGATTGTAAACGTGCACCTATATAAATGACTCCATCTCGGTACTTGTTCAAGATACTTCTTTGAGCCTTGGCAGTAATATAAATAAACCTTCTAGCTTCCTACTCGTCAAAACTTTTGCTTTAAAGTCTCATACTTTCGTCTGGAGCGATTTATTTATGAATAATTAGCTTCCCGGCTTGGTGCGGTGTACAGCGGGCTGCCTGCGCGTCACCTTGCAGGGGTACCGTACGGTGCTGCGACCTAGCGTAGATAACCAGCACTGCGTAGTCTTACGAGCCCTCGACACGCGAACAAGGGCGGCTGCTACACCAACTACACCTCCACCTACTAAAGTGGCTCTAACTCGAAACCTGCTTCAGTTACATATTTGAAACTTTGCTGTAATATGAATAAACCTTCTAGCTTCCTACTCGTCAAGACTTTTGCTTTAATGACTCTCATACTTTGTCTGGAGCGATTTATTTATGAATAATTAGCTTCCCGGCTTGGTGTGGTGTACAGCGGGCTGCCTGCGCGTCACCTTGCAGGGGTACCGTGCAGTGCTGGGACCTAGCGTAGATAACCAGCACTGCGTTGTCTGACGAGCCCTCGACACGCGAATGCACGCGAACAAGGGCTGCTAAACCAACTACACCTCCACCTACTAAAGTGGCTCTAACTCGAAACCTGCTTCAGTTACATATTTGAAACTTTGCTGTAATATGAATAAACCTTCTAGCTTCCTACTCGTCAAGACTTTTGCTTTAATGTCTCATACTTTCGTCTGGAGCGATTTATTTATGAATAATTAGCTTCCCGGCTTGGTGTGGTGTACAGCGGGCTGCCTGCGCGTCACCTTGCAGGGGTACCGGACGGTGCTGCGACCTAGCGTAGATAACCAGCACTGCGTTGTCTGACGAGCCCTCGACACGCGTAACAAGGGAGGCTGCTACACCAACTACACCTCCACCTACTAAAGTGGCTCTAACTCGAAACCGGCTTCAGTTACATCTTTGAGCCTTGTCAGTAATATGAATAAACCTTCTAGCTTCCTACTCGTTAAAGCTTTTGTATCCACCTATGGCCGATAATTTGAATGTCGAAGAAACATGTGTATCATAAATCATAAAATATAGTAATAATAGTGTTTGTTATATTTCAGATCGTTCCCACAGCGACGTCCATTGCAGATCTGAGCATCGCAACTACCATAGACCTCAGGAGCTGGCTCGTCGCCTGCAGTACATGGTTCACGCCACTCAAGTCTGAGTAGCCTGTGTAGCATCTCATGTGAACTAGGCAACGACGCCAGAGTTCTGAAGATTAATTTAATTATGATCAAACGTAAACAGATGTTTACGTAGATAATGTCACCTGACTAACAGGGATTGTTCGGAGGTGGTTTTAGTCACATGGAATCTGACTGCACTATACAGGGTATTAGTACATTTCAGAATACATAGACAGAGTCAGGAAAGTTCGCACATTTTGTGTAGTGCATTTTAGTGCATAAAATGCATTCGAAGACAAAACGTATAAAGAATTTGTACAACCGGTTCATGACCAAGACAAATACGGTATGATTGGTGCTGGGTTGTGGTTATGAGTTCGGTCTTGGGCTGAAGAAGAGTTAGCAGGTAGGAAAGAACACAGAACACTTCCTAAAGGGCTGGGTTCTGGATAGGGCAGCACAGTTTTATCCACCGATGACGACTGCAGCTAATTTCAAGTTAACTTAACTCACAACGCGTTTCGTTCTTCTGTGGTTCCTCAGGCTAGTTAGGCTCACTGACACTTCCATTACATTACTCTAAGAAAACTCGATATTTTTCACTCACCCTGTTTTATTAATTCGTTCTGATATTCACACCGGCCACTGCCAGACACTATAGTGAGGGGGTTACTCTTCATAGACTGCGGTGCTCTGGCGACATGTAATACAAGTCTGTCCCAGGACTCGAACCAAGACCCTTAGGACTAAGATGAAGCTGCTCCTCATGTAGTTGCTGACACCATTCACTCATTTAGTCGAACAGAATAGTGGGGGATGGATCATCATACAGGTCATACAGGGGTAGAGGCAGAGTGAGTTCAACATTCTAAAAAGCCTGTACCGACCGGGGATCGAACCCAGATCCTCCGGGTTTTTCGTCACTCTCTACCAAGTGATAAATATTAAAGGTTTTTCTATTTGTTTAGACCTTGTTTGACTTGTTAATGATGTCAAATATATAATTTGAGTGTTGTGAAAGCATTCATAAACTAAACTATATTTGTTTTTGTTTATCTCACAACTAAGTGGTTGTGCCTCACCTCAACCAACCTCACAAAACTATACAATACTTGACAGAAATACGATGTTTAATACATTCACGCTAGACCTGTACTTGAACACATGTTTTTTCGATTACGCCGTGTATGTTAGTTTTTTATTTAAATTAATCAAATAATGAAATAAACGAATAGGCACGGAATACTCGAAAAAATGTGCTCATATTATACCTATTGAAGTATATATTATGTTGTTAAAATACATATGGTGTAAGACTTGAATTTTACAGTCCGATTGTATGATGTTACATAAGACATTGTATTAAAAATCCTACTACTATGGGGGGTTTTTTTTTATTCGATTGTTACATACTATCCTTTTAGTCGTAATATTAATATTTTACGCATGTTCAGAGTATTTTTAGTACACATGATACAAGCCTAGATTTAAGCTTAGTAAAGAACCTGATGTAAATTGTATTGTAAGTCGTTATAAGATAGTCTATGTGCATGATGTAACATAGGATAGAGAGACGGTGCCTTCCAAGTCATGTCTCGCTGTTACTGTTATGTTGTGTATGTTCTATCTATGTTATTCGCTTTTACAGGTCACTCATTCAATATGTAGTAGTGAAACTGAAATGGCCAGATTTTGTAAATTGAGATATTTATTATATGATATACTGTGTAAGATGTTCAAATTATTTAATGAAGTTTAAGTGATTTCAAAGACGATTGAAGGTAACTCGAATATTAAAGTGTTGTTATTAATTAAACATTCTTTGTTGTTTCTGAATTCTTTCCAAGTTGACAAATTCATTCTTCCCACTTCCATCATTTCATACTTCATCCTCTTCCAACTGACCGCGGTGGCATTAAGACGCTGGTCCTACGAGGACGTGGGTTCGAGACCCGCATTGGGTATTCTGTGATCGTCCTTCATCCATCATCCTCATTTATCACCACTCATCGTCTCGAATAGCCTTAGTGTAAATTTATTTCTACTTTCAGTATATTTGTGTAGAAATCTATGCATGTCAGAGCAGAATAAAATATCAAGCGGTTCCATCTCTGATGTCCAAAACTGCAAGATCTGTGACACATGAAACGTATCAGGTAATGACAGTATTTCTATTTGGGAGGGGGGGGGGGGGGGTACCACATATATTTCGTTTGTAGGGAGTGGCTTAAGCAATATATTTCTTTTGGGTGGATGGCATCCCCCCGCAACCTTCCAATTCGACCACCCATGGCGGGGTATTTTATCAGGGGCGTAGTGAGGGGGTGGAATCAGGGTGTCCTATCCCCCCCCCCCGAAATCAGAAGAAGGGTTTAAATAATACTAACTAAAATAGCACTTTGTACCATATTATGCGGCATACATTATTTTATAAACAACTAGCTTATACCCGCCGCGCGTTGCTGCGACGTATGCCAGAACCTTTACAGTGTCGAAGTCAATTCATTGGTGAGTCCTCTTTGCAGGCACTTATCACCACGTGGAGTTACAACAAAATGGATAGCATAGAAACCTTCCCCGTGAAAAAACACATATATGTGCCAAGTTTCATGGAGAACGGATGAATGGTGTAGTGATGCATAAAGGACAAACAGAAAGACATACATACATTCGTTTTCATTATATAGATCGGCAAAAGCACTCTAAAAACTAGTAAAATGTCATTATTTGCAATACTAAAAATATGCACCCAAGACCCGCACTACCTAGGGGGGGTCCCCCCAGACCCCCCCCCCCCCCCCCCCCACCACCACCATTGTACCACCAGGATACGTACTTTTTTACGAAATTATAGTTTCTTGGGCTGTTCTACAAACTTTTTTATATAACTCCCCAAACATCCCCCCCACCCTCCCGAACCCAAAATCATCTAAGTTGACCTGTATTGATAGCATCGTGCGTATCTGATGGGTGAGGGTGCAAGGTATATTATGTGTTCGGCCATGCAGTGCAGTTCTGTTCATCAGTTAGGGTAATACACTGCAAATGAAGTAGACACACGTCGTGTAGAAAATAAACATTCATCTGGGTGTTACGTCTAACTTCAAATAAAAAGAATCAGAAAAAAACATTGTGGTTGTTGTATAATTCTAACTGATGTTCTTACCTCTGTCATGCGGATTCACTGTGGGGATATTTTCTCTACTGGGACAGGGTCTTATGAAGCAGAATAATATCGTCGAGACCGTCAATCTATAAATCGGCAAAACGCAGAGATTCGTGCAAGGAGGTTGAGGAGATAATATTTTAACTCATTTGAACAATATTGAGTCAATTAAATCAACAATGAGATCATATAAAGCGTTTTGCACTTAAACACTGAACTTAGCACAACTAAGCTAACATTTAAAGCACCGAAAAATGAAGATTTGATTTGATTGATTCGAAAAGATGTTTATATAGGCAACATAAATCAACAAATCAAAATTAAGTATGAACAAAAAGAATAAACGAATACAATATGGTATAATGAAATAATATAAATATATATAATGAAACTGTAATTTAAAACAACAAAACAGGATATATCATAGATACATTCTAAAGGTTTGGAAGCGAGGGTGAAAAAATATTAAATACATTAAAGTTACATTGAATCAATGAGGCTGTGATTTGTCAATATGTTTGTAAATTTTATAAAAGTAACAACAAAACTGTCAGGAGGATAACACACTACGACACCTCACTATAAATATAACTGAACAAAAGGGTATTGTTTCTGTAATGTTGATTACGCAAACATTCACGTGGGCGTCCCAGATATTCCACGATCCACCTGGGAGGACGACGCATGAGCGCGAGGCGAGTGCCGTCGCCTTGGCAACCATGTTGCAGGCGTCGCTCCCATCAGACAGACTCTCGCGCGCTGCAAGTGCAGTCCCTACTCCCTGTAGGATGAACCATGGACCACCAGGCACCACCAGGCACCACCAGGTATCACCAGGCAGCCGTCTGTACGAGGAGATAGACGCCCTGGACTTCAACAGGTTAGTGCAAGTGCAGTCCCTACAACCTGTAGGATGAACCATGGACCACCAGGCACCCCCCAGACACCACCAGGTATCACCAGGCAGCCGTCTGTACGAGGAGATAGACGCCCTGGACTTCAACAGGTTAGTGCAAGTGCAGTCCCTACTCCCTGTAGGATGAACCATGGACCACCAGGCACCACCAGGCACCACCAGGTATCACCAGGCAGCCGTCTGTACGAGGAGATAGACGCCCTGGACTTCAACAGGTTAGTGCAAGTGCAGTCCCTCCCTACTCCCTGTAGGATGAACCAGGCACCACCAGGTATCGCCAGGCACCACAGGTTGGCCAGTGTAGGATTATGCACATTTCCATGTCTTTAGAACAGTTAAACCATGTTTTTACCACCGGCAGTGTTGGCTCGAACGCTATGCGCTCGACTCTGTTTCGAGAGGTCCCGGGATTTTAATCCCTTCGAGACCGGCAATCCTGACTGAAGTTTTTTTCCAAGGTTTTCCTCAGTCGTCAATGCGATTTCAAGGGATTGAGTCCTCTTAAATAGCCCTCGGACATCCCTTCACAATTGTCCTATCCGCACCCTCGGACATCCCTTCACAATTGTCCTAGTCACATCGGTTAATTCTGATGTGTATACCCTACAGCGGGCATCCTACAAAAAAATTATTTATTTATTCATGTTTTTACAACGCCAGTTACTATTCTAAGTCCATGGATGGACAGTGGTATATTGATTTTGGTTTCTTAACGTCATTATTTTTGCAAATGTCTTTTCGAGATTATGAGTGGTGATAGCTAAGGATGAAGGACAATTACAGAAACTTATACCTGTTGCGGGATTCGAACTCTCGTCCTCCTGTGATACGCTTGGACCTACGTGTACCACCGCGGGCGGTCGTATGTTATAGAATAATATAGAGTTTCATCATCATGGTTTGTCTGTGATCATCATAGTCAGTTACTAATTAATCATGTGAAGAGGTATCCTCTACGCCTCGGCAAGTGTGCAGTGCAATTATATATATGATATTAGTCGCAAAGCCTCATTTACGCCCCTCGCCAAAATAATTAGCAATCAGGTGCACATGACATATGTGTTGTATAACGAGCTTAGAGCGTGTTTCAACCACAGAATGCGTATTCCGCCTGCACCCATGCACGATTCAACATTGTTCTCAATTATCTGTTTCCAATATCACCAAACATTTCAACGAAGACAATCTAAACCAGATGATGTTGCCGGAGGCGGTTCCGAAAAGCGTTTCTGTTAATTGTTTGCTTTACAATATCATACATAAATACATTCTATTAATTAATTTATACTTTTATTTTCTAGTGGGATCTACTTTCGTCCACTTATTTTGGTTTTGTAAAAACTTTATAACTCCTCCTCCCCCCCCCCCCCCCCCCGGATTTCATTCGCTGTGAGAGTCACGTCCACGATGTAAACCGAGCATGACCTCCGATTGACAAGAGGATGATGCCCTTTTAAAAGACGATTATGATTTCGGTAGCCCAGCGGGGTTAGAAAGTGGGGGGGTATGGTGGAGCTACCCCCCCAGAAAGTTTTAGTATTTTCTGTCTCGGCACTTTCACCATAAGTGAAGGCTGGAACAAGCAAGGAAAAACAATATGTTTTTGTATCACTTTCACTCTCGGCACCTCCACCAACACCGAGATTTGGAAGCTGAAGATGCTTCCCTGTTTGGGAACCCCCGTCCTCCCCTAAGAAAATATTTCTTTGGCCTCAAGGGACGTTTTGATTTCTGATTTTCCCTGGAGTGACTTACTTTCTTTGTATACTTTTTGTTTATTTGCAAACAAATATGTTTGTTTGTACCTTATAAATCCCCAGTGAGATGTCACACTCCTGCAAATCTCTATTTGATTCAATTTGTGTGTTGACCTATTTGTCATTATTAGAAGTACGTATACATAGCATCTTCAAGTGTTTTATAACGTTTTGTAGCATCTATTTTTTGGCTACCTTAAAAAACTTGTGTATGTACTTTTTGATTTTTTTTCATATGAAATTAGGTCATCAGGTTGAATTAATATATCATCTGAATAAAAATGTGTAAAAACAAATTAAAGATACCATGGAAAATAAAATAAGATCGGACTGTAAAATCTTAGTTTGTAGTGAAAAATTAGCGCTTTGTAGCATCTATTCACAAAACACTATTTTCACGTACCTCTAGTAATTATTAATTTTAAAAAATGTGAAGAATATTTTTTATTTAGGTACTATAATGTTTTAATATGATTTATGAATATTACTGTATTGCGACGATCCCCTCCCAACGCGCACATCAATCTATAGCAACGACCTAGCAACGACCTAGCAACGACGCGTGTAACAAAACAGCGACTTTTCTTTGAAGAATGTCTGCGAGATTGTTAGGGGTAGGAGGACACACAATACCGCGAGCGTGGGGGGGGGGGGGGGATGTTTTCGATCCGTGGGCTCGAATCATAATATAAAACATTCCCAGTTGATATGTATCTATTGTCAGGCGTCTCCGTCTCGGACAAAGAACTCTTTGAGCTCCTGAAGAAAGTTTCATGAATAACATCAGAGGAATACCTTTGAAGAAACTCCCTTTTATTGTACAACATTTCTTCGATTGAACATGAACACGTGGCAGGTCTGAATTAAGAGATTTCGAAAGTTTCATCAATTTTCTTCAAGATCGGAGTAGATGTTGTTACGTAAAAAAACATTGAGTTGAGTCAAGTACGATTTTCATTGACGGGTCTAATTTAAAAATTGAGCAGCTTGCAAGGTTACTTAAAAATGAAATTAATATTATAAAAATTATGTCATTCGTCGGCTAAGAATCAGAAATATCGGAAACATTATTGCGGTTTTTATGGGAAATATTTGTTATGTACTTATTGTAGTTAAAACGTCGCATCTAGAGTTTTCGAAGGTTCTCCGAAAATGTCATCAAGGTCGAGTAGCTGGTTCCCCGGTAAAAACTTCATCAGGACATTTTTCCTCCGGGAAGTGGCGGTCAGTTTGATGTAAAGTTTTCTTTATTATGATTTGAATAGTGTGAGGTTGTTTGTGTTTTATTTAAGACCTACTGTGTTGTGTAAATCGGTTTTATTTGGCTGAATGGTTTGTTGAAAATACATGACTTCAAACGCGAGTTTCCACACTGTCCCTGTATTACGGAATATTTTAATGATTTGTAAAAAGTCTTCGACAGTGGCGTAAGTAACTAGCCCTTGCTTGTTTGTGTGTGTGTGTGGGGGGGGAGCGAAAATTGTCCATTAGACAATTTTGTTTCGAAAAAGGTATGTATTCTGGTACAATGGTGAGTCTGGGGCAGATAGCCCCAGAATGTTTTATTTTTAACATTGCAAATTAAGGTATTTTACTAGGTTTTATCGTGGTTTCGTCCAGGCGCGTAGGAACGTCTTGAAAAGTGGTGGGGGGGGGGGGGTCAAATCCATAAGTAGGTTTTGTGGGTGGAAGCTGGGGTCTGGGGCGAAGTCCCAGCCGCCGGAGGCCGTTTCACCGAAGGCGATTTTTTTTTTTACCATACTACAGTTAATTTGTCATGTTTTAACTGCACTCGGACTCTGTAAACAATGTTTTATAGCAACTATCTGCGATCTAAAAACTCAAAAAAATGAACGTGAAGTGGCCCATTTTAGTAAATTTAAACCTAATTTTTTATGTAATACAGGCAAATAAATTCGTTTTACCAAGGTGACTGTCGAATTGTATAAGTGAATGTGCATATTTACAACAGAAGTGGGGGGGGGGGTTTTACGTAATTTGGGTAATTCCCATTCCCCCCTTCCTTGCCGGGTTTTATTTTTTAAAATTTTGAAATTTATTAATTTTTAAAAATTTAAATAATTTTTTCCCCCTTTTTTATTTAAAAAGAAAAAAATTCTTTTCTAAAAATATGAAAACCCAAATGAACTTTAAATTATGTTTTGAATTCTAAAAACTTAAAAATAAAAGGGTCTCGGGGAAGCAAAAACCCACAAACCCCAAAAGGGTAACGGAAACAAAACTTCATTTCACGAATATTAAACCCTTTATTTTTAAAGAAAAATATAATTCTATTAAGTTTTAAGCAAATTAAGATTTTAATCCCAAAATTTATTTTTTTTAATTTAAATTTAGGCAATGTTGTTTTAATTGGGGTTTTACAAAAAAATCATTACAATCGGATAAAGCGGGGGTCGGTTGTTGTGGGGGTATGAAAGTGTTATAAGTCGCAGAATTTTTTAACAATCAGAAAAAAATCGATAAAATTGCGTTTTTATAAGAAAACTCTTCCCACGATTGCGCTCAAAAACGTGGGCCGTTTTAAGTTCAGAGTTTTGGCAGGCCTCATAAAATTTTCATCGCAATAGGAGTATCGTTAGCCGGAATCGTGTAAAACAAACACACAAAAAATACAAAAAACCCCCCCCCAAAAAAAAAACCATCCGGAATTTTTCTCGGTGTAGTGAAATGGAATCTTCGCTTCGCTCGCTACGCTCGCTACGCTCAGCCAAACAACAGAAGTGGGGGGGGGGGGTTCCACGTGAAAAGTGGGGGGGTAAATTCCCCCATTCCCCCCCCGTTCCTACGCGCCTGGTTTCGTCGACATAGTTTATAAAATTGTGAAGATGTCAGTGTTTACAAATCTTGCAACTGAATTAATTGCCCCCTCGCCCCCTAGTAGTTACGCCACTGGTCCTCGGGACTTTCCCGTCTACTCCTGGACGTATGGTCACAGTCCTCGTCACCGTGAACCTCGTTGCATTATGTTTGACTACTGTCTCGGAGCACGTGATTGTGTTTACATTAGGTTGGGCTCGGTCAGTGTAGGCAACCTGCAATACACGGCTGTCACGCAGACAGCTGCCTACAGGCGCTGAAACTCGCGGGAACCTCACAACACTGACATTCACTGACATTAAACGAGCATTCTTAGCTTTTCAAGCGATCAAGATAAATTAACTAGTCTAGTGTAAGATACTAAACACTACAAGAATGCATTTTCAATCCGAGAATATTATTTAGTTTGTTAATTTTAGTTTGTCAGGTGCATGTTTCGCCCTACTGGCTAACCGACCTTGAGGACATCGTAGGATAGCCAATGAAAGAGCTCGTTTCTAGCGAGTAGCCAATGGGAACGCGTCTTACTTATAAACTAGTCAGGGTCAACAAATCTTCGCATCTTTGGAAATAGCTGAGTTTTGAGCAGCCATATTGGAAGTAGATTCTTATTGCACCTTCAAGTAAACGTAAATATAAAGTGAAATACAAGTTGTTTACAGCAAAGTGGATATTACTATTGACGTTCGGAAGCTGCTTGTGCGTGTCGCGAGTGATGTGGTGACATGGTGAACGCGTTTATGTCGTATTTACTGGTTATGTTTTGGTGTGGTTGACTCTCTAGACCTTGAAACCGAATGAATTGATGGATTGAAGGGAATGTGGAAGAAAACATTCTCAGAATGCCGGCGACTTGTTCAGGTAAACTGCTAAAAACTACACTCTAGTTTCACACTTATATTTTATTTGTATTTTAAACGACACATTTGTCTGGTATTGATTTTACACCTAACACGAACGTCACGGAATCCCTAGACCCAGGCCTAGGCCTAGGGCCTAGGCTTTCCTTGCACTTGGCGCCTGTTGCACCCTAACCTTTTAAGGCTCTAGGGCCTAGGCTAGGATGGACCTTAGTAACATTCTCTATGCCTAGGCCTACTTGTTGGAGCTAGTCTCACGAGAAAGTGACGAAAGATTGAGGCCCATGGCTTAACCTGTCATCCTAGGCTAGGTAGGCTAGGGCCTAGGGCCTAGGCCTAGGCCTACTTGCTAAGGCTAGGGTCACAGTCCTTAGCGTAGGCCTAGGCCTACTGTGTGCCTACCTACGCTAGGCATAGGACCTAGGAGTAGGGGCTAGAGGGTAGGCCCTAGGCCTAGGGCATGTACAAAGTAGTAGGGAGGCCCTACCAAATATTACCTAAGGACCTAGGCTAGGTCCTTGGGTTAACATATTCTGTAACGTGGTGAATGCCTAAGGTCTAGCCCCTAGTCCTAACCCTAGGTTTATACAACAGCTCTTCATACTTGGCCATTGGGCAATGCCTTCCTAGGCCTAGACTAGTTCTAGCCTTTTAAGGCATAGGGCCTTCTTACACCTGTTGTTCTTTTGACAATAGTCTGCAGGCCTTAGCCCTTATCACCTGTAGGGTAGGCCTAGGCTAGATTTTCGTATTAATATTATTCATGGAGCTCTTTACTAGCCTAAGGATGGGTATTGACTAGGTGTAAGCTTATAGCGCTAGCCAATAACTCCTTATTCATCAGTATGCCCAGTCTCAATAGTTCCCTAGGGCCTAGGCCCTACTCCCTCCCTAGGCCTACCTACTCTTCTGGTATTTACAAAATATAACGTGTTCTCTGCAAGATGGTGTAGGCCTACACAATATTATGCTCATCTCCTCGCTCCTAATATTTATGACGAATAGAATCGAATCCCTGACATATTTTTTACTCTAGATGTATGTAGGCCTAGGCCTACCTACAAGGGCAAGTAGATACGTCTCCGCCCGTGTTGATCGGCATGTGTCAGTCCGCTGCTGCACTCTGCCGTTGGACCGCACAACCGCTAAGACATTTGTTTACCGAGTTGAATCCTAGAGGTCAGCACAATCGTACACTTGACAGCCACGGGTTTTAGTCTGATACGGTGACGTAAAAAAATAATACGTACTAGAAACGAAATTCAGGCTATGTGTTACGCAACAATAACAGACAGTCGCGGATTGTGACAAGTAGGGCCTGTGACGTTCACGTTGGTCAAGGGTGGAAGATTTTCGGAAGATGATCAGTTCAGTTGATGCAGTAGCCCTAATTTTATAGTATAGGATACCTAGTGTTCATTGTATTTATTGTAGGCACTGCCGCACAACTTGTCGAGTAGGCATATAAAAAATAATAAAAGCAAATTAGAATTAGAGGGTCAGGGGGCATGCCCCCCCCCCCCCCCAGTTGATGCGGTTCCGGGGCGCACTGCCCCTAAAATTTTTCGATTCTAAGAGTGTGATTTAGGTATAGAAGATGTTGGAAACAATTGTAAGATAAGAAAAATATAGGCCTATCAATATTTATATAATAATTAACTAGGTATTTCAATAAAAATCTCATGTCAAATTAAAATTTATCTCCCCCTCGACCCCCCGTTGTTATAAGCCACTGGTTACTTAGCAACCCCTGGACCAGGGTTGACTCGGTCTCAGTGGCTTAGCTAGGAACAGGGGTGCAAGGCTTCCTTGGCCCGGTAGCAACTGCACCCCTGACAGGTCCTCTCGACCAGTGCGATCTAAACTTCTGTAACACACACTCTAGCTGCTTGCTAACTCAATAAGCCCAAGGCTAGCCAAGTCCAATTAGCCGACTGTCACATTCAGAGCTCAAATCAATACAGGCTGTATCACACAATTACCTTTGATTTAGGGCCTACCTAGATTCACTTTGACTTTCAACACTAATTACATTTACACTGGGCCTATTGTAAATGTTCGACTGCCAAATAACTGGGTGATTTTACCAGAGTATTTAGCCACATTACATTGCGAGTAGGCCTACATTGAACATACATGGTCGTATCCAGAAGATTAAGATGAGATATGGAGATATCAACACCCAGAAACGTTGTTATTGTGCACGGGCATCTTGGGGTATTGTCGGTGACCGGGTTTGAACCCGGGACCACCCGAAGCATAGTCTCCCGTGATACGCTGTAATTAATAATATTCGCAGTCCTTGGGAGGAACGGGTAGGTACCCGAAAACAACTTCCTTTTAGGACACTTTCAGGAACTTGTAACTTGTAAAGGTTCGATGTTCAGTTTTGGCCTCGCAGGGACGGATTTAAGAAAAAGGGCCCGGTCGGCATTGCGCTTTATTCAATTTCCACTCGCACGAGGTTGACTAGGTAGCCCTAGCAGCCGGAGGCGAGATTTTTTAGAAAAGTAGGCCCTACCCTTGTAAGGTGGCCTAAATCACTTTGGAGGCAAATTTGAATTATGAATAAGGGTTGAATTTTAAAGCCAATATTGCGTTTTGGATTACATGCCTGACTGAAATCGGTCGACAGTCTGCTTGTTAGTCTACCCTACCCTTACTTTCTAACAAGTAACAACCTGTCGTTATTGTAGAACTATCGTACCATTGAGTTGAGTAGGCCTATAGAACTCAATGATCGTACTAATCTCTTCGTGTAATCTGTAAGGTGTTGATTCTCCTTCATTGAAAATTTCAACAAAGATTGAAAAAAATGCTAAAGACAAACATTGTAGGCCTAACCGATGGGGGCCCGGGGGCCCAACCCTTGCCGCCATCCGCCCCTGGGTCTAGGCCTATACTCTTGCGGTTGACTGTCTGAACTGAAGTACAACATTGAATGATTGAGACTAATGGGTATTTTCCCATGAACAGTTGATTTTGTTTCGGCAATTTTCATCAATTTTTATGGGAAAGAGGAAAGAGAACGTGCCTGTCTCAACTCAACTTGTGACTCGTGTGGCTCTAGTTTATTCTATGAAGAAGGGTCGACCACGCGCCGGCAGGTGAGGTGACTTGTAAGCAGGGGTCACTAGGCTCTACGCAGCTACCGTAGACTTGTAAGCAGGGGTCACTAGGCTCTACGCAGCTACCGCAGACTTGTAAGCAGGGGTCACTAGGCTCTACGCAGCTACCGCAGACTTGTAAGCAGGGGTCACTAGGCTCTACGCAGCTACCGCAGACTTGTAAGCAGGGGTCACTAGGCTCTACGCAGCTACCGCAGACTTGTAAGCAGGGGTCACTAGGCTCTACGCAGCTACCGCAGACTTGTAAGCAGGGGTCACTAGGCTCTACGCAGCTACCGCAGACTTGTAAGCAGGGTCACTAGGCTCTACGCAGCTACCGCAGACTTGTAAGCAGGGGTCACTAGGCTCTACGCAGCTACCGCAGACTTGTAAGCAGGGGTCACTAGGCTCTACGCAGCTACGCAGACTTGTAAGCAGGGGTCACTAGGCTCTACGCAGCTACCGCAGACTTGTAAGCAGGGGTCACTAGGCTCTACGCAGCTACCGCAGACTTGTAAGCAGGGGTCACTAGGCTCTACGCAGCTACCGTAGACACCACTTGCGGGCAACAACAATGCACGAGGCGACCAAGGTCAAGTTTCTATAATATGTACACGAGTTTAGAACAATATTATTAGTTTGCTCTGCCAAATGCTGTTCATTTCTTGTGCTGATTGGGTGTTAATTTACTTTATTGACATTTACGAACACATAAATTTGAACTAAATTATACCAAAGAAATGGAATCGTGATGTCTTCTGTTTGTCACAAGTTTGAGACATGATTGAGTCTCGCTATGAAAACATGGTACAGACCACAGGACACATGTAGGCCTACTCGACTGGGATGTAGTCACAACTCTTGCTTCGTATCCACATTTGATTTACTGGCAGTGTCTTGAACTAGCCCATATTGGGGGGTTGAGCATTTTTTTGAACTGCCTGTGAATTAATTGTTTCGGGAAAAAGAATATATTTTGGTACAACGATGGGGGAGGGGGAAAGCCACAGGCGTGCGTAGTGGATGTGGGGCTCATGGTCCATTTTAAATTTTAAATGTTTTAACATTGCAAATGGTGGTATTTTACTAGGTTTTAGCGTGGTTTCGTCGATACCATTGATAAAATAGGCTAGTGAAGATTGCCAGTTTACACAATCTTGCAACGAAAGTGTAGCCTACTCCCCTTGTGAATCCCGTCATGTGCAGGGCAGTCTACACGCGTCTTGTTTGCATGCAGCACCTGCATCCGCCCGGAATAGGAAGACAACAGGTTTCAGACGTCTGCAAAGAAATGACAATTAATTATTCCACCAGCCTGCTATAATTATGCAAACATGCATGATATAAAAGCCAAACTAAAACCTATAAAAGTCCGTCTTTGCAGATAATCAGGAAGTTTGGGGGGTTATTTAATTAATTGGCCGAAAACAATGGTGCTAATCCAAGCCACGTGGTTGGTCGTGGATTTACAAGATATGGAAGGAGTTGAGGGTTCTAGGTTACATCCTCCTAGTCCTAGGGTTCTAGCCCGCGCGCGTCTTTCTGTCTGCTCAACTGACCGGCTCTTCTCACCGCAGAATGATGCAAGATATGGGTGGAGGGGAGGGTTTCTTTCTATCAGGTAGGGTAGGCCTACTGGTACTGCCGCGTCTTTCTATCTGCTCAACTGACCGGCTCTTCTCGCCACAGAATGATGCAAGATATGTTTGGAGGGGAGGGTTTCTTTCTATCAGGTAGGGTAGGCCTACTGGTACTGCCGCGTCTTTCTATCTGCTCAACTGACCGGCTCTTCTCGCCACAGAATAAGATGCAAGATATGGTGGGGGGAGGGTTTCTTTCTATCAGGCAGGGTAGGCCTACTGGTACTGCCGCGTCTTTCTGTCTGCTCAACTGACCGGCTCTTCTCGCCACAGAAGATGCAAGATATGGGTGGAGGGGAGGGTTTCTTTCTATCAGGTAGGGTAGGCCTACTGGTACTGCCGCGTCTTTCTGTCTGCTCAACTGACCGCTGACAGGCTCTTCTTGTCATTTGAATCAGAAGATACAAGATATCAACACAGCAACTTTCGATGGTTGATTTATATTGGCCTCTTCAAAACTACGGGCAATAGAGTGAGTGATAGGCTCTCGAAAGGGGCGGACATTTCTCATTTGAGATTTGTCTTTTGAGACTTTTGCTGTTGTGATTTTGGTTGGTTGAGACTTGGTCGGTTGAGACTCGGTTGGTTGAGACTTGGGTTGGTTGAGACTCCGATTGGTTGAGAATTTGATTGGTTGACACCTTGGTCGGTTGAGACTTGAGATTACCCCCACATGCACCGTAGCATAGCACCCCGAACTCTGCCTAAATAATAATATCTGCGCGTCATCCAGAGAGTCAAACCTCACCTACTCTTGTACGACGTGGTCTGTTGTCATCGTGATGCGTGCGTGTCTTGTTCATCAGAATCTAGGGCGACGGTCGTCCCCCGGGCAGACAAGCGAATACGGCTGCTAGGCGAAAACCGAACTCCGGCCCTAAAACACCTACCAGATTTGGGGGGGTTTTCAGCTATCTGCACAACGCCGCCCCGAAAGAGTTCATCTTGAAACTCGGTATATGACCTGGTATGTGGTCCATGACATACCAAAAAAAAAATCAACCCGACCCGACAACTCGTTCTGTGTTAAAAAAGGCTCTCACATCGTAAAATTCCTTAAAGCTGGCTGGGTGGGTGGGTGGCTATGAGTTCTCCGCGGAGAGTTCTTTAGCCTACAGAGAAAACGGTAAATCTTAGAACTATGAAACTTGGACCACACTTAGGTGTATTTCAGATGCAGTGCCTTTTGCTTTCCAAACCAAAAATCGGTAACAGGGACCGAGAAAATCAAAATTTGGATGATAATAAAAACGCGTAATTACCAAGGCGGGGGAATTTGTACAAACTTGAAATTTTTAACATGCTATTAACCATTATAAATATCTTGCGTCCAAAACAAAAGGGGGCAAAATTTGGATGACCATGGGCCCAAAAATGACAAAAAACATATCTGAACTTTAAGAAATGAATCATTCAAAGAAAACGCTACAACTGAGATGTCTCAAACGTGGAATACATTTTGATATCTCTCATTCTTTATCACTTTTGAATATGGAAAGCAAATTGGTTAACGGTACCGGAAAAAAACCAAAATTATCAAAAGTAGGTAATTCCGTACTCTTATGAATAATACGCTATACCGAGAAAACGGTTCATCTTAGAACTTTGAAACTTGGGCCACACTTCAGATGTACCTCATATAACAAAAACCGGGCAATTGAAACCGGGGAAAAACAAAATCAAAATCAAAATCAAACGCGTAATTACTCAGGCGTAGTCATTTGTACAAGCTTGAAATTAAACATGCTCTTAACCATTATAAAAAATCAAGTGCTTATGCTAGTGCGTTGGGCTTGTTGTTAGCGTATCTGCTTCCAATGCCAGAATGGCCAGGGTTCGATTCCCGCTAAAATCAGAAGTTTTTTAACTTCTGATTTGGACTTAAGTCTATCAGTTCTTGTCTTAGGAGTTTGTAAAAGGTGACTTTGGAGCCGTCCTAGCAAAATCAAAACGCGTTATTACTCAGGCGTAGTAATTTGTATACAAGCTTAAATTAAACATGCTCTTATAACCATTATAATATTTTAGTGTTATGCTAGTGCGTTGGTCTTGTTGTAGCGTAAACTGCTTCCAATGCAGAAGGGCCAGGGTTCGATTCCCGCTCAAGTCAAAGTTTTTTAACTTCTGATTTGGACTGAAGTCTATCAGTTCTTGTCTTAGGAGTTTGTAAAAGGTGACTTTGGGAGCCGTCCTAGCAACGAAGCACATAATAAATTCCAGAGTTGTTCTGGATCGGCCTTGTTGATTCTGGCGTTGATCCGCGGATGTTCGCACTGTCCATACCACTGATTGATATATTTCCTATTAAAAATATCGATCTTTGGTTGGTTATCGCTCACTCGTCGATTGCGTCGGGCCAGCAGGGTTGGCTTGGTCGCTTTGATTTAAAGTCCCCACTGAAAATCAGTTATATATAACTGAGTGGGTAGACTCTAAATAAAAATTTATTTATTTATTTATTCAAGGGGTATCTTTGGGGGGACCGTGGGCCCAAAAATGTAAAAAAACAACTTTGAACTTAACAAATTTAATCATTCAAAGTCCATCATTCACACCTTGATAGCGAACGAACAACAAAAAGATGTTATATCCCCCACAAATACAAAAATTTGCAAAACAAACGCAGCCAAGCTCTCCTTCAAAAGTCTTCGGCTGTGAATGCTGTGAGATATAGAAGTTGAGCCAAGCTATTCAATATTTCTCGCTAGTTTCGCATTGAAAATATGTAAGATCATTTCGCCTGTTGACGAGCGCCAAGCCAACGATTTTTGTGGTAAAAAAATTAAATTTTAAACTCGAAATCATAAAAAAAATGACTTGCCATTGAATTTGGTTCATGGCCAAGAATTTTTTTATGATTTCGAGTTTAAAAAATTTACTTTTTTACCACAAAAATCGTTGGCTTGGCGCTCGTCAACAGGCGAAATGATCTTACATATTTTCAAAGCGAAACTAGGGAGAAAGAATAAAAAGCTTGGCTCAACTTCTATATCTCACAGCATTCACAGCGAAGACTTTTGAAGGAGAGCTTGGCTGCCGTCTTTTTTACAAATTTTGTATTTTGGGGGATACGATTACAGCTGTACTATCTGTTATGGCCGAGTAGGTAGGTACGCTCGCGCGGCGGACAAAGTGGCCACTGGCGCATCATTGTTTGATGGTCACCATTCAGGCTTTTCATCCCGGGGTTTGGGAGCGCCGCAGGCAAATTGTTTGGAGGTTTTTGAATGCGTTTGGTGCGTTTTAGAAAAAAGTTGTGGGATGAATGCAATTCCAAATTATGTAGTTTTTGTGCAGTCGATACTACAAACAAAAAACATTGTGTCTTAACTTTTATACGGTTATTTGATTATATGATTATCTTGTGTATACATTGAATATACATTGAATATTCATTATTCATTTGTTAAATATGCGTATATTGAAAAATACCGCCCCCAACCTGTGGAGGCAACCCGTCTCGTTGTCAATGTAGGGGCCTATTGTCTACAACTCTACACTGCACCACAGCCGGGCCGCAGAAGTAGCTCGTGCGTAGGGCGCGAGACTGTGATCTTGGGAAGTCACGGGTTCGAATCCCGCCACCGGGGCAGTGTTACCAACCAAGGTTTTCAGTTCTGTGTTGAGTATTCGGTCCCTCCGCCGCTGCTTGTACGTCATAGCGTCGCTTTATGTTCTATTGTGTTGCTCTATCACGGCAAGAGCGGCAATAGCGTCGCACAGTGTTGTGACGTCGGTCGCGAGTTATTGCACAACGCAAGCAACACCGCTATAGGTTGAGATGTTCGTGGCCCACTTTTATCGCCGTGAATACTATTGACAGCCTGCAGTAGCAGCGGCGGCACACGACTTTCGATTCAGTGTTATCTAAGTTAGACACGTCACGGAAATCATTCGGTTTACCATAAGTCGGCGCTGTCTGTAGCCATCCTTGAAGAGTAGAACTAGCCAGGTGGACTGGATCGAAACATAGGCTGACAGTGGGCGCAACTCTCTTCAAATCTGCCGAAACTGCTGCGAACCGTATGTTTTTCACACACGTCTTTAGGCTTACGAATATAAATAGTGTCCTCCACTGAATAATGGAAAATAATTTAAAATAGATTCCTTTATTTTTGTTTTTCAAAAGTATTTTCACAGCCAAGAAAAACCGCTTTTGAGTTTGCTTAAATGCGGGATTCAAACCCGCTACGCTCCGATCCTGCGCCCCCAGTCGTATGAGCCACCTCGGACGGCTCATACAAGTAGGTAATAATAAGTAGCTACAACCAAGAAAGTTCAAAAGTAATACCTAGAAGAATAGATAGTTCAACCCCATATTGAAACATACACACACCTGCATCACTTACCCTTCCCCTACACTAAAGATGAAAACAGTGTTTTACTTGGTTTTACTGTTGCGTTTCGTAGGGGCTTCTCTAGTTCTTGGTTGGCTTCTTCATGCGCGGTATCCTAAGCTGCAAGCCAGCCCAGTATTGACGTATCACCATCCTGTCGCCGATTGGCTTCTAATAGGCCCTTCATGTGTTATTAATTGCTAATTGATTGGACCCTACGCGGTGTACATGTTGTGTGTGGCTGAGATTTCAGCCGGTCCGCCCGGGCTGAACTAATAGACGTGGCAAGCGAAGCGCACTAATCAACATCCGCTCACCACTCACTCTTCCTTCCTTCGTCCATCAATTAGCCTAACTAATCCTCTCCATCTCCGTCTTGTTCTGCACATTAGAGTGGCCGGCCACTCCGCGACACGATGCCTGGGGCTTGCGTAGACTAGAATTATATCAGATCCTAAAGGGAGGACTTCCTAAAAAACAAACGGCGTCCGAGCAATGAAAAAAAAAAGAATTTTATATATTATATTATTAGAGGTACGTGAAAATAGCGTTTTGTGAATTTAGCCTTTTATTTTATTTTCCATAGTAGGTAGGTAGCTATAATTTGTTTAGACACATTTTTATTCAGTTAATATTAATTCATCCTTGATGAATAAATTTCAAATGAAAAACAAAAATGTTTATACACAAGGTATTCAAGGTAGGTAGCCAAAAATTAGATGCTACAAAACGGTATAAAATGGAACTTGAAAATGGTATAAGGCTACAGGCCTATACACGCGCCTCTAATTATTATTATGTACTGAGTGTCTGTACTTGTGAAATAAACACGGTCACCGCCCCCCGGGGATAAGACGACACAATAGACTCCTCTGTTCTGCCCACTGGCCCCCGATGACGATGACGATGAGGTGAAGCCGTACTACCCTCTGGATCTGTCCAGCACGGGTCTCCAATCTACGCTCTTATAACCCAACGGTTGACGCGCCCTTGCACCAAACTAAACCGTGAGCTGACATGCCTGCAGCCAGCCCGTAACCGCAACCTAGACCACATTTTAACCGCAGCACTCTACTCCCAAATGTTCAGATACCCGCAGGTATGCAGGTATTGGCAGAACACAGTTTAGTTTTTTGGGCAATTATACACGAATACTGGTTTATTTAATTTTTGTGGGTTGCAAAGTTCACATACCTATCTTTTGGGGGGTTGCAAAGTCGAGACCTAGCTTATTTCTCCCGCTTTTGAGAAATGGCGGCTGTCCAACTTGGTCTCCACATGAACCAATAACTTGGTGTACGGTGTACCTACAAGTACAACACACAGACAGACGCTTTCATAACGTTGTTTCCGTAGGCTAGGTTTTAGGAGCGTCAAGCATGGAGTAGTTAGGAGGGAGGGGTTCGTGGGTAATTTGATCTCAATTTACGTAATCGTTGTGCCCCATGTTTGGCGAGAATATCCCTGGTGGTGCAGTCATCTTGCAGACCTGACCGCATACACGGACTTTGGTGTACTCTCGGTGTACTCTCGCACACCGCGACCATGACGTATAGTGGCGTGCACTTCGTAAGGCCCTGTTCACTTGGAACTCTGGTGTACTCTCGGTGTACTCTCGCACACCGCGGCCATGACGTATAGTGGCGTGCACTTATAAGGCCTGTTCACTTGGAACTCTGCAGCCTGTTCAACTTGAACTCTGATGTATACTCGTGTACTTCGCACACCGCGTCCATGACGTATGTGGCGTGACTTCGTAAGGCCTGTTCAACTTGGAACTTGGGTACATCCGGTGTACTCTCGCATATATAGTGGCGTGCACTTCTTAGGCCCTGTTCACTTGGAACTCTGTGTATCTCGGAAATGTTGTTGTAATTGCGATGTCGCGATGTCACAAATTTGTTGCTACATTTCCGAATCCTCTTATAATTTCCTCACATCGTGTTCCCATGAGCTTGGCGACGTCCTCCCCCCCCACCCCTCACGACACCCATCCTCTTTGGACCGCGCCTTGTGCCTGCGTGACGCTCGACGGTCGTCATGGCAACGTGACATTGTTTCCAAACATGTAGGAAGACAGCTATCGATTGTCACGTGCTCGTCACGCGCAGGCGCACTGCATCCAACACTCGCCGTTACAATATGGACAATGCAATTGCACCGTTATGTTTTGTTTTGCGCAAATAAGTACAAAATGTATGGTGACAATGTGCCCGACAAGATCAGTATGTTGTATCGTACTTTGCTGTGGTGCCGAACCTAACATGTGCGTGCGCATGTGTGGTGCGACGCGACCAGTAGTAACATGTATGGATCTGTCCTTGGGCTTGATCTCGGTGTACATGTGCGGGCGCAGGTCTGCTCTTGCCTAAACAGCTGGATCGCGAAACCTTTTTCAAAACCCCCAGGATAGAATTTGGCCCAGAGCATGGCTCTGCTAATTGTAAAAGTCGAGGAAAGAGAAAAAGTCCATCTCGCAAACATCAGCTAGAAACTCAGCCGAAACTAGAGGCGAGCTCTGGCATTCGTCCTCCCCTTCCCTTGACGTCCTCCCCGACGACGACTACCGTGACAAAACGAATGATGACAAAGACAATGACGACCACGACGTGAGAATCCCCCCTTCCTCCCCTACTCGTAACTGGTTCTTATTGGACTTTCCTCCTGACATCCTCTAGTCTAGAGTGACGCATTATGACCTAACGGTTGTCGCACCCTTAATCCAAATAAACTAAAAATAATATTTAAATAACGAGTGCCCAAACAAATTATGGTTTTACCCGGTGTCCAACTGTCCAAGTGCCGCTTCAACTCCTAACACTTATTTCTGTTGATGATTTTTATAAGCAATGTTGTCTACCTTGGGACGTTTTTGGTGGAGTTTTGGAGCACCCAAGTTGAACTTTGTGAAATAGTTCCCTTATCTAAGTGTGTTTTAGGTGTGGTAATTATTGTTGTTTACCAGATTAAACGTCAGCAGGCTTTCAGGTCGTGAATGTGTGGCCTTCCCATATACCTAAGAGTAGAGTTGGCACAAAATAAAAACAATCAAATGCAAGTGTAATAATTTGCAGGCAACAAAGCCTTGCAGGTTGCAGCTACACAGTGCTCACTTCACTTTCGAAGTACAAACATAATAATACGATATCAAAACACATCTTTTCAGAATGTCGAAACTTTTCATGGGGTTGGAGAATAGTTTGCTTGACATTGAAGAGTTTCCAAACTTTGCACTGCAAACTTTTCTTCGCCTTCACAATGTCATGGACATCTTTGAATGTTGACGTTGGAACTTGCTTTGCGCTGGCATGATCATCGACCACTGAACATTCGAACCAATTAGGAAGACAAATATTTTCGTAATAACAATGTTTGATACATTGCTACGTATCGCACTATAGCACTGCGCAAGTGATGTTGCATAGTATGCATGCTGCACCCCACATAGGCGTGCAGTTCCACCCCTTGGAAAATGGAAATGTAATTTTATTTTTTTCATACATTTTGTATCTTTTCCAAACGTCATTTTTCTGCTGCCTTTTATAAATCGCCAAACAAAAATCAACGTTGACCCCTCTCTAAAGTCGTCTAAACGTGTTCGACTACCAGTGGCGTAACTTGCCCTTGTGGGGCCTCAATCCATAGCAAAAAACTATGAACTTAGTTTACCAGTGGCGAATGTCGAACCCCAGTTCTCCGAAACCCTAGTTTCACACGTTACGCATGAGCTATCTCTGTGAGTTGTAATTATTGTGGAAAACCTTGCAACATTATGTCATAAACCTGGTCAACATGAACAAGCTCTGGTCGGCAGTGCACCAACCTACGCACGCGGCTTGTTCCGAGTTGTTCTGACAGATGTATTGATCGCCTTCAGTTGGGTTTTAGGCGGCCGCAGCGCCCGAGCTCTAGGCCTGAACATCGCTCAGTCAGTGGGTCAGTAGGTCAACCGATACGAGCCGAGGTCGCTATGTTCCCTGTCCCCCCTGTCCCGAGCAATGCTAAACAGCGTGTGATTCTTAGAATAAGTGCTCTTGGGGGGGGGGGGGGGGTGCACCCCCGCAGTAGTTTCACTATATTTCCTAAGTAGTGAGGCGCTTATTGGGGGACTTGTGGCATTCGAAAGCACAAATTGAGCACTAAATATTGTGTAATTCTTAGAATTATCGTGCAAAGTAAAGTTAGCACCCCCCCCCCCCGCAGTAATTTCATTATAGGTTTGTTCGTTCGCACACACTTTACTTTTGTGAAATGAGCCACTTTGGCCCGTTCGTCCACCTCAGTGTTCAAACTCGCTCTCATAACACTAGCCCAAAAGTCAGTGTAAAGTGTAGCACCGACTTTTTCAGTGTTGAACGAACAGACCTGTTATTTCGTAAAGTATTGAAGACTAGATTGAGCAACAATTATTGTGTTATTCTTAGAATTAATGCCTAGAATTAGTTTCCTCGTGAAGTTAGCACTTCACAGTAATCTATCAATACTTCCTAAAGTATTGAAGTACTTATTGTGGAACTTCTGGCATTCGAAGGCACTAATTGAGCACAAAATATTGTGTATCCTAGAATTATGGATCTTGTGGGGGGGGGGGGGGGGGGAAAGTTAGTACCCCCGCCGAATTTCTCAATATTTCCTAAATAATTGAAGTAATAATTATGGGACTAATGCCAGTGACATTCGAAAGCCCTAATTGATCCCTAGATATAATTAGTGCTCTAGTGGGGGGTGCCTAGCTGACGTGCACCTCCTTCACTGCCCTGTCTGTACCTTGTTGCATGCGAGTGCACCGAGATGATATGTTGTCTGTGATGATCGTGTCCTTCCAACTGTTGCTCTTAGTTATTTTCTGAAGGCGAGGACGCGGCTGCGATGAGGGTATTTTCTATTTATTGCTACGTGAATAGTCCATAGTACAACTTGTGTTGTTTTTTCTTTGCAGGTGAGTAACCGGTTGTGAACCGCTGACTACGCTCTCTGTGGTTGTTGATCCCTACACTACACTACACTCTGCCTGGCGTACCTACTGGCTGCATGGCACTACTGTGCGCTCCACTCGGTCAGTCGTTCTCAGTCCACACACTGTCACACATACTGTCACACATACTGTCACACATACTGTCACACACACAGTCACGCATACTGTCACACACAGCCACATAAAAAAACAAAATATAATGTCCTCAATCGATACAATCATGTGAGAATAATCGACAAGACCTCACTGCCCCGCACCACCATCTTTCCCCAGCACAATCCCGCGCTTTCTACACAAGATGGATACGCCTGATTTGAACAATGAACATCGGTTATTTTGGCCTATAAGGATGACAATGAGTTTTTATTTACCCATGGATGTAGCATAGTTACTATTTTTGGTAATTGACCATCCTACCAGTTGTAATAATCAGTGGCGGCTCGTGGACATTATAACAAGTGGTGCTAATATACAGCAAACGTAAATCATGCATATGGGTTATGTGTGACAGGGAAGGAGAGGTGTGTGAGGTTGTCACAATACCCACCTCCTCCACACAAATAAAAATAATTGAATAACAATTAAACTGCAATCAATTTAAATTAAACAACAATTACCTACAGCGACTGCTGTAGGGTTGAAGACTGACGACTGACGAGTGAAGTGATTGCAAGGGTGCGAGGCTAGCGGGCGAACCTATACAGAGCCCGAGTGCGCGAGTCCCGATAGCACCAGAAGACCGGTTTGCGTTTCGTTTTACCCGTGTTGTTCCCTATCGTTGCGTGCTAAAAGGGGTTAAAAGTCGTCGAATTCGGTGCGGAGCACATCGCAGGTTTCTACATATGCTTGGTTAAAAACCATAACCGCCATGTACTACGCGGTATGAAAAAATTGACCATCAGCGTCATCTCTGCAGCACGGCCGCTGATACTTTTGAATACTTAATTTTACAATACATACACATTGAACTTATCAAAAAATCAGTTTAATGGAGATGGATGATTTATGGTGGTGGTGCTACAGCACCAGCGCACAATAGCACGAGTCGCCACTGGTAATAATACATAAATAGTTAAAGTGACGCGACTGTATCTCAATCTAGTTTTGTAATGCCTAATCGTTCTGGAACCTCACACCAAAGCAAAGCAATTTGTTCTTTGCAAGTACCAACCCCTGGCCAAATATAACGTGTCCAACTTGGCTAGAATGCAGGTGACTTAGCGTATTCCGCGAGTGTTCGGTTGAGAATATAGGAGAAGGTGCGGGGCGGCGAGGTCTGAGGTGATCCACCCCACGGCCGTAATTTTATTTTAAATTTTATCGTGGGAAACCTGTTATAGGGTGCAATTAGCCCCTCTTCAGGTGAACTAGGTATGTGCGGATAGGAAATTGTGAAGGGATGTTCGAGGGCTATTTAAGAGGACTCAATCCCTTGCAATCGCCTTAACGACTGAGGAAAACCTCGGAAAAAACCTTCAGTCAGGATTGCCGGTCTCGACGGTATTCGAACCCGGGACCTCCCGAATCAGAGTCGAGCGCTTAGCGCCCGAGCCAACACTGTCGGTCACGGCCGTAAGCTTATTGTAGAGACGTGGGCCTCACGACTGCCGGCAAGAACTGTGAGACATACGGCGCCCATTATACGGAACACGCCTCTAAACTAAAACAGAATAAACTTGGCCCGGGGGCGCGCGCTTGTAATCACGCGGACTAGCCCTCGATGTAGAAGGTGCGGGGCGGCGAGGTCTGAGGGGATCCACCCCACGGCCGTAAGCTTATTGTAGGAGACGTGGTCCTCACGACTGCCGGCAAGAACTGTGAGACATACGGCGCCCATTATACGGAACACGCCTGAACTTAAACAGAATAAACTTGGCCGGGGGCGCGCGCTTGTAATCACGCGGACTAGCCCTCGATGTAGAAGGTGCGGGGCGGCGAGGTCTGAGGTGATCCACCCCACGGCCGTAAGCTTATTGTAGAGACGTGGTCCTCACGACTGCCGGCAAGAACTGTGAGACATACGGCGCCCATTATACGGAACACGCCTCTAAACTAAAACAGAATAAACTTGGCCCGGGGGCGCGCGCTTGTAATCACGCGGACTAGCCCTCGATGTAGAAGGTGCGGGGCGGCGAGGTCTGAGGTGATCCACCCCACGGCCGTAAGCTTATTGTAGAGACGTGGTCCTCACGACTGCCGGCAAGAACTGTGAGACATACGGCGCCCATTATACGGAACACGCCTGAACTTAAACAGAATAAACTTGGCCCGGGGGCGCGCGCATGTCATCACGCGGACTAGCCCTCGATGTAGAAGGTGCGGGGCGGCGGAGGTCTGAGGGGATCCACCCCACGGCCGTAAGCTTATTGTAGAGACGTGGTCCTTACGGCTGCCGGCAAGAACTGTGAGACATACGGCGCCCATTATACGGAAACACGTCTGAACTTAAACAGAATGAACTTGGCCCTGAGGCGCGCGCATGTAAATCACACGGACTAGCCCTCGATGTAGAAGGTGCGGGGCGGCGAGGTCTGAGGTGACCCACCCCACGGCCGTAAGCTTATTGTAGAGACGTGGTCCTCACGACTGCCGGCAAGAACTGTGAGACATACGGCGCCCATTATACGGAACACGCCTGAACTAAAACAGAATAAACTTGGCCCGGGGGCGCGCGCATGTCATCACGCGGACCAGCCCTAGATGTTTGGCGGGGGGTAACATGGCCCTTGAAACAATTGTTTAGGGAAATGTGTGTATGAGGGTTTGGTAGGGATGCCCCTCAGCTATTGCGGGTTGGGGTTGGGGTGCACAACCCCACATTAAAAAACATTGCAAAATGGTTCTATTTTACTAGTTTTTAGCGTGGTTTAGTCGGCAATTTAAAATTGTGAAGATTGTCAGTGTTAGGTATATCTCAGTTGACAGTTCACAATCTTGTCATAAAACTGTGCCTCCCACGCCACCATCTGGCCATTTTTGGGGGGTGCAGGCGGGCCCCCGTCCCCCTCGCCACAACCTAGTTACACTACTGAGTATGCCTAATATATAATTTTTATCATCCCGAGATCAGATAACCTGGCGTTGACTGAGTGTAGTGTCCCCCACACCCACACCTACACACCCCGGCCAACAGTTGCTCGCAGGCTGCTAAGAGTGCGAGCATCACACCAACCTGACGTAATCCTCCTCTTGACATCAGTACTATATACGTAGCTCGGCCAGCAGCAGAGAAAGTTGGCGTATTTACACACACACAGCCAGGTCCTTATGACATGGTTCGCGTAGGCGCTCGAGGTGGGACCACACATTTAGTGAGACAATGCGCCACGTTGCATAACGGCTGCAGTGCGTGATGCTGGTTATCTGCATATACCGCCTTGCACCTTGCGCCGGGACGGGGGCCCCAACACGGTCGGGGCACAATCTCGCTATACTCGGCAACACAATGCTAGAGATAGTTTTTATAGCATTTAAATTATAAATATTTAGCATTATTTTGAAATTTAGCATTTGGTAGCATATAATACATTGCTAGAATAGAAAAATATTTTTGTAGCGTTTTAAGAAATATATGTTAATAACGACTTAGCATCTAAAACACGTATCTAGGACATAACCATGTGGGAGGGGGGGGGGGGGTGCGGGGCGAATCGCGCGTGCATGTACATCCGTGGGAAAGGCACGGGGGGGGGGATAGGGGGTTTGGGGGCGGATACCCCCATAAATTGCGCCACAGGCAATTTTTTTAAATTCAGGTGTTTAGAGTGCATTTGGTGAGTTTTAGAAATAAAATATAATAATTATAGTTCGTCCCAAAATGTTGCCATGTTTCAGCGAGCTGGAGTCCGGGAAGACGAGGAGAAAGTCGTTTAGTTGTCTCTGAAATGTTCTTCTTGGAAGTATTCTGAGGGTGAAGTACAAGGAGGAAGCCGAGTGTTGAAAGTCTGAGGTGCGTGTTGAGTGGGGGCAAGACTCAGTACCGAGAAGAGATGGTGGAAGGACAGGGAACCAGAGAGAAGTATAGGAGTCTCCTCTCCCCGATGTTCGCACCGCATCAAACTGTGCATAATAACGTGATTCATCTGTCTGCTAGGACGTATGATTAGCAAGTCGAGCGTGAGCCTTGGTCCGTGCTCGAGCACCCGTGTGGGTCACCAGGCTCATCTGTAGCTGTCACTCTCTAGCCGGGCTACCATTTGTTTGGTTTAGATTAGAGACGTCATATTAAAGTCCCCTCCACGAGCCTGGAGTTGCAGTTTAATCTGTTTACAATATATAGTAGGCCTAGATAAGTAGGGCTGGGCTACTGTGTTGCCTTTCCCAAGTATACTGAGAAGATAATATGCGATTTGAGTAGTGGGCGTTACAACGTACTCTACAAGATACGATGCGTGGCGATAGATGACGATGAGCGACGATTACAAAAGAACAATGCCTTATACGAGATTCGAACCCACGTGCCCATACGCTACGGATCAGCGCCCTAATCGTATGTGCCACCGCGGCGCGGAACGTACAAGAATTTACACGTTGGGACTACTCTATAAACAAATAATCTCGAAGCGTGTCTCAGTGAGGCTGACACAGTCCCCCAAGTGTTCCAAGTAAAGCCAATGCATGCAGGCCTAATTAACTCCGGCTTCCGTCTTCTGCTAAGCGCGCACAGCCCTAATGATGTTTCGTCGTCGTCGTGCGAGACGTCGCACACGCGCACGCGCACTAGGCGACAGACTTCGCTCTGTTTGCCACTGCGTGCTTCCGCTGAGTCTGACAGCCCGGTTCACACGAGCCACTCACACTTGAGCACTGTCCGTCCGTCTGTGCGAGTGTCACGCCTCACGAGACGTCGCGCACGCGCACGCGCACTAGGCGACAGACTTCGCTCTGTTTGCCACTGCGTGCTTCCGCTGAGTCTGACAGCCCGGTTCACACGAGCCACTCACACTTGAGCACTGTCCGTCCGTCTGTGCGTGTGTCACGCCTCACGATAATAACCGAACATGACCTTGACACGCGATATTCTGTGAACATTGTCCCATCAAGGAAGATGACGACATGACCTTACAGAGTCAGGCACACCTGATGTTACTACTTACTCCACTCCGACGTGGGGGGACGTGGGTTCGAGTCCCGCGTAAGGTAAGGGTTCGTCCTTCATCGCCATATTCTGTTCTGTCACCACTGATCGTCTCGAATAGCCTTGGTGCACTAACAGAAATCATCACCTAGGTAATCCCACGAATTCTTCGGACGTAATTTCCCTCAGCTCTGGCTCTTGTTGTGCGTGGAGTGGACGAGATTGTAAGCGCGGGTTTACCCCTTGCTAATTAGCCATCTGCTGCTCCCAAGACAAGATTCACCTGGTGCTTGTCCTTGCTTGTAATACCAGCAGTCCATACGTTTCTATGTAGATTGTAGTAGGCAGATGTATAGAAATGAATTGAAACACATCCTATATACTTACGAGTTTAGGCTTATACAATTTAAAAAAATCAAAGCAATAGTATTTTGAAATAGGCATAATGGAAATGAAATTATGCAAAACTTTGGAAAACAAAATAAACATTGGGAAAATGTCTATTCGGAATGACGTGTAAAATATTTTCTCGAAAATATTGAGCCACATGGCTGCCAAAATCTGAAGAGTGTTCCCGAGTCCTTGCAGTGTTGGTATTGATGTTTCTCCCTCGTTGCGGACAGAACTGCGACGTTGCTGTCTGCGGTAGTGTTCTGCACGTGGCCACTCGCCGTGTGGTGTAGTGTGGTGTGGCGAGGTTGGTGTTCCTGCTGGCCCAACCAACTGGCTGGCACAGCACACACCGCATTGCAAGCAGCTCAGTCAGTCAGTCAGTCGAGCTCGTCGCGCTGTGTTGCGTCGTGTCGCTCTCTCTGCCGTTACACTCGGCTGTGATATTTATCTAGTGATTAGTCAATCAATTACTCCCCCAGGTGATAGGAATATTGTGCCGCGTGTGAGTGACGTCGTCTACATTCCCCGAGTGTGTGAGTGAGGTGTGATTCTCAGTTTCGACACGGCCAGGTGGAAACTGTACCCGCAGCTCGGTAAATACAAAGGTTTTCGCGGTGCCGTGACGCAATAGTGCGAGAGTGTGTGGTGTGTTATGGGCCAACGCTTCTCGGCTCCGGATTGGGGTCGGATGTGACGTCAGAGTCGCGCAGGTGTAAACAACGACGCAGTGTCGTGTGCAGTGAGTGAAGTGACGGATTACACCCCCCTCCTCGATGACACGGACAACGCAAGCTCCGTCCATGGCCGTCCCATGTTCACCGCACTCGCAGATAATGCAGGGTAAGAATTCGAAACAAGTTCTGTTTTTATGGCTGTTTCACAATGAAAAAGAATGTCCAGGTCCCAGTGGTTAGTCATGGTTGGGGATTGACAGTGGCGAGCGCGGCTATAAATGGATGTTTATCCTTCCTTGCGAACCTCACTCGACTGGACTGGAATGCAGCAGACTACGTACGCTAGGCTAACGAGTAATGCGGTGGTGACGAAACGTTTAACACCGATACATTCCCTTTCAATGTTACGATATCATGCCGGGAAGTCCAATGAACACACCTGTGGATTTGCGTTATGATTGGCGAAGTAGGTTTGCGCAATTTAATGATTACTTCAAGGGGTTGGTTGGGGTGATCTTGCCCAGAAAGATCAGGGTTATAGGTCGGTCCGACATCAACTGTACAGGTGTTGATTTGGACCCTGATCAACAAAATCGTGAGAAACTTGTACTAAAACCAACTCCCCCTACACCGAGTATGCGCGGTTGCCATGTCTCACTCTTGCTGCAAGTTCACCTAGCTGGCCCGTATCAAGTAACACAACTCTTGACAGCAATGAAGGAGTACATTGCTGATCATGTGGTGAAGGTGGGAGTTTTATGTTTATCCTGTCTCCCGATAATAGAAATGATTTAATCTTTACCGTTTGATTGGGACCGAACCCTGAGCCTTCTGCTGCGTCCGCGGTGGCTCATAGATTAGGGCGCTAGTATGAAGCGTGTGGCTCTACGAGGACGTGGGTTCGATGCCGTCCGCGGTGGCACAATACGATTAGGCGCTAGTAGAAGTGTGGGCTTACGAGGACGTGGGTTCGATGTCGTCCGTGGTGGCACAATATGATTAGGGCGCTATAGAAGTGTGTGGCTCTACGAGGACTGTGGGTTCGATGTTGTCCGCGGTGCACATACGATTAGGTGCTGGTCGAATCGTATAGCTTTTCGAGGACGTGGGTTCGATGTCGTTTGCGGTATCACATACGATTAGGGTGCTGGTCCGAATCGTATAGCTCTACGAGGACGTGGGTTCGATGTCGTCCGCGGTGGCACATACGATTAGGGCGCTAGTCTGAAGCGTGTGGCTCTACGAGGACGTGGGTTCGATGTCGTCCACAGCACATACGACTAGGGCGCTAGTATGAAGCGTGTGGCTCTACGAGGACGTGGGTTTGATGAAGTCCGCGGTGGCACATACGATTAGGGTGTAGCTCAAGAAGCGGACGTGGGTTCGAATCCCGCATAATGCATGGGTTTTTTGTAGTTGACCACCTATGTCCCACTCATCGTCTCGAACAGCCCAACGTCACCATCTGAACCTTGTGCTCGGGAACTCGGTTTCCCCGACACTGTCGTCCACGTCCCGGCCTGGATCATCGTGCTCTCCGGGGCGCAGAGGGCGACGTACGACTCGGTAGCTAACCTGCCTGAAATGTATTCTCTATCTGGTGGTAAAGTGGGATAGCAGAGCACACTTAGCTTTGTTACAAGGATGTGTTATCGCGCCGAGTAGTAAGGCGATTATCTATCAGTAAAGATTAGTTTGAGTTGGCCCCCTTGTTCTACAATCTTCGTTTCTGGTCGCATACATCACTATGTCAGGTGCCATTAGTTGACTCGAGTAGTAGCGCAGGTTATCACAGATTGAGGTTCGTAGTAGGAAACCCAAGTTACAAGCGACATTTTCCCTAGGCTGGTGGTAAGTGATGTATTGCCTGCCACTGGCAGCCATTTTTAAATACCTCCCTACCAATTTTTAAAAGAAAGCATTGGTATTTGGCAACTATTTTACAGATCTTGCAGCAAAGCAACAATTAAACAACATTTTCTCTACCTGTGTAGTTTCGTCCAACTTTACTATATTTACTGCTGGTTTTGGTTTATTTTGATTAAGGGTGCGTCAACCGTTAGGTCATAATGCACCACTCTAACCTAGGGGGTATGGGGAGGAGGGGCCCATGCTGGTCAGAACCAGCCACGGTTAGGGGGAGGAAGGGGGGTTCTCATGTCGCGGTCGTCATAGTCTTCGTCATCGTCGCCGGGGAGTTCGTCAAGGGAAATGGGAGGTGTCCCAGGCGACGATTGCCAGAGCTCGCCTCTAGATTCGTGATATATACTCCCTCTTTTAGCTATGTGTGCACATTTCGGGAATGTATTGCGTGCGTTCAACGTCAGTGCTGGGGCATGCTAGTCTATGATCTAGCTCTCTGTACCACGGGCTAGGTCCCTGATCTAGCTCTACCACGGGCTAGGTCTATGATCTAGCACTAGCTCCACCACGGGCTAGGTCTAGTTACTTCTACTTGTCGCGTATTGCTCCGTCGGTGCACACAACAGCATGCCGGGCTGACGGGGTTTGACACTCGCCAGGTTCGGTCCATCGCCCCAGTGCTGCTTGCACTCAGACCGCCGACCAGGTGGCGAGGTGCTGCTCTGTCCCCACCACGTTACCACCTAGGCAAACTAACTATATACACCACCTACCTCCACGTCAGCGGCGTGACTACCCTTTTTTGTTTGAGTGCTGCTGCACTGAGACCGGCCAGACAGGTTGGCCGAGGAAGCTGCCTGTGCCTTCCTTCACCACGTTCACCACCTAGGCAAACTAAACTATATACCACCACCTACCACCACGATCAGTGGCGTGACTACCCCTTGTTGTTTTGGAGGCGGTCATCGCCCATGAAACCATTTTCTCGTGGGAAATATGTATCTTGGTACAATGGTGGTTCAAGGGGGATGCCCCCCAGCTAGTGTGGGTCTGGGGTGCATAATCCCATATTTTTTAAAATAATTTTTTGATAATTTGATAAATTGGATGATGCAACTTACAATTTTTCTTGCCCACAATTCCTCCTGACAAAATTTTGGGGGCGGTCGCCCCCCGCTCTGCTCCCTACTTCCCGTAGTTTACGCCACTTCCCTCAAACACGCCTCACCAGAGAGAAACTTTCAACGGCTTGAAACTTGATTGAGGTTATGTTGGTATTCTTCAACGGGGCAATTTCCGTCCATCTGAATGTAGTTTTCGCATCTAACTCATTTGGACACTCTTGTAATGTGTTTGGCCCGGAGTCGAGTCCATGGACCACGCGTCCGGGCAAGACTTTCTCAGTTGGCGCCTGAACGACTCATGTCAACCCAAACCTAAAAGTCGACTGATTCCGCAAACACCGTGGGAAAAAGTTTTACCTGCGCGCCATTTCATTAGGCCTTTACTTCCGAATGCCACACCAAACGGGTCGAATGGACAGTCATAATTACACTGACGGACTTTAAGGTTATGAGAATTCCTTTTGAATGGCGAATTCCATGTTACTTGAAGGAATACGTGCAATAGACTATCAAATACATTTTTAACGATGAACTACAATATTATCAAAATGGATCCGAACTTCCAAACTGCTTGGTAATTTGAAAAGCTGCACCTACTAAAACATCGCTGAAAAAGTCTGTCAGCTGAACAAATAAATAACGCCTCATCATAGCAGGCGTCTTTCTTTTCATTTCAACCCACTATGTATTCGAGACCCCACTAAACTATGCACTAAACACCCAGCCCACGTGAGGGCATAGTATTCCATGCGCTACCTGTACCCTTCTGTCCGTGTGTCATCGTGCGTCAAGATTATGGAAAACACGGAGAATCTAACACGTAGAATCTTGTTATTCAAGAATGTTCTTTCTTTTCCAAATTCCAACCGAGGGAAGTTTGTCGATGACTAATGGGTGAAGGGCCAGGCCTCTGTGGGGTCTCTTGCGGTCCAACCGAAGGGATTTGCTCGATGACTAATGGGGATGCAGGCTCTTTTTGGTGTCACTTAGGAATTGATGATCTATGGTGAAGGCGTCCTGTTTTCTGGGAATACCAAGAACTATCATGCACTAATGGTGACGGGCCATTTAAAATGGGTCCTTGGTTCAACGGAGCTGGAATTTGTGATACTAAGGTGACGACCAACATCGCTGACAATATCTGTGAAGCCTGAACGCAATACACTTCACTGCCAGTCACTGCATGCACGCATGTTTATTTTCACTTTCAACCCACTATGTATTCGGACACCCACTAGAGAACTATCGCCACTGAAACTACACAGCCCACGTGAGGGCGATAGTATTCATGCGTAGCCTGTCGCATTATCTTCCGTGTGTCATCGTGCGTCAAGATTATGGAAAACACGGAGAATCTAACACGTAGAATCTTGTTATTCAAGAATGTTCTTTCTTTTCCAAATTCCAACCGAGGGAAGTTTGTCGATGACTAATGGGTGAAGGGCCAGGCCTCTGTGGGGTC
This sequence comes from Sweltsa coloradensis, assembly GCA_024449915.1. NCBI lineage: Eukaryota > Metazoa > Arthropoda > Insecta > Plecoptera > Chloroperlidae > Sweltsa > Sweltsa coloradensis. The sequence continues at coordinate 264,431 of JAMZAV010000679.1, read as the reverse complement.
TCTTGGTTCCAACCGAGGGAAGTTTGTCGATGACTAATGGGTGAAGGGCCAGGCCTCTCTGGGGTCTCTTGGTTCCAACCGAGGGAAGTTTGTCGATGACTAATGGGTGAAGGGCCAGGCCTCTCTGGGGTCTCTTGGTTGTCTACCGTCTACTCGGGGTTAGGCGTAAGGTCCATCTAGTTCGGTGTTGTATTATTAGTAGTTTTAGGGCGCTTCAACGGCAAAGATTTTGTAGAAAGTCCGAAACATATTATCTGTTCATGGAATGTAATGTGTCCAACTCTATTATAATTATTATTCGCATTTCGCAGCCTGACGCAAACCGTCTGCGTGGAACTGGAAGATGTTGAGTGAGGAGGATCGTGCGATTCGTGTCCAGTGTCACCGTTCAGGCCTATTTATATTCTACCTTTTCATTTTCGTATTTCGTTGAATTTCATTAGCTTGGCTCCGGGAACCCACTGGGGTCCCGTTGATTTGTTGTTTGTTTGACGTCCATGCTCCGAGCCCCAAAGCTGAGGGCCCATGTCGCACCTCAGGGGCGACGCTAAGGACCGTCCCCCAAGAATCATCTCCACCCCCCCTACCGCCCCTCAGGACCTTAATTATGCCAACGCAATGGCGCGTGTAACTCATAAATATATCCATTCTATATTTTAGTCTAATTAATTTGTTCATTTACATTTTTCTTTATTTAATTTTTTTCCCACTCCCTTGTTTTCTGCAGACTTAGTGGCTTGAGTTTTATCTTTGATGCTGTCTGGGCACCAAAACTCGAGGATTATACTTCATCTAAGGTCAATATGTTTTTATTAAATATTATTTTGCACTTTACGATGGCGATTGTATCTGTAAACCAAGATCACGAGGTTTGGGGGGGGACGTTGGGGGTTGATTTACACGTTTGAGATTAGATTTGCACCCCAACCATAGTACTCGCCCCCCCCCCCCCACTTGTAGTGCACGTGCACCTGTACTTGCTCGGGTCTGTGACGTCAGACCCGCGAGTGTACGTAGATGTGGATCACTCTGAGCACGCTTCTCTCAAGACCTACTACCTACCTTGGTGAAGCCAGCTAGTTAGTTAGCCAATCACGATGGGAACATTCTCAGTTGCGATTGTTCTGTTCTACGTTTCGCGCGTGATGAATGTTCGCCACTTGTTTATGATTGAATACTAGAGATTGTTGGTATTCTTGCATTGCTCGAAGCTTCACCTCTGGATTGTGTACGGTAACAAACTCCCTCCCTGGTTATATCGTGGTCCCTGGATACGTGGACCTCTGTTGTAACTCAAACCTCAGGTGTAGTACTGCCTAGCATGTATGCCGACTGATACAATTTTTGAAAATCTGTAATTCCAAATGTTATTTGATAAGGGTAGGCCTACTCAATTAAATTGCAAACAAAAATACGTGAAAAATCGCTTTTTTTTTATCTTGGTCACATGATGTTAGTGTCCTTATTGATGTGTTGACCGGGAGAGATGTAGGTGGGCCCTACACTCTAGGCCTATAATAAATAATCAGTTCATCGATGATCGGTGACTGCAACGCCAGGGCAGGAGGACACAACACTCGGGTTTGTCCGGCTGCTCTCGGTTCAGACCTCACACCTTCCGAGTGGTCCACAGTGTCGTCTTGGACCCGATGTGCTGGCTGTTTCCACACAAACCTTCCACAGCTTACGTAATCCACACCTTTTTATTAGCTAGTACCTCATCTAGTAATCGTCTACTACGGCTAGACGTGTCTGTACTGAAGTGAAGGCTACATTCTCCTTGCGTGCTCCCGGCTTGACGTCATCACTCGTCGGTGACGTGAGAAGCCTTGCCACCTTGCTGGGGGGGTCTGCCCCTCTCGCTGCACACAGTGGTGTCATGGGGTAGGGGGGGGGGATATATACCTATACCATCCATCTAAAACTAATCACATGTTATTGGGGGAATCTGTTTGTAATGTATAAAGAAACTAAACTAAAGTGCATATTTTAAAAAAAATAGGCCTATTTGTTTCGTTAAAATACTCATATAAAATCGAAAAATTTTCCGGGGCCATGCGCCCCGGAACCCAGACTTCTATTGGCTGAGGGGCTGTCCCCCAAACCCCCCTATTTATTGTACAAAATCATGCATTTTACCAGTAAAAGAGCGTACGTATACTCTCCCGGCGTCCCGGTATCGGCGCTAGTTAGGAAGGAAGGTGTCGTTGTCTACTCTGCGTGACCTTCACCAAACAATCGTCCTGTGAACGAACTGGCTGTTGTCCACTTTGCGTGACCTACACCAAACAATCGTCCTGTGAACGAACTGGCTGTAGTGCAGCCTGTACAGGGACCAGATTGCGCATTTACTCGCACAAATTGCATCAAATTGCTCCAACTTACTGTAGGCAAGATGGAAGCCGTTGAGACTTGTCGAGCGCCAGCCCAGCCTCATTACGAATGCAATTATGCCCTGTACTGTATCGAATGTAATTGCGCTCTGTACTCATCGCTAGACGAATGTAATTATGCTGTGCGCAATCGCTCGCCGGTAAAACTTGGGTATTCCGGAAACACGTTAGCGTCAGTGTTAGGTGCACTGATTCGAATTGCAAACGATATGTACAATATAAAACATCACCGCTCTATATTGCCAACCACGATCATCCCGCATGTATACTCCGCTGGCAAATAGTGTTGTGAACGGGTGAGACATTAGGTTTCCATCTCATTCTAAACGCTTCTCTTGAATTTAATTTATTGTGTGTATTGATTTATAAGGTGGGTTCAGATCATGTCTTACTCTTACGGCTCCTTATTTTTAATCAAAATCAATTGTTAATAAATATTATAATAACATGTGATGTAGGCGTCAACATTAAAGTGTATTTGAAGCCAGTGGCGTAACCAGCACCTGTTTTTTTGTAGGGGGAGGGAGGGAAACGTTGCCCATGAAACAATTGTTTCGGAAGAAGTACATATTATTCTGGTCCAACGAGCCCCCCCCCTCGTTGTACCATGGGGTCTTTAGCGCATCATAGCCTCAGATTTCTAAATGTTTTGACTTTGCAAATTTTGGCATTTTACTAGGTTTTAGCGTGGTTTCGTCGATTTATAAAATTGTGAAGACTGACAGTTTTATCGGCAGTTTACAACAGAATTTTGGCACGAAATTGTGCCCCCCCCATTGTTAGTAGTTACGTAGCCTACTGTTTGTAGTCTTCTTTTATTTGCTTCTTGCGAGCTGATGCGTATCACTTAGGCCCTTCGTCCACAGAGGAGACGCCAACTAATTACCTGGCAACTATCGCCTCCGAGACAATACAACAATAGTTCTCCCGTCCGCCGAGGCGACTAGGACTGAACGTGGCCAGGTGATTAGTCGCCTGTCTGTGATGTAATTGCTAAGTACATGCAGTGCACTACTAGGTCCTCGGCAGAAGACGACTTGTCAGAGACCACTCCGTCTGAGCCAGAGGTAGATCTCGCAAACATCAGCTAGTATGTAGGGGAGTACATTTCTCCGAGCGAGCTCTGGTGGTCGTCGTTGGGGACCTCTCCCCGTACCCTTGACGACCTCCTTGACGACGATGACCCCCTTCCTCCCCCTAACCGTGGCTATGGTCATGATCCAATGATATTCTTCGTTCCTCCTCCTCCCCACACAGAGATATCCTTGTAACATGGGCTATGGTTATGACTAGCATGGGATTTTCCTCCACGCATCTCCTAGGCTAGAGTGGCGCCTCGAAGTGTTGTATATTATCTGTGGTAGCGCATCACGAGTGGCCTAACGTGTCAGAAGTTGTCTTCTAAGAGACAGGGTGGACGAGATGATCTAGCTCCTCCTAGGATATCCGGCTGCTCACTAACTCAGGTGTCGGGTGGCCAGGCTGGGCCAGGTAGCAGCGCAAGGTCAGCGGACCAGGAAGAATGGAGCAGATGTTGGACGTGATTTAGGAAACCTCCCTCGTCTTCCTCAATGACGGCCACCTGGTGTTGCTCTGTTGGGCTCCCCTCGCGTTCTGTTCTCACGCGGACCACGAGAAGACGACCCCTAGGTTCAACCCCTTGCAGGTGTGGGTGTGTAGGTGAAGGGCCTCCCTCAGGCACCAGTAACATCAACCCCTTGCAGGTGTGTGGGTGTGTTTGTAGGTGAAGGGCCTCCCTCTGGCACCAGGGCGACCATCACTGCAATTTGTTATTTTCTCTAAATATAATTTTACTGTTCATCCATCATGCCGCTTAATTATCTACTAATGTATTTCTAAAATTTAGAGTTTTTCCACCATGTACATTACATATTTGCAAGGTGGAGGCCATATGCAAATGAATAATACAAATTAAATAAATAGTGGTATTTATGTTGAAAAAACTTTATAATTGACTAACCCTGAATCTGGAGGAATGTTTTATGTTAGCTTGGAATGTACTTTTCAAAGGTAGGCCCTACAATGCAAAATACAAAAACAAAGTTTTATGCTGCGGCTCCGATCAAGAATGCCGGGCTGAAAACATCGATCCAAGCCTGTATGTAGTTTTTACTTTATTTGGACTAAGGGCGCGTCAACCGTTAGGTCATAATGTGCCACTCAGCCTAGGCCCTAGGGGATATGGGGGGGAAAGTCCCATGCTGGTCAGAACCAGCCACGGGTAGGGGGAGGAAAGGGGGGGGGGTCACATCGTGGTCGTCATCCTCTTTGTCGTCGTCGTCGTCGTCGTCGTCGTCGGGGAGGCTGGTCAAGTGATGGTTCATCCCTGATGTTTTGGTTTTGTTCTGGTGATAAGTTTTGTTTGTGTGTCAGCTGAGATTGAGAACCCTTCTGAGGGTTGTTATCATGCTAGGCCCTTCAATGTCGGCGAGGTTCGCACTCTACCATCTACGAGGCCTCTGTACGAGGAGCACTAAGAATGTCCACGAGACACCGGCCGAGCCAGGTTTATTAGTTTAGCACGGCCGGTGGAAAGAGCAACAATTAGCTTAATTGCCTCTAGCTCGCCCATCTGGTGCGTGCCTGACGTAATCACGGAGAATTACGCTTCTTATCTGTGTTCTCTTTGTTAGCCTGAGCCTTCAACTATAAGAATACTCTGCATGGAAGGTGGGCACAGCCTACGTTGCTGCGACAACAACATGGCCGAGCTTTCAAGGGGTCGGGTTGCAAGCTGAAGTGAAACTATCCAGTACATAACCTCAACAGAAGAGTGCCATGCAGTCGCAACGTGTCACTACTTTTCTTCTGAGCTCTGATTAGCCAGCGTCATAAGGTGCAGCATGGATAGTTTGATTTAACTGAAAGAAGGAATGAAAATGATCCATTTTGTTTACACCTTATTTCAATGTGAATCGGGCTTTCAACATGATATAATGCATGACGTCGCTAAACATCGTTTCATTTAGTTAGTACTGAGTAGTGAAATAATTTGCTACTTCTTCCAGTGAATTGTGCTATAATGTGAAATGGATAGGATGTCAGTAGAAGTAGCCGAGGGAACTTCATGCATGTATATGCCTCATTTGTCGTTGGGGCCGCAGATTTCGTTTCAGTTCCTCTTAGTAACTTTGTAAGAGAAGACAGGTTGGCGCTATGATCTAAAGGACAAAATATCAGTATTTTCGCCAATGGTTACTTGTACCTTTCTCTTCTACCCGGCCTCCCTAGAACGCGATGTGTGGCCCCAACGTTATAGGTGTGACTGTTCCGGGCTGCCAACTGTAGACAATGTTGTATGTACTGACATCTCCACGGAGGACGTCGGCGTTGTGTACAAACATTCTCCCCATTTTCTCGTTTCTGATTTTTATTTTCACCAAATTGGTGTGAAAATCGTGACGACTGAGGATGTTTTCCAAGTGTGTTCAGACAGATTTTAATTGCTGAGTCGTGATCGTAACGCTAAGAACTACGTCAATTAGAATCGCATTTACACAATCTTTAGGACGGAGGCCTCAGCAAGACACCAAGATTGAGACATTGGGGGGACGCAAATCCACCAGTAGCAAGTTTAAAACTTCGCAAGGGGGTAGGGAGGCTTTAGTACTAATGGCTTATCCAGGAATTGATAAAGGGCGGTTCAACCAATTAAATCATATACATGCCAAAAGCTAAGTAATTTTCTTCTTCAAAGTCATTTTGTTGAAAATCTGTGCGCTTTAAAGCATCACAATAACCAACTTTTTGTATCCAGGCCCGTACTAAAATCCTCTTTTTAATCTAAAAAAGTTCTCATTGAAGATCATTTTGGTGAAAATCGGTGCATTATTTTAAAAGGATGACCAACTGTGGGTGTTAGTTGAAGAAAAAGGAAAACGAGAAAATTATTGTGGGGGGGCGGATTGCGATTGGGGGCACATGCCCTCGGGCACGAAACCCCCTAGCGACGCCACTGCTTGAGTCAAGTAAACAAGCCAAGTGTTTCCAGGCTTCCTCTGCAAGTATTATTCCACGTGACGTGACGTCATGCCATGGAACACTGGCTCAGTTTGTGTGGCTCCAGAGTCCAGTGGATGTGAATATCTCGATTGGTTCTTGGATTGGGATTGTGTAAACGGATGACTTTCCCTCCCAGTATCGAAACTCTTAAATGTTGTTCCGACTTAGCTCTGTTGATTCTTGCGTAGCCGGAGCCCGCGGGTGGAGTCGTGCCCAACGCGTTGAGTCGGTGTTACCAGTCTCTGGTTGGTCATTTTGTCCCTCGTGGATGATAAGTCGATCTCTAGTGTGACAGAGGGAGCGACTGAGTAAGAACTGTTTGTATTGTCACCCAACTGTCTAGGTTTGTCCTGTTTTATCTAACCCTATCTGTTTGTTACAGTAAAGGCACGACTAGAGAAGCATACTGTCTCTAGTGTGATACTAGCACTAATACACAGACCGTACCTACATGCACATACGCTGGTCCGGTGAAGCGTGTGGTCTACGAGGAGTGGGTCGATCCGATAAATGTGCATTGGGTGTTTTAATTGTACTGATGTTCGTCTGTCCTGGTGTGAAGTACGGTAGGCCTAAGTACACAGACGCCGTCCTCGGTGGCACATACGCTGGTCCGAAGCGTGTGGCTCTACGAGGACGTGGGTTCGAGTCCCGCATAAGGCATGGGTGTTATTGTATTGTCCTTCACCCTCATCTATCACCACTCATCGTCGCACGACTGGAGACGTTAAACATTGCATGCACTCCTGATGTGGACGGGTTGATAACATACAGACAGGACATGGTACTTATACCGGTATGATTGGTGGAAAACGAGATTCAATCAACGTAGTTTCTATAGAGCCTAATGGTAATTGTAGGGCCTGCACTTGTAACTATCCGCAAGATCGAGATCTTATTAATTGGGTTCAATTAATACGTTGATTGGTGAGGCAATTATTATTATTTTAATGTATTTTTTTACCGGTCCCATGACGACAGGTCGGCCACTGTAGGGTTATGGACAGTCAGTCCCCATACCCTCTTTAGCCACTCATCATGGTTAAACAAAGATATGCCTGGTTAGGTTCGGCGACAACATCAAAATTATTTTCTGTATTCACATCGAATAACAGTTAAAAACACATAAAATAATTGTAATTGGACTCGTGTAGTAAGTACCAGAATACCTCGTGTATTCGTCGTTTACACGACACCTATTATTGGAATGAATGACTAGATTGTTATTTCCATCCCTTGCATCATTGCAGTGATGTCTAGTGTCTAGGGTTTGCACTATCTCCAGGCTCCAGCCTAGGTAGACTAGCTAGGCTAGTAAAGAACGATTCACCACGACCTGCCAGCGCGTGAACAGTTTGGCGGCAACCCACAACCCACCGAGTATGAGCTGAGGGGCTACCCTACTCTAGTTTGTAACTGTGGGTGGATCAAATATTACAATGAAGTGAGCTGTGGTTCAAGATTTAAATATTGTTGTGGTGAATTTGCAAATCCCAGGGGTGGACATTTGACTGTCCACCTTGAGGATAGGATGGACATTCCCCAGGGTGGACTTAGAGTTGACGTCAAAGATGGACAGATGGAAGGTTGCTGCTCGAGTCCCGACATGCAGACGACAACACGATGCAGTCCACATCTCACACGGCGCTCTTTGTCGGCCCACGAGGCAGGTTGGGGTGCACCAGACCATAGCATTCCTGTGCGGATGACTAACTGATGACAACCTGTTGGACATGAGGTCGCGGGTCGAGTCCCGTCTGTGTACCCTGACACGAGGTCGCGGGATCGAGTCCCGTCCTAGTTGGTCACCTGCAGAGGGTGTGTACCCTACAGTACAGCGGGCCCACGAGACAGGTTGGGGTGCACCAGACCATAGCATTCCTGTGCGGATGACTAACTGATGACAACCTGTTGGACACGAGGTCGCGGGTTCGAGTCCCGTCTGAGTACCCTAGAGTACAGCGGCCTACTCGGGCTAACACTGGCGTACTTGTCTTCCGCCCGAGCCAGAGACTCGGCCAAGTCAGTGGTACCAACTCAACTCACTGGTTACGCAACGTAAACGCCGGGCGAAGAGGAAAGCCCGACGTCTCACGACGGCAACGCCGCGGCCAGCTGGACACCGCTCTGACGTCACAGCATGGCAACCTCGCATCAGAGCCGCAGGACGGCAACACTGAACAACATGCTAATGAGATCGTACAATTTTATACCTTGAATATTTATAAGGCTAATTCATGGACAAACTTAAGATTTTGATGGTTCGTTTTAGCATTTTACTGTCACAATTACGTGGTGGTCTGGTTATCACGCGACTGCAGCGACTTTGTGGGCCCCAATGGACGCCACAGATAACGTTTTGTACATAAATATATGGTTATAATTCGAGCTAACGGCTACAGCGATTTTGCTGAAATTTTAGGGATACCTACCTAGCCTATCTTAAAAATTGCGTCTATATATTTTGTTCAATGTTCTCTAAAAATACAATTAAATTGTAAATTTTTTACCCTTGCATTGCTGGTTGGTTTGTCTTGAGATTTATCACAACTCTGCACTACCTATACTTTACCATGCCAACTGTGCATAACACGCTTCAATGCGCCGAGAATGCTCATCCACCAACACTACACTTTATAACGCGATTGTGAAAATACTTCGCGAATCAAGCTTGTTTGCGAGTTCTGTTTATAAAACAGTGTTTTTGTAATAATTCCACAGGCCTACAATAAACGGATGAGTATTATATTATGGCAACTTGGTGACGAGATTGTCCCCTCCCTGTTGAAACAGAAACACATTATATCATCGTGTGGTGCCTAACATGGCACCCTCGTTGTATAGCTCATCATATAAGGCGAGGCCTCACAATGCCTATACATAGGCCTTGTTTTCATCTTTCTAACCCACTGATCCCCAATGTGTTACCGATCACCATGAGTCACCGGGGACCCTACAAGGAAAACCCAGGCCCTGCAATATTATTCGTAGGCGCGTGACACTATTTGGTCGCAAAGTTGGCCAGTATTGCATTGCATAGGCCTATTTACTTATTAGAATCGCTTCTTCATTATTCTACTTTTTCGCATTTGGCTAGTTTGTTATTGTAATGTATATTCTTCTTGCCATTCGTGGTTCAGGGGGGGGGGGGGGAGGAGGATAGTCGCATTTCGTTTCAATTTAAAAAGAGCTGATTATTTTAACCGTTCTAAATCATGGGGAGAGATGTACGCATCCAAGAACTTACAGTTGGGTCGAAATTTTGAGTTTATGGCGTAGGTCTATCTCTGGGTTAATTTGTGAATAAAAGAATCCATGTTCAACTATATTATGACTTTATTACACGGGAACTTTCCCCTTCCCTTTGACTACCTCCCCGACGGCGACGACAATGACAACACGGACGGATGATGACACAGACGAAGACGACCACGACGTGGGGGAACCCCTGCCCTCCCCATTCGCTTGTGGCTGGTTCTGATCAGCACAGGCCTGTCCACCCCTTGTCCCCCCGCGTCTCCCCTGAAGTTCCTCCCCTTAGAAAGAAGTATACATGGTGGTAACTCACACTTATAGAAATTGTTTTATCTTGGAGGCGCGAATACTATAACTGATTTATTTATTTAAAAAATTAGTTTCCGAAGGTTAAATGTTTAGAATGTCTGTACAGTTGTAGGTTTCTTGCCTGGCTGTCTGTCCCACTGCTCTGTAGGTTTCTTGCCTGGCTGTCTGTCCCACTGCTCTGTAGGTTTCTTGCCTGGCTGTCTGTCCCACTGCTCTGTAGGTTTCTTGCCTGGCTGTCTGTCCCACTGCTCTGTAGGTTTCTTGCCTGGCTGTCTGTCCCACTGCTCTTGGCCCGCAAATCTCGCGAAGATCGTGGTGTGAAACGTGTGGTGTTTTATTCTCGGTACCTGACGTAACGAGCTACTTTCTTCCCACCAAGTTCACTCGTGACACGTAGATAGAAAGCAGAGTGACGGAGCCGAACACTCTTTGATCGTTGCCTAATTACATCTCTGCTGTGTTGTGTCACCAAGTTTCAGGTGTGATACTGCTCCGCTTCACTGCTTCCATCTCGGAGTCGTGGGCGGGCTAATTAAAACTCCCCCCCCCCCCTCTGTACAACGTTCTATTTAATTAAAATGATTATTCATGTTCGGGATCCTTCATATTATGTGCCTTGCATACGACAACACAACCTCGCAGTCTTCCCCGCTCTCTGCACACCGTGGCAACACGTCTAGCCTACCCCGGCCGGGACCAGCTTTCAATACAGTATACTTCAAGAACATACATAGGTGAATTATACTTCTTATAAGTGAAGGAGAACGTTTATTTGTGTCATTTATCGGTGAGGAAAGAGACCATGTCCAGCCCGCAAACATTAGCCGGGAGGCAGGGGAGGGGAGTTACTCCCCGAAACTAGAAGCGAGCTCTGGCGGTCGTCGTCGGGGACCCCTCCCCCTTCCCTTGCCGATCTCCTCGACGACGACGACCATGACAGCACGAACGTTGACAAGACGATGACTACTACGACGTGAGAACCCGCCCTTTTCTCTCTCCTCCCTCTAACGGTTGACGCGCCCCTAATCCAAATAAAGTGACAACAATATCGACGGCTATGCCATGATTGCCGTTGTTTTTTGGCCAGGCAGGCTCTACGACGTCGCGTCTAATGCACCGCAGTGCAGCTGCAAGTGCAAGTGCACCTAGAATCACCTGTACTTGCACCGCAGTGCAGCTGCAAGTGCAAGTGCACCTAGAATCACCTGTACTTGCACCGCAGTGCAGCTGCAAGTGCAAGTGCAAGTGCACCTAGAATCACCTTACTTGCACCGCAGTGCAGCTGCAAGTGCAAGTGCACCTAGGATCACCTGTACTTGCACCGCAGTGCAGCTGCAAGTGCACCTAGGATCACCTGTACTTGCACCGCAGTGCAGCTGCAAGTGCAAGTGCACCTAGAATCACCTGTACTTGCACCGCAGTGCAGCTGCAAGTGCAAGTGCACCTAGGATCACCTGTACTTGCACCGCAGTGCAGCTGCAAGTGCAAGTGCACCTAGGACACTTGACCGCACTGCAGCTGCAAGTGCAAGTGCACCTAGGATCACCTGTGCAGCCTCGAGCAAGAGGCGATGTTTTCACAACAGCTGGTAGGGCGTATTAGCGGACGATGCATAACATTAGTGAAACCGTGTCTGACGGATATGACTGAAGTGTTGCGCAGGAAGCTTCCTTCTGCGCATGTGCGGTGGGCGTTGCGTGATACGAGGCGGGACCAATAGTTACCGAAAGTTTGGTTTGGAAAAAATCATATAAGATTTTTTCCCCAATTGTTCCTAAATTCGTCGCATAAGCCTATCTAAGTTTGAGGGTTTATGTTTAGAAGGTTCCCTGAAACTAGATCCTAGCACCTGCCATTGCTGCACAGTGTTTGTAACAAATGTTTGTCTCGTATGTCCACGACAGTCTCTGTGGGTTATTTTTATTTTTTACCATCTCAGTTCTCAACATAGTGTTGCAGTTTTGACTAGTTTCTCTGGATGTTCATACGTGATTGGTCAGCTTGGGCTCGATCCAGTAGTTGGTTGTTGCCGCGACCGCGAGGGTCATGTGCCCCGTCCTTCCACTTCCACATGTGCGGGATTTAGGGTTGCCACAATTTAAACTCGAGGTAGAGGGACAAATAAATCTCTCCAGGCAAAAACAGCATGGGGCCCCCAACCCGGAACCCCCCAACAATAGCGCCGCAGGGGAATTTTTTAAAACTAGGCTTTTACAGTAGGTACGTTCTGATCGTTTTAGAAAAAAATACCGGACTGAATGAATGAATAATAGTTCAAAAACCAGAAAACTTCCAAAAATACATAGGGATCGAAATTGTTTCTAAAATTGTATATCGGGTCTGGTGTGATAGTGATAGTATATTGTTACCCATAGCCGGTCATTAGTACGTCCCGCACTTTGCGGGGAAACCTGTTAGGTTAGGGTAGGAGCTCTTACAGTAGTAATGCCCCGCCGGGGTAAAGACATTGCAGTACTACAGGGCCGCGGTCCTTTGCGCACACCGTACGTACCGAGCTAAATGACAATTACACATACATTTGAGAGGCTTGTCGGAATCGTTTGCGGATACATACCGTTAGTCCGCTTCCGTGGTAGGAATTGTTGTTGCCAAATGTAGGCCGCCACCTAACGGTACTCGTCGATCCTCCCTAGTGTTGTACGCACGCACCGCTGCCAGCTTCGCACCGCCCGCCCGCGCTCGCCGCTTGCCTGGTGACATGAGCTGCGCGAATATCATAGTGGTGCATTGCTAACTGAATTACAATTCAAATCATTACTAGTTTCTAAGTTAGAAAGGCCCTAGTAATTTAATCGCATCAATTCAATAAATCAACTCCTCGCAGATACATTCTCAAATCAATGCGCAGGTTACAACTAAATTACCCGCGGCACTGAATTATGTTAGACCTCTCCTCTCAATTCTTGTGCAACGCTTGAAGCACAGATAACAAGAGTACACTCTGTGCTTGAAGCTAGCAAGCTTCGCAACTATTTATCTCGGAATGATCTTGCCAGCTTCCCCCGAAATATATTCCGTAGCACGTCGCGGGCCCCTGGCCCAGCCCACTCATCCCATCCGTACTTGAAACTTGTCTTACCAATACCGAGGCAGTTTTCATCGTGTAACAGCCGCAATCTGGAACTTTCTTTATTTTCAACTTTGTATTTCTAAAAGAAATGGATTATTTGTTACTTTTGATACCCCGCTGTGATGGATTTTGTAATTTCTGATTTGATTTCCCTATAAAGTGTATAATGTTGTCCTAGATCTCTTTCTGATTTGTACATTTTGTAAAATATTCAACAACACTGATGATTGATTGATTTTGATTGATAATATTTAATTTCTGAATTGTATTTAAATTAACAGTGTTCGTTAATTGTTTCGTGTCCCATAAGATAGTTGCCCCGCGTAGCAGTGACCGTACCCTGCAAGTAGCCAGTGTCGGTGCCTCTGCTTGTATGGTATCAGATGAGAGGAGAAACAACTAAGAGTGACGTAAAAAGTGGCAAATATTCTCTGACTGGACGTGGTAACTACGACCAGATCTATGAGTGCGCCCTGTCGGCCGGGCGTCGAACCAAGGCTCACGCAGACTAACCCCGCCTGGGCCCGGGGCGGGGGTAGGAGAGACCCGGCCCTGCTAATCGTAAAGGCGAGGAACGAGTCAACCTCTCGCAAACATCAGCTGCTTAGTAGGGGAGTAAAATATTACTCTCCGAAACTAGAGGCGAGCTCTGGCGGTCGTCGTCGTGGTGACCTCTCTCCCTTCCCTTCAGGACCACCCCGACGACCACGACGTGATAATCTACCCTTGGGCCATCAAATTCCTACTCGCTACCTTCTCGTGGTTTGGCCCGTGATTAGGGGAGTTTTTCTCCCTGAAACTAATGGCGAGCTCTGGGTCGTCGTCGGGGAACTTTCCCCTTTCCTTTGACTACCTCCCCGACGGCGACGACAATGACAACACGGACGGATGATGACACAGACGGAGACGATCACGACGTGGGGGAACCCCTGCCCGCCCCATATGCTTGTGGCTGGTTCTGACCCGCACAGGCCTGTCCACCCCTTGTCCCCCCGCGTCATCCCTTACGTCCCTTCCTTCGTCTCGATTAGCCAAGTTGCATAAATATGAGACGTTAAGCAATATCCAATCAAATCAAATCATAACTACCCTTGTCCGGTTCTGACCAGCTTGGGATTTTTCTCCCCATATCCTCTTAAGGCTAGAGTGGCGCACTATGGCCTAACAGTTGACGCGCCCTCAAACCACTACTACTAACTAAAGGCAGGTGCAGGGGTGGTGAGGTCAGTGACGATGGTGCGTGACCTTGAGGCGCCAGATATCGACCCCAGCCAGCCCGAGCCTAGACGCCGCCCCGCCCTAGACCGACGCGACGCCTCTCTGTCACACGAGTATCACTTCCAGTCTCACAGCGACACATCGCGCTTCATAAACCTGTTCCGAAGCAAGCTTGCACATGCTGACGTCATCGCCGGGTGAATCGTAGCCAATCAGCGGGCCCCGATGTAAAATACTGACCGCTGATTGGCTGGTGGATCGGCCAACTTGCTGCGGAACGACTGTAGCAGTTGAAGTATAGATCTACCACTACCACCCCAGCCCGCACATGCGCGCGCCGCCTGGCCGAGTCTATTCTATGTTGCCTTGTGGGGGTGTTGCGTAGATACGGGCGAGGTTCGCCGCCCCGCACCTATCTCTGCCACCTTCATTGAAGGCGACTCTCGGATCAGATCTTGATGCTAAAGAGCGGATCACGCATCTCAAGAACGTGGACTGCTCATATTGATCCTGGTCCTGACGACGCTCAGGCCTCCACTCCAGGCTCAGTCATCTATCTCTTGTTATTGCGACAGACGCCGCCCTAGCCCTCGTAACCTGGAGGCACTTGCAGCAAGTTCTGTGCAGCACCCAGACCCAGCACAATCACATGTGTGTTCCGAACCGAACATTAATTTTGATCCATTTCCATTTAAACCTGTTATGTGAGTGTGTAGCAGTTTCGTAATTTGCCATTCTCTTTCTTCTTCTTTTTGTTCCTCGTATGCAACGTCTAATTAAAGAACTCTTTTCAAAGCCTTGAAGCTCAGACATCACTTGTTTGTCTGTAGTAGACCTAGTGGCGAGGCTTGATTTTACTCCCACGTCCGCCCGGCAAGCTGGACCCGGGTTCACACCCCGGGCGGGATGGAACGTCCGCCCGGCAAGCTGACCCGGGTTCACACCCGGTGCCTTGCAAGCTGGACCCGGGTTCAATCCCCGGGCGCCCGGCAAGCTGGACCCGGGTTCACACCCCGGGCGGGATGGAACGTCCGCCCGGCAAGCTGGACCCGGGTTCACACCCCGGGCGGGATGGATTTGTTTCTTATCCACCAATGAGTCCACGATGTCCCTCTGTCAGGTAGACCCTAGGCTAGGCGGTATTCAGCATTGCCTGCACCATGGCCTGCACCGGCCCCTGATATCTTACAGTGGTGACCGGGGAAGACTTTCAAGCGCGGAAGATCATGATTGGATTATTCAATTTGCGGATTTACGCCATTTAAATTATAGGGCTACACATAACTCGAGATTTACGGCAGCCACGGAAACACTCGGGCTGCCTTTACTACCCCATAGATATATATTAATTATACATTTTTTTAAATCGAGCAGAGTTCTCTTTGTACAAATCAAGAAAATTATGATCCATTGTGACTGTGAGACACATTCTGTCATTCACAAGTCGACATCGACATTGTACTTTTGAATATTGGTGCTGTTTGTACAATATCGTGCTACTAATTTCTTTCCCTATTTACGGAGCAAAGGATCCAGGTACAGCACACACACTATTATCAGTTCCTAAAGAAAGCTATGCAAAATAGAGTTGGGAAATACACACGGAAACATCCGGAAAGTGACTATTTCTGCTTCATTATGATACGACAACCTCTTGTTTTGTCTTATGTAACAAGTGGACAAGTCAATTGATACCAAGGCTGCCAAAAGAAAAGAATTAACTCGTGGGGGTCCAGTTTAAAACTCTCAATTTTGAGTCCATGTTGTTCCTCGTGTTTTGTATTGCACGGCGCATGCGCCACGTAGGCCGCGCGTGTTGCCTATCCGAAGAGCGGAGAGGGGTGTTCCACAAATACACTCGTCGTTTCGGCAACCTACTTCCAATTCTGAACTGGGCCAGTGTCAACCGAGCGGGAGGGTTTTTTGGATCAAGGGTGTTTGTGTTTGTCGCATGGGCGTCGCGACGTCACATGGCGTCTCTCACTGTTGAATCAGGCATAACCCCGGGATGGAATTATTACTACTAAAAGCTGCACTATTAGTAGGTTTTTAGTACAATTTGATACGGTATTTTTCAATATACGCCCGTATTCAGAAAATGAATATTGTAATTCAATGTATATTCAATATATACACATGGCATGACAATCATGTAAACAAATAGACCCTTACTGTATAAAAGTTGAGATACAAGGATTTTTGTTTCTACTATCGATTGCACAAAAACTACATTATTTTGGTATTGCATTCAGCCCACATCTAAAACAACCCGCACCAAACGCACTCTAAAAAAACTGATTTTCAAAATTTTCGTCTGCGGCGCTATTGGTGATTTGGTGGTGGGCTATATGCCCCCAAGCCCCCCGTACTTGGTCCCTATGTAATGTCCCCCGGGATATTGTAATAGCCCCCCCCCCCCCCCCCACGGGGAATTCAACACTGGTGTCTCCTCACTCATTACCGTGCGTGCGTGCGTGCGTGCGTGCGTGCGAGTGCATTCACTGCATGCAGTGATCTTACGGATGGGTGGGTGTATGTAGCTCCCTGCTTTCCTACATTAAAAAAGTCTCAAAAACTGCGATTTTAATGAGAAACATTTCCTCGGTTGTCCCCAGAAACCAGGACCGCACCAAGCGTAAATGGGGGGCCGCAAAGGGCGGCGCGGTAGTCGCGTGGCGTGCCGCCGGCCCGTGTCCTGCGTCGCAGCCCGCCTTCGGGCGCGGTGTGCCAGGACATAAGTTTAAAGATCAAACAGACACAAACATAAAATACACAAGTTGACGATTTCCACGTGGACTATTTCTTACCTCGTACCACGGTACCAACCAACGTGTAGGAGTTCAGAGATTACGAAAGTCCCCCTGATAATTTCATCAAGATTACCTTACGAGATAGGGACAGGGGAAGACCGCACTAGTCGAGTTGATACAAAACAAACCTATAAGGCCGCTTTCGCGCCCTAAAAAGGGATGTTCTCACAACCATAACGAGAACCACCCCTTTTTCCTCCACTACCCGTGGCTGGTTCTGACCAGCATGGGGCTTTCCTTAAACATCCCCTAGGCTAGAGTGGCGCTTTATAATCTAACTGTTGACGCGCCCTTAAACCAAATGTACCAATGTCCATCTTTCAACAGTAGCAGCAGTATACCATATATCGATTGTTTGTGTACTGAGGCTTCGTCCCGTGTCATGCGATTGTGCCAATCGATTGTTCGCGCTGCCTTCCGCGATACGTATTACGTGATTCTTAGTTCTTACATGTTACTTACATGATACTTACATGATATTGATAATACGTGTTACGTTACCTATGTGATAATATGATACATGATGAACATATATAGGGCTACATATATACATGATCCTCGCACGATCACGCATTGCTGTGATCGTGAGGGGGCGGGAAGAAGACAGACTGGCACCCACCCCATGTCACCTTACTAACCAGATCGGTGCGTGACGAGCCCTCTGTCAGTGTTATCCTTCAATCGGTGTATGGTAAACATTTGTGTTAGTGGCCCAGCCACGGTGCGTGTTGTATGTCAGGGTCCGTGTGACGAAACAGGTTGGGTGTCGTAGGCGGGGGTGGGCTGGGGTGTGACGTAGTACGCACCTAGGAAACTGTGCACCTTGTCAGGGTCCGTGTGACGAAACAGGTTGGGTGGAGTGTGACGTAGTACGCACCTGGGAATTATCTGCCACAATCAGAAGCCGCGACCTTGAGCAGTAAGGGAGGGAGCGGAGAAGATTGCGCTATCAGCACCTGTAAACACGGAAGAAGATATTGTTTGTCTCTCTTCAGTGGCGTGTAGAGTTATTCCGACGCAACCTTGCCGACGCTGACGTCATCGTCGGGTGGACGAGTCACCCGTCAAGATGTAAACACGGGAGGAGAGGATATTCAAGGCACCTGTAAAGTAAACACGGTTTCGTTGAGTCTGAAGGAAAGTAAGCTGGAGAAAGGTTCTGGTTCATTGCAACTCAGATGGTCGTGAATGAAACATCGATACCACATCGGAAGATGAATGTATTTCCTCACTCGGTCCCATGCGGAACTTGTCATGACGTAATTTGCATTCCAGCGAATGGCTGTGTGGTGTTGGTCGGGTGGGTCCGTCGAGATTCGAGCTCGCGCATGCGCCTAGCGTGTCCGCCCTGGCCTACTGACCTGAATCCAGCCCGGGGCCCTGAACGCGCCGCACGGCAACAGCGCCCGCCGACCAGTTTGCACGCACTCGTGCGCCGAGGAGAGTGTCTAGTTCTGTGCTGTGTTGTGTGTGAGTGTTGCTAATGTGAGTGATGGAGTGCCTCAACTTCCTGCAACCCTCGGTGTTGAATCAGTGCAGTAGTGACAGTGAATCCGCGGGGCTACACTGCGATGCCAGGTAACTAACTACACCGTCTCGTGGGGTGGTGCAACCAACTACACGGGGTGGTTCTCAGGCAGACAGACAAACACGCGCTGGCCTAGACTGTGCGCGCCTGAGCGTTACTCTCCAACAAACTAATTAAACAACAACGATGTTTTAATGTTTCTTATCCTTGAGAATGTAGAGAATTATTCAAAATGGCGCTATAACCTTTATACAGCGGCGTTGTAAAAGTCTGGTCTTATCGTTGCCGGCCATATGTTTGCTTCGTGTGATGATCGTGCGTGCGCCTCGTTGCGTCACCTGTGTTTACAATGAGAAAGAAAGTAGCTGGTCCGGCCGTGTCAAACACAGTCAGATCAGTAGGTTATACGCGCACGTATCATCCATCACTGCGCTCGATCAAGTGCTGCCGCATTCTGTAACTTGTTACATCGCGTGGACTCGGTAACACTCGGCACTACTCGAGTTCGACGTAAGACGTAACTTTAAAATGCAAAATTTTAAACTTTTTATCCATTTCTGATCTTCCTGCAATAGTTTTTCGTACGATTTAAAAACAAAAGGTATTGTCCAGGAGCGGCTCGTGCCAAAATCCATCACCAAAAAGTTGGGGTCACGCGCAAAGCGCGATATTTTTAAAAAGTTTATTTCAATTGATAGAAACACATGTAAAACCACCGCGCTTTGCGCGAAACCCTGACCCCTTTAAAACTTTTTTCGTTGATTTCCTAAAGAATTTTTACCAAAAAAAAATAAGTACAGAATTAGAAACTTCATCTTTGACTGTTCAAATCACTCGTAGTTTTCCATGTTTGGCGTGTAAATGAACTCATGCTTTGGGTAGGCCGACGTCTGCTTAATTCCTACTTGTTTTACCAATGTGGGTAACTATGACAAAGTAGTGAAATAATCTATGATACGCACGCACGTCGCAATGCGTACGGGCTATGTTCCTGGACTCCAGTAAAGCATCGGTTCTCGTCCTGCCTATTTGTTTGTGATGGACCCACTCATTAACATTCCTCTCGGTTAATCACTTTGTTAGGCGACTGTAGTGATTAGGATCCCTTGTGCGTGACAAACATATTATTGTCAGTTCCTGGGCTTCCCGAGGATCATCATGATGAGGTATTGCGAGTAGGGAGAGGAATGAATTACCAATATCCCCCCCCCCCCGCTACTTAGCTGTTCCCGTGTATTGTTCTGCTCGGTTTTCGGTTTCTCTTCACATTTTTGGTTCTTACACCCAGTTTTCAGATTCGTCGTCCACTCATGCTAAAAGGTTAAAACTATAGTTAAATTAAAGTTACCTCAATAAAAACGAAATGACGAACAGTGTTCAGTTTCACCACCAATTCACCGCTGTTGTGCATTACAAAAGGAAAAGCACAATGTAGTTTCAGTTTTTTACAATGCCTACCTCATAATGTTCATAACTGTCCGTGTTTTTATTAGAACCTGCCGGAGAGAAATCCCAGACCCGAAATGTACGAAAGATACGCGACTCTCAACTAAATTTCGGACTATTTCCATCGCCTTTTATAGCATTAGGCCATACAACATAGAAAACTGCCTTTTATTTCCAACACAAATATTATCTGTCTGTGTATAAGCAATAACACGCGGGCGGCGCAATCTAATATCTCTAAATTGTGGCACTTTGCAAATAGCTAATTATCTCGGCCAGGCTGCGTCCTAAGCGTCCTAAGCGTCCTAAACTTGGCATAGTTGTCAAGACAACCCTACAGTCGCAACTCGCAAATCAGCAATTTGCAACCCTACAGTCGCAACTCGCAAATCATCAATAATTTGCAAATCAGTTAGATAAAACCACTATAAATCTGTCAATTTTGGACCTTTTAGCAAAATCGCAGAAACATACCTTCGTTTTTCTAGTTTACCTAAAATAATCTGTGTGAATGTGCGACTATATGGAGGGCTTCATTTCCGCTTCCGTGACAACTGTGATGTCGGTCAACAGAGCGAACAGGAATGCTTGAAAAACCCTTCAGTACCTATGCCATATTTTTTTAAATATCGGATTAGGGAGGGGGATGCCCCCCCCCCCAAACCACGTTGATGGGTCATTAGCTCATTACCGAGTTTGCAATTTCCACCTTAAAACTTTCATATTACATTCGAATCGCGCGGTTTAAATTTAATAATCTAACTTCCCTTGCCTGCAAATCCATTACTTGTAGGCTAGGCCTCTATCCCCTAGACAGACGGCTCCACCCACTGGTCGCACTTAGTGCAAATCATTTTATTGTATATTATACATTATCCCTCATGTGTGCTAACCCTATCTTTGAACAAGTAGAAAGTTACGAACATTTTTGTTTTATATGTTTCAGGAATTTCTGTCCAAATATTGTACCAAACCATGTAACCACTACATTCAATAAAAATCATTTATTATTATGGAGTCTTCGATCAGTGTGATGCACCATTTGCACTGGTGCGATCTCGTGGTGGACTTTACTCTTTCAGTTTCATGTAGGCCTACCTCACATTCACATCCGACCATAAACAAGATCACACACAAGTAAGATATCGTTGAAAGTGCACAGTGCATTGTCGACGTCATAAGTGTCCTTGCGTAAACAAATAGGTTAATGTTGTTAAAACACGTTTAATATCGCAGTTAAACTAATTAACCCAGTAGAATTTTTCCTTCAAATTTAGTATGTTAATTATCGTCGTGGACCCTCCCCCCTCCCCTTGACGACTTCCCCTTGACGACGACGACGACAATGGCACCACTAACCTCTTTACCCGTGGCAGGTTCTGACCAGTAGGGGACTTTCCTCCCCGTATCCCCTAGTAGGCTATAAAATAGACTGGCTCACTATGACCTTGCGGTTTACGCGCCCTGAAACTTACTAAATCCACACAAAACAAGCCTGTTCTTCTACTAAATAGAAATGCATGTATCCCGTCACTTTCATCATATGTTTGTATACCACCATCTCGCATACATCATAAATGTATGTCTTATTGCGGAATGCCTACAGTAATGTACCATGTTAAAGGCATATTAAATACAAACATGTACACCGCTGGGGGACTTGGGTTCGGTATCCGTGCCTGAAGCCAGCCTCTTATGAACTACGTACTCTCTCAGTGGAGGCGCGCGCATGCGTGAACGTGGCCCAAGTTTGATGGCGAGCTTGGCATCGCTGTCTGACTCTGCGTATATGTGTCAAGCTCACGTGGTCTGGTGTGTTACACAGCACAGCAAGGTGTCACAGAGCGAAGTGCAAGGCCCGCGCTGGCAACGCCGCATCTCACTGTGTGGTTACTTAGGAGATGATTGTGTCCATCTGACGACATTAGAAGGTGATGATATTGTAATAAGAAGGCACGAACTACCTATTGTGCACAAGCGCCTACCTACATCAAGGCGATCAAACCAAGCTGGACAGTACTATTGTGCACAAGCGCGTATTGAACAATCGTAGCGTGGATATGGGTGTTTTTTTAAATATGATAACTGTTGAACCTCCCTGGGTGACCCTGTCACGTGACTGAGTCAACCTAGAAGCCGGGTCGTGCACGGTACGACCTAGGTCGCCCAGTTAAAAAACACACCCAGTGAATCCTGCCTTAAGAGACTAAAAAACTCATGACTTCATTATTGCGAATGCCTCTTCGGAGTTCGGTTGAATCATGTTTAAAGGGATATTTAAATGATCTTCCAATGTTCGGTTGAATCATGTTTAAAGGGATATTCAAATAGCGATGTTCACCCGCTTTTGGAATCAAGGAGGCCTATGCAGTTTCCGTGTTGCCAGCTTCTTGCAATCCGATCTATGAATCAACGTAGCTAAAAGAATATGAAGAACAACATCGGATAGGTTTGCTAGACCTCGGTCAGTCATACCCTTGATTTACTTGGTCTGCACATAGACATAGATTCTACTTGTTGCGGTATGAAGCATCTATCCTCGGAGCCCAGGTGCGTGCTTGGCAGATACAGCCACAGGCGACTCGAGATACCCAGATTCATTGGTTAGGACACAGTGGGAGTGAAACAGTAGTCCTACTATAACATCACCTCGCTTTACTACTTGCACAACACAACAATGTAAGCTGCACGTCTGTCTGTGCATCACCATGGTACGTGTCTCTGTCTGTCTGTCTGTCTGTCTGTCTGTCTGTCTGTCTGTCTGTCTGTCTGTCTGTCGTCCGTCTGTCTCGCTCGGGCAATTAGCACGACACTAATTGGCCTCACAGCGACGTCAACAACAGCAGGCGTTCCCTCCCTAATGAACCTGGAATTAATAAGGGAACACTCCTCGTCGTAATTGCCTCCAGAGCGCGAGCCAAGGTTTGATTTACTTCAGTCAGTGCAATACTCTTTGGTTGGTTGGGCTGTCTGTCGCTAACCGCCACGTTTACATCTGCCTCATACCGACAGTGTTGGCTCGAGCGTCTCTGATTCAGGAGGTCCCGGGTTCAAATCCCGCCGAGACCGGCAATCCTGACTGAAGGTTTTTTCCGAGGTTTTCCTCAGTCGTTAATGCGAATGCAAGGGATTGAGTCCTCTTAAACAGCCCTCGGACATCCCTTCACCATTGTTAAGTCACCTGAAGAGGGTCACACCGGTTAAATCTGATGTGTATACCCTACAGCGGGCATCCTACAAAAATGTATTTATTTTATCTGCCTCACTACAGTACATTCGCTCTCCTCGCTCCTGCGTCCGTGTCGGGTTCTAACATAAAGACCCGGGATCGAAACCCAGCCGAGATGGACTTGACACTTCTGGTTTCCACAAAGTGTTCCTGTTCTTTCCTTGAAAGTCTTCTTTCTAAAATTGCGCAGTTTCCCGAGTTAACTTGGATTTGGCATTGCTTGTCTGGATGTGGCTACAGCCTATCAATCTTGCGCCTCCCTATGACGGTACCCTCATGATTAGCAAGAGTCCTCTGCTACCAAGTGTGCGGGTATCCTACGCACGTTGTACAATACGCGCGTGCGGCGCTCACGTGCTGAACTTACAGTGTATCTTCAAGTACACTCTTAACTGTACTATCATAAATCCGCGATGCCTGTCATTAGTGAAATAATATGCAATGTCGTTGGAGTTTTGCCTGGTTTCCTAGCCAATGACAGTACTCTGTGTAAGGCCCGTTGGTTTCCTCGCAGGACGCGGTGTCTGACGGAGGCCGGCGCGTATAACACTCACTACTCGGACTAATCATGTGGTTGAGCAGGCGATACGGCCGCACAATGGTGTTGTGTAAACCTCGGTGTAGAACACGTGCGACGTCACAAAGACCCTGACGCACAATGGACGCGACGCGGGGACATTTTCCACGTAATACCACGTCTTAGAATGTCATGTAATACGACTCGGCTCGTTCGAATTGGGCGCCCTTGATTTTATGACGTAGATTTGTTGAAGGACCCTGGCCCATCTCAATCTCATCGCTGTTCTCAACTCAATTTGCTTGACGAGTACGGTTTATTTCTAGCATTTTGCCTCCCCGTTTGGAAACGCGTTTTGTTATAATATTGTTGTGTTTTTCCTTTTTTGTAACTTACTTTGGCATCGAGCTTTCCGCGGTTGGTGATTCGTTTAGGGCGCTGGTGGCTCTGCGAGGACGTGGGTTTGAATCCCGCATAAGGCATGTTTTTTGTAATCGTCCTTCATCGTCTCTGATAGCCTTAGTCGTCGAATAGGCTAGGCAATAGTCGAACATGCTACTGCACGGGGAACTTAGTTAGGCCCTAAAGGGTCGGGATACACGGGTAAATAATGGTCCCCGCTAGTACGAGTTGTCTTCCAACGCGGGCACGGGAAACTCTTAAGTTATCGTCGCGGATCAATACAAACAAACGCATGCATAGCCCTACTACCATATACCAGTCAGGCGGCTGGTTGGAGTGGAGCCTCTCGTTGCGTCCCAGCAGAAAGGACGTTGGATCGATACATATTATAAACATATTACATAAAACCATACTAACTAATACACCACCCTCTTAAATTATAATATATGCTCTTGACGACGACTTTTCACTGAGGCTATTCAAGACGATGAATGAATGAATATGATGATGAGGACTATTACAAAAAAACACGCCTTATGCGGGGTTCGAACCCACGTCCTCGTAGAGAGTCATACGCTTCGGACCAGCGCCCTAATCGTATGTGACACCACGAACTGCTATTCTGTTATGCTTGTTTTGTCGTGTTGTTATTCAGTGATATGTTCATTTGTTATGACCTGGGGCTTCGTCGCTCCCAACAGAGAGGTGCAGTATTGTTTTCTCTTGTACGAGCGCAAAACCAATGGTTTATTAGGTAACATTTCTGTTAGTGAATTGATTAGCCTAGAACGTATCCTTGACGTAGTTGGCACAACGCCCACTCTGATAATGATTCGAGGAGGGGGCGGGCGGGCGAACTACACGGATTCGCAGGCTAGATTGTAGATGTCTCCTCCACTCGTATACGTACGTCCGCGTCTATCTTTAGCCCGGTCGCATGGCAACGTGTGACTGTCTTTGAGTCGAGGAGAGCCCTGCCCTGGACACTCGAGTCAGCTGGTTCGGCATAGACGCTGTGTGTCTGTGGGCGTCTGGTCGTCCCCGGCCTCACGGTTGACCCGCCCCGAGGTTGACCACCACCGGTGCAGTGAGCCTACCTCAATGTCGAGCGTGTTTCTGTGTCGCCTGCCTGTTGATCGCGCTGCAGCTGCGGCTCGACTGTGACTAGGGCGCCGGTTCGCCCCACTTGCCGACGACGACGACTTCGGTCTGATCGATGCCGCGTGCCCCGCATCCTCCGACGCCCGTATTGATTCGGCGTCGGTCGGTGGGGCGTCCGGCTGGCTTGGCATTGAGGCAGAGGCGACCGCTCCTCCTGGTCTGTTCCGTCGTGTTCCGTTGTGTTCTGTTGTGTTCTGTTGTGTTCGGCTGGCTCTACCCGCACCTAGCTAGCTAGTATGGAAGGTGTACGTCGCTTGCTACTTGCAGTTTCACACTTGACAATAGTCTCTGCATGATCCTCAATGTGCTTATGGTACGCACTTTCTTGCTATTGGTAGTCCTAGTCGGTCCACACAGTTGTTTCATCCTGACAAGTAGGCACGGGAGTCTTCTTGAATCTCTACTCCAACCAGTCGTTGTAATCTCAGTCTCACGCAGTTCAACTAGAATACTTAGCACTTTCCTCCTTCAGTGAGTGCCAATAATGCAATTACTTCCATGTTAGCCTGGAACTCGTGGGCGTAGAACAGAACGTATCCCCCACTGTCATGGTGAGATCTGCTACACTGAGGCGGAGGCCGACAATGTGAGTTGTACGTGTGTGGCGACTATAACCAGGCCTAGGTCAGGTGTGAGGCTTGAGCATTCATTTCTATGTGTAAGCTTAGCGAAGTACATGTAACTAGGGGCCGAATGTTATGAGTGTTGTAGTGGGCAGGACGCCTGTTTGAACGTTTTTTTGTGACGTCATAACATTTGACATGGACTACAGCTTTTATTTTTGGTCCTAGTGAGGGAATTTATGGTTTTGTGTGGATTTGTTTTCATGCTGGATAGAAGCCTATTTTACCTAACAACGTAGGCTACTTATTTTCACAAATTACATTATTGGATTTGGGTCTGTATTTGGAATGGTGCCACGGTGACCTAGACGGCAGCGATCTTCGTACTCTACTCTTATTGATCTTCTTCTCGCACTAAACTGTTCTGTTTCCACTTTCTTCAAATTACTCGTCCAATGATTAATATACGAACAGATCCCATGATGCAAATGACATTGAAGTTTAAAAATGTGTTCTTTGAAGTGAGTTCTTTGAAAGTTGGAAGTTTGAAAGAGATTTTCGTTCCAAGAAGCAAAGCCCACTCGTGCGATCTTATGAATTCACATCATTAAAAGTTGTTTCATTAGTATCGTCTCGAGCAGTGTGCCCCATCATAGCGATGTGGGAGGGAGGGATCCAATCAGGCTTGATATCGGCTATTTCTCAGTTCATTTCAGAGCAAGGAATGGACGAGTTTATGATGACGAACATAATGATAAAATATACTACAGTGAATAATAAAGTAAAAAATTGCAATGTGTCGCTGTGAAGATGCAAATCAGCAAATTTGATTTAGTTTTTGCAGCCAGGGTAAAATGTTTGCCTCTTTGTTGTCATTTGCATGTTCAAAATGTCAGTGCTCAACTTTTTGCTTCTTCAGAATAGCTTGAGTGAGATAATCATTCTCGGATACAAATCACAACCGTTTAGATTCATATCAACGCTCTTTAACGATTTCCAGAATTGAAGTGTTAATTCCAGCCTAGTGGATCAAATATCGGAGAATCGCTTTGGGTTAAAAAATGCGAAAAATTTACTTCACATTCTACATTTGTAGCTCCTAGTTTTTGAAAACCCGCTTGTTCTGCGACATTTTCAAGCTTTTAAATGCGATATTAGCCCACTGTTCGGTACTGCGTTACTGGTTCCTTGTCTTACGACACGACATGGAGGGCCATACGACCTAGGAAGGGAAGAAGTGGACACGGTTCTGGGGCCTAACATGTTTCCACGTGGGACCACGCGTGACCACCCAAAACACCTGCATTCTGTCTTGGGCCCCTGGTAGAAGTCAACCCTCACTCTTAGGCAGCTCGGGAGTCCAGTGGCGCACCCAAGGGGGGGGGGGGGCTTTTGGGGCTAAAGCCCCCCCCAGAACCCCTCACAAGCACCAACATTTAATTTATATTTACAGCTCTTCACTTTTAATACATCTTATGAATGATACATTTTGATGAAAATAATATTGAAACAAACAAATAAATAAAAGAAAGAAATAAAAACACCTTGTTGCGTCTTGAGTTTTGCGCTGTGGTCAGTTAGCGGTATTTTTTTCATTTTAGAGCTGCGCCTTGTTTTTATGACCAGCCACACGCTCTAGTGGCAACTTTTTAGACCCAACCTAAGTTTCACCCTGCACCCCTAATCAGCAGCGCTGCCACTTTCAAATAGAACATTTCCGATT
The DNA here is from genome assembly GCA_024449915.1 of Sweltsa coloradensis. Lineage (NCBI taxonomy): Eukaryota > Metazoa > Arthropoda > Insecta > Plecoptera > Chloroperlidae > Sweltsa > Sweltsa coloradensis. Next base: position 236,763 of record JAMZAV010000679.1, on the reverse strand, counting down.
CCAAAGAATTGGATTTGTTAGCACAATTTTGGGGGGTCAGCCCCCCCCCCCCTGGATGAAATCCTGGGTGCACCACTGGCTCGGACCAACCTTTTTACTATGTTATGTCCATTTAAAAACAGTTTGATCGCCAAATCCAACGAATGTTGTATAGGCCTACATTCATCTTTAATTTTCGCTCATTGTTCAAGAAGGATCTATGCGCATGTCTCTTATCAGACAACATTTACACGTTTGTTTCAAACAGATGTATCCTATATAAGCTTGGCCAAGAACTACCAGTTGTCTGTCTTGTCTTGTGGTACATTTACTGTCAGTTACAAAAATGAGCAATATTACGAAAAAGTACTCGGATAGAGACGACCCCATGTCCTTCCTAAACAACCTTTAAAATGATAATTAGTGGTGCAAACTAAATTAGTCTGGTTTGCCCGAGTTCGCAGGTACCCTGGCTATCATGTCATGTCATGCACCTAGGCCTATAGGATCAGTCCGCCCCCGAGTATGCCCATATGTCCTAATGTATATGTATGGTACCTACTCGTGCATACTATTTAGTATTTAGGTCACTCATATTGTAAACTGTTTTGGCTCAATAGCCTCAGCCATTGTCAACGAAACAATGTTATTAAACTTTGCGCATTGACAAAGCTGTTCCAACACTAACGATGTAAATATTGTGATAGTGACAAGTTACTGCGGGTAATGTTTTATAACGTCTTCCACTGCACGCGTAGTTGAAACCGAGCATTGCCACGTTGTGCACAGTCAGGCCTGAGGCCTCGTCTTCGGCATATAACGAACGCCTCTTGCACAGAGTCAGGCCTGAGTTTACTGCAGCTTCTGTGTGAGGCCTCGTCTTCGGCATATAACGAACGCCTCTTGTACAGAGTCAGGCCTGAGGCCTCGTCTTCGGCATATAACGATCGCCTCTTGTACAGAGTAGGCCTGAGGCCTCGTCTTCGGCATATAACGAACGCCTCTTGTACAGAGTCAGCCTGAGGCCTCGTCTTCGGCATATAACGAACGCCTCTCTTGCACAGAGTCAGGCTTCGTCTTCGGTATATTATAAGTAACGAACGCCTCGCTTGAGGCGAGGAGAAGCTATTTGGACTTCGGTGTGACAGTTTGTTGTAAGTCACTCCTAGCCACCAGACACGGCTGCTAATATTATTAAAGCATATTGTGCTTATTCCTATGTTTGTGTATGTGTAGTTGCAGTGGCCTAACTAGCCCTATTTGTGGGGGGGGGGGGGGTAGCTATTGCGGGTCTGGGGGGCATAGCCCCAAAGAATTTTAATTTTCATCATTGCAAATTGTGTTTTTACTAAGTTTTTGCGGGGTTTTGTGGATGATTTAAAATTATGTAGATTGTCAGTTTACAAAGTCTCGCCGCTAAATTGTGCCCCTCCAACGCCCCCCCTGACCAAACCCCCTTGTTACGCCACTGTGTAGTTGTTGTTGCATCTTGTTTGGTTGTGAGTGTTGTCTGACGGAAGATTATCTTTGGTTGCAGGCTGGGCCCGTGTGAGCTTCAGGACCCATTGTGGGTTAAGATGAGTACAGCGGTCTCCGGTGGAGCTAACAAGAAACGGAAGAAAACCGACACCAAATCTCAACAATCGCAAATGTGAGTACCTTACCCTCCGAGTCTATGTACAGTACATTGCCAGGCTGACAGCCCAGTCTCTGTACAATACCTACATTGCCGGCTGACATCACCGTGGTACTAGGCACAACTGCGGTTGTCTTGATCAACAAGGCAGGTTCTATGATATTAGCTCGTACGGATGCAGGTATTGGTAGACAGTAAATAACACTACTAAATTGTATTGTGATTCGGTGGTCTTCTCGTCTAGTTGTCTTGATCAACAAGGCAGGTTCTATGATAATAGCTCGTACGGATGCAGGTATTGGCAGCCAGTAAATAACACTGTTAAATTGTATTGTGATTCGGTGGTCAACTCGTCTAGTTGTCTTGATCAACAAGGCAGGTTCTATGATAATAGCTCGTACGGATGCAGGTATTGGCAGCCAGTAAATAACACTGCTAAATTGTATTGTGATTCGGTGGTCAACTCGTCTAGTCAAGGTTGTATATTAATTCGAAACTGTATTTATTATTCGTGTCTTTTTGCTCTGTCAGTTTAGTGAAATAAATATCGCACTCCAGCCAGGTTAGATTGTCATGTCATCGCTCTAGTATCAGATCGTCCATGCGGCATCTCTGGCCTACTCGTAATCTCCCTATCAGGCCATAAAACAGCGTTGTGTGTGACGAGTGGACGAAGTGTGTGCTTTCAATAGGTGCTTGCGTACTTTTGGAACTATGCGCGGACGCCTACATTTGTTTCATCGATTGTGATATAATTTTGTGTGTGCATACCCAAAAGGTAATACGTACCAATTCTCAATCTCGTGCATGGCAAATTTTGATCCCGTTTGGGCATCCGCACACACAATTTTGTGTGGACTGAGGACTCACACCAAAACATTTGCGAAATGAAAAAAAGGGCCATGTTGTACGAATAATAAGTATTTAGTTATCTGTCGGATGGTGATGCATGTTGATTGCTCTTCATGTAATCAGCACTGTAGACGCTGAAGCCGGAGGTTTAGTGGGTGTAGTGAATGAGGCCCTGGTTTGTGTATCTCCCCCCTGGTCAATATCCCACCTCCCGACTTCAGAATCCTCGTTGCCGAGTGAGCTTCGTGATGGGACATTGTATTATGCGTGTATCGATATTGTATGATGTTGCGGAGAACATCAGTGGACGAATTTGGTTGCGGCATTACATTTACCAAAAATGTCTTTATTGGCAAAGCCGTTCCCTTGAAAGTAAATGTGTTGTACCCCCCCCAAGTGAGACTTGCGAGCACACTGCACCACGTCGCTGTGACGCTGACGCGTTGCAAGCCAGACTGCGTGAACATTCGTAAAATCATTAGTTGTCACTGGACGAAACTGTACGTAACGTCGCCATTGATCCCTTCCCCTGGTGGGATGTGTGTGGAAGGAAGTATAACAATGATCCCCCTAGAGAAAGAACCACTGGTTGAGCATGGTCACAACATGGCTGGGAAACCACAGTAGTTGGGCCAACTAGGGGATGGGGCTGGGTTGGGGCACGATCCAACAGCTGTATTCTGGGGCTGGGGCACCGCCGGCCGGGACATGTCAACAGTATCCAAGAATTGCAAAAGTTAAGACATTATGCATCATCCCGGTGATGGCTTGATATGAGTTATTTATTGAAATATTATACAGGCCTATAGATATTGAAACATTTTTCTTATTTTATTTTTTTGGTATTTTTAAGGTTTTTGAAATTTAAAAAAAAACTTAAAAAACTCTAAATACTCCGCCTTTCCCACCAGACCTCCCTTATGTAGTTTACCCCTGGAGGAAAGAGCGTATACTCATAAATTATTTTTGGATGATTCTACTGACTGCACCCACATACCCCTGTCACTACTCGTGATGACCATTGATCTTCTTTGGTTACAAAAACGTTGCCCCCCTCCTCTAAACTAGTTACGCCACTGCACCAGCCAGCGTACATTAAACCTCACTAACTGAAAGCCAGCCGTAAAGTGAGCTAGTTTTGTGCCCTAAAACCCCAATAACTAACTAACTAAAGTCAGTTAGTTCATGTATAATACTAGGAAAACGCTAAAGTCCCGCCGCGTTGATGGATGAGCTTTTTAAAATTTTTAGTTTGCGTGGGATATCTTTACTTTTGCAAGTGCTTTGTTTTGCTGCCTACGCATTGTAGGTGATTGTTGTCAAGTTTCTATTGTTATCTGTCAATTGGTATTATTTACCGTAAAAAACTTATATTAAAAGCTTTATTTCTATGGATTCTGGGTAACTTTTTCAACTTTTTCTTTCAAAAGGTACATCACCATAATCTTAATATCCATGTATAATATGAACGTTGTAGCCCCACCCGTTTGGTCAGAATTGGCCCAAATGTCACGAAAATATTGCACTAAAAATCGAAAAAAATCGTAAAAGTACGATATTCATGAGAAATATTTCTTCGATTGTACCCAAAAACAATACACCTCTAAGTTCAGAGATTTCGAAGGTCCTGTCAAATTTTCATCAAGATCGGATATGCCGTTTGCCTGGTAGAGAGTTAACAAACAGACAGAAAAACAAACAAAAAAAAAACAAACAAACAAACAAACAAAAAAAAACACCCGAGCTAAATTTTTTGGGGGTCAGTGAAATTGAAGTCTTCGCTTCGCTCATCCAAAAACACTTACGTAAGGATGACCGCTCCGCTGTAGGGATAACATTTGCTTCGCTCAAGCGTCTGGCGTGACCCTATGTTATCAGGGTGATTGAGAAGGGAATGTCCCGACTCGATTAGTATTAGTATTTGTAGTTTTAGGGCGCTTTTAACAGCTAAGATTATTCGCGTCTCCAAGATAAAACAATTTCTAAAAGTGGGAGTTACCACCACGTATACATCTTTCCAGGGGATGGACGTAAGGGGAGACGCGGGGGGACATTGGGTGGACAGGCCTGTGCTGGTCAGAACCAGCCACAAGCGTATGGGGAGAGCAGGGGTTCCCCCACGTCGTGGTCGTCTCCGTCTGTGTCATCATCCGTCCGTGTTGTCATTGTCGTCGCTGTAGAGGAGGTAGTCAAAGGGAAGGGGAAAGTTCCCCGACGACGACCCAGAGCTCGCCATTAGTTTCAGAGAGTAAAACTCATTCAGCATTCGCCTCTGAACCGAATGAAGCCCTTTCTGTGAGACTCAGGGTTCGATCTCGCCACGTGCAGGGCTATGTATGGGAGAAGATTGGGTGTGTACATTGAAACACCAGCGGATCGAGTTGTTTCACAACGTTCACAGGTTGATGTCATCACGATGATGTGTTGGTCACCGCCGCCCGGGGTCGGGGTCGGATTAGCGACTATTTCCGAATATTACGCTGAACACGCGCATTTTTATTGTCACGTTGCGATGTTAAATAATTCCCGTTTGTGATTTGTTGAATCTCGCCTCGACTATAATAGTTGTGTTTGCAATTGAGACACGCGCTCCGCTTTAGTTAGGCTGGCTGTGGCTAATAGGCAAGCTATGATACGAGGTGCGAGTCAGTCAGTCAGTCAGTCAGTCAGTCAGTCAGTCAGTCAGTCAGTCAGATCACGGCGAGTCTGCGTCCATTCGAAGCCGCTCAAAGCTGCTTTTGGTAATCGATACATTTGTTTATGGAAACTTCTGAAGTCTCCTCCCAAAGCTCCTACGTCTCCCGCCAGAGATCGGCTCCTCGATCAGAAGTCAAGATGTTGGTGAATCAGACTCTCGCTGCACGTTCTGTGATACTTGTTGGCGCAAATAGAACTTCGCAGATTATCCCACGTGTAACTAAACTATTAATTAATCACAGTTCACCAACTATCGTGATTTCCGCCCTGCATTCAGCTCAGACACGGGGTCGAGTTTACTGTTGACCTTTGAAATTGTTCTTACTACACGTTACAAAAGGAGAAGTGGTTGTCAGTCGAGTTGTCCTCCCTACAGTCGGATACCGTTTGGGTTGAATTTAGCCCAGTGCATTTCTCTGTTGATCGAAAAAAAAACTAGGTTCGAGGCAAAACCCAACTCGCAAACATCAGCTTGTAAGAAGGCGAGTATTTTACTCCCCGAAACTAGAAGCGAGCTCTGGCATTCATGCCTCGTCTATTGGGACTCATCTGCTTCTCCTCGGCGACCTCCCTGACGACGACGACGACGACGACGACGACACGACTTGAGAACCCCCCCATATCCCTTCTTGCCTCTGGCTGGATCTGCCCAGCACGGGTCTTTCCTCCCACATACATCCCCTAGGTGGGAGTGACCCAACCCCTTGACCCAACCTCTGACCTAAACTAGTTGTTCAAACTTACCCGGCCCATCCTTGCCATTCTTATTGTTATCCAAACTAGCTCGGACGTTCTTTCTCTCAACTAAAGGTGTTTACTTCAATCATTGCCGGCTATAATAATAACTAGCATATCATCGGCAACAACAGGTGGTTTCTGAGGACGTGGCCACGAGTTGTCCGGACTTTCAAACGTTAATTCGCTTCCGAAGCAAACGCTTGCCCACTAAGACTCAGCAGCGAGCCCGGCATTGTTTCCTGAGCCTTCGTCTCGCTCGCGTCAAGTAGTGGCAACATGTCGCACAGCTAATTACCCAGCATGCCGGGCGACACGACAGACATTCGCGCACCGTAGGACGCGACAAGAGTGATTGCGATTTCATTTCCAAAACGTTTGTACTAAGATTTATCGCGACTCTACTAGAATCTCTTGTGGTGTGGATTTAGTATTTATGTGAGTATACTCGCTCGGTTGTTATTGTTGTAGTGACGTAACATTCCACGAACTCTCTGTGAACTATTACGACGTGTATTGTTATTAATTAAAAGTGCCGCCTCTGCATGTTGTGTGTGTTGTGTACACATGTGGCACCTCGGCTAGGTACTAACAGTAACAAACGTCCAGCCAGTTGATCGGGCTAGCATTATGTCAGCTGGTGCAGGCCAAGGAAGTGGGTGCATCAACCGCCCTGTGTGGGAAGTACACTACCTACAGGTCAGTAGCAGGAGTTGGGTCTAGGGGCCCCGAGGAGCAGTTAACGTGATACAAGGCCTGCACAACATTTAATTGTACTTTGTAGTGTACTATTTTTAAGATTATGCCTAGTCCAGTTTGACAAATCTCACTTCTCACCAGTGGCGTAACTAGCCCTGGTTTTGTGGGGGGCAAACATTTTTGTAACCTCAAAAGATCAATGGTCACACGACTAGTGAAAGGGGTATGTGGATTGTGAGTACAGTCAGTGGTGTCACCCAAAAATAATTTATGGGTTAAGTACACGACTGTGTATACAATGAGGGGTCTTTGAAGGAGGCCCCTCTGCTAATGAGGATGAGAATATGAGTATTTAACTTTTCTTTTCCAAAAACCTTATAAAAGATGTTAAAAAATGTGCAAAATAAGCAAAATATTTATATCGACATTATCTCGTATCGTATCGCATTAAAAAAATTCACCCCCTTCGCCCCCCCCCCCCCCCCCCCCCCCCCCACATAATTATGCCACTGCTTACGTGCTGCTGCCTGCCTGCTTCTGTTTGACTGTTTGTATTCTTGGCTTCATGTTTGCTATCGCGTTCTTAAAGTCAAGTGACTCAATCAGATTTACCTGAATTTTATTTGGTAATAATAAATTTGACAAGCGACTTTCTGAGCTGGTCGACAGTGTGTTCGATTAGTGTGTGCAAACTTCTTACAGCCGTCGCGCTGTATGAACAAACTGGTGACACAAAGGAAGTATTTACTACGTCACTTCATTTCCTTCACAATATGTTATGATGATTAGTGTTGAAAATGAAAGTTATTCAATTGTGTCACATATTTTAGATACTTGGGACCTGAGAGTGCAAGAGTACACGTTGAGGTGAAGGGGGGGGGGACTGCCCCTGGCTGGCTGTTGAGTTTATCTTTCATTCAAAATATTAGTAGGGCAAAGGTACCCTTAATATTTATACGTTGATTAAGCGAGCGAAGCGAGCGTTTCCATTTGACTCTGCCGGAAACATAAGTCACTGTTTTTTTTTTTTTTGTTTTTGTTTTTGTTTGTATGTCTCGCCATAACGTTCGAACGGAGGCTCGGATCGAGTTGAAATTTTGACCATCCGCAAGCTTCGTTCTCGATTGAATGCCATTAGTTTTGTGGCAAAATCGTTCAAAAAGTTAAAAAGTTACATTAAAGTTAATCGAAAGTTTTTTTTTAAAACTAACCGGCGACAAAATCTGAGATGGCCAAATGGCGACAAAATCTGAGATGGTCACGAATATGTTAATTTTATTTTGATCCGATAAGTAGTGTAGGTGGAAATTACATTATAACAAAAGTAACGTTACCATGGCAACGAAAAGACGCGCGAAATTTCTAATGCACTGCCACCTAGAAGTAATCAAAATACTTTCGAGGAAGTAGTCTATTATTTGTCACCAAAAAGTTTAAATAGTTTTCCCAAGAAGTCAAGGTCATCTAGAATTCTAGATGGCGGTGGATTTTATCCACAAAGTAAAGGTTTACACACGGGTTTACCCAAATACCTTGGCAATAATAAATAATATTGGAAACGCGAACGTCGTAAATTTTAAAATTTAAAAAAAATGTGCAATGTGGGTCTAGCTATAGCACGTGCTCGCTTATCAACGCGTCCAACTGAGCGTTTCCTAGTTATATAGCAATTCATAATACTTCTCTGCATCCTATCTTCAGAGCAAGACCACCTGAGTATGTCATCTTTGAAGTTGTTTGAATTGTTTAGTTGAGAGAATTAATCCCCATTACCTGATCTCATGGTATCGGTATCGGCAGGGATTGTTACCGCTAAGATGTTATTTACATTTTCATTTCATGCTATCAAAATAGTAGGGCCTATGTTACAAAGTTTTAAAATGGAACTGACTAATTAGGCCCCAATCTTTCACCTAAAAGGATCCTAAGAATAGTGTGCCTCCCCTGACTGTTATCACTCAACATCCCTTAAGTCGGACATTTAACTTCGAGCGAGACCTACTAAACACTTTGATGTATTATTTGAATCTTAACTCTTTTTTTGGGTCTGCTGTTGAGTTGTAAGCACAGTAACCAAGCCACGGAGATATTTAACTCTGATTCACGCCTCTGTATTTTGTACATGGATCAATAGTTGGTACAAATCTTGAAGGTATTGCAGTTCTGTTATTCTGACAGTTCAATCTTAGATTTCGGCGCATTATCCAAGGAGCAGAATTTACTTTTAGGACAATAGACAGCCTTTACAAAACAATAGTTTTATTTCCATAGCATAAATACAGTGTAAATTGCCTTTGTCCTGGTCATTCATAGATGGATGTGGAAAATTATCAAATAAAACATATTAATAACATACAATTTCAAACAAAATCAAACAATCATAACTATAAAATTATTGATTAAGTCACCACTACGAATACGATGCAACATAATATTCCGTCATTGTTATAATTTTTCTTCAATAATAACTACTATTTTTTACTATTGTTATAAACAAAAACAAAATGAGGCACTATGTGCAAGCAGAGGGCCCTGCAGCTTCTTTGTATGAACCAGGTTCCACTCATTCCCTTTAATTAATCAAATTTGTCTTCCAAAGAATTCTTGTATTGAGTAAGATGTCTTTTTTTCTACTAAAATTTGTTTTAATTTTGTGTGATGTGACTATGATATTGATTATTTAGAGCTGATGTTATTTAGCTACATTGATTACAATGCCGACCACCTAGATGTGACCGTTGTTTTGTTGTTGTTCCAGCAACAAGCGTGATAATGAGAAGCGCCGGCGCATGCAGGAGAACACTTACATTGAAGAGCTGGCTCTGCTAATCTCCGCCACCTTTGCTGACATGAACCGTAGGCCTATGAGCTCGAAGCCGGACAAGACTGAAATCCTCCAGAAAACAGTGGACCAGATTCGAACCATTCGCCAGCAGGAAGGCACTACGAGTGATGCTGTACAGCAGGGCGAAGTCTCTTCATCTAAGCCGACCATTCTCCCCAACGACGTATTCGGCCCGTTACTATTAGAGGCAAGTGTTGTTGTTCATGTTACAGCTAGTTTTAATAATGCACACATTTGAGATTGTAAATTATGAGATTACATTTTCAATATTCCAGGTGTTTTCAGCAAATACCGTAATGGGAATAGGTTTGCTACTAGTCCCCAAATTTAACACGGGCAGCGGTGGCGACATAAACTATGGTCTTGGACTCGAACTATATCCATCACATTGTTGCCATTAGATCAAGAAGTTGAACTTCTTTGTCGATAGGATGATGTTGGTAGTAGCGGCCTGGACTTGTCCTGGAACTTCATCCAATTGTTCGTCATTTGTTTGTCGCCAATATTTATAGCGAACGAACCTATTCCTATTACGGTACATATTTACTTTCAGTACCATTCGAATTGCAACAATTAAAACATAAATACCATTCCCTTACAATAATTTCAAACCCTGCAATTTCTTAAAAATGTATTTGATTTAGGTGACAGTAATTTTGTATCTGAGGTAGGGCCTATTGACTTTTGTTAGGGGAAAAAGGGATGGTGGTTGGGGGTTATGTTTTCACTGTTTCCATGAAGGGTACTAAAAGCACCCAAAATATTAAAATTTAATTTAATCTGGTATATTCCTTATAAAGCAGCAGTGAATTGTACATTATTGTTAACTAAATAATAGTGACAGGAATATGACCCCCCCCTTCCTTGTTCTCCCAACTACAGATTTGGTCAATTTACTTGACTGCCCCATCCATCTGTGTGGTCACACTTTTCATTCTCTCGGCAGAGTCCAGAATATGACACATTCAGCACTTAGCAAATAGCTTTTCGCTCGGCCAGGAAGCACCCAATGTAGGTACCTGTCAATAAAGCTTACGTGGACAGCCCTACAGTCTTAGATTATCAATATTGTTTGTTTGTCAGCCAGAAACAACTCACAAAAATGGTCAATTCGGTACTATAAGAAAATCCAAAATTGTAAAAATCAATAATTTTTTGTAGGGTTCTTCACCTATAACATTTTTCCAAATGTGCCACCATAGATAGAGCTTTACAGTTCCACTTTCTTGGCATTCGTGCAAAATTCCAAACAACTCTGATGCTAATCAGCTGAACGAACAGAAATTTGCTAAAAATGCATAAATATTATAGCATGATTACTTGATAACGCTATGTGCTTATAAAATTAGTATTCCCTCGAGTTGTAGTGTATGGTGGTCAGTAGTCATTGAAATTATTTGTCAGTTTTGAATAAACTTAAATAATTGAGAAAGTAAATGTGGTGCTCATAGTCGCATGATCCTCTCTGTCTCTAGGCCCTTGAGGGCTTCTTGTTTGTGGTGAACACGGAGGGCAAAGTGGAATATGTCACCGAGAACGTTAGCCAGTTTATCAAGTACACCAAGGACGACGTTCTGGGCGAGAGCATCTACAACATCATTCACCATGGGGACCATGCACGTTTCGACTCCCTACTTGTGCCGATAACGATTGGTTCGATTGGTGAGTAGCTTTATGATAGATACAACCGCAAGTTAATCATAAGTGATTCAGCTGGTTTAACCTAGGCACCAGCACTCACTACATGGCAGCTGTTCGCTGAAACTTGCGTGCAGAACGACACTGTCATTATCTGGAATTTATACGGGTTTACTCGTGAGCAATGCCCGACTAGAACCAACCCAACTAAGCCATTTACCGTCTTTTTTAGAAGTCTTACTGTAAGCTTCATTTCTAACACATCTCTACATTATTAGCAACTGGGAACATGAAGACATATGCATAAAACTCACTTGGGCCTACACATATAATGTTTTTGACAGCCCTGTTTAGAATTTAGTAGGCTACCTCAAATGTTTAGACAACACATAATACGAACCTAACAAATTAATAGTTTATTGCAGACCAGCTAGTTTGTCAACTGCAATTCAAACTATAGAAGCTAATTTCTTACTCATCATACCAAAGACAAACATAATCATTGCCCATGTGCTTTGCAACTCAATGTTTTCATTGCTTGCACCGATGAAACATTGTGTGTGTTGTATTCCGTACTTGTACGTACGTAAGGAGGGAGAGTGACCGAGTGACGTACTTGTTTCAGGGTGGACGAGCGAGCCGCCAGTCCAGAGCCGCAACAGGAGCTTCAACTGTCGCTTGTTGGTCAAGCCACCTGATGACCAGGACGAGACAATGGAAGAGAAGCAACAACGAGTATCTAAATACGAGACAATGCAAATCTCTTCCACATTGCTGCCATACCAGAGCGACAAGTCAGAAGGTACGATACATTTCAAACCCTTGCAGCCGTGTTCGAAAGAAAGAAAAGAATATAATATAGTATTGCATTAAAATCCATCAAACAAGAAATTTATATTCACAGCCGCAAATGTTTATTTTTAAGTTCCCATAACTGAATATTTAAAAAAAAGTTAATTGAAAATTACGTTTGCCATACTGTATGTGTTTTCTGTGAGGTCGATGCTTTTTTTTCAGCTGTGGACAAGGCAGTCATTTACACTCGACTACTCCAGTCAAATATCGCTTTATGGCCTCACTTTTTCAGATTGATCAAATGGATCAAATAGATATTTTCCAAAAGTCACTGCTTGTAGTAAAGGGCTTTCATTTAAAACTTCACACAGAAACTTTGTGTTTAATTGTATTTGCTAAGTACAATAGTTACCGCTTACAAAACTGTTGTATAAACTATCTAACTGGTGGAATGTCTGTGCTTTCAGGTGGAGACGTAACGTCAGAGTCCGCAGAAGTTGGTCCTTGCCTCATGTGCGTTGCAAGGCGTATCGAGAAACCCGTTCAGCAGTTTACTATGAAACTGGATATTAACGGAAAAATCATTGGCGTCGACACGAGTAACGTGTCACCTCCTTATTCTCATTATTTGAACAAGGTAACCCCACTTCCACTTTATTTGAACAAGGTAACCCCACTTCCACTTACTAACAAGGTAACCCCACTTCCTCTTACTAGGTAACCCCACTTCCACTTACTAGGTAACCCCACTTCCGCTTACTAGGTAACCCCACTTCCGCTTACTAGGTAACCCCACTTCCACTACTAGGTAACCCCACTTCCGCCTACTACTTTCTTTTTATTTCATTTAAATGTCGATGCGTTGTTGCTTGTTTGTTAATTTTATATTACTTGGCTGTACTACTGTATTGCACTTTGCACGGGCGTTGTTAATTGATCTAATGTTTCTATCCGACTAGACTAATTTTATATTACTTGGCTGTACTACTGTATTGCACTTTGCACGGGCGTTGTTAATTGATCTAATGTTTCTATCCGACTAGACTAATTTTTTATAACTTGGCTGTAACTGTATTGCATTGTACGGGCGTTGTTAATTGATCTAATGTTTCTATCCGACTAGACTGTGTATTATTCTCGCGACAACCCAAGGTGGGATGGGCAAACTCAGAACTTGAATGGTGTAGTCCCGTAGTTATTTATTTAAATTTGCATGAAATTAGAATAATTTAATTCCTAGAAGGCCGATTCTTTGTTGATATTTATTCATTTGAATATTGTTTTGAATATAATTTGGTGCCATCCGGCTGCACCCTGTATCTTGTTAACTTTAAAAACACTTACAGAAGTTTTTGACTTTATTACCCTTTACCGGTCCAATGTTGTGAACTAGGTAGTATGTAAGAAAATGTATGATGAAGATGATGTGTGTTGGATAGGATGAAGGATGATGTGTTGTGTTTGATGTTGCTGTCTTTGATAGAACTAACTATTCTATCAATCGTATTCAGCCAACTGACATATACATAGATAGTATACGTATGTGGAACACACAACTCGCATACAATACATATGTATGAAATGTTACAATATTTCAATTAACATTACAATAAATAATTACAATATAAAATACGGTATTACATGAACAAAGTATAATGTCTCTACTGGAAATCCAGAAAATGCATGATGGCCATTTATAAGCCAAAAATGCGGGCATATGGAAAGAAGAAGATAATGAAAATATAAATGATGGTAAAATAAAGCTGGCTGCATTTGCTTTCCAGTCACTTGCTCAACAAAGAAGGGTGATCATGTTAATGTTCCATGTTACTATCAGCACCATCAGACCAGAGGCATACGCAGGAATTTATTTCGGGAGGGGCGTGGGGGACGCCCCCCACAATTGCGCCGCAGGCAATTTTAAAAAAATATACGTATATTTGAAGTGTTTTTATGTGCTTTGCTAATAGAAAAAATGAATACCTAGATGATTTCTTTTTGCGTAAACCTAGATGATTTGCAGAATTTAATATTTGAGCTGGGAAGCCAAGTCCATGGATTACGTCACTGCATCAGACGTATTAACTAACGTAAACGTTCCTCTCTTGGTAGGACCTGATGGGTCGCATCGTCCAGGAGCTGTGTCACCAGCAGGAAGATCTCACCAAGATGGCGGTCCACCTGAAGGAGACGTTACACAACGGCCACAGCACGAGCGCTCCCTACCGGCTGCGGCTGACCACGCCCGACAAGTACGTCCAGGTCCAGACCAAGTCGAAGCTCTTCAAGGCCAACGCCACTCACAGTAACGAGCCCGACTTCATCATGGCCACACACTCGATCATCGAGTAAGTTGAGCTTCATGTTAATCTTTCCGTTGCAACGCCAGTGTTCTTGCAACCAAATACAAAACCAGAGGCGATTGTATCTAGGGATGTCAAACGATATGAAAATTCATAGGTATCGATAATCACGCCGAAATTAGAATAATATCGCGATAATATCGTACCTCAATTTTTTTTCGACAATATGGTACTTCGTAGGCCTATATCATATCACGATATATCAGTATAAAACTCGCTTTTCTCGCATTTGCGTCAATTTGAATTGTGCGCTAACTCAACGCTGGTCAGCGGATTGGCAGCCAGCTACGACGGGCCGCTTGATGCCCCTCCCACGAGTGAGTGTGCGAGAGGGAGCGGTGATGCAAGAGAGAGAGCGCGGGAGTGGTAGCGTCAAATAGATTGCGAGTGCAAAAACCCGTTTTGAAACGCTGGGAATTCCATGAAATCCAGAATTCGGGAGAAAAATATCTTTGTAGCAGCGTCGGTTAGTCATAAACGTGTATATGCTACTGAATTTGCTATTAAAAATCCGGATTCCCACTAATTATTGCGATATCACAAGCAATATTGATATCGTATGATTATCGCAATACATCTACCCATATCACAATAATTATCGCTATATGATCGTTGACATCTCTGATTGTATCGCATGTCTTTGGACGTGTGGAACTTGCTTGTGATTGTACTAAGTGTTGTGTTGTGTGTTCCAGGGACAGTGACATGATGACCCCTGGAGACTGTGGGCACCTAACACCGACCGCCCTCACCTGCCCCTCCCCCAGGTCTCTGTTACCGGGAGGGGCTTCCTCTGGTACCTCCAGCACCAGCTCCGTAGGGGGACCTCTGATGAGTGGACCAGTCAACGGCCAGGCCCCGCAGGTAGGCAACATCAGTTCGGTTAGAGGCTCAAGGTCCTCCAGGGTTCGGAAGAAGTCTTTAACTTATCACGTGGACACGAGTCCATCAGTTCTTGGCATAGGAATTTGTAAATAGGCTGACCCAGCAACGAGGCACATAATAAACTCTAAGGTTGTTCCGAATCAGCCTTGTTGATTCTGGTGCTGTCCACGGGTGGAATCGTGTCCAGCTTGATTGTTGGTCATTGTTCGCTCATCGATGGTCTCGGCGTCTACAGGGTTGGCTTGGTCTGCTTTAAATTTAATGTCCCCCAGTGAAAACCGGTAATGTGCCTGAGTGGGTAGACTCTTTAATACTACAAATTTATTTTATTTTATTTATTTATTTATTTGTTCATGTCATCTGATGGTTGACAGCACCCTTTCCTCCGCCCTCCAGCCAAGGTCGAGGGTGGGGTGCTGTCCGTGGGACAGGTTCCAGGATGCTTTAAATTTATGCATGGTAGAGGATTTGCTACATTAGAATTGGAAGGCCTACACAATGGCTCAGTCTCTTGCATGATTGTAAACCTAAGCTATGTTTTACACATATTATGCAATATTTAACAGTTATCTTGGTGAATTCTGTCATGCTGACTGTACTTAAATTACGGTATTGAACAGGTATGTGGGGGCATTATGCCAAATGTATTTTGAAGACCAAATTTTCAAAGTAGGTACTAGGTAGGCCTATTATTTGTCTAACTAATTTCTGAATAGTTGAAGATGTGTATTTCTAACTTTTTAAACACCAAATATCTTGAAAACATATTTTGGGTAGTTTTCTTTTCAAAGTCAAGAACCAGCTCTAATTGCTATGAAATTAGGTAAATTTATTAAATTATAAACAAATTACTTATCACAGTTTCAGAGGTCTTTCATTGACGGGAACTCGATACAATATTGTATTTGTTACTATTTCTATTACTCTTTTTAGAGCTTTGTGCTAAGTGTTCTTTTCTGTACCTCAAGCCTAATTGCATTTGCAAGTTTTATTATATTCTGGATTTGATTAGTAAATTATAAATTGTGCAACCTCCTAAAGTATCTAATCTAATCTTATCTCGAGTGAGTTATGCTACGTAACATAACAGTGAAAACAGTTGGGCTTCCAAGCTACTTATCACGGTGCTCTGAATATTATAGTGAGGTGGCTCTGCAACTCTGTGAAACCCAATACATAGAACTTCATCAGTGTGAAAAGTTCATGAGGTGCATTGTATATTTTAATTGTGTTCAATAAACAAAAAGGTTTGCAAATCCAATTCTTACATTTAACTAAATAGTAAAGACTTTGGTTTGTTTTGTCAAAACCTTACTAATACATTATCTAGTAGTGGTAAATAAATAGGCTTATAGGTTACTTGTATTCAGTAACCTAATGGACAGCCAATAGGTAAACAAGATTTGATTATTCGAATATCTTCTAGGGAGTGGAAATGTCCTGAGGTACAGTATGTTGTACTATTTGCTCTCGTGTAGGAGGACCATACGAAATCTTCATGTCATGCTGAACCATTTCTTTCACAGTAAATAAATTCTTTTAAGTTTTTAGCTTAACTTCAGTATACTGTTAATTCAAACTAGTGACGATGTCCCAACATATGATTTTGGTATATGCTCAACAGGGCAATGTTAAATTTATTCTAATTCAAAATATTATCATTCAAACCGGTATTTTAAGGGGCCCTTGGACTTTGAATTAAAGGGAGACTACAGTATTAATCATACTTGCGGAGTTGGTTGAAGGCTTAAACTTGTGCTTGACCTACCCCACGTGACTTGTGCTTGACCTACCCCACGTGACTTGTGCTTGACCTACCCCACGTGACTTGTGCTTGACCTACCCCTCGTGACTTGTGCTTGACCTACCCCGCGTGACTTGTGCTTGACCTACCCCGCTTGACTTGTGCTTGACCTACCCCTCGTGACTTGTGCTTGACCTACCCCTCGTGACTTGTGCTTGACCTACCTAGGGATGTAAATGGGAAATATTTCCACGGGAAATTTTCCGGAAATGGAAATATTTCCGGAAATTTTCCGAGTTTATCTTTCCGGAAAATTTCCGGAAATATATTTTAAATTTCCCGCACAAAATGTAGCAAAGATGTAAAGGAATGAGGTGGGCAGTGCACTTGGAAATAATGCTAATATATAGTTTCCAAGCTCATGACACCCAGCTTTTTCCATTTCCCTTTTGTTCTTATTTTTATTACTTATGAATGAATGAGTTATGCATGTACCATGTGCACATCAAGTTGAATAAAGTTATTCTTAAGTTATTCTTAATGCAGCAAAATACCTAGATATTAACTGGCCACATGGTCCAAGCAACTAAGGCCACAAAAAACAAGAAGAAGAAGGGTTGATCTACATGTGAATGTGACAAGTGACAAGTTCACATTGTATTAATTGTTTTAGTGTAGGCCTAGGCCTAGTTTGTAAGTTTGCAGTATGGGGAAACATCAAAATAAACTAATAAGAAGTTACTTTACAAAACAACCACAAGTTAACAGTAAAAATGATTCCTATGGGTGCAAGTTCTGTGCAAAACTGTATATCATGAATGTTACAAGGATGCAAAAGCACTTGGAGGGGTGTTTTAAATGTCCTTCAGATGTTAAGAAAAAGTTTAAGCTCACACAACACGCTACCAGTGGCAGTGGGTCTCATCATCCTGCATACAGACTCAGGTAACCGTATCCTTACACTCCACCACATTATATTTGCAATTTGCATGTATTTTAGGCACGGAAATATTTCCGGAAATATTTCCGGAAAATTTCCGAGATTTATCTTTCCGGAAATTTTACATCTCTAGACCTACCTACCCCACGTGACTTGTGCTTGACCCACCTACCCCACGTGACTTGTGCTTGACCTACCCCGCGTGACTTGTGCTTGACCTACCTACCCCGCGTGACTTGTGCTTGACCTACCCCTCGTGACTTGTGCTTGACCAACCCCACGTGACTTGTGCTTGACCTACCCCACGTGACTTCTGTTTTGTTCTGTGCAGACGGTGACGCGCGGCCGCAACGGCAGCGTAACCTCGAGCAACTTCGCTCCTACGACGGAGGCTCCGAGCTTCTCCAGCGAGCTGAGCCTCAACGACCTGAGCGACCTGTTCCCCCACTCAACGTGGGACCTCGGCGAGCCGGCCCCCCCCACCCCCACATGGGAGCGCCCCCCCTCCCGCCCCAGTCTGCCCCCCACCCCCCGGCCCCCCTCCCTGCCCAGCCCTAGCCCCGCCCTGCACATGTTCCCCTTCAGTCCCCCCGCCGAGCCGCCTGCAAACTTCATGGAAGACAGTGGCAAGGACTCCAAGGACGGTATAGTGGAAACAGTGAACGGTGATAGTGCTCCGGTGGACTCTGGCCGACTTAGAAACTTACTGACGAAGCGGCCTAGCAGTAGTGGTGAGGAGGGTGTGGAGGGCATGGACCACGGGGACGGGGACTCTAAGTATCGGCATCCGATCCTGAAAGAACTGTTAGATCAGGAGGATGAGGATGAGCACAGGGGCGAGGAGCAGTCGCCCGCCAGTAGGGGGATGGTCGGGGTCAGACTGAACCCCCCGGAGTCTTCGAAAGTGTCTGCGGGGAACAACAACATGCTACTCAAGCTGCTCAACAAGAGCGACGACGACGACGTTCCCGGCATCAAGAAGCAGGACGAACTCTTTCAGCAGCTGCTCACGGTAAGATCAAGGACCTTGATTAGGCCCCCTAGTGGTGATGATGAATGTCGTGGAAATAGTTTGTGAGACCCTTAATGTTCAAAGGTCTCCAACTGTATTTTGTCATAAAATGTGAATGAATCTATAATTTTTCAGCCAGAGAATGCCAAAATTTGTGGTTAAACACCGATATTGCTAAATAATAATACTGAAATGTATTACTAATATATGCTACTTTTGAGTATTTTCTAAATGTTCAAATTTTGTTTGCAAGTAAGAGTAAAATAAATTTAGGCTACTTGATTTTGCATTTTTCAATGTGGCTCTGTGTTGGTTAGAATGTTCCACACAAACCAGATGTGCCCCATCAATTCCGTTCAAACGGCCAATAAACCTCGTAGGCTAAGTAGATGTAAATTGAATGTGTCAAACTTGATTTGTTAATGTTAAAAAAAAATTCCTCGACGGTACGCCTAGGCTAGGTACTTACACCATGCTTCATACATGTGTTGCTCAGGCTGTGCAACGTTCAAGTTGAGGGCTTGTCTGTAGTGTGAGTGTGTGACACATGATTAAAGCATCGGATGGTTTAACTCGTCCTTTGTATCCCACCCATAGGCTAGCTATTTAACATGTAAGGCTTCTCTGTACAGTACCTTGGTAAGACTTCTGTATGCGTGCAAGGGATTAGGTCTAATTGAAGTATTATTGCAGAGTCCTGTCCAGTGGCAACTTTTTTTAGATTAAAATAGCAACATTGTTGTCAAATCAGCCTACTATTCCCATTTGACTGTGTATTTAATTTTAAAGGCAGGCCCTACCGGAAATTAATTAATTTACAGAATTTGTTTTACAGAATTTTTCTTCTAATTTTGTGTAACTTTCTAAATGACAAATATTAACAACTTGTAATGTCACAATGTACAATGGCTATGAAAACAAGTACAGATTCTATTTTCCTACCCTAGTAAGATCAATAAATTTCAGCAAGATTTGTTAGGCCTATCAATATCATTTATTTTATGTAGTGTACTTTTGTTCCTCGCTGGCTGGACCTGCTAGACTTGATTCTACTTTAGCTCTGACTTAATTTCTTTGAACATAGTCTTAATTCTTACTTTCAAGGCGTAGTGCTGACGGTGTCTCCGACTAGTGCTGACGTGGTATCAATGTTTTCAGAAGCCCGACGAAAGCAAGCAACATATGGATACCGGTCAGCAGGACGACCCCCTCCTCAAGAGCTTTGGCCTGACCGTGTCTTCTCCCCCCGGGAGCGAAGTGCTGACGGTGTCTTCTCTGATCGGGGGGCGGAAGCGTCCCTCGGACGAGGGAGACGAGTGCGGCCCGAGCAAGAGGCCGTCGGAACCCTCCACCATGCATCATATGCCACAAGGACAGGTACACAACATTTATTATCCATCAAGACAAGATTGATTTGTTTTCAGATTTAAATGTTTGCTTTATGATTCTGCTGTAGCTGCTTTGGTCAGTTTTACTTTATAATAAAATTGCGCTTTGAAAGCGTTTAATATGGGTAGCGATTGAAGCGTATTTATGCTAAGGTACAAAAGGGTCTATTTGCCACTTTCTGGCATAGTGAGCTAGATGCAGATCTGAATAGTTCTGTATGTGCTACTCTGAATTGCTGTGCTTGGCTTTATTTACAGCTTGGTTTATATTATTAACAAATAGTTGAAAAAATCACTTTCTGTTTGCTCTGATGAAATGTATAGTCCCAAGTATAGGCTGACCCCCTAAAGTTTGTTGTTGAAATATTAAAAAAAAACATGCACAAGCATATGAATTTAGAAGCCTGGGGGTGAGACTCAACTGGACTCGACTTCCGCGTGGTTTTGAATAATCTGATTCCGTCCATAAAGAAACAATTCCGACATGGTAGACCCTAAGTTTTGTTTCCGATTTTCGGAATCATTCCGTGACTTGTGTCTGTGGCAAGGATTTTACCATTGTTAAGCCAATCGGAAGCTTCGTTATAAAATCTTTAGTGTCCACCAGAGTCGATAAAGAAGTTTCCCCGTTGGGGAGGTCCTCCAACTCCCTATACCGCCCTGGGTTAAATAAAAAGTCGGTTTTTGGCGTTTGGAATCTAACCTTCCGCGCGACTCTGTGTGACGATTGATGGAACTACTTCAATAAAACTACGTCACTTTTCTACTAGTAGTTAACATTCGATGACGACAAATGGCGTGAAACGTCAAAATATTAAATACGATCGAATGTTGGCGAATGTTTTCGCAAAAAGTAAACTCTCTTTATTAATGAGGATATTTCTGATCGAGTAGACCTAAGCTTAGGACCTAGGCCGACAATATGTATTGTTCAAGATTTCGATTTGAGTGCCTAGGGCGTACTTACGTCTGAAAACTGTATTGTGGCCTTGGGCCTAGGCTACACTTACGTCCGTTAGGCTTAAACAAGGCATATCTCGATTAATTTCGCACGAAAATGTCAGTGACGCCTGCGCAACACTTTGTAGTACAATAATAAATCAAAAGTAAATCGTTTTACAGGGCTAGGGCCCTGGGCTAATGTGATTGAAATAAAATTGAAGTTTGACGTTTCGTCTGTTGTTCTGTTTTTTGCATTGTCACTGCATATCGATAATCTACTGACCGTATTTAGCGTGCAGTGCTTTTATTAGTTTCACATTTGAGCCGCCCTCAGCGCGCAGAGCGTTAGATTCCGTTTTGACTTGGGAGTAAGGGGACCTTCCCAAAGGGGAAACTTCTTTATCAACTCTGGTGTCCACCACCATGCTTAATTATGTAAGAAGAAACCAGCCAGACGCATATTTATAAGGCTGTGAGTTTTTGTGCAGCCGTGTTTTGTTTTTTATCTTGTGAACGCGAACAACGTCAAATTTAAGGTTTGATTGTTAATTACTATGTTTATAAATCAATAATAATGGAAACAAAGTATTGTGCAACAATAAACAACTTATAAAATATCAAATAAGTGTACTGTGGACCAACAAATCACGGAATATTCCGGTATTTAAGCAAAATATGATGCTGTTAGTGTTATCAAAATAAAAATGGAGGATTTTGTTGTATACAAATTTACGATTGCCAGAAGTGTTTCCGACAGCTAAATAGCAGACGGAATCAAAAGATTTGTTGAGTCTACCGATTAATACAGCTCGGAAATCAACCAAACCACGCGGATTTAGCGTCGAGTCTCACTTCCCTGGTAAGACACTTTGAGACTTTAAATAAATAAAAAAGGAGGCTTAAATATTCGGGACAAATCGGTATATTGTATCACATTTCATCGTGGCGTGATAATAAGACATCTTGACGGCTATAATATCTTTCGCTTATGTTGCCCGGTGTGACTTTGTTCTCCAGGTGAGTTCGTCTCAGACGGGCAACAGCAAGCTGTGCGAGAAAAACAAGATGCTGGCGTCGCTGCTCGCCAAGAAGCCGTCTCAGACGACCACCATTCCCCCCCTGCCCCCCTCTGTGATCTCCGCCACCCCCCAGCTCACCCTCGAGAGGCTGAAGAACAACCCCGGCTCGAGGCAGCCCAGCCTCCAAGTTCCTCCGTCCGCAACGCCAGCCGTCGCACGGCAGCAACAGAGACATGTGAGTACTACACTTGTTATTCATTTGGTGCTAGAAAGTATAAAGTGACTCATAAACACACAAGTTTTAACTGACTTTATGCAAAGTTTTCCTTAAAAAAAATGTTATTAGATTTTCTGAAAAGCTTGTGAAAGTGTTTGATCTTCTCGCCAACTTGACAAGTTTTGAAACACTAATATTGTTGATTTAAATTAATAAACATCTGATTTAAATCGGAGAAATAAGAAAACAATCTGATTTAAATTGAATAAATCTAATTGAAATCAAATAAATCATGGTATTTTTTTTTTTAATTAAAAAAATCACACCCTGGTTCAAATTAACTACTCTCAAACATTGATTGGTTTTCTTTGTAGGTATGAATATAAATAAAGCAAACTGTCTCTGAGACTTAGGTCGGTCCTGGGCCATCTTTCAAAGTAACACAGTGCACAAACTATTTGTGATTGTGTTCACCTCGGTTTGCTATAAATAGACCCCAAGGTCATACGCTCTGCTCGTTGTCGAGCCTAACGGGAAATTGAGTGTTTTCCACAATCCAAGTAGCCCTCTGATAATCTTCAACAGGGTTCCATTTTGATTTGTATTTACTTTTGAGAGCAATTTACTGTACATCAACATTCCAGCTCTTTATCTACGGTACATGCCTCTAACATAGTTTATTTTGTCTACAGCAACCGCAACCGCGGCTCTTCCTAAATCAACACGGCAACGATCAACAACAACAACAGCAACAACAACAGCAGCAGCAACAGCAGCAACAACAACAACAACAACAAGCTGGTTTACTTCATATGCAGAAACTGCAGCAACAGCTATTACAGCAGCAGCAACAACAGCAGCAACACCAGCAACACCAGCAGCAGCAGCAACAGCAGAGGAGTCACATGAGTCTGGAGTCGGCGCTGAGTCAAGCCACGGGGGGCGGAGACAGCCCGGGGGTGTGGGACAACCAGTTCGATCCCTTCCTCTCGGACATCCTGGACGAAGTGATCGACTTTGTCCACGACGCCGACCCGTCTGCCAACATCAACAGCATGCAGCCCCTGGACACAGCCAATGCCAGCGGAAGCTTCGACATGAACGAGAAGATGGCCATCAACGCCATCACCAAGGCGCTGATGTCTTGCGAGTCCGTAGTGAAGAGCCCCACGCCCCCCGCCTACACCTCCTCCCAGGGCTTCCCCCCTCCCCCCCTGTACCAGCAGCGCCCCCGCTTCTCCGCCCGGGCCCCCCAGTACAACCTGCAGGGGGGAGGACACGCCATCACCAACCCCCAGCTCCTCATGCAGCAGCGGAGTAAGCTGCAGCAGTTGCAGCAGATACAGAAGGAACGACTCCTGCAGCAGCAACAGCAACAGCAGATGCTGATTCCCTCCAACGCGCGCGACGACCAGCTCACCCCTAACATGCAGAACATGGAGAGTCTGCTGAACAACACGGTCGCCCCCAACGTCTCGCTGCAGCGTTCCGCCAGCGTTCCCGACTCCCAGCTGTCGCCCAACTACGCCCAGATCTCCCCCGGTCAGCGGCTCGCCCAGCAGCCCTACTCGCCCCAGAGCTTCTCTCCCGGCTTCGCGGGCGGACAGCAGAACCAGGCGAGGCTGTCCCCCGGCCTGCCAACCTTCCAGCAGTCGCAGCTCTCGCCCCGCATCACCGCTCAGGTCAGTGCGCCTAGCGTGAGGTTATTGTTCAGTCTTTAAAACCATCTCGAAGGCACTTTGTTAAGTTACAGTGGCGAAAACGATAAGAAAATTAGAAGCAATAGTTGTTAAATGTCAATTTACAGTAAATTAACATTTTTCCTGTATTATTAACATCAGAGCAAACATGCTTGTGATAATACAGCTAGTTAAATGATGTAGTAAAGTAAGTAGTAACGCGGTCAAGACTGTCTATTGCTCAGGCCCCTTGCCAACGCACTCAGACCTCCCATTGAGAACAAATTAACAAATTCTTGCACATTGTCCATTTTGCTTCAACTTTAGGTCTTGTAACAAAATGTTATCTAATCTGATTTTATTTTATTTATGAACAATGTGTTGATCCTTATGAAGTGCATGTAGATGAAATTATTTATTTTAGTTTGATTGTAGACATGACTGACTTATGTTCGTCTAATACAGTTGCAACTTGCAAGGCTCGTTGATTCAGTCCAGTGGTCAGTGTCCTGGGCTTCAATCTTGTTAACTTGTGATATCCTTGTGATATCCTACTACTTGTAAGCGACACGGCAATGTGGTTTCAGACCCAGCAAGGCTACGGAGCTCAGTCTGCGGTTCAACCACAGCAAGGGACTGGCAGCTGGTCACAAGCGGCAGCTAGGCTTAGCATACAACAGCAGCAGAACCCCATGCTCAATGCTCAGTTGACGGTAAATACAAACCTTACTCTACTTCAGTAGGCAACGAAAAGTTTTGTGCTGTTTCTTGTATGGTAATGACTGTCAATGTAGGACATATGTGGCACTTGTAAAATAGGGGGTGACATCGGGTAGTAAAATTCGGAACCGGTTCCAGCACTCAAATTACCCGGGTACCCCGGTCCCGTTACGTCACGATGTGTGGAAACGCTGTTTCCTAGGCCTACTAGTTGGTTTGAAGGTCATACCGACTGACTACGTTTCCGTCTCTGGAAACTTTTGCAATAATCGTTCACAAATAAAGAACCGCTTTGATAACCAGGCAATGATCTTCATTCTTCATTACACCAAAGATTAGTTTACCAATTACACTGTACAGGCAGTGAAACTCGTTGTAGGTAGGCCTAGGCCTACGCGCAGAAAGCAGGGGAAAACAAACACGCATCGAATGTGGGAAAATCTCTCACTACTATATCCCGCGCTGAAGCTCTCGTCACAAGATAAGCCTGGGAAAGAAAGAACATAAGCCCAGGAATAACAATCCTATGCGTCGTGATAACGAATTTCGTGAATCGGTTGAAAGATGATTGCATCGCGAATTCTTCTTCTACACCCAACCATCTTTGTCAGTCAGCTGTGAGTGTGAGTTGGTTGGATCGTACGCGCATCTCGTACTGCGCAGACGGCAGTGTCCAAGATTTATTGCCGCATCTTTCTCTCTTGCACTCACTCGTGGCATGGGCGCGACTCGCCGAGACGGACGGAAGCACGTGATAGCTTACAACGCGCTCTGTCGTCAACTCCAGTTACTCTTTAGGCAGCGGGCACGCTCCGCGGGAAAGACCGCAACCACGTAGCGCGTAATTTAAACTGGTGAATTAGCCTAAAAACAGCCGCGAAATATACCCGGATCTTAAAATTGGCTCCGGGTAATTTCTGGAACCGGGTACCCGGGCTACCCGGGTACCCGATGTCATCCCTACTTGTAACTTGGGCCGGCCTTGACTCTGCGATGAGGTAGTTTTGAAATAGTGATTGTTCATATTTTACTTTACGTAGGCCTACATGAATTTTTCTTTTGTGTAATGCTATCCTATTTCTCGTATTGACAAATGAAAATGTCGTAAAACTCAAAATATCATACTCTCGGAAGACTGACACATGTTTATTTTCTGTAACTATAATTTCATAAATAATTTCTAATACGAGTTTTGGCATGTAGAATAATATAGTCCTAGGCCTAATGCAAATGCCATTAATTTTGTCTCTTAGAATAAGTATAACCTATGCGGATCCCTATTTTATTTTAATGCATACAGTTACTTCCTAGCTTTCTATGCAGGTTAATTATGGATCTGATTTTCCCTCCTAATGCAAATATTTTGATTTTATAGGAAAAGACATTCCATAAAAATATTAACTAACAAAAAACTACTTTGTGTAAATTATTATTAATTATCAGTGCTTTTAGATTATTCCGGTAATTTGATTCGTCATCACAGACCAACTCTGCGTTGGGTCGGCATTGAAGATG
The DNA here is from genome assembly GCA_024449915.1 of Sweltsa coloradensis. Classification (NCBI taxonomy): domain Eukaryota; kingdom Metazoa; phylum Arthropoda; class Insecta; order Plecoptera; family Chloroperlidae; genus Sweltsa; species Sweltsa coloradensis. The sequence goes on along the minus strand of JAMZAV010000679.1, from coordinate 210,463 downwards.
GGCCTCGCCATCACTCTTCTCTTTCCACCACGTTCCAGTCTCCTCCTCGCTGTACCACACTATCCTGCGGTCCTGCCATCATTGTTCTCCCCCACCTAGAGTTTCCAATTTCATCATTCTATTTGGCAATCTCGCTCTTTCCATCCTTTTCACATGTCCAAACATCTTCAATCTTCTCTCTCCAATTTGCTCCATTTTATATTATCATATTATAATTAATTACAGTTTATTAATTGGTGTGATGAAAGGAATGCCAAAAGGCTGGATCATGTGAGAAACATGTAGAGATAGGGTAGGAGACCAACAGCTTACCTGAAGTGGAGTAGGCGCGCCGTGATAGAAGACATAAACACAAATAAACAAATAACACTACATTTCAAACGTTTCGGTCTACGTGACCTCCTCAGTGAGTAGAGAAGAGTTACTGAGGTGAAAAACTAAAGCTAGGTAGCCGTTGGCTAGGGTGGGGGTGGGGTGAAGGAAAGATGAGTGGGGGGTGTAGAATGGGTGACAGGGAGGGGTAGAGAGGAGGAGAGGGAGGACTACCTAAGGTTTAAGTTAGGTTTGTGGCGCGATTTGCAAATCCATTGGTAGGCCAGTTCCCATCTTCTCAGTTCTCCATCGTGTACAGTGGGAGGGAGTGACCTGATGACACAAACTGTGAAACAGGTCACGAAGGGAAGGCCATGCCCATTGGCATGCAATGCCACAGGTTTCTCGAGGTTCTCCTCTCTTACATCCTGTCTCATGCAATGGTCCAGGTCTGTCCCCATTCATTCGGGTTCGGAGAGTATTAGGGGTAAGTCCAACATACTCGGCGGGACATGGGGGTGCATCGAATTTGGAGACGATTTTGCTAGTGCCACGGGTTTTTGTTGTTGCGTATTCATAGGTCTTTTTAGTGAGGGGGCAGAGAAGGTCTTGAGGGTTTCAGCATGGGCAGTCTTGCATCGGGGTCTGTGGCAAGGGGGGGAAAACCGTTCATGACCCTTCCTTGTTGGACCCTTTTGGGATCTCTCCTCACTAATAAGTCACCCCAAAGGGTTGGGGGGGGCCTTAAAATGTTATTTGTTTTTTTGTGTTTATGTTTCTATCACGGCGCGCCTACTCCACTTCAGGTAAGCTGTTGGCCCTACCCCATCTCTACATGTTTTTCCAGTTTTTTAAATTTGGGAGAGATAAAAAACTGAAATTGTGTTTTTGGGTCTCCAGGCAGCTACAGCTGGTTTTAATGCCGACGTTGCTACTCAACGCCAGCAACAGCAACAACAACAAAAAACACAGCAGCTCCGTCCGTGCGGTCCCTAGCCAGCCCGGGCTGGGGGCCCCCCCCAGTCCCCCTACCCCCCCGAGCAGTTTGCCCCCCCGCGTCCCCCCCCCCGGGTGGTACCCCACAGCAACAGTTCCCCGCAGCAGTCCGACTGCAGCGAACCATCAGCGCACCCCCCCGGGGCCCCCACACAGCTTTCCCGGGAAAAAACCCCCCTCCATGTTTTTGTAGCCCAACCTCCGCATCATTCATCAACAAGATCTGATGGATACTTGCTCGAAATCAAGAACATAAAAAAACGTTACCTGTGAGGAATGCTGTCCTCAAAATTCAAAATATTAAATTTTATAATTTAAATTGATTTTTTCTGACCCAAAAACCCTGCTGCACAGCCCTTTTTAAACTTGGGTTCAAAAAGTTGTAAGAGAAATAGCTTTAAAATCCCGAGAAACTGGTTGGAATTTATTAAATTCTCGTTGATTAACGTTTATGTTTTCGTTAGGATCTAAAAGCCCAGATAAGTTGTTTTTAGCAATAATTATTTGAAATTTTTTTCATCACATAGTGCCAAGGGGATTTTTTTGATATTTTAGGAAATAATAACGGAAGGAAACGAAATCTCAAGACACTCTTAGTTACACTCTCTAGTTTGAGTTTGGGGTTTGGCCCTAGCCCTAGTGTGGTTTCACAATTATATTTTAAGCAAAAGCAAAAGGGAAAAATATTTGGCATCGTACTAACTTGAAAGTGTTTTTTTTAAAAACGCAAAACAGAAATGGATCCCCGTTTTTTTCTAAAATTAAAAATGGTTTCTTTTCCAAAGTATGAAGGGCCTGCCCAGAGGTCTCATGGCATTGTTCAGACCGCAAGCTACGGAGTCAGTTCGGTTCAACCACAGCAAGGGACTGGCAGCTGGTCACAAGCGGCAGCTAGGCTTAGCATACAACAGCAGCAGAACCCCATGCTCAATGCTCAGTTGACGGTAAATACAAACCTTACTCTACTTCAGTAGGCAACGAAAAGTTTTGTGCTGTTTCTTGTATGGTAATGACTGTCAATGTAGTACATATGTGGCACTTGTAACTTGGGCCGGCCTTGACTCTGCGATGAGGTAGTTTTGAAATAGTGATTGTTCATATTTTACTTTACGTAGGCCTACATGAATTTTTCTTTTGTGTAATGCTATCCTATTTCTCGTATTGACAAATGAAAATGTCGTAAAACTCGAAATATCATACTCTCGGAAGACTGACACATGTTTATTTTCTGTAACTATAATTTTATAAATAATTTCTAATACGAGTTTTGGCATGTATAGGGACATGAAATTTTCGCGACGCGTGTTTTTACGAAATTCTACAAATATTGAAATAATGCATTTTTTTCAATACAGTGTGTTTAATGGCAGTTTGGGCTATTAGATAACGTTCGCGACTTTTCGCGATTTTTTACCATTTTAACCGTTTTCCGCGATTTTTAATGATTATTCTCGTTATTCACGAATTTTTCCGCGATTTTACAACTTTTTGCGATGTTTTTCCAATTTTAGTGTTAAAATCGCTAAAAGTGCAAAATTATTTGAAAATCCCGCTAGATTTCGAGTTTCGATCATAATCAAGATGGCTGACTGTGCAATCGATTATTTCGCCAAAAGTTCGACTAATCGATTTTTCGTTCGATAGTCGTTCATACCAGCTGATTGTGATGCTTTGTGGCCTAAAATTATTGTTGTCATCCTGTGATGGACTGCAGATAAAATGCCGAAAATAACCGATGTTTTATCTCGCGCGCGTGTAAATAAAGATAAATACATGTTATTTGTTTGATTTCAATAGACCTACACATTGTTTCTTGCATAAGATGTGTTTTCAGCACAACAAAAGAGTTGACAGGCTGCCTGGGACTACCTAACCTCAAATTCGCGATGTCTGAGGCACTGAGTGAAAGCTGTTAAGATTCAGTTAACTGTAAGAACATCGTTGATTTGTGTAAATTTTGAGAACAAGTGCCCTAAACATAGCCCTAGGCAATTCAAATACGACTGGACCCTAGACCTAGGCCTAGGGCCATCTTCAGGAAACAACACAGGATTGGACTTTTATGATTCCACGGTTGCATCTAGGCCTAAGCTAGGCATAGTCGACTTATGTCTGCAAAAAAATGCACAGAAGAAATTTAACACTGAGATAATATTTTAGAACCTTTGCCCCAACCAAGGCCTAGGCCTACACATCTCAAGCCCCTAGCCTAGGCCTACCTTACACTTCAATTTTGTATGACATTCGTTGGTATGTAGGCCTAGTAGTTCATTTCCTAGGCCTAGGCCTATATCACGAAATCAGGGTCTAGTCTAGATTTTTAACTGGGGACAGTAGCTTAGGCCTAGGCAGTTCTGTTAGTGCTAGCTATTTTGCCGTAGGCCTAGGCCTAGCCTAAGTCTAGATTAGGCTAGTGTCTTCCACTACATTCTTGTTAAATATAAATTATAACAATATGCATGAATGACATACGGTGACATGCAAATTATCAAATTTATTCACCGCTTTTATTTACCGCTTTTTGTCGAGTTTTGATTTTAACACCGACTTTTTGCACCGCTTTTTAATAATTTTTGTACCGCTTTTTGGTGGTTTTATTTACCATAAATGTATGTCCCTAGGCATGTAGAATAATATAGTCCTAGGCCTAATGCAAATGCCATTAATTTTGTCTCTTAGAATAAGTATAACCTATGCGGATCCCTATTTTATTTTAATGCATACAGTTACTTTACGTAGGTAGGGGTATGTAGCTTTCTATGCAGGTTAATTATGGATCTGATTTCCCCTCCTCATGCAAATATTTTGATTTTATAGGAAAAGACATTCCATAAAAATATTAACTAACAAAAAACTACTTTGTGTAAATTATTATTAATTATCAGTGCTTTTAGATTACTCCGGTAATTTGATTCGTCATCACAGACCAACTCTGCGTTGGGTCGGCATTGAAGATGGGCCTCGCCACCACTCTTCTCTTTCCACCACGTTCCAGTCTCCTCCTCGCTGTACCACATTTCTATCCTGCGGTCCTGCCATCATTGTCCTCCCCCACCTAGAGTTTCCAATTTCATAATTCTATTTGGCAATCTCGCTCTTTCCATCCTTTTCACATGTCCAAACATCTTCAATCTTCTCTCTCCAATTTGCTCCATTTTATATTATCATATTATAATTAATTACAGTTTATTAATTGGTAGAGATAACAAACTGAAATTGTACGTTCTTGGGTCTCCAGGGCAGCTACAGCAGTGGTTCAACTGCCCGAGCGTTTGCTACTCAACGCCAGCAACAGCAACAACAACAACAACAACAACAGCAGCAGCTGCCGTCCGTGCGGTCCCTAGCCAGCCCGGGCGGTGGGGGCCCCCGCCAGTCCCCCTACCCCCCCGAGCAGTTTGCCCCCCCTGCGTCCCCCACCCAGGCTGGCTACCCCAGTCAGCAACAGTTCCAGCAGCAGCTCCGACTGCAGCGAACCATCAGCGCACCCCCCGGCGCCACCACACAGCTTCCAGGTAACACCCACTCCATGTTATGTACATGCCCAACCTCCGACATCATTCATCAACAAGATCTGATGGATACTTGCTCGAAATCAAGAACATAAAACTACGTTACTCTGTGAGGAATGCTGTCCCCCATCAAAATTCAAGAATATTAAATTTTCATAATCTAGCTTGATTTTGCTCGACTCCAAAAACTCCTGCCTGCACAGCCCTTGTTAAGACTTGGGTTCAAAAAGTTGTAAGAGAAACTAGCTGAAACATCCTGAGAAACTGGTTGGAATTTATTAAATTCTCAGTTGATTAACTGTTCAATGTTCTTTCGTTATGTGATCTAAAAGCCTAGATAAGTTGTTTTTAGCAATAATTATTTGAAATTTTGCATCACATAGTGCCAAGTGGGCATTGTTTGATATTGTAGGAAGATAGATAACGGAAGGAAACTGAAATCTCAAGACACTCTGTAGTTACACTCTCTAGTTTGATGTTGGGTTAGGCCCTAGCCCTAGTGTGAGTTTCACAATGTATATTGTAAGCAAATGCAAAGTGAAGAATATTTGGCATCGTACTAACTTGAAATGTGTTTGTCTTAATAAACAGCAACACAGAAATGGAGTCTCCATGATTATTTTCTAAAGTAAGATGGTTTCTTTTCCAAAGTATGTACAGGTCTCTGCCTAGAGGTCGTAACGAGTGTTGTTCTTGAGCGTGGTCCCAGATGTAGGCAGACAGACATAGAGGTCCTGGGCCTAAAGGTCATAAGGTCGTAGGAAGCTTCAGCCTAGACCCTGCTTTACCTTGGAAGATAAAAAAAAACTTACTTTTGAGAATGTTCGGAGACTGCATGACGGATTTCATTGTTCTGTCAATGAAGGCCAATGTTCCTGACACGATAATCTTGTTTTATCTTTATTGTTGTCATCACAATGATGGATGGAGTGGGGGGGTCTATGTCACTAAAAGTACCAGTCTCGGCTTATGCCATCAGCCAGAGCTGCTTAATCAAAACAAGTTTTACAGAATCTCCCACCATTCTGACACAAACTTGGGATTTCCGGTAAATTTGTGCTTCCAAGAACAAATATTTATTGTAAAATCAATTTTTTGCATTAATTTCCCCCCCCCCCCAAAAAAAAAAACAAAACAAAACAACAACAACATAAATATGCTTCCAAGTACCATGAACATGTAAATACAAAAACATGTCTGCATTTTAAGTGTTTTAAAATACAGTTTCTTGCATTTTTTCTTGATAAGAAAATAATGTATGAATAATTTGTAGGCCCTACTAACATATTTTTCTATCATTGGTTAGTGGTCACTAAGGATGCACACGATTACTAATATATTCAATAAGATTTTGAAAATATTGTTGAACTGCTCGATTTATGAAAAACCCTACCATGAACATTATCTTGAACTTTCAGCACTTCGCAAACTTCCATATACCGCTATGTAATTGTATTTGGCTCGAGGATTTCACACTAGTAGGCCTATTATTTTGATTGTAAATCACGCTTGTCTGTTAGAAACAATGGTATCGTCGTTAATGCAGTCGCCTACGTATTATTGTTGTGTGCATCCCTAGTGATACATACAACATTAGCACCTTGACTGGAAATACACTTGTCAGACGGTTGGGAACCCAAAACAACTACGTAATATTATGTAGGCCTGTTCTGTTACCAAACCTTTCCCTCAACTCTAGTGTGTTCTTGAGTTTGTTTTGATTTTTTAAACTTATCTTAACATGTTCTTGTAATTTGCATAGTTTGACAATGCCGTAGAGTTGCAAGTGATAGTAATTCTTAGTGATTAGTAGTTTGCCGCTGAGTTTGAGCGTGATGGTTGTTTTATTAAGATGAACTCTGCACGTACCCCCCTGCACTTACCTGACTTGTGTTTTATCGTAGATCTCTCTCTCTCTCGGCGAGACATCGTCTTGTTGTTCCAGAGTAATAATCTTGTGTTCTCTTTCTCGTCTAGAGTTGTGCATGCCAAAGTAGGACAACCGGGTAGAGCAGGTTGGTGCTGTTATCTCGTTGCTGCCTGAGCGTTAATTTAAAGTATGCCTTCTTCTTTGACAGTATTCATAAGGCAATATACTATGCTCATGGATCTTTCTGTAACTTACATGATTATAAAATCTTTTTTCTAAACACGCTGTACTTTCTTTGTATATATTATGTACTGTACATATTTTTCACTTAATTCTTATCTTTTAAAGAACACGTAAAAAAACAGTTACTAGTGGCAAAAATAAATTAAAAAAGTAATGAATGCTCCACGCTGGCGGTGATATATATATACGCACCTACCTGTCTCTACCCACGCCTGGCTGATTTGGCACTGGACGGCTGAACTGACGACGCCTTTCGCCTGCCTGTTGCAGGTGGACTTACCTCCCCGCGGCATTACAGCCTGAAACAGCCTGATACCATCCACCACCCCTACCACCCCCACAACCCCCACCATCACCACCACCCCATGATGTACCACACTCCTCAACCCAATGGCCAACAGTTTTGTTTCGATCAGGCGAGCTTGCAATTATACGGGGCGAGCGAGCGCGGTCTACGTCCCCCCCAACACACGCCGGGTGGTAAGTCATGTGACCTCCGATTGTCATGTGACCGCTATCTCTCTTATCTCTGTCTGTCTGTCTGTCTCTCTCTGTCATCCTGGGCTTCCCTTGCATCTCTTGCACGCGTCCACTGAGGGACTCACGCGACCATCCGATTCCTCGTACCCTTGTTTGTTTGTTTGTTTGTCGTTTGTGTTTTGGACTTTTTGTTGTGCTTTTCATGTTTGTGTTTTTGTTGGAATTTTGCTTGCTTACCAACTGTCGTCTCTTCCTTCCTTCCCGTCTCTCCCTGAATCTTCCCCTGGGCACACCACTTACGGAATGTTTTGCCACACACGAGGGTTAGTCAGTACTACACACCACACTCACACCGTAGCCTGAGTAGACAGTTGCCCCCGTCACCTCTTGCTCTGTGGTTGCGTCAACCACCTGCTTTGTTAAATTAAATATTACTACTTAGTTGTCACAGTTTAGGTAGTTATAATTTAGGTTTTAGTATTTTTTTCATGCTGATCAAGACTTACTTTTATACTAAGATAATTTTTTAATCCGGTATCTGAGATACGAAACAGAGTCGCAATGTTTGTTTCAGTGATAACCTGCTTCATCTATCTTAATAAAAACAATAATAATACAATGTTGGGGAAATCTTGATAAAAAACTGAAATACTCTTTTTATTGCCGGGTTCAGACTCGTTTTTTAAATACCAACTATTCATTTAGCACTAGGATAAACACAATAATTTCTAAAAATTTGTAGTACTATTTATTCACCTCTCTACTAATGTAGATCACTAAAACTACATATTACTAACACAGTTATGTGATCAAATTTACATGATCTTAAAAAGTTAGCATATGAATCGGTAGTTAGCTTACCTCCAGTTGTGTATATTATGCGACAGCAACCCCAGTGACTTATCTAGCTAGTACAAGCTCCTCAATGCATTCATGCTTCAGCACGCTTCAGCACAATCCATTCAAATCATATTTCTCATCATTCCGGGACTATCGCCAACTTCACATAGCTCTGTACATACATGGACCCACACTCATTCGATATCATGCATGAAAGCCAGTTTGCAATGCCCATGCTATCATTCGATGTCATCTAGTACATGATTCACTTTGCCGTACCGAGACTATCATTCGATATCATACATAACTCATATGTGGAAGATTATTATTCATACATAATTCATACATGAAGCCAGCCAGTTTGCAATACACAGACCATCATTTCATATCATACATATCTCCTACGTTTATTATTCAATACATATCATATTTATTCAACATGGAAGCCAGTTTGCAATACGCAGACATTTTCATTTGATATCATACATAGTTCATACATGGAAGCAATCATACACGGTTGTACACTTCATTGCTGGGCCCCGTAAATTTAGCGTTAACTATAAATGCTAAAAGTCAAATCACTTTTTGAGCTTATTTACTAACTTTTGAAATGCTTTAAAAACTAAAGCTTTAAATGTCACTGATTATTACAAATTTTGCTAATTGCTAATTCAGGTCATTGTGCTCAAATGTTGTTTTTAGCTAACTTGTAGCAAAGAATGCCACATTGACACATTTTCTCTATGGACAGCAGGTTATAGGTCAATTTCCATATTGCATGAATTTACTCAACTTTCGTAAGTTTTTTCAGTGAAACAAGAAGTTGGTAGGTTAAATTTGTAGCTTTTCAACACACCTTTTGTTTAATGGTATATTTTTTTTTACATATTGCTACAAAAGTGCAAAGTTAATGCTAATATTACCGGGCCCTCACTCAAGTGCAGTAGTTGTGCAAGGAACGAACGACACTGGGACTTGTATGTGTGCTGCGTTCACTGTACTGTAGTGTGACACGGCTATCAATGTGTTGGCTTCTGGGATGTATTGCCTCGTACAAGGGACATAGCATAGTGCATACATTACTTAAATACCTTGGGTAATCAAATATGTAAGTTTAGGGCCTATCCTACCGTATTTATGTGAATATAGGTTGCCGGTATATTTAAAAATATCAAGTTCAAAAAGTGTGTGTAGGGGGGGGGGGGCAGCAGTCATTTTGTAGTGGAGTGTCATTATTTCATTCCAAATTTATAATTTTTAAGTCATATTTAATGAATTTTACATACACACGTGGGCTTTTGTTTTGTCAATGCATACTAAATAGTAATTTTGTTTTGTAACATACGTACTTATTTTAAATTTGAATGGTAAAAATAAGGGTGTGACTGCTGCCATTACTTGATGCTGGCTGGCCTATAAGAGCGTAAATACGGTAATAAACTATCATCACTTTAGTTAGGCCCTAAAATAGTTCTATTTGAAACTTTAACATCAATACGAAGGTTGCCAATCGACCTCCCACCAAACCTCCATCCCTCTTAACTTAATACACTGACAAAGAAATATGATTTTTAAATTACATAAATAATTTTGATTTCTAAATTTTTACCGTTGTTTGTAGCGTTTCAAATTTGTTTACGTGGACAAGTACAAGAACAAATTTACCCCTCATTTTCTAAAAAAAAAACTTTTCATGGACAGACTAACCAAAGTGGAAATAGTTTCAGTATTTGGCCTATCACATTTATATTGCGTATTTTATTATGTTAGACCATGACAGATTGACTTTGAGATTATTACTTGCTTAAGGGGAAGGACTACTGTCCATATTCAAACCTCGCAAAATTATACCTAATTTAAGTAATATCTCATTGTCATTGAACATTACGCAAAATGGAATAAACGGCTCATATGTAGTTTTGTTGTTTATTATCATTCATAAAAAGTTTAAAAAAATTACCATCAATATTGATTTTAATAACTGATTACATGAATTTTTTTTAAAATTCTGTGTTTAATAATAAGAGTAGGTTACTAATTATAACATTTGAATATTTTTTCATGTATGATATACTAGTTTTAACGAAACTACATACGGCCCTTAGTCACTTTTCAATATTGCGTACCAGTAGCATTTTGTGAGATATCCTATTATTAGTTACTTTTGCGTAGCTTTAATTTTGGCAGTAGTCTTCCCCTTAACAATAATACTTATTGCCTCCCAATCTACCTTCTTTCTGTTATCATATATTGATACCCCAAGGTTTATCTGTGTCAATGTGTTGTGTATTGTGCTTGTTGTCTGCGTCCCAGAGGTTAGATGATCTCGTCTTTCAGGTGGAGGCAACAACGAGACGACGCGAGAGTACGTGCGGCAAGAGCTGCGCGCGATTGTGGGCGCGCGGACGCAGCAGCAAGGGGGGCGGCAGCTTCAACTAGGGCAGCAAGTCTCTCCCGTTGACCTCGAGGCGCTCGGGCTGACGTACGAGCCGGCCGGTGAGTACCGTTACAGTACTACCAACCTAACTGTCACGTGTACACACTCTTGGTTACCGTTACAGTACTACCAACCACTCATGATTCCTGTTACAGTACTACCAATCTAACCCCTATGTCTACTTGAGGGATGACCAATTCTTGTTTTGAAGGCGTGTACATGCACTTGGTTCCCGTTCCTGTGATTTTTCATCCAGGCAATGACAAACATTCTTGAAATTTTTATATAGAATTATAATTTTCCATTATATAAAAATTAAAAATTGCTACAGAACAACACACATGCGTTGTGCTTGCATTGGGCGAGTGCCTTGCATTCTGACCATGAATTGTTCTGTAGAACCCTTCAATTTTTTATATCTCTGGTTACAGTAATAAACTAAGTCCTTGTTTTTATCATAATCTTCCATTGGTGTATTGTGATAATCGGCGGTTAATATCGTTTGTAGGCCTGAATCTTTTTATCTTTTGTAAAACATGGTTGTTCTGATCTGCAAAGGTTTTATGAACATTTTACTCTTGACATAACAAACCCTTCTACCCTAGTCCACTCCTAGATTATTGACTCACTCCCAGATAAATTGTTTTAACTCGTTGCAAACAACAATCTTACTAACGAGACATCTTACCATGCCATTACTGATAACAGTGTAACAGTATACGTACCCCCATTAGTTTGGCCCCGAGTTACTCCGTACTTTGTTTAATTCAGGGCTGGCAGAACTATATAGTTTCTGCTGCGCTCTGCAGTGGGCCCTAGTGAAAGTTATATTAAATTACTTCCTGTTACATATTTGTGGCTCATAACATTCGGGTTTGGCCGCCCAGTTAAATTCTTAGGCTTGTTTGATCGTTTGATCGTGTTGAGGGCAAAAGCAATAATTGTTGTTTGGCCTTTATTGCCAACAAATACAGTGGAATTTCGGTCCAACGATCACGGCTGCAACGATTTCCCGTCCCCAACGACGATTTCACTAAGTCACTTCTTTTTCCCGTTTAAACCAATGCTAAATTTTCCCGCCTTAACGTCTTTTAAAAGCGCCAAAAATAACGATTTCCCGCCTCGAACGATGAATTTGTAAGTCCCCTGATCAAAATTGCATTAGTCATTACTCCGCTGCAATGACTTAAAAAAAAAAAAAAAAAAACGAAAAACGTAACATTTACGTAAGATATTACGCGCTCGGCTCCCGCCAGAGTGCATCGACCAAGCCGGGCCGGCCAGCCTCGCCTCACACGAGCCAGGTGGCTTGCTAGTCCAAGGCGCAGGCGCTCGGCACAGCAGGCGGAGTCGAGAGAGGAGCGATCCTGTCTTGAATCTTGATATCTCTTGTCTACTAGACTGACGCGGCGCAGGCGCACTGCGCAGAAGACATATAGTGAGACAGTGGAGCGGGAAAGTGCTCTCTCTACAGTTCTCCGTGTAGGTTAGACTGACGCGTCGCGTCTTGTATCATCACACGGAACTCGGGACCTGCGCAGAGACGTACTTACCAGTATCGATTGTTACCAGCTGACACGTGTATAGGTGCTACACCAATAAAATCGACCACACCGCGTACTGTAAAATTCAAATTTTTTGTGTGATCCTCGTTGGAACGATTTCCCGCCTGCAAGATTTTTTTTACTGTCCCTTAAAAACCGTTGGAGCGAGGTTCCACTGTTCCCACAGTTGCACACCTTTATAATTTTCCACACTGTGGCAGTGCATTTTCATTTCATATGATTTACTTCTTCATTTTCTTTGCTTACGGAAAATGCTTACAACAATGCAATGGTCAAATTGTGTTATCACCAGTTTGCATGTAAATGGTAGCACTAATACCAGGAAGTGTCTTAAAAATGAAAGGAATAAAACATATTACTACATAATGGAGGCAGACGCTGGTCTATTCTCATCTAAAGTGTTTAATTATGGCAAAAACACTCCTGAACTAACATTTTGTAAGGGTATGCCTAACATTTTTTACAAGTTTGGAACCCAAGCAACTAGTAAAGAAAAGTTACATTGTACAACTACATTATTGGTATTATGGGGTGATGTTTCTTTTCACATAAAGCATGCACAACAACACCGCCGTTCCCTGCCAACTTAAACACCTAATACGTAATAGGCTTATCGGTTCCTGAAAAGTGAAAAGAGAGAGAGAGATTCCAGCTGTCCACCTGCCCCGTCGCTAGCAAAAGTTACATAATCATTACGTAGTTGACGGTGTTGGGTTTCTTGATGATAGCAAACTAGCTCACAACACATGTAGGGCCTAGTATCTCCAAACCACGCTTCAATGCCATTCCGTATTACGACCTGTGGGCTTATTAAGTCTATGTTACAAAAATATGAAACTCTTCCACATAGGAAATTAAAATGGCTACAATATGTAGTACAAATCCATAACTAAATTGCAAAAATTATGGTCTACGGATCATTGTTTCCCCAATATTGTTGCAACAATGGTGAATTCTACAATAGAGTTTGCATGTGATATTAATTTAAGACTGGTCCCTGGATTCAGCACTTTTCCAAAAGTTATCAAGTTATCATAGAGCAATTTTACTGTAGGCTACATAAAATTCTGATGTTGGGCCTATTTGATGTTTTGATGTTTTTGAACATTTTGACAGAATCAATTATTTATCTACTACATTATGTAATTTCTTCAGAAAATTGCTATGTCAATTGTCAATGCCTTTGTATCTCTTTATGGCATAACTTTGACCAACTAGCAGTCTGAATTTCAAATTTGGGTTGATTTATGACATCGGCGTTAACACGGTTCAGTTGCAGGTGCTTTTATTATTTAAGTTCCTCACTAAAACAAATTACGTGACTTGAGTGGATAGATTCTAAATAAATACGGATTGATTATATATTTTATGCCAAGTTGAGACTTGTGATTTAAGGCAACGGAGAAATATAGAAATTGCATAAAAAACACTCCCGTGTCCTAGTTTTCTTCTGGTACAAGGTCATTGTAGTCCAATGCATACGACAATGCATTGCTTGTTTATGCATTATATTTCTATTTTCATATTTGTGGGATATATTTATGGAAACAAATACTAACATTGAATTTAAAGTCTTAAATCTTAATCTCAAACTTGTAAACAATAATAAAAATAATAAAAAAACAGTTTGTAACTTTGTGGGTCTACCTGCAAGCAGAAAAATTCTTAAATGCAACATGTTAATTTAGTAGCTTTTTAATTTTTATCAGTAGGGGAGAGCCTACAGTACTAATCATCATACAGACTACTTATTAAACTTGATATCGTTCTCTAGTGTTCTGTTAATACCGAATCCTGAATGGAAATGCAATGGTTCCTAATATCTTAGCTAGGACGCCCCCAAGTGTTAACTCTGACCCGATCCTGGTTATTGCATGTGCCTGTTTTGTGTTGTTATATAATTCGTCTTGCCAAACACTATCGCTTCGTCACTCTTTCAAACGGATTGGATTTCCTTCCGAGTGTGTTTAACCATTTCAATAGCTTGGCTCCCTTCCCTGCTACATCTGTGTATGATTGTCCCTTGTCTGTGAATGAATAATATAAACTAAAACTTGTACATAATACATTGATTGATGATAATGAGAAATACAGAAATATATCCTTAATAATCCGATGACAATCTGATTGACTTACACGCATGCGAACAGTAATGCGCACAAGTGAAGCTTGATACGTAATTAATTGCATGACAATAAAGCAAAGATCAAACAGTTTTTGTTCTTCTGCGATAGGCATTACTCTTTATTTTTTCGCACATTGCTACCTATTTTGTATTTTCTGGCGACTGCGAGTCACAGTTTCAATTTCATTCCAAATCGTTACGATATTAATTAATATAGACACAGAAACTTTCAAAGCCGTTATAATTTATATCACACACTAAACTGAAGTAAAATCTAGGTTGCTTACTTTACTTATTAATTGCAATATTTTGTACTCTTGGACTCAGATTTCGAGCAACAGTCAATGCCTATTTGGCTGAAGGGTTGAAGCTAATTATTTTATTTTTTCCCTGTCTAATCAAAACTTGATTCACTGACCTCTTATTTTCAGGCCATGATATTATAAGGTTGTACATTAATAGCTAAACATGGAAGTGTAGATGTAAATGTTTAGTACTATTGCCATGTGGCTGGGGCAGCATGTACTGTAGTACGTACTGTTCACCCGACAAGTGCCTATGATAAACGCATGTTGTTCCCTGGGCCCCAACATACGATGCGTCGATGACCTTTGTAAATAATGGTGCTCTTTGTTTCTCAACCAATACCCCTGGGCGTATTCCGTTATCATCCTCTGTGTTGTTACTTGTACTACTTAGTTATTACTATCATGTACTTTCTTCATGTGGGCTCAACATAAAATATCACATTCATAATTGTTTTGCTTAGGCCTTCATATTTTATGTTTCTCATGTCATGGGCTAATGTACTTCTGTCAATGATTTCAGTTGTACATGCTGTAATTATATATTGGGCACTACGTTTGAACCCCTTAATTGTAGTACACCCTTATACATAATAATGTTGGGCTCTAGCATGCCACCTACGTAAGTTATATATAACAATGTTGCCACTTTCGTAAGTAACTGCTGGATAAATTGCAACAGTGGATCCTACGTCCCACCGACAAATCCTTTGGTGCATGTTGGTCGTGTCTACGCAGGTTTCTTATGGAATGTGATTGATTGCTTTAAATTGTTCTTGGGTTCGATATATTTGATTAAAGTAGCGAGGTGTAATTTTAGGATTTCTAGTCAATGTTATGTTTTTTTTCTTCTTCAGAAAAGTTAGCATTAAAATCTTAAAATCTTATCTAAATAATACAGTAATAATATTATTAAACGTCTAATCAGTCGCGCAGAAAAAAGTCGGTAAAGATGTTGCAAAGGCGAATTGGAAGCCCTCTTCGGTCTATTCAAAACATATCCGCATGTTGTGGTCTAGGTGCGTGCTACATCAAGTCGCCAACTAATGTTGTTTTGTTTTCTTGCCAACGAATAAAGCTCTACCCAGCATAAATGATGATTAACTCAAAAGAAATCCGGTACACATTGTGCGCGTTGAACTGCTGGAAATACTTAGTTAATCTGTTTAAATAACTGAATAGATTTGAAATGAAATAAATAAACACCGTCATTTCATGTGAACATAAGCTGACAAGTGCTGAACAAATAATCTTTGCTCTTGAAACATCCTTAAACTTATAATATAATAATGATAAGAAGTGCTGAACTTTCAGTAATTACTACTACTACATAATGTTGTAAGCCTGTTTTTCTATGTATTTTCTAATATATCGCACGTCTTTTGCATAGACCAGAGGCAATAGCCGCCGCTAACTCTATATTTATGATACTTCTCCAGATAGTTGTTTACTAGTATCTTGTAGGAATGAGGATGCAGGCCGAAGTAACATCTGCACCCAGAGCAAGGTTTACGTTCTATTACTTATCCGAGGCAATAACATTTTTATCTTTAAATGTAGAGAGAAGAGAAAGCCTTCGCCGGCCTCTAAACTCTATGGACGATTTTCAAAATCATGTCCATTAAAAAATTTATAATTTTCCTAAAGACTTTTGTATTGCCTAACTCATGTTAAATGGCTTCATCCAAGATCGGATTGATTAATTTTAGCGTCATTGTTAATAGTTTGTAAACTGTGGCAATTTCGTGGATATAATTACGAATTAGTTTTGCATAAAAATGTATTAGGTTATTTGGGAGGATGTGTTGTTATGAAAAGAATCCATGCGTACCCACTTTGAGAACCACTGGCCTACAGTACCACAATATCAATACATAGCCTTTAGGCATACAACCTTTATTTCTATGCATATAAAGTATGTATAGTATAGCTGAAATAATAAATTATGAATAGGCAGCAAATGTAAGAAGCGATCGTGACAACCCTGCCTCGGAATTCAGTTCTCATTTGTAAGTTGTAACTCAAGCTGCCCTTTGGCTCGCATCAGTGCCCAGACATATTATTTATTTTTTGCCTCTTGGGACTTATTAGCAGCAGTGCTATTGTCGTCATCACTCATTCATTAGCTCATTCATTATGTACATAAATGATATGACCTACGTGGGTTTCTCCCTCTGTGCCATGATCTTGAATGTTGTCTGTTGTTGGCCTGTTGTCCAGGTGCCAGAGATAGCCCGAAACTTTGGGGTAACATCGGGTCAGAGTCACCTCAACCCGGGCTGTCCTCACGGGTAAGGTCCACCACAACAACTGTGCTAGACGCTGTGCTGTGTAGTTGCCTGCATGTAGTGCTTCTGTATCTAACTCGAGGTGCATGGCTTGGTGTACAAAGTGGGTGGTGTGTGTGTGTTGGTTGGTTGGTTCCCTAATATTCTTCGTAGTAACGGGTGTCCTGATCTGTCTTTGCTTGAATATGAATGTCTCATTTGTTGTCTTCTTTCAATCCTATACTATATCTAAGTGTAATATTTTCAGGTACATGCTGTTTTTATATGTGTTTATATACTGTACGTAACGGATCTGATAACTCGCGTACCTAATGCCTCATAGTCAGTCATACCGTTAAATTCCGTGCATAACATTTCTGCATTTTAATTTTAGGCCTTAAAGTAAGTGTGTAGTAGGTGTGTTAAATTTAACTTTAAATTAAATACACCGGTTAAAAGCTTTTAGGTTCAAGAGTTCCTTAATTTCCCTTTTACTGTAATTTTCAACTATATTTCTTAGCAGGTTAGTATGATGATATTGAATGTTCCTCTGCGGGTATGCAACATTGTAAAAGCTATGTAGCACTGCTTGACAAATACTTTACTTTTGTTAAGCCCTGTAACAGGATGATGATTGATAATAAAACAAACAAACAAACAATGCTCTGTGATGCAAACTCATCAACCGGCGGACTGTATCGGTAGACTAATTTTGCACCTAGTAACGCAAAAATATGCATTTTGCATGTAGTGTTTATTACATACATTTACTCTACTTTTATGCAAAGTTCAACTAAAAATATAATTTCCTTGTGCTTCTTGATTACACTCTTACAAGGGAATAGGACACATTTGGCACTTGGCAAATAGCTATTCGCTCGGTCAAGAAGCATCCGAAGTATACAACTTTGCAAAGTTGTCAATAAAGCGTACATGCCTACATGGACAGCCCTACAGTAATAAATTTTCCAAATTTTGTCTCGATAATCCACTAAAAAATTCACAAAATATATTCAACTTTGTACTTTTTTATTCAAATGCCACGAATGTCAGAGCGTCTGGGATTATTGCATTCAAGTAGATACAGATGTTTAAACAAAATCAAATATTGTGCAAATCAATTTAATTTAAAAAATATATTTTATAACAATTTTAGAAAAGTGTTACTGTAGAGCTCTTTATTTGCACTTCCGTGACAAACTTTCAAAATTTCAAACCCCTGTGGTGTCGGTCAGCCGAGCGATCAGGAGTGTGGCTAAAACACATGTCTTATAACCTCTTAAGGCAACGCTTATTGCACTATTCGAAGGTGACCATTTCTGAATTAACGGCCAATTAGCAAGATAAATGATCTGTAAAATAGTGGAGGAAATAACCATTTATAGTTTATACCAAATAAGTGAAATAACACTTCAGTAAAAATAATCTTTGGCAGGCGTATTCAAGAAATTCTTTAATAACTCTGCCAAAGTACATATCGACATTTGACTGCAAAATACGTCCAAGTAGCAACTTCAAAACAAACAAAAAATGTTTTTAATTTGTATTGGTTTTCGTAGATGTTAATAGAATGCCGATGGACTGGAGCAGGGTTGCCGTTTTCACGGATTTGATCCGTTTCTCCGGATTTTTAGGGTATTTCAAGGATGACAGGATATTTGGGGAAATTCACGGATATTTTGTTAATCTTACTTTCCAAGCTTATTTTCGTAAAATTGAATTTGCGCGGGCAAATTTGCATTGAAAATGTTGAAGGCGGTGAGGTATGTGCACAGTGAAGTATCTACAACGGCTGGAAATCGCTGGATATGAACTCCCATTGGCCGAGGCAACCGACCAATCAAAGATGTGTCCCAGTCATTGTAGATACTGCTAGAGTAGCAATAAGTGAAAAAGATGGGAAAATGGTGTCTGGGAATTTATTTCGCTTCGTATTTGTTGTTGAAGTTTGGATTAATGATATTGTTACTTGTAAACATGATTGAACATTGAGAAAATTCAAATTTTATGATTAAAAAGTTAATAGGAAGTTCTACAATGTTATCTATGCACATAAAGGGTGGGCCTAGGTCAAAATCTTAGTGCATCATTCATCAGGCCTGCCCTGCCTAGGCTAGGCTAGGCCTCGGCCTCTTTTAACTAGGGCCTAGAGCAGAAATGATGATTTCATGTTTAAAAAATGAATTTTTCTTTAGAAGATACACATTTGTATGCATTTTAGTAACATGTGAAGCAGTCACAGGCGTTTTTGGTCCATATATTCAAGTCTGCAAGGTAGGCCTAGGCTATTTTGTAGGTTATGATCTGGTAAAAACGGAAATATCGTCATTTTAGCCTTGCATCAAAGAAATTACCGGTTTTTGTTCTTTTCACGGATATTTGCGGATATTTCACGTCCTCTTACAGGATTTGAAAAAAAAGTCGGTGGCAACCCTGTACTGGAGTATTGAGTATTGGGAAACATAAACTAGACTAGAGAATATGAGGCGCTGTGTGGGGTGTGGCTGTGATGTCAAGGCTAGTTAGGTGGCAGGCTGGACTCTTTCTTCTGAGCTCGCCTGGGCTGCAGATGGCAGAGAGTGATTTCACTCGTGCTAAGTTGTTGGAGGCCGTGTCGTGTATCAACTCACTAGTTTGTTTTAGTGTGTTGCCTAAGTCCTAGACATACTCGGAAGGACAACGGTTACATTTGAGTTGGTTACCAGATTACTGCTAGTCAAATGCTAAATGGCGTAAGCGTAGGTACTACCATGTACACACTTTCGTTATGCTCTTGAGTTAACTAGGCGTAAGCGTAGGTACTACCATGTACACACTTTCGTTATGCTCTTGAGTTAACTAGGCGTAAGCGTAGGTACTACCATGTACACACTTTCGTTATGCTCTTGAGTTAATAGTATTTGTAACCTAAAAGGAAGCAGCAACGTAAAAGCAAAGAAGTAACATGCCAACGTTTTAAATGTGGAGCTGCTTGCTGGCTTCCAAGTGTAAAATTATATTCTGAGTAGGTAGTAAATTTTGTAATTTTTTTCAACACTTATTTTAATTTATTAAGCTTAATATTATTGAAAATGTTCTTCTGTCATATCATTCATGGCGGATTCTGTGAGTGTGCGTACATGAGTACACGTGTGTCCTACCAAACCAAATTGTTCAAAAGATGGTTGCTATGTTTGTACATAATATAAGAAGTCCCTCTTTCGTGCAACCTACTGTCTCTTCATGTTGCGTGGACTTGCGGGTAATACCATGGCCTCAATAATGGTCCGCTTGGTTGTAGATTATGCGGAACTTGAATTAATACTTGTCATTCAAATGCAACAAGCAACGTCTGTTTGGCGCGTGTCCTGTCCGAACTGCCAGTAGAGTAGGTCCAGCGTAGCTCGGCCAGTTTTGAGATGTAACTGGGGAAGCAGACTCTGTAGAATGCTGTTGAGTAGGTCGTTCAACATAAATTAATTAAAACGTGCTGATTCTTTGTGAAACTAATTTGTTACTTGGCAAGAGTCAACACTAGTGTCAAGAGGTCCTTGCTTGCCCTAGTTCACTCCCACTGTGAGGTGAATCTAACACAGACTTCTGTGTTGGTACGGTCTGTGCCCCCCCCCCCCCTTGTTGCACCTCGGACATACGGATTCTCTCTCTCTCTCTCTCAATCTCTGTAAGTACACCCATACTTCCATCACCCGTGACGTACGTAGCGAATTTAATCAGGTTGGGGTCTTGTTTTCCCCGCTTCAACCGCCTTCCAAATGATTGATTGGATTGATGTCTGGCGAAATGGGAGGCGCAAAATGCCCTAAATCAATCAGATGAAGCAGTGGTAGCCGGTTGAAGCGAGGAAAGAAGACTCTTGACTCGATTCCTTCATGAAAGGGCTAGTTACACATCAGTTTATTAGATTGCGTGGTTGAATTCCACCATATTGAGTGCATGGCCTTGTTAACATAGAGTTGTGCATCCTTGGAGGGGTTCTAATATCCTAGCCAATAGCTGTAGTTAGTCTATAAGCTCTTACTATCACAATACAATAACATAGGTACTGGCAACGCTTATCAGTATCACAATAGGTGAATAAAATAGATACAACGTATATTATGTATGTACCATGTGTATTTAATTAGGTCCTCTTATTCATTGACACATAGCATCACCCTTGGTAGCATCTTTGTTAAACTGGCAGACTTACGGATGACTGTGATGCAATGCAAACATCCATGTGCACCAACGATCTAAAAAAACGTAATTTAATTGTTGTTGAATCACAATCACAGTGTTTTAAATTGATAAAAAAGTATTTTGATTAGTTGAATAATTCATGGGTAACTGGTATGATAGTAGGGATGACTTCGGGTCGAAAAATCCGGAACCGGATCCACCCGCGCCGGATCCGGTTCGAAACGGTTCCTACACATATTTTTCTTTCTCAATTTTCGTAAATTTGAATCTGCGCGGGCTAATTTCGATTGGAAACATGGGCGGGCGATAATCGATTCGAATTTCGATAGGGGGCGGAGCCATGCGGAGCCGTTGTCCCAGACATTGTAGGAACTGCTTAGTGAGAAACAGTTGAACAAACAATGGCCTACAAGATTGTTTGCTTTCGTTTTCGTTCATAAAGTTTGGATTATGTGATCTTAAACGTGAAAAATAGAATTAGTATATGATTAAAATGTTATTAACAAGTTCTGCAATGTTATTATAACACAACACATGGGCCTAGGCTAAGCCTAGGTCCAAATTGTGACGCAACATTCATAGGGCCTAGGCCTAGGCCTAAGAATTTTGCAACCACGGGTGTTTCCGGCTCATTTATTCTCGTCTGTGCCTAGGTCCTTGGCAACTTTTAGGTTAAAAATAGAACCGGTTCCGAAAAAGGGGAACCGGATCGTAATGGAACCGGTTCCGAACCGGTTTCCGGGTACCCGAAGTCATCCCTATATGATAGCAGAGAATTTTACGGTTTGCGGTGTAGTGGTTAGCGCCAATTTGTTCCTGTCATTTCAAGAGAAGCTGGTGCAAGACTGGCTTACTAATTTTAATTCTTATTTCTCACATATGTCTCGTGATGTGTTAGTCCACGAAACTCAATACGTTTGGTATCGTAATTGAGTGTTTATTGTTCGGCATTGGATTTTTGTGTGCAGATGCATGTTTTGTTCCTATAGTATGTATATGCATATTAGTGGTACTTGCAATCAAATTTATTTCACTCTTGCAAGTTGACTGTATAAATTCCAAAATGTGTAGAAATGCATATTTCAAAGGTTAATAATGTTTATCTGACAACATGGATGGTTTTCCTTGCTAACTAGACTCTAAAGTTTGTGTTCTTGTCTAGACCTCCAGAGACGTACACATCTGGTAGATTTAACTTTGTAAGGCTGAATGATTGGCAGCCCTACGTTGCAAATTTTAAAAATGAATTTACAAATAACCCCCTCCACACACACAGTTACATGTTTTTAATGTCTTATAAACATAAGTATACCTACTCCATTTTTTGGGTAAATGTAGTTTCGATTCTTCGAAGTAGATTGTATTTGAAGGCACTTCCCGCGGCATGTTTGCTCTATGTTGCCCATGTTATTTGTCCAAACACACTCTGTAAGATCTGTCCGACGAACTATGCGCTATACTATACTAAACACGAGCTTCTTTATTAAGATTAGATCTATGCTTGCATGCTCTAAAGACTATTTATTTTTACACCAAACATGTGTAATATTATGGCAAAAACAAACTTTTGTAAAAATGTGCATTGAAGAAAGGTACTGAAATCAAATAGCATTTGCAATTCAGAGTTTACCAAAGTCTTCCGGCTCTTTTTGTTTGGCAATCAGACTTTTATCTGTGAGCTATGCGTTGTGCTCAACTCGGTGGGGAAGTGGCCTCTGAAAAGCAGAAGGAAACTTATAGCAAATGGTGGAATTGTGTATGGTACACATTGGAAGGAACTGCTACTATTTCAAATATCTACGAAAATGTAGTTTATTGTTGTTTCTGCATCTATGTAATTAGATTTATTTAGTTGTCCTCCTTGTAAATCAGTTTTTATAACTGAATAGGATAGACGTTAAATAAATAAATAATAAAAAATCACCAATGGCAATGGAAATGCTACTGACGAGTGACGATAAAACCAAAATATGTGCAAATCATTTAATTTCACAAAATGAGCTTGAATTTATCAAAATCTAAAACATAAAATGCCATAGTTGAATCACCGCCAAACACCGAAATATGTGTAAATTAATAACACCAACATTCACAAAAATGTGTTTTTAACGACGAAAAACACTAAAATTGGGAATAATTGTTAAACTACGATGTAATTTTCAATATTGTGTGCAGTACTGTTCAATCAACAAAAGGTGTTATAAAATAAAATAATTATCAGAAAAAATAATGAATTTAGTCTTAATAACTAAAATGAGTCTATTTATAAGTATTATATTCAAACTTGTTTGATATGTGGCTAGATTAATATGAGAATCGTAAACTAATAATTACACGCATATAAATTGGTAAATATAGATAAAACCCCTGCAATAGATCTTTAAACCAATAACTCCGAAATCTCCAATTTGAAAAACAAAATTCACTACAAAATAAAATCACTTTCACGGACCTCAACGGCAAGGCAAATTATCACCAATAACTATTAGTAGACATCCAGTATTAAAGTCGTACAAGTGTGTAAAATAATCAAGTTTAAAACTTTCTTATTGTTACTTTTGGCACATGCAAGTTTGTATTTACATGTTTTAAAATATCGGACAAATAAGCCATGTCGCAACTAAATCTCAATCCCTTCACCAAAAACTATATGGTATTTCAAATAGATAATCTTGGATAAAAACACAACTCTTAGTAAGATCTATCTTGCATCCGCGGACCCCAGTTTGCAAACCACATCTTTCATTCTTAGATATTGTTGGTCTGGTGTTTACTTTGATTGTAATGTTGATGTTGATGTTGTTTGGTTGCAGAATACTATGGAGGAATCGGGACCCCTCGGTGATCAGAAGTCGTCCCTACTTCAGAAGCTGCTGTCCGAGTGAGTGGTGCAGAGTCTGTGAGCTGTGATTATGTCAAGTGTGATTATTAGAGACGACTGAACTACGTAGTGGAGGCGCGGCCTCGCTGCTCAACCTAGCAAACACACGGTTCAATCTATTTATTGAACTACAATACAAAAGTGCATTACTATTAAATCATTTTATATTTTCGTCGCGGAAAGAAACAAGTGATTGTGAACAGTGCAGGACAAGGCACAACTGGGGTAGATGGACACACCTTTAGAGTTGGCCACGGGTTTGCCGTTTCGTTACATGCGTGTTTCAACTTCTCCATTTTGTTCAAGAAGCTTTCAGATCGATTGACTTTTAATAACTGTTTTGTCTATTAGCAAGATGAAGATTGGGTTAATGAAAGATTTTGTTATGTTTTTTTGTTGGCCTAGTTGTTACAAAATATATATTATATGCGTACTAGGATTTGGGAGGGTGTCATCTCTCAACACATTTGACATCATTGAAATATATCTAGTTATCTACTCTTGTTTTTAATTTTTTTTATGTGCAGGAATTTGGTACTGTACTTAATTTCCATGCAATTAATGTTGAAATGTAAATCTATTTATGCTGCTGACTTTTTTTTGTTAAAACTTACAATATTGACTATGATGGATATTGAATGAACATGTTGAGCTTTCCAGTTATTACACGTGTCAGCGCATAACATAGCCGACGAGGCTTGTTACATTAGTTTTATAAAATATATATTTTAATATAAACAATATTTTTAGAGAAGATATTTTTAAATTCAGGCCATGGTGCTGCCCTCCCAACGGATGCTTGAGGTGGCTCAGTAATGAAGACACGTAATTCCCTACTAATGCACGCAGAACACAGCTTACTGTTGGTTGGTACACAAGAACATATTACGTATTAATTATTATGTATTGCAGCTCCTTTATTATTTAAATCTATTCTGAAGCTTAGATTACAACTTAATGGGTTTGCTATATTATTATTTAAACTCTTTGTTGTAGTAAAATTAAATTAACAATGCCGGACATCATGAGATTGAACAAGAGTTCCAGTATTGGGTACTTCTTTATTTTACGTCGCTACGTTGGGTTTAGTGTCCAAACTGCCCACCCTCGTGGACAGTGTAACTTCTAGTTTTTTGTTTATTCATGCTTTGAGAGGGATTCAATGTTCTAGGCAAGCTCATTCTGTTGTAAACTAAGACGCACAGAACTGAAATGTAGCTACTATAAATTTGCTGTCATAGTCTTCCAGATGAAGACTTGTGTTACTGGCTTAGTGAATGGTCAACCAATGGATGATACCTACTATAATACTATATTAGTGAGCATTTAGTGTTTTGCAATGGCAATTTGTACAAACCCCTTCTCTTTCTAGCTCTTTTACTGTCCGAACGATTTGTTGTTATGTGATTGATGAAGTACAAAACTCCTCGTTAAATACAACTACTGTCTGTCTGTCTGTCTGTGTTACTCTCTGTAGAATGGAACATTGATATTTTAAATGGAACAAAAAGAATTAAATATTCCGTGTGCAATTCTATTTTGTACTTGTGGTTGTGAACTCATTGACTGAACAGTGATGGAGTCGTAAACACAAACGTTGCCTCGGCTCTGCTCCAGTTGTTATCATTGAATAAACCAAAGCATGTAATGTATATGATGTAAAGCAGATACTGTAATAGTTTTGAAAACCTGGGTAGGTGGCTAGAAAAATTTGGGGTCAATGATTGTTTTTAAATTGTAGGGTTACGACTTACGAATATAAAATTTGTCTAAAAGTTAAACGTTTAAGAAAGTAATGTCAACGTTGTACTGCACTATATGTAGAAAGTTGACGATAGCTGCACCTCTCTTTAAAAGGTGCAGCTATGCAGATACGCTGACCCACATCAAAAAATGTAAATTTGGTTAATATTTTTGTATACATATTCTTAATAAGTCCAACACCAAATAGGTAGTTGGCAAGGCACGTGTTATTTTTGTGGTTGCCATTGGGGCAAGCGTGCAACTTTGAAAGAGAACTATTTGTAACTTTGTCTGTAACTATTATTATTATATATATTATAATTATGATCATTATCATTATTATTGCTGCTATTATTATTATTTATTACTGTAATCAACTCTCCTTACTCTGTTAGGTAGATTATGTGTTGGGAGGCGTGAGCAGCCTCATGCATGGTTTGATGGCATACTGTAGCCCAACACATCATTCTGTAGTGTCCTTTCCTTCCTTCTAATAATTAATCTAAATTCCCCCCCACACACACAAAAAAAGTGTTGTCCTATGGTTGGACATACAGGCTGCTGGTACCACGTCAGCCGATCAACCAGTGATGTCCGGGGAATTGCAGAGATTAAAAGGTAAGTAATCTGAATAGGCCGACACCAAATGGGGCTAAAGTGGTCAATTTTAATTTGGTTTGCTCTCTTCAAGTGATCATAACATTTGGACACCATGTAGGCCTAATGGACGGTTTTGAAAAGGGAAAAGGTCATTAAAAAGAAAAAGAATTGCATCGCAAAAGTAATTTGGTTCTTCTAATCATTGCCTGGTACTGATTGTCCGTCTTACTAAACTGGGCATCCAGAAAATAAACAGACCCTACCTTATATTACTGTCGTTTTTTGATGCTGTATTGTTTCTATTAATTTTCCCCCTAACCTAGAACCAACTATAATTTATGTGGTAATCTATACTTATTTCCAAAACCAAAACACTTCCCCTTGTAATTTTGAAAAAACCGAGGACCACAACTGTTACCCATCATCGCCCGGCCTGCGTTATACGACTAGTGCGGACATCTAGTGGCAATTTTATGAACAATTTGGCTCAGTCGATAAAGAAGTTTAGTCATGTACCGGCTGCTAAGAATGCCGACCTAGTTCTAAACTTACTCGCTAGATAGCGCTACAGCAGTTTTATACATCGAGAATCGCCGCGATGGAGTGTAAAATGTGAAATTGGAGATTCGGTATCAGGGAGGTAGGAATGGTCGAGAGCTCATTTGTAGCTTCAAAAAGTTCCACTAGTACACGACAGATAGTGCGCCACCAGATATCGAATCGAGCGCAAGTAAGAGAAAATTCTGCAAAATTTATTCTGAGGTATCAGGGAGGTAGAAGTTTGAAAGAGATCAATGGCGGCTCCAAAACGTTTCACAACTACACGACAGATAGCGCCACTAGTGCCCGAACGAAAATAAGGGACCACCGAAAGAGAAAATTGCAATAAATTAATCTAGATGTATCAGGGAGGTAGAAGTTGGAGAGAGATTATGACGGCTCATAAAAGTTCCGCATCCACACGATGGATAGCGCTACATGTCCTAAAATATTTCCACACTTCACAGATAGGTCGCGCTGCGATCGCCAAGCACGCCTTTCCGGAGCGGTAAAATTAAAAATAGTCAGAAAGGAGGGTGTAGGTAGGCAAGAAGTCGTAGAACACCGTTTGCGCTGAAACTTCTTTCCGACTGGTTTGCAGTAATGCTCCCATCACAGCCATTTAGATGTATATTCTATTTACATAGAGAAGCCGGTGGCTCTAATCCTTTTGAAACTTGTGTGGGAATCTTACTTCCATAACCAGCAGTTCCTCGATTTCTAGCCTTGCCCAACAATGGATGGGGTCATAGATAACAAGCATACAATATAAAATGCCAAAATTTATTCAAGTTAAAATACATTCATAACATGAATACCACAAACAAAAGGATGTTTCTGCAATCTGAAAGAAAATATAACCTCAAATTGTTAAGACCATGGTTTAGGCCTACATCAGACATTAGAACTATCCCATCCATGCTTCCTCAAAATGCAGTTGCCTATAGTAGAGCTTATCGAAGCACCTACACAAGTAGGAAAGCCTAATTAAATATAGAAGGAGAGGGCCTCAAATGTGGGTATTGCTTTTCCATAACAAATATAACCTAGGTATTTTTGTCAACAAAGGTCGGATCAATGAGCATTGTGGGATATTTACATTGTTGCTGAACAAAGTTCCTAGTATATACGAGTCAAACTCGAGACAAAATGATCAACGATAACCAGTTATTTTTCACACATGCTTAGGCCTATAATCATAATCTGCAGGCAAACATCAATACCCATACAAATACCACTTATCGCAGGTTGCAACTGAATCTAGCTTCAACTGTTGTGGCTCCTATGAGTCAAGTGTCCTGGCGTAACCTTGCCGATGCTGCCACGATCGTAGGACCGCAGACTGATCACAATTCTACAGTGATTGATTTCAGCATCGGCAAGGTTGCTGTGGAACAACGGTAGGCCTATGTTGGACTA
Source organism: Sweltsa coloradensis (assembly GCA_024449915.1). NCBI lineage: Eukaryota > Metazoa > Arthropoda > Insecta > Plecoptera > Chloroperlidae > Sweltsa > Sweltsa coloradensis. The sequence goes on along the minus strand of JAMZAV010000679.1, from coordinate 182,149 downwards.
ATTGATTACTTGCAAGCAGAGCTAGGGAAAAAATCTCGGTCAACTTCGCTTGCAAGAGATTGTATACACCCAGCAAAAAGCAGATTGCAGTCTATTAATTGGAACAAAACTATTGTATTCCAGACCGATCCTGATCAAGCCTCGATATCTAGCGCAGGGATGTTTTCCAAAACTAAAATCTGCGTTTACTACGCGACTGTAGCTATTAAAAAAAAAAACTTCTAATGGCAAACTTAAGACTCGACCAGTACTGCTAAACATCGTTACACTATACAAAGCTACAAGCTAGAAATTTTTATGATACAGCAGATAACATTGTGAAAGGTGTTGATAAAAAGCATATGTAAGGCTACGGCATTTTGGGCATACCGGTACATTGAATCAGAGAAGACTTTCGATCATATACCATACAAATTTTTAGGCATCGCATAAGGTTCCATTGAACAAAAACATAACTTCAAATAAGTTTTCAAGCCTATCAAAATAAATTTAAGCTTCGGAACTCTTCGTTTCTACCAAAATTTGACAAATAATATAAGCTTGGAAAACTATTATCGACGGAGATACCAAGGAGTTTGCTATGGAATAAACGATACGAATTAACCCAAATGCCAAATGGAATTATGTCTAGTAGAAAATGTTAACGGGTCTTCATTAAAGAATACAGCCAAATACAAGAGGATAGAAACAAAGTAAGCGTATCGTACCTATATTGTATTATCTCGAATGCAAGCCAACCCATGATAAGAAATGTATTTAAAACAAGAGAATACCCTACATCATGTAGGTAAATGTACATAAGTACCATGTTGCAAGATTGGGTAATTTTTGACAATCGGTTAGGCTATTTCAACGGCCTACAAGATTTTTTTCATTTTGTTATGTCAGAAATATCTTCAAAAGGTAGGCTTGCAATTGGGTGAATAGGGCACCGTAGGTAATCAAACTGTAGGCCAAAGCAGACAGATAATGACTCCAATATCTAAAGACCACGAGATGTTACAAATGATTGAATGGTATTGTAACGGAATGTTGAAGCAGCTTGGGGGCCACAAAGTTATAGTTAGCTAGGGCTACTGCCCTACTACCGGGTATTGCCTACAATTTAGTTAATGACTTTACACTGTTTTTGCTTTGGACCACACATTTTATTTAAAACTTTACAAAATTACGACTTACGACACCTAAAATATATCAAGTATTTATACGTCTCGTGTAAACCAAAAAGTATTTACTCTACACGTACCGTTCCAGCGACCAGCGTACTGCACTCGTACCATCTCGCTTGTACCTGTGAAGACCTAACAAGAAGACATCTCTAGAGAAATTAGAGAACACCAATACAATATGGTTTTATTAACAGCTTAGAACAGTTTTAGATTGCGTCGGGGCCTGCAGGGTTGGCTTGGTCACATTGGTTTACTGTCCCCCACTGAAAATCAGTTGTGTGACTGAGTGGGTACCCTTAATACGGATTTATTTATTTGCACCAAATTAGCAAAAAGTAAAAAACACACCTGCATTTGTTTATAGAAGGCATACATACAGGTGGGTTTTACAATAACTAGACTCTTAATTCAAATTTATATATGTAATGAAAACCAGAAGTTGTGAGACGAACCACATTGGCGGAAGGGTTCACCAACCAGTCAGGAAGTAACTGCAGTCTTGGGCACGATCCCCCAAAAAGGAACTTTTAAAAGTTAAGTTACTTCTGCCTAAAAAAGAACTCAGAACTGACACATACCTAGTTCCTTAAAAAAAAGGAACTGAGACCCAACCAATAATATAAATTTACACGACTCGTTAAGCTTGCGCCAGTAAGCAGATCAGCGATGGACTGCAATGTCGCCATCGGGATGGATGGGTCTTCTTACGACTTCTCCTGGTCTTGCTCCGCGAGCTGCCTGGACTCACGGCACGCGGAGGTCGTTGCACACTCGCGTTCTTCGTAGAGTCAGCTGCACACAAACAACATACGCATTTTAGTTACAACCTCAAGGTGATACAAAATAAAATATAGTTTAGGTTTGTCGGTTTCTTGTTTGAATCCACTATTTTGGTCAGTTACATTTAAAATTGAAAAAGTCGTATTTAGAGTCTACACACTCAAAAACATAACTAATTTTTAGTGGGTAACATTTTATTTAAAGCAGACCAAGCAAACTCTGTAGGCGCCGAAACCATCGACGAGCAAACCATGACCAACTAGAGACCAGTGTTTTAAATAGGAAATATGGGCCAAACAAGCTGCACCTGCAGACATCACAATCAACAAGGCCAAGTTAGGACCAACCTTAGAATATACTCGTGCCTCGTTGCTAGGGCGGCTTGAAAGTACCTATGTAGTATGTAGTTAAAAATCTTCTGCCTATTATTAGGATTCTAGCTCTGGACCTTCTGCTTAAGAGGGGTCACTGAGGCTGGCACGGAGACGAGTAAAAGAAGCTCAGCTTTCAGGTTTTTCCGGGTAAACAGTTAATAACATTGGTATCATATTTCACAACAACGTTAATGAAGGATCAATCTACGACATCCAGTACGCGTATTTTTAGATTAATTTTTTTTGTTGTTGTTTATCCTTGTTGTTATTACATTTTTTAACAACAAGAAAAGGCGTCGACGCTAGCAAATATTTTGCTAAAACACTTGATATCTTTGTGGAAGTCTCGTGCCGCGAAGAGCCTTGCTAAATTACGTGAAACTAACATGGCACTTGTAGTTGGTTCTCCCATAAGTACTCCTTACACATGGAAGGGAAATGACTTACTGGGCAGTCTTTGAGGGCGGGCGGCAGGTCGTTCCATGGGTTAACAACCCGAAAAGAAAAAGCACGTCGGCGCGAGCACTCCTTTGGCCGGAGGGGGTTGGAGGCGGGGGTGCCTAATATCGTCGCCTCTCAACACGCGGCCCTGGTTGATGCGCGCGCACACGTCAAAATCAGTGGCGCCACTGAGGCATCTTTTAAAAAACACCAGATCGGTGTATTGCAGGTGCATGGTCATTGGCATAACCTGCTTCTGGTCACAGGGTGGGGGGATGTTACGGCCATGTATGAAATGCAATGCCCTTCTCTGCACCCTCTCAAGCTTGGTAGTGTTCTCAATGGTGGTTGGGTGCCATGCGGGGAGGCCGAAAGTCATGGTGGGCTTAACTAGCGACAATTCATTGGTTTTGAATACAAAAATTGTGATATCTCAACTTTGGGAATTTATTCCAAGCGCACAGATTTTTTTAACTCAGATTTTCAAACTGGATAATAATGTTTAAATCAATGTGAACATGCACATTAATTTGGTTTTAATGCAAGATATAAACGGTTTGCTGGGGATTTCCAAAATTGAAATCCATATTTTTTATTTTTTGCCGTTATGGGCTTACCTCTTGCATTGATATTTTAAAGGCTAATTCTTGGCAACCAAGTGTGAATATCAATATAGGCCTAAAGGAACTCTGTTAACATTCATGCAAAATTTGGTACCGGTAATGAAATATCCAACCGTTCAGCTGCAATCGCCAACACCTTGAGCGAGCGCATTTGAGTTGGGCCAAACTCAGCGCCACCGAGCAAATTTTAATGAGGTACGTAATTGTAAATTTTTATTTTTTACTTAGGCCTACTGGTTACATTTAAGGTTCATTCATTACAAAACCTTCATTTGGCCTCGGCAGCCAAAGCTTTTGCCTTGAGACACAGAATAATAATTAAACAATTTTAAATAAAATTACAATTAAAAAGTAAGACAATAATTAATGTGATGTGCTCTGGTAAAAATGGACTAGACTAGGCTATAGGTCAGAAGTGTTTTTCATTTTAATGCAGGGTTGCCACCAAGTAGGCCTAACTATTTTTTATCCTTGGGAGATAAAAATCCTGAGAAATCCTTGAAATAAATTACTATTTCGCGAATTATTACGTGCACGAATTATCTAAATTTTCAGACTTTCATACAATAATAGGCTATATGCCAGATTGATTTTGGAGAATTTTAACTAGGTACCATTACATGCGAGCATAGGCCTAGGAATCTGAATTTTCTTAGAATATGTATCAACGTTTTAGTTTTCGGCATCGTGTCTGTACTCACATGTTTTACTTTTATTATTATTAATAGCCGGTGCTAATGATAAATAAATAAATAAATAAATTTTATTTAGAGTCTACCCACTCAGTTATATAACTGATTTTCAGTGGGGGACTTCAAATCAAAGCGACCAAGCCAACCCTGCAGGCCCCGACGCAATCGACGAGTGAGCGATAACCAACCAAAGATCGATATTTTCAATAGGAAATATAGTAATCAGTGGTATGGACAGTGCGAACACCCGCGAATCAACGCCAGAATCAACAAGGCCGATTCAGAACAACTCTGAAATTTATTATGTGCTTCGTTGTTAGGACGGCTCCAAAGTCACCGTTTAAAAACTCCCAAGATAAGAACTGATGGACTTAAGTCCAAATCAGAAGTTAAAAAACTTCTGACTTTATCGGGAATCGAACCCTGGACCTTCTGCATTGGAAGCAGATACGCTAACCACAAGACCAACGAGCCACACATTTGTATTACCTATTCTATTGCACCCATCAGACGCTCTCGGGGCGCGCATGAAAAAAGAAAAAGGGAATTATGGGGGGGGGGGGTTGCGATTGGGGGCTTACACTCTCCACTAGTGATGCCAATGTTATCGAGTAAGAGCCAAACCCAAGGTTCACTGGATTTCCGTTCAGCTAGGGTTCGCTGCCGTGCACAGACTTCTGCGAGGAGTAGGGCTAGATACAGCGGACCTACCTAGGCCGGTAGGCCTACTCTTGTACTTGGGGGGGTCCAACTTTTAAACTTAAAAAAATACTCTACCTTCTAAACCTTTAACGTTGCTATTTTAAATATAAAGTACTTTAAACGCCAAAGGACTTTCGTTTAAAATAGCGACGTTAAAAGTTTTGAAGTTTTTTTGTTAATTTAACAGCAACAAAACGGTGTTAAAAAGTTGGATCCCCCCCCCCCCCCCCAAGTACAAGAGTGCCCCTAGGCCTAGGCTACGGTCCTCCAGGGCTACTATAGGTGGAACCAGATAAGCTGTCGCACGTCAAGGTCAAGCGAGAGCACGGACGCCAACGTTGACAATTTACACACAACTGGCATTAGGTAGGGCCTAGGCCTACTGTATTTGGTCATGTTATCGTGATATGTTATCACATAAATCAACATTTTATAAGCTGTGAATAAAGTAGTTCGTCCCACAGAGTCAGTACCTATTTTAGCGAAATAATGATTTTAAGTACCAGTAATCACGATTACGAAAGTGTTTTTTTGCCTTGTTGGTATGGTGTGTCCAAAGTTCCAGCTGTTTATAATGCCAACCTCGCCAGCCAGATGTGATGTCAATGTTTAGGAGCATCAAAATGTCTTGATTTTATTCGTACACTTCATTAATACTTTATTTTAGGATATATTGGGCAAGGCTTGGCTTTAAAATAGTCGTGTTTTTCTCCGAAAGCAGTTTTAGAGATCGTTATTTTATCTACTTTTTGCCGATCCTGTGGCCATAGTGCGTGGACGACAGTGCTGCGATCCCTCGGCGACCGACAGCTTATCTGGTTCCACCTATAGGCCTAGCCTACCTAGAGCCTAGCTAGGTAGGGGCCTAGGCTTAGAGGTAGGCCTACCCTTTCGGTTGGGTAGGGCCCAAACTTTTTTTTTTTGGCCGAAAGAGTAGCCTACCTGCCTAGGCCTACCCACCTTTTTATTCTTCACGTGAAACCAACTACCTTACAAATATTAACATATATTAAACCCAGCCTATTTACTCCACTCAACCCTACGTCCTACCTAGCAAATGATTATGTTGATGTTGAATGAAATCAAATGCTGTCGGCAGGCCTCCATCCATGGGAGCGAAGGTAAGGCTTTTTGCAGATGATTGCGTTATCTACAGAATAATAAAGGGAAAATAGGGGACGTAGATGACCTGAAACAGGACTTGGATAGGCTTGGTGAATGGTACCTAGTGGGTGATGAGCCTAAATGTAAGCAAATGCAAATGGATAAGATTTACAAGGAAGAGGAAGGTACAAGGGTTAGGGGATGGGTAGGCCTACTCATTAATGGGGAAGGATCTTGAGAAGGTGGAGAAATTTAAGTACCTAGGAGTATGGCTACAGAGTAAGCTAAGCTGGGAGGACCAGGTGAACGCTACCATGAAAAAGGGTTTTAGATGTCTGAACTTTGTAATGCGAACATTGAAAGGAGCCAGTAGTGAATTAAAGGGGCACGCTTATAAAACGTTGGTGAGACCTGTAGTAGAGTACGCTGGGTCTGTAGGCCTATGGGATCCGTATAGGAAAGGGGAAATAGAGGAAATTGAGGCAGTGCAGAAAAGAGTGGCAAGAAGGGTACAAGGAAGGGTAACAGGTGGAAGGAGGAGGTGATAAAAGGGCAGCTAGTAAGGACATATGATAGTGTTACAACCATGGGACAGGAACTAGGATGGGAAAAGCTGGAGGATAGAGAAGGATCGACAGATTAGGGAAATGTATAGGGTGACCAGGGCACATGAAGGTTGGGGGAAATGAATAGTCAGCTAAGGAGGCAAACTACGTTGCCAGAGGGGATCATATGTGGAAGTATGAGAGGAAGAGCATGGGCAACGGATGTAGGCAATACTCCTTTCTGGCTAGAACGGTGGTTGAATGGAATGGCCTACCAGAGGGAGCTGTGGAGGAGAAGACCTTTAAAGGCTTTAAGAAAGCAAATGAAGCTGCTGCCGAAGGGTAAATCCGGAACAGGGGCTGGGGAAACAGGCAAGACTAGATTATCCCCACGATGTGATACGAAGAGAGAGAGATGGGGGAAGCTAAGAGCAAGATGGGCCCTACAAGAAAAGGCACTTCTTCGGCTAGGGGGTCCAATTTTTTATACACCTTGTTAACACTGCTTATATTGCCTTTTTTAGGCCTGTTAAAGGTGTATTTTCCCGTTAGGTTAGCCAAATTTTTTCCGCGGGCTACAGTGCGCCGCGCTAGCCTAGTTCTAGGATATAATCGATAGAGCGCACCCGAAATCCTTTCCGTTACAGGGGTAGGCCTATATAAAAGTTGGTACTGTTTCGGTTAGAATGGCCAACTTTTCACCAGCACTTCCACCGAGCCGTACACTCACTGTAAGTAACTTTACAAAACCTTTAACGTCGCTATTTTAAACAAAAAAACCTTCACAACCTTTAACGTCCCTATTTTAAACAAAAAACCTTCAAAACCTTTAACACACACAACACAGTTTACAAGTGTTAAAAAGTTGGCCTTTTCTTAACCGAAACAGTGCCAAAACCCCCCTATCGAAGAAGTAGGCCTACCCAAGAAAATGGCATAAAGTGCATAAGTGCAAAGGATTAGCGAAGAGAGTAATAAGGCAAGCTTTTGGGAAAAAGGGATATGTAGAAGGGATGAAAGTATGAATGAACAAGGAAATGGAAGACAATAAGAAGGAAGGAAGGAAGGAAGGAAGGAGAAAACAAACCTACCACCGACTGTCATTTTGTAGGGGAAGAAATCAATACCAGGACGCCTAGGCTGATATTGCAGTTTGAGAAACTGTAGATCTAGGCTGAGTCTCATTAATGAAAAAATTAAACAACCAACATCCCTTGCGTTGTTTCTATTTGCTTATAGACGTACTTTGAACGTGGCGTTGTAATCATAAGAATAAAATAAATTTCCCGATTCTCAAAAAGAGAAAAAAACAAAACAGCCGCCATAACTTGTTGCCTCCTTTTGCAATTTGCATAGACAACTTTGGTTCACCGGTTCTGAATTCTGATTGGTTGCTGCTAGATTTCAGTCAGGTTAGCCAATCGTAAACGTTACCTTAAAAAAATGCATGGTCGAGGGGTTTTTTAAAAAAACTCTTTTTTACGGGTTTTGTCATTTCGAAAGGGTTTTTTTTTTTTGGTTCATGCTAAGATTTATGTATAAATCAACGTTTTAATGCAATTGGGCAATTTTTCCATTTTTATTTTGTTATTAATTTTTAAATTTTATAATATTTCAGTGTTGGATGTCCTGCTTTAAGATATCGTCGCTCTCGTCGCTCTAGCACTAGCAGTCGCTAGCTTCACACCGGTGCTTCTGCTAGGCTAGGCCTAGCCCAGCCTATGTGATCGTTTTCATCTCTTGTCATTCTCTTCGTGATTTTTCTATCGTAATTTTAGTTTCATCAGATAATTCCAACAACAGGTATGTAAATTAAAGGGTAACTTTGATAGAAAAACCAACTGCATTGTTATAACGAAGAAAAACAAGTGCACTGCCACTGCCTAGGCCTAGGCCTAGGCTAGGGCTAGCCCTAGGCCTCAAAGGGATTGGATAGGGCCTAGGCCTACATAAAGGCCTAGGCCAATAACGTAGTTATTTATAATAGGATCTTTGGCCTAGGCCCTAGGCCTATATCTGGAGGGCTAGGCCTAGGCTTGGGTTTTGGGTTTAGTTGTGCCTAGGGCCCAGCCCTACCCTAGGCCTGGGCCAAGGGGCTGGCGTATGCTCCCCACTAATGTGGCGTAGCCTAGGCCTAGGCCTAGGCCTTTGTGTAGGCCTATCCAATATAGGCCTAGGCCTACTGGTTATTCAATGCCTAGGCCCTAGTTTACTATATGCTCAGGCCTTACCTCTTTGTAGGCCTATGTAGGGCCTAGGCTCTGGGCTCAAGGTCTGTAGGCTTATGGATTGGATATTGCTTAACGTCTCATATTTATGCACTTTGGCTAATCGAGACGATGAGTGGTGATAGATGAGGATGAAGTATGAACAGAAGGGAGGAGGGGAAACCCGGTACCGGCACGTAGCCTACTTCTTTCGAAAAGTACCAAGGAGACCAACGGCTTAACGTCCCATCCGAAAGGACGGTGTAACTTTGACAGTCATATAGGTTCCTCCACTAACTCGGACTGCCGAGCAGACGTCGAGGAGAACGAAGCCGTTACACTAGCTTTTGAATCTTCCATCTGCTCTTACCAGCGGTATATATACGTGAGTTTCAGGGCATAGCGGTCACCCACTCTACCCATGACCAACGCCCAATTCTGATTAATTTTGGTGTTCGAGTGGGAACCGGTTAAACGAGCTCGGCTAAACCGCTGGCTTTGTAGGCTCTAGGCCCTACTAGACTTGGTCCTAGGGGTTCTAGGCTTTCCGGTATGGATCTAGTTCCTAGGAGAGCCTACATTATCAGATTATACCAAACTTCTTTAATAAGGGACATTTCATAGGCCTAAAGTGGCTGCCAAATGATCAACATAGTTGCCCAGCAATGTTGCTGTGAGCTGGTTGGCATTTGATCTAGGTGCCCGTTAGGGCGCCGCAGCCAAGCCGCGGTGCGCTACACACTCAAGCACCTTATACACCAAGCAGAGTTGGGGTGATTTCGAGGTGTTACCCAGCCGTCACGTAACGTGATGTAAACTTGAAAACTATCACAATCAAGGGGATTTAGGTAGGCCCCTACCTGACAACACATGCCAAATTTTATTGGGGTACGACCATTCCTTCTTGGTGAAAAAATGGCTTGAAACATGCTCAAAATCACTTTTTGGATGTTAGCTACTGCTAACATCTAATTCGTCAGTTTCAATCGGCCCGCGATTCTGACCAGACGGGTGGGGCTACAATGTTCATATTTTACATGGACATTAAGGTTATAGTAATATAGTCTCTTTTGAAAAAAAAAGTTGAAAAAGTTTGCTGGAAGGCTTCCAAATAAAGGTTTTTAAATAGCCTTAAACACTAGGCATACAATCAACAAAGTAACCATAGTTACTTGACACTTGTTTGACGGTATAAGCAGAGTTAGGCGGAAAGTGCGATACGTAAACAAATGGAGGACATTTTAAATTTTGCTTCTATGTGTGAAATGAGAAAAGTTGTCATTATACTCTCATAAAACAAATCAGAAACCGTCCCTGACCTAGGCCCAGATGTAGAAAATTATTTATAATACAACAGTGTAGGTCTAAAGTTCCATTAGGCTATAGGACTAGATAAAATTATTACTTACATTACATGTTTGACAAGCCTAGCCAACCCTAGGCCAGCACAACATAGTTCTGACACACTTCCCGCACAAATGACTAGTTTTGATTACTAAAAGCCTAATGCAGATAAACAATAGTATGATTGTCCACCAAGGCTATACAAAAATGTTCCAAAATAATACACATATTCTTTTCTTTTTAGCCATGTTGAGCCATGATCAAAGTCAGCTTGCTACTACACACAATGTCGAAGCAAGGTGTCGAATATAAGCGTGATCATCTGTTTGTTTACATAATTGCAACAATCAAACCATTTCATGCAACTCGTCTTTCGATTGGCCCGCGTTTATGAAGGCACTGCCATCTAGAATAAATATAGAACGTTTTCGAGCTCTTGTCTGGATTTCGTGAACCTCACCCCACGTAAATAACAGCCCATGACGTTTTCCACGATACCGTTCAAGAATACCAATTCCTTCGAAAACGAAAACGACTTCGTTTTCTAATTGCGTTTTCAACTCATCTCCCACGAACTCAAGAATTGGGGTCCAGTCCTTATACTGTCGTTATACCATGGTTATTATACCACCTATACCCAGGATGTACATGAATCCGGGTCTAGATATTTTACATCCTTTTGTTATTGCTAATACCATAGAAATTAAATCAACTTTGATAAAATTATAATATTTTAACAAATAATTTTACAATGGAACTTGTAGAAATACAGCCAAACCTTACACACTCAAAAGAAATGAGATCTAAAAAAAGGGCCAAGCTCATCTACCCTTCCACATTTGCGCATTCTTAATTCATAAACGTACAGTGTCCCATAACAGCATCCTCGAAAAGCTTGGCAAAATAAAATTTGCATGTTATTACGTTTAAATTAATTAGAAAAAAAAACTTGGTTGAACTATTACGTTTAAATTAATAATCGCAAATTCTATTTTGCCAAGCTTTTCGAGGATGCTGTTATGGGACACTGTACGTTTATGAATTAAGAATGCGCAAATGTGGAAGGGTAGATGAGCTTGGCCCTTTTTTTAGATCTCATTTCTTTTGAGTGTGTAAGGTTTGGCTGTATTTCTACAAGTTTTTGTTATCTGTGTAACATGCATATTGCCGACTGCTGGCCAATCGGTCAAGTCGAGTTGCCCAACACTCAGCCACACGCCACACCCCAAAGATTTTCAACATTCTGAACTAGGCCTACTTGCAGTGGCGCGCTGAACCCTTCATTAGACAGGAGCAAGGTCTTAAAAACGGGACCCACCCAACCCCTATTACATGGGCGCCCGCAGGAATTTTAGCAGGGGGGGGGGGGGGGGGGCAAAAATTACAATTTGTACTTTCGTTGGGCAAGCACAGGAGGTTTTTGGGGCAGGCAGAGCCCCGCAACAATAGCGCCTCAGATGAAAATTTGTAAAATCAGGTTTTTAGAATGCATCTGGTGGATTTTAGAAAAAAGTAGTGGGCTGAATTCAATAGGCCTACCAAAATTATGTAATTTTTGTGCAGTTGATACTCGAAACCAGAAAACCACCATGAAAGGAATCTTAAAGGAAACTTTCAAAATATTTTAGGCCTACCTCTTTATTTTTTAATTTTGTAATTTTAGTTTCAACTGATTGATATAAATTTACTGAAATTTTTATTTCTTGTGCTTTGTCCAGAGGGGTCAGCTGCCCACCTTGCCCCCTCCTGCGAGCGACCTTGCCCCATTTAGAATTTCTCGAATGGGGTTACGGGCTGGAACTTCCAAACATAGGGGAGGGGGGGAGGCGGCTTGACTCCAGAAAAATGCTAGCTTCAAGGTTATTTTGGTCGCAGTCGCAGGTCTCGTGAAAACCGAAGATATCACACTTAGGCCTACTCTCTTTAGAACCGTAGCCTACTATTAAAATACTACGCCACTGTTTGGCCTAATAATAATTTCAAAAGTAACAATCAATACCGTTAATTACATTAATAATTTGTAATAGGCCTAAAGTAAGTAGGTACCGGTAAACCAAATGTAAATACTAATATAAATTATGTCATAAGTTGGAATCAATAGGCCTAATCAGCATAAAAATGTTCATCTATCGCCGGAGACGGGGTAACATTTTTAAATAACTGTAGGCTAAAATACTTGTAACTTGTAAGTTTCAAGTAAAAACTATTCACGTCGAAGGATGACCATTTTTGGTCTATGGAGGTCCTTATTACTTTTTACATTATGGCAGCCTGAGCAGATCACTATCCAATCATTTTAAAATGCATAGGCCTAATAAAGCCAACATTGTCAGTGTCTCTTTCTTTTAGGTAGGGCCTACCTAGGTACCTAATAACATTTCCTTACTTAGTAGGCTACAGGTTTTCCACATTGAAGTTTTCTACGTTAGGCCTAACCTAACATTTTTTCTTGTTGAGAAAATAAATTAGGTACTAATTTTGCTTTTCAGCGGTGGGCCTACCTACGATTAGTAATGACAGCATATTGACATGGGGGTCCGGGAGCTTGCTTCCGGAAATTTTTTATTTTATAGATTCGATTTGTTGAGTTTTATGGATTTTGGAGGGAAAATAAGGACTAGCCATGGGCGCCACTAGGGTTTTCTCAAGGGGGGGGGGGGGTACAACCGGCAAGATTGCGTTCTTACCTATGTTTGAAGCCAAACCGGAACAAAATTTTTATAAAGCAAGGGGCATTTGCTATGAGGTGGCGGGGTGCGAAATAGGCGCAAATTTTTTTAGACTGTTTGGTGGCCTAAAACGCGTTTTAAGGTAGGGCCTATATTTGTGGAGAGGAAGCTCAAGGTATGGAAATTAAGAGGAAGGAGGACTGTTGATTTCGTAGTGGTAAAGTAAATTGTATATATTAGACCAATAGGGCCCTAGATCAATACCGATGATTTTTTTTCTCGTACAGAGAACTTCTGTCAAATGAGGGTGTATTGTTCAGATTTCTTAAAATCTCGTTGGCTTCATCAGCAAATAATTTTTAAAAACAACTTTTTAATGGGACCAAATACTAACAAAAAATTCAAAGGGCATCTATTCGGGGGTTCTAATTAGAAAGTATTACGAATTTCGTAGCCGTACCTTAATTAGACAAGCGATAATCTTAAATGTAAAATTGGATAAAATTTGGTGCGAAAGTTGTGCCCTCTATAGCAATGTCTCTGAACTACCACAACAGTATGCATGTTTCTTGGGCGCGCGAGCGAGAAGCACGGACAGAGAGATTTGATTTGATTTGATTTGATTGTCGTCTTTATTGATGGCGGGATTAAGGCCTGTTAAGCCTTCTCTTCCATCCAACCACTTCCTAATTACAACAAATCACGACATTACAGTATTATATATAAAATAATGATTTTTTTTTAAAATACTATGATCACACAAGTTAAATGTGCAATTTAAGAGCTAAACATAATGTTACATCATACTAAAATAACTAAAACAAACTGAATTATGAAATAATACATTAGGAGTAACATTATTGCAAAGTTAAAATAGTGAACAAGGAAGAAATATAGGAAATAAATGCACAAGAGAACTTACATGAAAGCGCAGATTACTTCCTGAGACGGGCTGCCCACGACGTCGTGCGGTTCAGATGTTCGCGAACTTTCTTGTGACGTGGCGTCGCGACGTCAGTGAAACAGACGTCGTGGGAAAATAGGAAAGGGTAAATAGAGCTGGCCAGTTGGAAGAGTAGAGAAGAGAAACGGAAGAATTGTTCAGAGAACTTAATATATCGCAGCAATGGCGAACACTGCACTTAGAAAACAGTGCAGGGAGTACGAGAGAACTGGTTATGTCCATATATGGGCGAGAACAAGGAAACAAGAGTGCGACCTTTCAGAGACGACAGACCGTCGCGAACTAAACTAGATATGAGCGATATGCGTGTACAACGGAAAATAAACAGAAAACGAACGTGATTGGCTACACCAAATCACATGACCAAACCGGACAAAAGTCACAAAACCACTAGAGTCAAAACCAAAATGAAAAGATGAAAAGACAAATACAATGAAAATAGCACTAAACAAAGCGACAAAAATACAAAAAATAATCGGTGCGAATAATAAGGCTGCAGTAGAAATGTTTTTCGTGAGATACGAAGAAGCATTAAAAAATACCACTTTATGCCGGACAAGATCTATAACCTGGACGAATTTGGTATTACCAATGCCCACGTTCCAGCAAAAGTTGTAGCACCTAAAGGGGTGAAACAAGCTGGTTGCATGTCCTCTGGAGAAAGGGGAACAAACGTAACTATAATTGGCTGCGTTAACGCCCTCGGAAATTCTATTCCGCCCATGATGATTTTTCCTGGAGTAAATTTCCTATGATCTAAATGTTCAACTGTATGAATGAATCTATTGATATAAAATATATTTTGTGGTAAAATTATTATTAGTCTGCATCCAAATAGCATTAATAAATCACTGTCCCAAGGTACAATCCCATGTGTCCCAAGGTACATTACCATATTGTACCTTGGGACATTTGCAGCATTCTATGAACAGGCCAAATATCACATTTGACTTGTTATTCCTATATCCCACCTTTTTATCTTAAGTTGTCAGATAAATTTGGCTACTTTTGGTCCAAACCAGAAGGAAATAAGTTAAAAAATGATTGATTTGTGATTTTTATGAAAAAAGTGTCCCAAGGTACAAGGATCTCCCCTACCTAGATAAGAGGTAAGTACTAATTTATAATATAAGCTGTGTTAACTAACTCATTCATCCGTCCCATTCATTCATCACATGCATTCAATTTGAAAATATAAAGCTGTCAATAAAAGAGCAAAGTCACCTTCTGTTTAATAAGTACATACCGTCATGATTGCGGAGTTAGCTAATGTTTTGGCTTTATTAAAGTAGTAAGTTTTAGTTTTAGATTTAAATACACTGAGATTATCATAATAAACATCGCTTATTTCAACTGGAAGTGCATTCCAAGTGCAATTGCGTGTATCCTAAACGAATTATCTAATAATTTCGTCCTGTGGATAGGAAAAGCGAGCTGCGTACCTGATCTTGATCTTGTGTTGAAAGTGTGATTAGAATGAAGGTAATTAAAGTGTGCAGCTAAGTAGGTCGGAGAAGATGTTGAGAGAATACGGTGGGTGAGACAAACTGAATGAAGGTTACGCCGGTCTTTCAGGCGGATCCACGATAACTGTTTAAAACCTGGAGTGATGTGGTCAGATTTTCTTATTCCTAGGATAAATCTAACACATGAGTTCTGAGCACGTTGAAGACGAATTGACAGGTCCTCTGTCAGGTCATTGTACACTACGTCACAGTAATCGAAATGGGGCATTATTAGTGTTTGTACGAGAAGGGTCTTAAGTTTGGTCGGGAGAAAATTCTTTAGTCTGTTTAGAGAGTGGAGGGCTGAGTAAACTCTTTTACATATGTGTTTCGTTTGGTTATTCCACGAGAGGTCATCTGACATGTGCAGTCCTAAGTTTTTTACGTTTTGTTGGAAAGGAATTACTGCATTGTTTAAGGTGATCTTATGAATATTCGAAGTGTTCACTTTCGCGAGCAATTTGTGATACCCTATGACTAATGATTGTGATTTTAAGGGATTTATTTGTAATCCATGCTTGGTGGCCCAAATGGCAAGATTTTCTAGGTCTTTATTGATCAATTCTATAACGGTGTTGAGTGTCAGTGGGGAAGCGAACAAGTATATTTGCAGATCATCGGCATACAAATGGTGGTAACAATATTTAAAGCTGTTGAAATATTATTGATGTAAATAGAAAATAATAAAGGCCCCAAAACACTTCCTTGAGGGACACCGGCTCTCAAAGACTGCCATTCCGATTGGCAATCAGGTGAAATTACACTTTGCGTACGACCACGCAGATACGACTCGAACCACTGAATAACCGAGGGGGAAAAATTTATTGTTCTGAGTTTCTCAATAAGTATATCAATATCAACCGAGTCGAAGGCCTTGCTGAAGTCAAGTAAGGTTAAGATAGTCAATTGTCGATTGTCCATTTTAGATCTAATGTCGTCAGTAACCTTTATAAGTGCTGTACATGTGCTGTGGTTGGCTCGGAACCCTGATTGATATTGATCTAATATTTGATGCTGTGAAAGGTATGAAGACATTTGTGTGTGAACAATGAATTCAAGAACTTAGATAATGCCGGTAATATACTAATTGGTCTGTAGTGCCCTGCAGTTTGAGGCTTTTCTTTTTTCGCTAATGGGCGAACTAATGCGTTTGTCCATATACGGTGGTAAGAGCTGCTGGTTAGGGAGAAGTTAAGGTTAGGTTCAACTGAGGATTGGCAGGATTTAACAGATTCAGGCATGATTTCCCGTGTTTTCTTCGGAGCCCAATATCTTCTGATCTAATAAAGATACAATCACGATTTTACCTTTAAAAGAAAGCTTAATCTTTTGTTATCAATAATATACCCAACACGCATAACTTTATCCGATACTTACCTTGAAATTTGAGATTTGGCGAACACCTGAAAAAGACGCTCTTGTACGATATTATCAAAACTACTTGGAATTTTTAAATTTCGTTTACTTGTGCTGAAAGAAAAAGTGAAATTAAGGTATTTGCTGGACACAAATGTCGGGAAAAAGTTTAATTTTTCCTCCAAAATTCGAAAATTTTGATAGGGCCTAAAAATGAAGTACCTTTTCAAATATAAACCAAATTGCAATTTTGTTTCCGCAAAATACTAGATAAAGAATGTACCTATCCATCGCACTAGTTACATTTGAAAAATAATTAACGGTTATTACGTAACAACAAAAGGACGTTCCTGGTTTTGTGCAAGACCGGCACAACTGCATTTCCATCACCGACACCCGTCGAGTCGTAAATTACCACCCCTCCTTTGCCTTCGAGAGAGCGGTGTCGTGTGAACATCCGAGCGCGCAACTTGAGCGAGTGTGACCTTGCATTTGCAATGCAACCTCCCGACATTGCGTTTGGTAATACTCAAAGCTTCCGAGCTGTTACATTGCAATACGAAAATTTATACCATGCAAGATAATTGATGCAAATGTAGACTATTTTCAATCACTTATTTCTCGTCACTCAATTCTAGTGATCGGGCCATCGGCTGATCATAGGTATTTTGTTTAAATCTAAGATGAACTAAAATAAAAATGAATTGCAAAGTGAAACACAAGGCAAGGCGTCTCTAAACAAAATTGACTCGAATGCAGCCTTGAGCCACGCGTATTTAGCTAATTTGCGTACGCTATCATATTATTTATGACATGATCGAGTAAGATTGCAATGAAGCGCGGTCGAAATGTGTTTGTAGAGATTGGTGATATGCGTGTTTTTGTTTATTCCCAATGGTACCTGTTTCAAGTCAATTATGATATGACTTGAGACTTGAACGGCGATGTCTGCTCCAGTCTGTTAGTTTAGATAAGGAAACGCTACAATTATAAAAACATAATGCACTCATAAAGATGATTTAAAGTCTGTCATTGCAAGTCAAGTCAGCATAGATAGCATTGATGGTTATATACTCAAAGTAGATAGTCTTTTATAAGGAATGGAACTGAGCGAATGTCTCTCCAAATATTATCTTTACCTTAATTATCTAAAATATATATCTTAGTCAAGTGATCATTATTGTGAACTTGATCTAAAATATTATAATAATGTATGATATGCAGTTAGTACTTGGATAGCAATTTTCCTAATAATCTGTCCTGATAGGAGTTCGAACACAGAACATCTGGCTCTAAGTACCGTTGCTCTTGTCAATAATTTAGCTATCGGGGCCACCCCACAAGGTGTTGATTGTTGTGTTCCATAATATTAAAAATCATACATAACACATAACTGAAAGATCGCATGGATATATTGACATGGATTGACATGGGTATTGAATATAGGCCTAACAAATAGTAGAGATGTTAGTTTTATGTAAATAGAAAACAATTCGAAATAAAGTTGAAATGTATGTTTTAAAAACTTAAAATCCCAAATTTACAGTAAATGCCATTTAAAGTCGCAGTCTATGACTAATTAAGAAAGGTGATGTTGATTTCGCAATTATTGGCCAAGAAAGTGCATATTTTACTAATTATTATTTATCCTAAATTGAAATGTATTTGATAAAAGATCCACTTCACGATAAATTTGTATACATACATATCAGCTGCAATAGGCAACACATCGCAAGGGCTATGTCAATTGACTCTTTATTCAGGTAACTAGGAAAACGCTTAAGTCCCGCCGCGTTGTTGGATGAGCGTAATTGGTGCATTGAGCTGCCATGTGTCATGCGGATTTTCTGTTGTTCTGTGAAAAAATCATTACTAAGTTGAATATTTTTTTAAATTAATTTAAACTAAATAAAAAATAAAATTTAATTTGTAATTTTTTAAATTAATCGTAATTAAAAAAACGAAAAAAAAACGTAAAATTTCGATTTTCATAAGAAATATTTATTCGATTGTGCTCAAATTTCACACGAATACATAAATTCAAAACATTAAGGTTCTGTGAAAAAATCATTAAAATCGGATAAAGCATGTAGGTGTTATAAGCTGAAGAAATTTTTTAAAAATCGAGAAAAATCGTAAAATTGTGATTTTCATAAGAAATAATTTTCCGATTGCGCTCAAAAACGTGGCAGTTCTAAGTTCAGAGATTTCGAAGGCCTCCATAAAATGTCATCGTAATTGGAGTATCGGTTTAGCCGGAATAATACAAACAGAAAAAAAAGAAAGAAAGAAAGAAAAACATTCCGGATTTTTTCTCCAGTGTAGTGAAATGGAATCTTCGCTTCTCTCGCTACGCTCGCTACGCTCATCCAACTAAGATAGTATTACCATTTATGAAACGTCAGTATTATTTATGTACTCCATTCAGTGTACCTATCAAAGTAAAAAATACTTTCTAAAGATTTACTTTAATAAACCCTGAAGCTGCAGGCACGAGGTGTAGATAAAGACTAAAGAGGATATTTCATTTTGCCAAAGTTTAACAACAAAATAATATGCAAATAGAACCCTTTTTTATTTTACACCTCCAACAATACAATTACCTTGCCGATCATCTACGGCACTTAAAATCTCAGACATAAAGTCATGAATAAAACTTGCTCTCGAATCATTATGCTGACAATGTTTGACTCCCCCCCCAACCCTTCATAGTTCTTGAAGAAGGTTTCACGTGGTCTATCATCGCATTACCTATTGTTTTATTACTTTTGTACATTCATTTACGATTGTTATTGTCTAGCTGCAAATTATGCAACTTTTGTTCACTGCTCTAGTTGTGCACGTACTCCATTTATTTTATTTAGGTCAGTATTCTTTTGGTATTCTTATCCGGACGAAGTTCCTACGAGTTTGTATACTTTGTTTCTGTAGTTTCGACTCGCACTCTTGTACATCACCGTACAATTTCATGTAGGTGTTGTTTCTTTTGTTTTGTTTAAACCACAGTCAAGTCTTGTTACAAGGCTTTGTGGAACGAAAACAATTTTATATTTAATACATTATTCACAAGTTAAAAAATCCATCCCGATCGGGGTTCGAACCCGAGTCTCACACATTCCGGGTAGGGGCCTTAACCAATTGAATTGAATTTTATTGTATTAAATATTAACAATTCCACCTACGGGAGTGTTTCCCGACTAACCAAATCTAGAAATAAACCCTCGCTCATACCTGCGTAAGGGAATGACATTATTAATAATGTTTGTTTGGTCAGATCAAACTACAAAGGCAACAGGTACTGTTCCATCCATTCAGATCTATAATGCAACTACAATTCAGAAGTTAAATAGCTGCCGTCTCGGTGGTCTAGTTGGCTAAGGCGCTTCCTGGAATGTGGGAGACTCGGGTTCAAACCCCGATCGGGATGGATTTTGTAACTTCTGAATTGTATTAAATATTAACAATTCCACTTACAGGAGTGTTTCCCGACCAACTAAATCGAGAAATTAAGACAATTTATTCTGTATAATTATAGTATAACAATTAATTAATAGTTTTTCGTATTATTGTTTCATGGTATATGGCCAAGAGTACAACACTGGCATACAATGATTAATTATACAGAACCAACCAACCAAAATAAATCTATAATTTCACAAGTTCACATAGCCAGAACACGGCTTCACTATGCGATGTAATAAGTTCAGTAAATAATTAATAAGTAAGGAGGATACCACATAATAGAAATTATAACTGTGATGCTGCAAATAAGATTATTGGTTCTACATTCGTATTTGTTTCGAGTGGTGGAGTGGTAGAAATTCGAGGCCACACAAGGCCGTCGCGTCGGCACAGCGTTGGAGGACTGCACGTGCACTCCGCTGGACTGGAGTGAGGCGGGCTGTCACAGGAGGGGAAATGTTTTGGATAAAAATGGCATATAGGAAAAAATTGCACTATCGTGGCGCGCTCTTGCGGATCTGCATCATATTGAAGCCCCCTATGTCCTATCCTTAAGTAAATAAGTTATTGGTTCAATTATAATCGGAGAATGTTTAATCATGTGTTTGATAAGTTCGATAGATATGTTGTCTACACCTTGCGCATTGGACTTAATACGATTTATAGCTTGGAGGGCAGTTTTCGGCGTAACGTGGGAAAAATAGAACTTCTCATATGGATGTACCTCACGATTGTTCGATAGTTCATTTAGATGGGCTTTTTTTATTTCAGGGTCGATTTCTCTTACTGTTTGAACAAAGTGCGTGTTAAGTGTATCTAGGGGTATGGGTATAGAGATGGGGACTTCGTCTTCCTTTTGCTTACCTAGACCCATGTTGGATATGTTGCGCCAAAGTTTTTTCATTGGTAGTTTTGAATCGAGTAAACTATATGCGTGCCTTCGCTTTTCTGTACGAATTAATTGGTTTGTCTTGTTTCTGAGAGTTCTAAATTTATCTTGATTGTCGGGCGTAGAAGAGGTTTTGTATTTGCGATATGCCGCGTCTCGTCTTGACATATAATCCTTTATTTCCCTAGTTAACCACGGAGCAGGTGGTTTAGTGCACCTAACTGTCTTTATTGGGGCGTGTTTGTCATAAAGTTGTAAAACTAATGAGTTAAACTCGAATAATTTTTCGTCTATAGAAGACTTGTTGTCATTAGCTTGCTACCAAGGAATTGTTAAGAGTCTTCATTTAAGTGTTCTAGATCGCTGTGTTTTAAAAATCGTTTAGATATCAACTTTGCTGTATGCAGGGTTGGGTAACGACGCGTCGCAAATAATATTATTCGACGCGTCGCGTCGCAAATATGCGTAGAATATGTCAAATATGTAGAATATGTAGAAAATTCGCGTCGAAAATTAAATAAGGAATATTATTGTATATAATTCAAATTCCAGACATATTTTCATCAACCCTAAAAACCAATGAACTCAACATTATATTTTGAACTTGTAAGCAAATGTTTGTAGTTGTACTTATTACAAGGCGAGCTGATAAATCAATAATTCACCATCATAAAGAACTTGAAGCAAAGAGAACCGGCATCTTCACAAGATACCAAGGTCACCTGCTTTCCCGATCATAAATATACGTATATGGACAAAGCCAAAAGCCTCCCCAGATAATTCTTCCACGCGTTTCATTAACCAAAGTCATCCCTTATTCTAAACTTCTTTCATTGAGCGAGCGTAGCGAGCGTCTCCACTTGACTCTTATGGTTCGAATGTCTGTTTTTGTTTTTTTGTTTTTTCTGTTACTGCTTCGGTACAGGTCGCACCGTTTCTCTGATCGACCTGAAATTTTGCACACATGTACATACCACCTATGCGGGTTGCTGTATAGTTTTTGAACAAAATCCGATCGTTGGTTATAAAAATAAAAAATAAAAAAATGTTCCGATCGTTATGAAATTTTGCAGGGTCATTAAGTACAACATTCTCTCATATTTTACAAATTTTCAGCTAAATCGGTCAAGACCTTAAAGACTTATTGGTATGTAACATTATGGGAATGTCGTACTCTAGACGTACTCTACGGCACTCTAGACGTTCTAGACGAACGTGAGACGGTCCGGACGGACCCAACCATCTTGTCTAGAAATTTGGAATCCAGCAGAATGACTAGAAGTCATACTGCAGATCTTGAAAAGTATGAGACTGAGCCGCCTGTGGTACCAAGACATGAAGACAGCGATAGGCCTGCTAGAATGGTCACAAGAAGTCACACTCACAATGCAACCAAGTGATTTGATTTTAGGTTCACTGCAATTGGATCTTTGTAATTTTCTATGTTTGCAAGGTAGTGTGTTTTTTGTTTCTATTTGTTTATTTTTATAATGCTGTTGTTGTTTTATTAAATTTTTGTTTTACCCATCCCTTGAAAAGGAAATTTTTCTGAAACTTAAGAAATTGTAACATAGTTTTTCTGAAACGTTGGGTATTATTTATTTATTTATTTATTTATTATTTATTTTATTTATTTATTTATTTATTTATCTATCTATCCATCTATCTATCTATCATTGGTTAATTACTTAATTATGTTATTACAGTATATAGGAGATAATAGGGAGTATGGGCATCTACAATCAAAAGTCTCGTTGATAATACTAGACACGATTTAATTAAGTAAGGACACAAGATGCTAGGCCTAGGCCTCCGGATACACACACCTCCAACACAAACCTTTACGCTCCTTCTCCACTACAACTACACAATCTTGAGTCACAATGTTCGCCTGCCACTTTTAACACTACTACACGCTGATTTTGGATACCACACAGGTTAACTCCTTTTTAACTACCCTCTCGTCACTCACACTCCCCTGCTCCTCGACCTCGACCTACTCCATCACACCCTCTTCCCCGATAGCCCAGCCACGCTATCCTTCCCGCCTTCTCCTGTCTCTCTCCAGTCTTACCAATCCACAAAAATATTGCTAACTAAATAATACAAAAATAACTAATGCCTAACAAGTAGGCCTAAGGCTTACAAGAACCTGTGCACATAGGTATAGTCACTCAAAGAAATGAACAGTGATGAAGTCCCAGACATCATAAAAAGTTACATTCACATTATTATTTATCACAGACTTAGCATTTTGTAGACCTATAGGTTATTCAAAGTTAAAAACAATAAACAACTAAATTGTTTATCTAGGCTACGTACTACTAGAGTAGATTCAATCAGCACTAGCAGGATCATCAATAAAAACTAGTCATAAAATCATATATCACAAAATACACAGCCTTATTTAAACAACTGACAATGACAAACACTTACCAACAAAATATTAGTTAAAACTTAAAAGATAAAAGGTAATATAATATATCACTACACTTTGTTCCAACATTGTTTAGTTGGGTAAAGGGGTGTTTCCACCTAAATCTTGGGCATCACCGAATCAGCACCGGCCTGCCAAGCTCGGCACCTCATCTTCTTCCTCATTTTCTTGTCGTAACACCAACTCTCTCCACTTTTTCCTGTCCTCCCACCATCTTTCTCTCTCTTCAACCACTTCCCACTCCTCTCCTTTCTCCTCCACATCTGCCTGTACTTGATCTTGCCACCTATCTCGAGGTCTTCCCACTCTTCTCATATCATTCTTTAGTTCAAATGCTTGTCTTGGGATTCTTTATTCTTCTTCATTCTTCTCATATGTCCATACCATTGTAGTCGCTCCTTTCCCATCTTGAACTTTAGGCTCTCTACTCCTACTTTCTTCCTTATCATACTACTTTGTATCTTGTCCAACAATTATAAATGCATTCGTAATAAACTACTCACTCATTTAAAACAACTGACAAAAATACGTGCTTAACAAAACATAGAATTATTCCACCTGTATTATTGTAAGTGGTTGATCATAAAATTCATTGACAGAGTAATAGCAATGTGATAGCACTCACAGCAGCAAATTTTTAAAAGAGTTTTCTTAAATTCTTTTAAATGTCACTTAGCCTAGGCCTATCCTTAAAGCTATGAATATGATGAAGATTATTGCCGCGGTCGTTTAACCAGTTCCCACTCGAACACTGAAGTTAAGCAACATCGGGCGTGGTCAGGGGTTGAGTGGGTCGCCGCTCTGCCCTGAAACACGTATATCGCTGGCTAGAGCAGACTAGGGTTCGTAAGCTTGTGTGACAGCTTCGTTCTCCTTGGCGCCGTCTGCTCGGCAGTCCGGGTTAGTGGAGGAACCTATATGACTGTCAAAAGTTACACCGTCCTTTCGGATGGGACGTAAAGCCGTTGGTCCCCTTGGTACTTTTCGTTAGGAGTAGGCTATGTGCCGGTACCGGGTTTCCCCTCCTCCCTTCTCTATTAAATTTGCACTAGTGGGCTACATTGCCTGTTGCAAATAGAGACATAAATAAAATAAAATAAAATTTATCCCACTCTGACTATGTATGGAGATGAAGATGAACAAAGCTTGCTTTTGACTTTGATATTGATGCTTGTTTTTCTTTCTTTACAGCTCAGAATGTCTTCTCAAGAGTCATCTCACAATGATGAAAGTGTCGAGCTGAACCCCGGGCCTACACACTCTGGGGACATACACATTTGTGGAACGTGCAAACAAAACTTCTCGGATCTCAGCGTGTTTATGGATCACAAGCGCTTGCAGTGTCTAGGGTTCGCTCAGGAGAGTAGTACGCTCCTAGAACTCGTCACCACCAACTCTACGGATGATTCTTTGGGCCCCTTACTCGTAGGATTACAACCACTTTATCGGATAAATATGGATGGTGAAAATTTAGCAGCACATCAAGTATCACATGTTATACTTCAGCATATAAGATCTCAGGGTATTTCCGGATCTGTGATCCTTCGCTCTCGTCTGCTGGAATCAACTTCTGAACAGTCTGCGGAAATATGTACGGAACATGATAACGGTGCTAGTTTAATGCAAGCTTGTATAGGACACCAAGAAAGTAGGCGAGGCTTTGAGATGAACGAGGAAGATGTGGCATCTCTTCTTGCTAATCAGCTTGCAAGCGAAGTAGTGAATTCATCTTCTGTTTCCACATTCGGGGGTGAGCTTTTAAGTCGGGCGAGCATTTCTCAAAATCGTGATACCGGCTCGCCAGAACCCGCAAACTTCTTTTCATCTGATAATGTTGGAAATCGGAAGTACGATACTCACTCTGATCCGGAAGAGTCATTTAATTCTCCATTGCCACCGCAAGAAGAATTTATTTTGCCCAGCGAAGAAATAGTTCAAGGAAATTTAGATTGTCAAACTAATCTGACAGAAAGCTCAAATGTACAGGCTTCTCGTGTCAAGAAACGTCACTGCTGCGAAGTGGAGGGCTGCAGCTTTGCCTCTCTTTATCTCAAGGATCTGGCACGTCATATGAGAAAACACACTGGTAAGACATATTTAGCCTTTTAAATCACTTAGGCCCAAAGTCACTGGCGTGCTCGGTGTTTTTCAAAACCGTCTGCAAACTGCTGCTGGTATTTCATGGCAGTCTGTCATTAGGTCTGTGATAGCTTCTGTACAACTATTACCCTACCTACTTTAGTGTAGGCCTACATAGGTTGGGACTAATTAAATGTAAATAAACGTTATGGCCCTAAGAATACTAGGCCTATTAACTTGTGCCAGCAACATGGCAATCTTTTGTATATAGACTTTGTGCAATACATTTCAATTGGTTAGAACTTAGAACATTGGTAGGCCTACGTAAACACTCCTTAGTAGGCAGTCTACACATTTTTTAAGCCTACCATGTAGGTACAGTATTAATCAATTTAAAACTGCCAGAATGAAGAACAGGCTTAAAGTTCACTACTTTTTGTTATCCCGGCCTATACGCGTTTCCAAGCAAAGATAGATGGCAGCACTAAAACGCAACATGTCGGACCGATCGGTGATAGAGGCGAGCTGCTTACGGCGGGAGATGTATATTCAGTTAGGTTCAACTTGATTTTTGTTACATTTCTGATCATTTGCGAAAACATTGTTGATTATGTCATATCGTCCGCGTATTTTATTAGTAAAATTCGTAAGTTTTGGTGATCGTCTTTATTAAAAACGGGAATTTAATGGCATTTTAAATTACAACAAATAATTGAGATTATTTGATCATATTAGCTCGAAAAGAACAAACCACACTGTTAAACTATTAAATACAGAAACAAGTGTATCAAAAATTGTTGAATGATGAAGATCGATGATATTTTCCTAAGAAAATGTTGCCCACCAATACTAATAATTTCAATAATTTACTTGCTATCTAAAAATCAAATAGCTTCTAGCAAATTATAGCCCCACACTTGTTTTGCACGTTTTCTACAGCAATCGGAGTAGGCTTATATATATTTATCTTCTATTCACTTAGGACTACTGTGTTTTTTTTTTAAATATACATTTTATTAAAAGTAGGCCTATTGAATAGCTGATGGCCTATTTTTATTATTGTTTTGTATGTCAATAATGGCATGACGCGTCATTCTGCAGACAGCTTTAAAATCTTGTAGGTCATATCATTATACTTATTCGATTGTAATAATATAAATCGTATTTATTATGATATTATGTATAATATTATGTAATAAATGAACAATGACAGTAAACGGTATATGTAGGCCTACATTAATTATATAAGGTAGAAAAGGAGTTGGGACTTGTGTATAAGCCCTAATACAATTATTATTATTTTTGTTATTGTTTTGTTATTATTATAATGACTTTATTTATATTAAATTATCATAATAAAACTAAAGAAGTATATCTCAATTAAAAGTGCCATAAGAAGCAAACGATACTGTATGTGTGTGTTTACTATGAGTTGTGAACATTCTTGACGGTTTGAATTTGATTCAGTATTTATCGTACCCTGTTAGCCTATATTTAGTATATAGCCTATAAATACCAATGATTTATTATGATATTACAATTAGAGAATTGTAATATGGATACAAAAATGCCATCCTCGGTGTCTCATGGGTGCATGGGGCGCAGGTCTGAATATAGTAATATTATTCTGGTGGACATGGTCTCGAATCCCGCATATTGGAGAGCGATTTTATCATTTTGGTGCACCCCCATGCTTTTGAATATCATCAATTAACAACATTTTGGGAGAGCAACGACAATGTACCTGTGATTGTACATATTTATAAGTGACAAACACGGAATGACATGTGTTCTTCAGGTAAACACATAGCGCGCTCCTCCGACTATCACTGATCGGACAGTTGCATTTTTCGCCACCAGGTAGCAACCCCTTTGCTTGGAAACGCGTATAAACATGCTTAAAATCATATTTCTATGTGCACTAGAAAAAAAAGGAAAGGACAAAAAAAATTGTAATTTTTTTCTTAATTTGAAAACACCATTACTTTTTTGATTTGGTTCCAATTATTACCCCAAATTTGATCAAATATGGTCAAAATTGTCATTCCCTTGGGTGTCCTAAACACATAATTATGTCGTCTTAACTTATGTCATACTAGAAGTTTGTAATCAACACTGGTATATGATTTTCAACGTCAAAAAGTCTGTCCTATGAAAAAATGTCATTCCTCTGGATGGATCTTGAACACCAGTATTTGTTATGTTTGAGTTGGCTCTCCTGCTGTTGCCACACATGTTTATAAAGTGTAGCAGGCAGTGTGTTTTACAGAGCAGATAAGAGTCAAACAGTTTGGTGGCAATTGGTTGTAATTTAATACTTTGAAGATATTATCAGGCGAGTGTACTATCTACTAGTCATTACCTTGGACACCAAAAGTATCACTTAGAATAGGCCTTTTAAGAAAGTAGTAACTGCAGATGATGCTGAGTAGAATGCACAATGAAATGTGGTATTGCATCACTTTGTCACATTTTCCCTCCAAATGTATGAGCATTATACAGTGGCGTAGGAACTATTTTTTTAGTGGGGGGGTCACACTAAAGTTGACTATGAGGTTGGGTGGGCAAACCGGGGCCTGGGGCGAAGCCCCAGCCGCCAGAGGCTATTTCGCCGTAGGCGAGATTTTTTTAAAGGTGCCCTTGATCGGTGGCCTAAAACACGTTTTCAGGCGAATTTTAACTATGAATAAGGGTTACATTTTGAAGCTCATTTCATTTCATTTCATTTCATTTTTATTAGCATCCAAAGACTTCACGTAAGTACAAAAGTATAGGATTTGTCATAATTTGAAATCTAAGATGTATTAAAATTAAAATATATCAACACAATATGTAAATGTACATAACATAACATACATACACATAACATACACATAGGCATACACATAACATGGTCGGTAATAGCAATGATAGTATAAGATTCAAACATTTACAGAATGAATAGGCCTAAATACGGTACAAATAAAAGTCCTGTAAGATAATAAAATTCGTAGCCTACCTTACTTGTCTGTTTCCACTCCTTATTAAATCATCCACATTGTAAAATACACCATTTATTAGGTATAGTTTTTATGTAATTTAATAATTTATTTATTTCTGAAATGTTCCTGATTTCTTTTGGCAAACAGTTAAAAAGTTTTATTCCCATCATATAAGAACCATTTTTACATTTAGAAGTAGATGATTAACTTTATTAAGTTCAGTTTTGAGTTCATCAACTCGGTTACCAAACATTTACAACAATAACCACATATTCTGCACAAATGCAGGGCACTGACAAGAGTCAACAACAACCTTGGTATTTTCTTATGCGCTCTTTGAATTCAGAGACATTTCTAGGCAATGGATTTACAACTCTTTCATCCAAACCATTCCAACTCTTGGTCACAGAACCAAGAAAGGAGTGTTTACCTACATCCGTGTTACATTTGTGAACAAATATCTTCATACTATGATCTTTTCTACCTCTAAATGGTGCAAAAATAATCTTTTTATTTAGGTCATCCCAAGCCGGTTGACCTGTAAATACTTTGTAAAAAGCACACAGTTTAGCATTTATTCTACGTTCATGTAATGATTCCCATCCTAGATCTACCATCATTTCACTTGGACTATGTCTCCTTCCATATTTACCTAGTACCTTTCTAATTGCTTTTCTTTGCACCATCTCTATAGCATCAGTATGTATTTTTGAGTGTGGGTCCCACACTAACCCAGCATACTCTAAACAAGGTCTAACAATTTCAATGTATGCTTTCTCCTTTACCTTTTCACTACATCCTCTCAAGTTTCTCATCACAAAATTTGTTTGTTTATTTCCCTTACATATAACTTGGCTTACGTGCTCTCCCCAATTTAATTTATTATTTAACAGTGCTCCAAGGTATTTAAAATTTTCACGATACTCTAAACTTTCTCCATCAAGCATATAGTGATAAACATTCGTTTTATGCTTGAGTGTAAATTTAATTAGCTGACTCTTAGCTGCATTCATTTTCATTCTATTGGCCTTGATCCATTCCACTATTTTGTCAATAGCTTTTTGAAATCTGAGACAATCATCCATATTGTTAATTCTCATATATAATATGCAATCGTCTGCAAAAAGTCTTATAAACACATCTCCATCCAGACCTATCCCTATATCATTTATGAATATTAGAAATAGAAGTGGGCCAAGAACACTTCCCTGTGGAACCCCTGATAAAACAGCTACTTCATCAGAATATTCATCACCTACTTTAACAACTTGCACTCTTCCTGTGAGCCACTCATTTATCCATTTCACTATTCTTGGGTCTATTCCTAATTCATTTATTTTACTCATCAATATATCATGAGGTACCATATCGAATGCCTTGGAAAAATCTAGTAGTATTGCATCAACTTCCCCTTTATTGTCAACCTCATCAGACAAATCCTGAATAAGGCTCGCTAATTGACTTTCACAAGAATAGCCTTCACGAAAGCCATGTTGAGTGTTTGTTGAGTGTACGTACAGCTGGTACATGGAAATTGCCCTTTTGTCTAGTATTGTGTATGTGTATGGAGTTATTTAGTGGCATTTGATTCCTATTTTTAATTATCAGAGCTAAAACTTTATAAATGTAAAGACCTGGAAGAGTAGGAATATTTAAGTTCTTAAATGCAGGTTTGCAAGAATCCTTATATCCAATTCCAGCTAATATCCTTACCGCCCTTTTTTGAATCACAAATAATTGGAGAGACTGCGATGAATTACCCCACAGTGGTATTCCATAACGAATGTGGGCCTCAAAATAGGCATGATATGCTAGTTTTGCCGTAGTTTTCCCGGAAGTTTCAGTTATAACGCGTAATGCATAGCATGCAGAGCCCAGTTTAGGGCTAAGTGCTGCTATGTGTTGACACCAGCTAAGTGTATCATCAACTTTAATGCCCAACAATTTTAATGTGATTACCTGATTTAGTTTGGTATTAGTAGTGATGGGAATTTTCATGAAAAAAAATAATCTTGAAAATTTCATGAAAATTTTCATGAAAATTTTCGTGAAAATTTTCAAGGTTTGTTAATCTGTTAGGCCTATTTGAACTGTATTTTACCATGTTATAAATAAAAATAATTATGTCTATCGAGGATGCAGGCCTACAGTGGGACTCAGGCTGAGGTGGAATAAGTCTAATATGCAATATCTTGTTGATTAATTTTATTCTTGCAATTTGCAAATAGGCCTAGGCCTACATTATAAAAATAATCGTTGAGACAAAAATGTTGAATATTGAATTGGGATAGTATAAATAAATAAATAAATAAATTTTATTTAGAGTCTATCCACTCAGTTATATAACTGATTTTCAGTGGAGGACTTTAAATCAAAGCGACCAAGCCAACCCTGTAGACCCCGACTCAATCGACGAGTGAGCGATAACCAACCAAAGATCGATATCCTTAATAGGAAATATAGCAATCAGTGGTATGGACAGTGCGAACACCCGCGAATCAACGCCAGAATCAACAAGGCCGATTCAGAACAACTCTGAATTTACTATGTGCTTCGTTGCTAGGACGGCTCCAAAGTCACCGTTTACAAACTCCTAAGACACGAACTGATGGATTTAAGTCCAAATCAGAAGTTAAAAAACTACTGACTTAAGCGGAAATCGAACCCTGGACCTTCTGCGTTGGAAGCAGATACGCTAACAACAAGACCAACGAGCCACACATCCAACATGAATGATGGAAACAAAAGCAATATAAAACATATTAGTAGGCCTATATCAAAATGTAAAAAAATACACCCAACGTTTCGGGTGGTTAAGAGAAAGCGTAGATTATTGGATGAGCGTAGCGAAGATTTCATTTCACTACACTGGAGAAAAAAATACGGATTTATTTTGTATTTTTGTCTGTTTGTTAACACGATTCCGGCTAAACCAATACTCCAATTGCGATTAAATTTTCTGGAGGCCTTTAAAATCTCTGAACTTAGAACCGCCACTTTTATGAGCGCAATCGAAAAATAATTTCTCGTGAAAATAGCAATTTTACGCTTTTTTTGTTTAAAAAAATTACGCTCATCCAACAACGCGCCTGAAAAAGGATTTGCGAAGCTTCCTAGTAGTCACTACAAACAATACGGTACTTACAGACTAATTGGAGGCGAAGACCTCACACCAAAGTAATGTTTGTCCCGGTCTTTCCATTCCCTACCCTACCCTACCCTACCCTAGGCATTTAAGTTCTGCATAACCCTCTAGCATTTGTGCTAATTAAAGATGGATTTTATCTGGTTAGGGCCCAACCAGACTATTGCCTATACAACCTACAAAAATAATAAGTTAGCTAGACCTTCATTTGCAGGCTTTGTATTTGCAATGTGACCTAGCTCCCACATTGACAAACTTTTTAGGCCTATGTCAATGCCTCTGTTCTAGGCTAGGCCCCAGCATGCATTAGGCCTGTTGCTGTGCAAGAGGCTAGCCAAATACTAAATACCAAATACCAACTGCATAATTAAACAACATAATAAAAATAAAAACTTGAAAATTTTCATTGCACGGCCCTTGAAAATTTTCAATGAATTGAAATTTTTCATGAAAATTTTCACGTGAAAATTTTCAAGTCCTAACACTAGGTATTAGAAATATTTAAATCAACTTTGTTAATATTTTTCTGATATACATGAAACTGAATATAGTTAGTCTTTTCTTTATTTAATCCAAGTATGTTTGCCATTAACCATTGGTGTATTTGATTTGCTATTACATTTGAAAGTTGTTCTAAAATTGCTAGATTATCACTTGTTATTAAGGCAGATATGTCATCTGCATAAAGAATTATCTTTATTAGTTCCTTTAGGTTCTTATTTAAATTTTGTATGTACACTGGGAGATCATTTATAAATAGTATGAATAACAGTGGTCCTAGTATGGACCCCTGGGGAACGCCCGATTCGACTTCAAGCCATTCAGAATGGTAAACTTCAGTTTTCCCATTTGTATTTGAGTGACTTATTTTCACTCTTTGTTTTCTAGACTTAAGGTAGGATGACAACCACTTCAGAGGTGTCCCTTTAATGCCATATCGTTCCAGTTTCCTTAACAGTATATTATGGTCTACACAATCAAACGCCTTACTCAAATCACAGAATATTCCCAATGCATATTTTTGCTCATCAAGTGCATTTAGAATATGATTTTCAAGATCCCATAATGCTGTTAAAGTAGATTTATTTTTTTGGAACCCGTGCTGTGATTTGTTCAATATATTGTGTGTTGCAATGAATTCCAATAGCCTGTTATATGTGTTAATTTTTCTAAAAATTTTGAGAAAACTGGGAGCAAAGATATAGGCCTATAGTTTGTTGCATCATGCTTGTCACCATTCTTAAGGCTATTCCACCGCGTTTTTCTATTTTCCAAAATATGCTACTAAGTTAAAATATAGTGAATTGCTTTGAAACATGGCTATTTTAGAAAATCAAAAATATTTTTTTCCAATTTTTTCTGATCCGGTACACGGCCAATATAGCCACCTCAAAATAATTTCAAACTTCAATTCGCCAGGGCACACCATTCAACGTACGGTGTTGTGCTTTTGTGACATTAATTTTTAACTGTTTTTCTATGGACTGACTGAGAGAAAACAGATTTATTTTAACAATTGTCTTTCCAGCGAATTTTTTTCGTTTGGTGGTGTTTTGTACCGATTTGTACCGCCAAACGAAAAAATTCGCAGGAAAGACAATTGTTAAAATAAATCTGTTTTCTCTCAGTCAGTCCAAAGAAAAACAGTTGAAAATTAATGTCACAAAAGCACAACACCCTACGTTGAATGGTGTGCCCTGGCGAATTGAAGTTTGAAATTATTTTGAGGTGGCTATATTGGCCGTGTACCGGATCAGAAAAATTTGGAAAAAATATTTTTGATTTTCTAAATAGCCATGTTTCAAAGCCATTCACTATATTTTGACTTAGTAGCATATTTTGGAAAATAGAAAAACGCGGTGGAATAGCCTTAAAGAGCGGTACAATCTCAGAATATTTAAGTTTGTCGGGGAAAATACCATTTTCATAAGATGAATTAAAGATGTCCATTAAAGGTTTTTTAATGCTGTATATGCATTTTTTTACTAAAATTATTGGTACATATATCATCCCACCCACAGGAAGTAGTATTTTTCAGTTCCCTAACTATTTTGATGATTTCCTGCTCGGTTACCCGTTTAAATGTGAAAATGTTAGCTACATTCCCAGTGTCATTAGAAAACAATATCAATGGATCTATACTATTTTTGGTAGAGTTTATGTCAACAGACTTGTAAATATCCCTAAATGCCTGGTTAAAAGTATTTGCTACAATTTCTGGCTTTATTATGGTCGGAGTGGAAACATTATCTCCCGATGTTAATTCAATATTTGAAACTACAGTTTTATTGTTTGTGTACGTTTCATTTTTAACCACTCGCCATACGGCCTTGGCCTTATCTTTTGAATTTTTAATAAAGCTATAATTGGAAGATTTCTTTGCTTCCTTCAATTTATTCATGTATATTTTTTTGTTTTGTTTATACATAATTTTTAATTCCTCATTATTACTAGCTTTACTAATCCTATATTGCTCTTTTATTTGTGTACTCATAGTTTTTAGTTCTTCTGTTATCCAATTTTTATTTGTATTCTTTATTTTTACTTGTTTTCTGGGAAATATGGCTTCAAAGTTAGATTTGAAAATGTGCAGGAAAGTGTTGTATTTTGCATTTGTTGTTGTACTGGTTGAGATTTTTTCCCAGGTTTGGTTGAGCATGCACTCATTAAAAGTATATAGCTTCCGGGTCAAATGATCTCTTACTAATTTCTTTATGTGTGTATTTAGGCTTCTGAAGTATTTTTGTACTGAAAGTTATGATTTGAGCATTATGATCCGATAGAGCTAAGTCGAGGTTATATACCTCATAGAAATGTCGGTTTAGATTGGTAATAATATTATCAATACAAGTGTTACTACATGATCTTGTAACTGATTTAATAGTGGCATGCATGTTGAATGAACTGAGGATGTTTTCAAAATTTTAGCGTGTAGTGTTTTTTCCAGTAGGTTTACATTAAAGTCACCACACATGATGATTTGTTTTTTCTCTTTGTGAACTAGGCCTATATCAAGAAGTTTTAAAAGTTCATTCTGAAATACATCCAGACTGCCACTTGGTGTTCTGTACATACTAATCACGACTAAATTTCCTTGATGTAGTTTTTTTGTTAATATAATTTCTAAAACTGAATATTCAAAGTGAGTGTCTACACTTCTCTTATTAAGATCTATTCTTTCCCGTATTTCAACTTGTGACATTCCCTTTTTTACAAAAATACACGTACCTCTGTAGCCCTTTGATCGACAGTAAGCTGTAACAATATCATAACCTTCGATGTTAATATGAGGCAATTCCTCATTTTTGAGCCAATGTTCCGTGATACATAAAATGTCTATTGATTTTAAGCCGTTAAGACATACAGACAGCATGTTTCCTTTCTTCCTGATACTCTGGATATTTATGTGCATAATAGATAGACCTGCACTATTTAATTTTGGAAAAGAAATGTCAACATGTTTGCCTATGGTGTGTGCTGTAATTGTGGAATTGTCCAAAAAGGATAAAAAGGGTAGGTTAGTTGTTTTAGTTGATCAAGTGTCATGTCAGCTTTTATATCAAAACCTTGAAAGTCTTCGTCACTAGATTCATAGTCTATATCTGAACTAGCGGTTGATTCATACTCATACTCGTATTGGCCGATCTTGGGCTCATCAGTCTGCATCGCCCGGTCAATGTTATCATCATTTGTCTTGGGCTCCGCGACCAGCGGTGCCTGGGCCACCACACAGTCATCAAAGTGTATGATTTCCTTACCCACCTGACTGATGAGCAGAGACATTATACCCGCGATTTTAGTTTTATGCTCTCCGTTAGAGCTAATATTGCATTGAAGATTGATTACCTGACTTAAATTGGTCGACAGTCTGCTTGGGAGTGAAAACACTGCACACAAAATATAAAATGAATATTAGTCTAAAATCAGATGGCTAGTCTAGTCTCGCAAATCACGTCTCTTACTGAATCTTTCTAAAAATTGTTAACAAAAACCTTATTTTTTGTTTGCCAGCCCGACTGTAGTAAAAATCCGCCTAGCAGGTGATGAACCTTTTAGACCCTACTCGTCTTTTCCTTCAACCTCTTCACCTGCAGCCAAGAGCTAATATAGCATGTGTACCTGTGCTATAGCCAAGAGCTTGCAATTTGTAGTCTTGTTTCCTTTCGTTTTCGAATCCCAGTCACAATTAGTAGGGCAGCCTCTCTCGTTGCCACGGGTCTTGGTTCAAATCCAGGGGAAGACATGGTTCTTTTGTCGCCCAAGCACCAGAGTCTAGGAGGGAAGCCCCCTCACTGGTTGTGCTGTGTTGTGACTTTCCACCCTTCCTATCTCTAACCTTTTCTCTTAGTATGAATGAAGAGGCACCCTTGCCCAGCAACAGCAGGAGGGGCAGCCTTTCTCTTGTTGCCAAGGGTCCTGGTTCGAATCCAGGGTAAGTCATGGATTTCTTGTCTCCCGAAGCACCAGAGTTGGGAGGGAAGCCCCCTTACTGTCTGTGCTGACTGTGTGCCCTAGTATGAATGGTGTGTGAAGTAACCTTGCTGATGATGACAACATGCTTGCAGAATTTACTTCTTGCGTGGCCCTACCACAGGTTTGGTTATGTGTTATGAGTTTTGGTTGCATGTACGTAGTTAGCTGATTTTTAGTGGCCACCATCCGCCTGAAGAGTCCCAGAAGGACGAAACGCGTCGTGGATTAAGGTAACAACTTTAAATTAGCTACAGTTGTCATCAGCAGGTGAAAAGTTTTGTCGCCCCCAGCCCTTCAGGCTGGGCTTTATGTTCTCTATGCTTTCCCAACCTGTCAACCCTTCTCCAATCTAAACTAAACTAGCCATTTGGCCTTTTCCAAACTAATTAATCAACAAACTATAAGTTAGCAAATGACACCCATACCTGGCCCACTGGGGGGGTCAAGCCAAGGAGTGGGGGGAGTTTCCTCCCATCCCCCCCGTTCCTACGCCCCTGGCATTATAACCCTAAATTACTCATTCCCTTGGACGTCAAAAATAGTCATTCCCTTGGAGTTTTACAAACTATACTTGTCATTACCTTGGATGCTAAAAGTATCACTTAGAATCGGCCTTTTTAGACAGTAGTAACTGCAGATGATGCAGAGTAGAATGCACAATGAAATGTGGTATTGCATCACTTTGTCACATTTTCCCTTCAAATGTTTGGGCATCATAACACTAAATTTCTCATTCCCTTGGACGTCAAAAATAGTCATTCCCTTGGAGTTTTATACAAGGGAATGACATTATTTTAGTCCAAGGAAAATTCCAGTTTAACTCGGAATTACCCATAAATCATTTTTAACAAAAATATTTTGCAATGCCAGCAAATCTCATGGTTTTTATGTTTTTTAATACGTGTAGTAGGTCTAGGTCTAGCCCTACCTAACAGTCATACTAACACTTTTAATTGAGTAATCTGAGATCATACCCTAGCTAGATAAAGTTAAAAATAGGCCTACCAAATTTTTCCAAAAAAATTTGCCCTGTTTTTTAAAGTGATTTATATTTTTTTTGGGGAAAAAAAAACCCCGTGCTGTGATTTGTTCAATATGTTTTAGTTCCCAATGAATTCCAATAGCCTTTTATATGTTAATTTTTCTAAAAATTTTGAGAAAATGGGACAAAATTGGTATTTTTGTTGCAATGCTTGTCACCTTTCTTAAGGCTATTCCCCGCGTTTTTCTTTTTTCCAAAATATGCTACTGTTAAAATATAGGAATGGCTTGAAACAGGTTTTTTTTAAAAAATCAAAAATTTTTTTCCCAAATTTTTTTCTATCCTACCGGCCAAATACCCACCTCAAAAAATTTTCAAATTTCAATTCGCCAGGGCACACCATTCAACGTACGGTTTGTGCTTTTGTGTTTAAATTTTTTTAAACTTTTTTTTCTATGGACGACTGGAAAAAACAGATTTTTTTTTAACAATTGTCTTTCCAGCAAATTTTTTTTCTTTTGGGCGGTGTTTTTTTACCGTTTTGTACCGCCAAACAAAAAAATTCGCAAAAAAGACAATTGTTAAAAAAAAATCTGTTTTCTCTCAGTCAGTCCAAAGAAAAACATTGAAAATTAATGTCACAAAAAAGCACAACACCTACTTTTAAGGGTGTGCCCTGGCGGATTGAAGTTTGAAATTTTTTGAGGTGGCTATTTTGGCCGTGAAAACCGGCAAAAAAATTTGGAAAAAATTTTTTTGATTTTCTAAATAGCCATGTTTCAAAGCCATTCACTTTTTTTTGACTTAGTAGCATATTTTGGAAAATAGAAAAACCGGTGGAATACCTTAAAGAGCGGTAAAATGTCGAATATTTTAAGTTTGTGGGGGGAAAAATCCATTTTCATAAGATGATTAAAGATGTCCATTAAAGGTTTTTAATGCTGTATATGCTTTTTTTTACAAAATTTTTGGTACTATACATCCCCCCCAAAGGAATATATTTTTCAGTTCCCTAACTTTTTGATGATTTCCTGCTCGGTTACCGTTTAAAGGGAAAAATTTTTAGCTACATTCCCAGTGTTTTAGAAAACAATATAAAATGGATCTATACTATTTTTGGTAATTTATGTAAACAGCTTGTAAATACCAAAATGCCGGGTTTAAAAAGGGTTTTGCTACATTTCGGCTTTTTAATGGTCGGAGTGGGAACATTATCTCCCGTTTAATTAAATTTTTTAAAACACATTTTTTATTGTTTGTGTACGTTTCTTTTTTAACCACTCGCCATAGGGTTTTGGCCCCTTATCTTTTGAATTTTCAATAAAGCTATAATTGGAAATTTTTTTGCTTCCTTAAAATTTATTCTGTTATTTTTTTTTTTTGTTTATAGAAAATTTTTTAAATTTCCTTTATTACTAGTTTTTATAATCCATATTGTTTTTTTATTTTTTTATCATATTTTTTAGTTCTTCTGTTACCCAATTTTTTATTTTTATTCTTTTTTTTTACTTGTTTTTTGGAAATATGGCTTCAAAGTTAACTTGAAAAGTGCGGGAAAAGTGTTGTTTTTTGCATTTGTTGTTGTACTGGTTGAGTTTTTTTTCCCGGGTTTGGTTGACATGTCATTAAAATATAGTTTCCCGGGTCAAATGACTCTTACTAATTTCTTTATGTGTTTTTTAGCTTCTGAAGTATTTTTGTACTGAAAGTTATGTTTTTGAGCTTAGATCGATAGAGCTAAGTCGAGGTTATATCCTCAAGAAATGGGTTTTTAGTTTGGGAATAATATTATCAACAAGTTTATACATGATCTTGTAACTATTTTAATGTGATGCATGTTGAATGAACTGAGGAGTTTTCAAAATTTTTACGTGTAGTTTTTTTTCCAGTATTTTTAATTTAAAGTCCCCACCATGATGATTTTTTTTTCTCTTTTTGAACTATATCAAGAAGTTTTAAAAGTTCCCATTTGAAATACTCCAGACTGCCACTTGGTTTCGCATACTAACCGACTAAATTTCCTTGATGTAGTTTTTTTGTTGTTTAAAATTTTCAAAAACTAAAAAATTCAAAGGGGAGTGTCTCATTCTCTATTAAGACTATTTTTTCCCCGTATTTAAACTTTGACTTCCCTTTTTTACAAAAATACAGTACCCCCGTACCCCTTTGATCGACGTAAGCTGAACAATTCAAAACCCTTCGATTTTAAATATAGGCAATTCCTCATTTTTTGACCCAAAATTTTTCCTGATAGGCCTACAAAAAATGTCTTTTGTTTTTAACCTTTAAAGACATACAGACAGCATGTTTCCTTTCTTCCTGATATCGGGATATTTAGTGCATAGGATAGACCTGCATTAAAAAATTTTTGGAAAAAGAAATTCCATGTTTGCCATGGGTGGCTGAAATTGGGGAAATTTGTCCAAAAAAGGATAAAAAGGGTAGTTAGTTGTTTTAGTTATCAAGTGTCATGTCAGCTTTTATTAAAATTTGGAAAGTCTTCGCATAGATTCATATCTATATCTGAACCACGGTTGATTATACTCATACTCGTATTGGGGTCTTGGGGCTCATATTTCCTGCATTTCCCCGGTTTCAATGTTATCTCATTTGTCTTGGGCTCCCACCGCGGTGCCTGGGCCACCACGCATCTCAAAGGTATGATTTCCTTCCCCCACCGACTGATGAGAAAAAAAAAGACATTATACCCCATTTTATTTTATGCTCTCCGTTAGGTAATATTGCATTGAAGTTTGATTACCTGATTTAAAATTTGGTCGCAGTCTGCTTGGGGGAGTGAAAACACTGCACACAAAATAAAATGAATTTTAGTCTAAAATCAGATGGCTATCTAGTCCGAAAATAAAATCTTTACTAAAATCTTTCTAAAAATTTGTTAAAAAAAACCCTTTATTTTTTTTTGCAAGCCCGCTTATAAAATCCGCCTAGAGGTGTAACCTTTTAGACCCTATCGTCTTTTCCTTAAACCCTCTTCCCTGACCAAGAGCAAAATATACATTTACCTGTGCTTACCCAAGAGTTTGCAATTTGTAGTCTTGTTTCCTTTCGTTTTGAATCCCAGTCCATTAGTAGGGCACCTCTCTCGTTGCCAGGGTCTTGGTTCAAATCCGGGGGGAAGACAGGTTTTTTTGTCCCCCAAAGCACCAAGTCTAGGAGGGAACCCCCTCAGGGTTTGTGCTGTTTTGTGATTTTCCCCATTCCTATCTTAACCTTTTTCTTAGATATGAAGAGGCACCCTTGCCAGCAACAGCAGGAGGGGCAGCCTTTCTCTTGTTGCCAAGGGTCCTGGTTTGAACCCCGGGGAAGTCATGGATTTTTTTCCCTCCCGAACACCAATTTGGGGAGGAAGCCCCCTTCTGTCTGTGCTGACGTGTCCCCTAGTATAATTGTTGAAAAAACCTTGTGATATGAAAACATGCTTGCAAAATTTTACTTCTTGCTTGGCCCTACCACAGGTTTGGTTTATGTGTTATGAGTTTTGGTTCATGTATTTTGATTTTTATGGCCCCATCCCCTGAAGGCCCCAGAAGGACGAACGCGCGTGGATTAAGGTAAAATTTTAAAATTAGCTACATTGTCATCAGCGGTTTGAAATTTTTGTCGCCCGCAGCCCTTCAGGCGGGGCTTTATGTTCTCTATGCTTTCCCCAACCTGTAAAAACCCTTCTCCAATTTAAAAATAAACTAGCCATTTGGCCTTTTCCAAACAAATTAATCAAAAACTAAAAAGTTGCAAAGACACCCATCCGGGGCCCCACTGGGGGGGTCAGCCAAGGAGGGGGGGGGATTTCCCCCCCCCCCCCCCCGTTCCTACGCCCCTGGCTTTTAAACCCAAAATTACCTTTCCCTTTTGGACGTCAAAAATATCATTCCCTTTGGGAGTTTTACAAACTATACTAGTCATTACCCGGGATGCTAAAAGTTCACTTAAATAGGCCTTTTAGACAGTAGTAACTGCAGAGATGCAGATAGAATGCCAATGAAAAGTGGTATTGCATCACTTTTCACATTTTCCCTTCAAAGTTTTTGGGCATCATAACACTAAATTTCTCATTCCCTTGGGCTCAAAAAGTATTCCCCTTTGGGGTTTTTTTACAAGGGAATGACATTTTTTTAGTCCCAAAAAAATTTAGTTTTTTTAAATCGGAATTTTCCCATAAAACATTTTTAACAAAATTTTTTTGCAACCAGCAAATCTCATGGGTTTTTTTTTTTTAAACGGTATAGGGCTAGGTCTAGCCCTACCTAACGTCAACTAAAACTTTTAATTGATAAACTGGATCATACCCCAGCTAGATAAAGTTAAAAATAGGCCTACCAACTTTTCATTAAAAGGGATCTGCAAGGTTTTTTTTTACTTTTGTCCCATGCAAAAAAGATTTTGATTTAAACCCCAATTGTAACTGCCGTTATTAATTATTGTTGTAGGAGAACACCTTTTCGTTGCAAGATATGCTCAAAAACATTCAGCCGTCAGACAAACTTCAGGTCCTCAACGCATCCATGCCGGGGAAAAGGGGCCCCTTGTACGATCTGCCCGTAAAAGCCACTGTTTACGCAAGCAGCCGCAAGCACATGCAATCCATACCGTGAAACCCCTACAATAAGTGACACCTTGACGATAGCCCGTGGTGGTAAAAAAACAAATATGTCTTTGGGGCTCGTTGGTTTTGTGTGGCTCGTTGGTCTTGTGTTAGCGTATCTGCTTCCAAAGCGAAGGTCCGGGGGTTTGATTCCCGCTAAAGTCAGAAGTTTTTTAACTTCTGATTTGGGACTTTGGTCCATCAATTCTTTTTTAGGAGTTTGTAAACGTGCTTTTTGGGGCCGTCCTAGCAAAAGAAACACATAATAAATTTTAAGTTGTTCGAATCGGCCTTTTTGATTCTGGCGTTGATTCGGCGGGGGTTTTGCATGTCCATACCACGATTGATATTTCCCCATTAAAAAAAAAAAATCGATCTTTGGGTTTGGGTTTCGCTCACTCGTCATTGCGTCGGGGGCCCGCAGGGTTTTTGGGTTGGTCACTTTGATTTTAAAATCCCCCAGAAAAACATTTATAAATGATGGGGACTCTAAAAAAAATTTATTTATTTTTTTAGGGCATATTTTAAAAAACCCGTGAAAGAAGTGCCACTTATTGCTATTTGTGTGAAAAAATGTGAAAAATCAGAACCAGTAACCAGTAAAAAATCAAATGTTGCTGTAAAACATTACAGAGTCCGAGTACAGTTAAAACATGACGAAATAACTGTAGTATGGTAAAAATATATGTACGCCTTTGGCGAAAGGGCCTCCGGCGGCTGGGGCTTCGCTCCAGACCCTACCTACCACCCTCAAAACCTGCTGATGGATTTGACCCTCCCAACTTTCAAAACGTTCCTAAGCGCCTAGCCGTGTAATAATGTGATGATTTAAGAATATTCGTGTTGAAAAATGTGAATAACTTCATTTTCCAGATGTGAAAAAATGTGAAAAATTACAATTTTCTAATGTGAAAAATATGGGAAATTTCACAAATGGCTGGACCACCCCTGATAGCCTTTTCCAGGAAGCTGATTCCACCCTGGGTTTTGGCCTATATCTAGAAACAATCCATGTGAAGGTCTCAAGCTTGATCTGCCACTGTCAATACTGAGTGAAAGTATTTTGCAGGGTTGTCTTCAATCAATCGGTGATGCGAATGCTAGGGATTGAGTCCTCTTAAACTGCCCTCGGACATTCCCTTCAACACTTACCCTAACATCTTTATTAATATTACCTAGTTATTCACCTGAGATGGTCACACTAGGCAAAACTACTAGGTACCTACCTACTAGTACACGTGTACAAAAAATAGTAGGTATTTCTTTCAACTACCTAGACTTTGTTGATTTATTTAATTTAAGCGTTGGTGCCAACCTAGGCCTAGTATTGCCGTGTTCCCGCTCAATTATAAGTTGAATAAACATCAAATATTCGCTTTATGTTTTATTGTAAGGTCAATCGGCCAAACAGGCTGACCCGCAACCGCAACGCAAGCAATCTCAACAAATTTGTAATTTTTCCCGGAGTCCAACAACAGGAATCGAAATTGGAACCTTGTTCTTTGAAGCACAATTTCTCAAATTGAAGATCAATTAAGTGATAGGCCTACTGCAAGGAGCCATGTAGCCGTGATATTAATATTTTCAATGTTATTGAAATACCTAGGCCTACCAATATTTCTTAATTTCATTAAACGGGAAACACTCCTGTAGGTGTAATTGATTTTATGTAAATCAATCCAGAAATAAAAAAATCTATCTCAACGGAGTATCGAACCCGGTCTCCCAATTGCCGGTCGAGTGCTTTTACCCCTAAGCTACCGAGACCGGTTAATTCATAAAATTGGATTGTTTTGGTATTGTAGATCTGAAAAGATTGGAAAGTCTGCAAAAAATTTTTTTTGCCTTTGGGAAATGACCATCTAAACCGATTTATTTGTCACTACCAAAGCAGGTACGAGCGAGGGGTTTGGGGGAAAACCTCGACCGGGGAACGGGAAACGGGGGTTTTGATACCCGCTGAGATGGATTTATTAATTTCTGGATTGATTTATTTCATATACATAAAAATTAAAAACCTACCAATATATTTTGTATTACTCTGGGAAACCGGTCCAAGGATAACTCTCATCCCTTTTCAGGATAGTATCTAGTTACAGTAATATTTAGGGCATTTCAACATGTTTCATTCTATTATATTTATTTTATTTATTTATTTGTTTATATATTTAATGTCTATCCTATTCAGTTATAAAAACTGATTTACAAAGGAGGACAACTAAATAAATATAATTACATAGATGCAGACACAACAATGAACACATTTAAAAAATATTTAAAAAAAAATTAATTTACAACAAAGCCTAAAAAAATCAAAAAATTTTAAACAAATAAAAGGTTTAAAAGAATTTTGAATGAAACAAATATAAAAAAAGGGGGGGGAAAGAAAAGAAAAGAAAAACAAAACAAAACAAAAAAAAAGGAAAGGAAAAGGAAAAAGAAAAAAAAAAATTTAAAAAAAAAAAAACCAAAAGAAAAAACTGATTTTATTAGACGATCCCTAAACGAATATGAGGTTTTCCAAAAAACAGGGAAAAGAAATGGGGAGTAATTAATCTTTCGCGGAAGAAACCACCAAACGCGAATCTTCATTCTTGTGTTCAACCTTCATTAGGATTTAGGATACATGTCATGTTCTATTTATGCATGGCCAAGTGCTCACTCAGGGTTTGCTATAATTTGTTTCACGCTTCTAGGTGTCAGATTTGCTCATATCGCTCCAGAACCAGCTCCCACCTCACTGTTCACTTGCGCACTCACACAGGTAGGTGTTGCATTTAATGTTTATTTGGTTGTCGCTATCTTTGAGTACAGTGTTCAGTGTAGCGCCACCAGCAACCTTGGGCAGGCACCTCAGAGGCAGTGCCATAAATAATTTATTAATTTTTATAGACAATTTCCCTGACCTAAACTTCATGTACCTGCCTACACTGTCACGCTTAATTTACTCCCGACCTCATAAAATATGTTTGCCAAACAGCCTGTTTAGTTTATTTATAAAACATCACCAATCACCACCTCACCTTGTCATAAGCCTGTTGTTGCTTGTTTCTTGTTGACCTAAAATCTCGTGACCTTGGTACGTAGTATAGTTGAATCAAATTTCATGGTCACAGCTGTGGGAAGATGACTCATAGTCAACAATCTTGTGACCTTGGTACGTAGTATAGTATTAGTTGCATCACATTTCATGGTCACAGATGTGGGGGAAATGACTTGTCAACAATTTTTTGGGCCTTGTAGTAGTAAGGGCTCACATTTTAGGTCCAGCTGTGGGAAGGTGACTCATAGTCAACAATCTTGTGACCTTGGTACGTAGTATAATATTAGTTGCATCACATTTCATGGTCACAGCTGTGGGAAGGTGACTCATAGTCACACACAATGGAATGGGTCAATGGCTCTTAGGGCCTACATATTATAATGCTAGTGCAACCTAC
The DNA here is from genome assembly GCA_024449915.1 of Sweltsa coloradensis. Classification (NCBI taxonomy): domain Eukaryota; kingdom Metazoa; phylum Arthropoda; class Insecta; order Plecoptera; family Chloroperlidae; genus Sweltsa; species Sweltsa coloradensis. The sequence goes on along the minus strand of JAMZAV010000679.1, from coordinate 137,183 downwards.
ACTTGCAATTTACATGCCAACCTGCTTCACCTGCTGGACCATTACAGTCATATAGGTTTCCCCACTAACCTGGACTGCCGAGCAGACGTCGAGGAGAACAAAGCCATTAAACTAGCTCTTGAACCCTCCATCTGCTCTAAGCAGCGGTATACGTGTGTCTCAGACCTGGTTTTTATTACGAGCATTTTACGCGGATGGGTTGGTTGAAAACGCGGGTAATTTTTGTGATGTAAATGCACTGAGTTGCAATGCTAGTTGTAGTTTCTCTGTTGTAGTTACTCAAGTAACTTTGATATATTCTTGTTCATGTAAACTACAACAAGTCAAGTCCGCACACCTTTTAGAAGGCGTGTGCCGAGCAACGCTACAGATGTGAAGGCTAGAAGCGACTAGGGCCTACCTTACAACGGTATTTGTATGCACATTAAAACACAAGTGAGTAGGCCTAACCCTTGTTCAACCCAAGTTTATTTAACTCGTAATAAAAACCAGGTCTCGGGGCAGAGTGTTCACCCAGTCTCCCCCGACCTCACCCGAAGGTTGCTTAACTTCGGTGTTCGAGTGGGAACCGGCTTAACGACCTCGGCTGAACTGCTGGCTGTATGCTGCCTAATACAACACTAGGCCCTAATTTACTATAATTTAGGAATATAGTTGGATGAGCAAAGCTAAGACTTCAATTTCACTGACCCCTCAAAAACTTTAGCTCCAATGTTTTTTTTTTCTGTCTGTTTGTTCGCACGCTACCGGGCAAACGGCATATTCGATCTTGATGAAAATTGGAGGGGACCTTCAAAATCTCTGAACTTAGACCTGCCACGTTTTTGGGTACAATCGAAGAAATATTTCTCATAAATATCATACTTTTACGAATTTTTTCAATTTTTAGTGCAATATTTTCGTGACATTTTGGCCGATTCTGACCAAACGGGTGGGGTTACAATGTTCATATTTTACATGGACATTAAGGTAATTGTGATGTATTGCTTTTTGAAAGAAAAAGTTGAAAAAGTTACCCAGAATCCATAGAAAGGTTTTACTTTTAATATGAGGTTTTTTAGGTTCATAATAATAATTAACAAGTAAAATAGAAACTTGACAACAATCACCTTCAATGTATTCAAAAAGCACTTGCAAAGGAAAAGTGGTCCCACGCAAACTAAAAACTTACAAAAATGCTCATCCATCAACGCGGCGGGACTTAACCCCTTAACTGTGCAATTTATTTTCAGAAGTTGTTCTTCCCCTGTGTATTTATTTTAAGGTTAAATGCCCTTATTTATACTTAAGTTGAAACAATCATTACTTTGCCATTTTTGCAAGTATCTCAATTATTTTTTTGTATCATCACTGTAATTAATTAAATCAGAGTTGCCACTTTCAAGGATTTTATCCTTTTCTCAGGATTTTATCCTTTTCTCAGGATTTTTAGAGTGTCTCAAGGATAACAGGATTTTGGGCAAAATCTTAGGATTTTCTACTGTATTTAAAAAATACATTAAATTAATACATTTTTTAAATTCAGCCAAAAAAAGCAATGTAGACAGTAAAAAAACATCAGGTAGGCCTACTAGTAAAAATAAACATAAGTGACTGCATAGGCCTAACATTTACCGCAAGTGGTAGTTATGGTGAGTAGGCCTAAAAGTAAAACGTTAAAATATATTGGAAGAAAATTCTGATTCTTATGCGTTTGTCTGCACGTAATTTTGACTAGATTCTCGAAAATCAGGCTGGCATAACATATTTTGGTATGAAACCTGAAAATTTGTAACATTCCTTCGCGGTTATAATACGCTAATGCTGAATAACTGTTTTCAAGGATTTATCAGGATTTTTTAAGTGTCTTTCAAGGATAAAAAAATTGACTTGGTGGCAAACCCTGAATTAAATCATTCAGTTCACCCTCCAAACTATATCTGATTTTAAATTTACCGACATGTAATGAATACATAAACAATCCTTACGCGACGCCACTATGCACAGATGAAGCAATAGGCTCCTATTCCCGTTAGGATAGCCTCGAAAAATCGATCATCTACCACCAACATAACAGAACGAAAATCACTAGAATGAAGACCTCTGCTGCTGGCGATAATACGCGTATATATACGGTATGCACAGACACACGAAGTGGGAAGTGTTGCGGCGCGTATATTTACGACATGCACAGTACGGATGCCGTTTAGCATGGACGTACGGCATAAACAGCTAAGGGGTGAAGTCTTTTCCTAGTAGTTAAACCAATTTGGAGAGCAAAGTTCTACACTAGGCAAGGCCTATACGTACTAAACTTATTGGAGTGAACTAATACCTCAGCTAGTGTTTTTTATAAACTGCAAATTCACATTGAAATGTTTAGGTGACTGTCCGTTTGTCTGCCCGACTGAATCGTGCCCAGCGGCGTTCAAGACTAGTTCGGATCTTCGTCGTCACGCACGGCTTCACTCGGGGGAGAAGCCGTTTGAGTGCGAGACCTGTGGCTACGCCTGCAACATCAAGTGTCAGTACCTGATCTAGTCTGCATCTCGCATGAGTTCCAAGTCTTACATGATGCGGCTGCCCTTCCGCTTGGCACCTCGCATGAGTTAGTGTGAGGCCTAGGCTGTCTATACTGGAAAACTAGAAAATGCATGATATTGATGGCCTAGTAAGGGAAAAATGTTGGCATATGAAAACTGAAAAGAAGAAATGACAGATGTGACTTTATTTATTTTGTTGTTTAGTTCTTACATTATTAATACAAATTATACCTAATAGTAATACATAATACAGTATTGAGTATAACCTTGTTAACCCATTGGAGAAGGTAGGCCCTACCATTAAATTTATTTTAGAAATTCAGGTTCTCAGTGTACAATATGAAATTTTATTTTTCCCTTATTATTTTAATACCTAATACTTTTTTTGGGGGGGTGGGGGGGGATATTGCAATAACATGTATCAAGGATGCAAACTAGAGTTTAAATCTTGACATTAGGGGTGTGCAAGATTCAATTCAAATGACAAATAGTAGTTTTGATTAAAAGTTTGAATATTGAACATTTACTTTCATCAAATATAGTGTAACGATTAGGTATTTTCTCGACTACAGGTTGCACTTGCACATAAATCTTAAGGCATAAAAGTGGAGTGCAAGCCTAGCCACAATCACATGCAACATTTAAAAAACTCTGTTTTTACAAACGGACAACAGTGTTTCTAAACTTTTGTTCACTCCAGAGTTGGCAAAAAAAGTATGAAATGCTGTAAAATTTCATAGCTGTAGCTAGATAAGGAACAATTATCAAACTCGGGGCTTCCCCCCAAACCGGCACCACCGTTATGGTAGTAATTCAAATTATTTGCACCCTACTTCATATCATATAACGTTTTTGCACTGAGAAATGTTAACAACCTTGATGTTTCTATAGCAAATCTGAAGATTCACATAAGGCTGAACCACACCCAGTACACGCCGGTACCCTGCCCTACGTGTCGCCAGCTGTCGACGTCTAAGCGCGCCGCCAGGGAGCATCTCAAGACGCACTCAGGTCAGTCGGGCTGAAAGTCTTGACTCTGTACGTGTGTAATTGTCCCTGATCTTTGCTGTACAAATGAGCGAGTGTTAACCTTGGTGTCTCAGTCATATCAATAAACATGGTCCTTGAACTCACTGCATAATCTGCCACTAACTGTTCTAACCCGTCTAGACACTGCAAACCTCGCCTCATTTACTGTAGTTAACTTTGTTGAATCACTTTGCTTATTCCTCTAAAACTTCATGACAGCATTGAATACCTAACTAGTAACTAGATCTTCAACCCAATGCATACATTAAATAAGATGCTGTGTAGGTGCCTAGGTGATAATTCGTCACGCTTGTACAACACTTGTACGTACATCCTGACAAGTTATTTTGGTCGGAAATTGCATTTACTGCAGATTTATCAAATACGTAGTATTATTATTTATTATCTTCAACATTGTCTGATGGTGTATGTTTCTTCTCTTATGCCCACATTGACATATTTATGTCATCAAGTATATAACCAATGAAGGTCCTGTCTATGCCCCTTAGTTGTACCTCAACACTCTTGCTTGTTTTCAGAAGAGGAACTGAAATGCGGTCCAGTTATTGGCCCCTACTCAACGGCCGACACGCCGACAAAGACCTTGAAAAGTGTCTTGAAGTCCGACGCACCTCTTGAAAAACCTACAAAGGGCGCCAAAGAAGTCAGCTGTAAGCTCTGCTTCTTTAATTGCCACCACATACGTAAGTGTAATTTTTCTTTACGTAGTAGACTCAGAGAGATTATGGAAACAGAATTGTTGATTTCTTTAAAATGAAAATTTGAATGTTAACAACTAGGCCTGCATATTGCTATTTTTGGAAGGATAGACCTAATTTGCAGGGGCAGTTATTTATATAAAGTTATAAACAAATTTTCACCGCTAAAAACTGTAAATTACAAATAATTTTCAACACCGATTCACCGCTTTCGGACAGAACAAAACCAAATAGTAATGCAAATAAGTTTCACCCCAGACATCTGCCTCCAAATTCTCACTATTCAAATTCTCCCTGAATTCTAGAACCAATTAGTACGGTACCGGTATTGATTATTCTACATTTTATTTTTATTGTAATCTGCAATTCTTTTACAAGGTTCCACACCCAACATAAAAAAAACAGGATGTAGAGCTGGAGCTATCACTATCAGGTAATGAGAAATGGTAATACAAAAACCCAAATTTAGTTTGAAAAAAAAACGTTTTTTTCGTGATTTTGCAAAAATTGTCTAAAATGTAGGGCTCAACTTAAAAAAAACAAAACATGAGCCTCCCACTTTATAAGTTGTATTTAGTAGCAATGACATCGATTCTAAAAGTAAGAATCAACCATTGTGACCTAACAATCTATTCAAAATAGATTCCCAAGAAAAAAACAAATATTTGTATGGTGGACTATTTCCGCGGAGTCCTTGATACGCACCGTTATTTTGACGGTCTACTTCCGCGGAACCCAAGATGACTCCTTCCACCCGTAGCACGTCATGGAACGATGTTGCATTTAATGTTCAGTCTGGACCAACATCGTTCCAGGACGAGACTTATTTTGAAACTTGCAACAGATTTTGAATGACTATTCTTCAAACTCGAGTCAAAGATCTGCATTTCTATAGAACACTGGTGTGTGCCTCAGCTCAGTGTTAATGTTGTGTTAACTTCTCTACCCTCAATCTCATTTTACATCATTAGCACCGTATTGGCCCGAATATAGCGCAATGTTTTTTTTCCGAAAATACAATCTTTAAAACAGCACTCGCGTTATTTTCGCGGTCTTGCATGTGAAACAGCGCCTGAACAGCGAACATAGGCCATACAACTCCTGGGCATCGGCTGATGCACATCGCTCACTCGACGTGGGTGACAACGTCACGGCCTCCGCCGAATAGGACCACCAAAATAACTTTGCGTACAATTAAAATGTTTTTACTTGGGAATTCAGGTCACAATGATCGATTCCAAATTTTTGGAATCAAAATAGACCCAAATTCTGACTGGTGAACTGTGGTTGGCTTATGTGAGCTTGTGCTTGGCCCTACACTGTTAAAAAACATAGGCCTAGGCCCTAACATTGTTCAAAATGTTTTGTTGTGAGAGTGATATTTAGGCCATTCATTCATTGTAGGGCCTAGGCATTGTAAATAACTAGGAAAACGCTAAAGTCCCGTCGCGTTGTTGAGCGAGCACCTGTATGTGCAACACGACCCGAGTACGATTGGATTGGATATTGATTTACGTCTCATATTTATGCAACTTGGCTAATCGAGACGAAGGGAGGGACGTAAGGGATGACGCGGGGGGACAAGGGGTGGACAGGCCTGTGCTGGTCAGAACCAGCTACAAGCATATGGGGAGGGCAGGGGTTCCCCCACGTCGTGGTCGTCTCCGTCTGTGTCATCATCCGTCCGTGTTGTCTTTGTCGTCGCCGTCGGGGAGGTAGTCAAAGGGAAGGGGTTCCCCGACGACGACCCAGAGCTCGCCATTAGTTTCAGGGAGTGTAACCTCCCCTAATCACGGGCCAAACCACGAGAAGGTGTCGAGTTGGAATTTGAAGGCCCTACATTCCCATAATGTTACATACCAATAAGTCAATAAGGTCTTGAACGATTTAGCTGAAAATTTGTAAAATAGGAGAGAATGGATAAAATCCACTGCCATCTAGAGGACCTTGACATCATTTCTTTGGGAAAACTATTTTAACTCTTTGATAACAAATAATACACTGCTTCCTCAATAGTATTTTGATTACTTCTAGGTGGCAGTGCATAGTGACCAGAATTCTCGTGCGACTTTTCGTTGTCATGGTAACGTTACTTTTGTTAAAATGTAATTTCTATCTACACTACTTAAGGTCTTGACCGATTTAGCTGAAAATTTGTAAAATAGAGAATGTTGTACTTATTGACCCTGCAAAATTTCATAACGATCGGAACATTTTTATTTTTTTATTTTTTATAACCAACGATCGGATTTTGTTCAAAAACTATACAGCAACCCGCCTAGGTGGTATGTACATGTGTGCAAAATTTCAGATCGATCAGAGAAACGGTGCGACCTGTACCGAAGCAGTAACAGAAAAAACCCCCAGACATTTGAGCCATAAGAGTCAAGTGGAGACGCTCGCTGCGCTCGCTCAAAAATGCTTGTTGTACATTTTTCTTTTCTTTTCTTTGATTTGTTATTTTTCTTGAAATGATTAAAAAAAATTGGGGCTGTGTTATATTCGAGATCGAGCTATATTCGGTCCAATACGGTAATTCGTTTGTATTTTTATTTATTTACCTCTTGAGTTATGTATTCTTCTGTGCTGCTTTTCTGCCTAGATTGTCTGGTTGCCGTCCACTTGAGGAGCGGATCCTGTTTCAGGGTCCTGAATCATTGTTGTCATCAGTTTGACTCATATAATTATGTATACTCTATATTATTGACAGTGACAGGGGTAACTGTTTCAAGATTTGAACAGAAGAATGAAGATTCATGTTCAGTATTTTCTTCCACAAAAGTTTTATATTCCCTGCTTTACTGTTTCTGATTTTTGTCAAACCTCATAGGCTAGTCATAATTATTCATTAATGTGGGATCGTTTAATAAATCATTTTTTCTACCTGTTTTCCTTTTTTGATGTACTTTTTTCCCATTTTCTTTCCTTATTCCGTTTCCTTTTTCTTAATTTAAATTTTATTCATTTTTATGCATTCCATTTTACATTCTTAATATGTATTCTGTAATGGCTGTCTCAGTTATTAAATATTATACAATGTTGTAAACTTGTAATATTATTTAAATATATTTCAAAATTTGTGTTTATGTATTGGTTTCATTTCTTAGTATACTGTAGATGTTCTAGTAGGCCTACCTAGTTTTATTAACTTATTAAGTCCTTTGTAAATCGGTGGTAATCACTGAGTAATGAATAGGATTGCCATTAAATACCGGTACATGAAATAAATAATATTCAAAAACTGGTTCTGAATTTTTATGAACCCACAACTCATTTCTTTTCCAGATTGACGTAGTGTGAACATAACATGTTAATAAAAATAACGCCTTTCTCCTTCAACAGGAAATCTCAAGCGACACGTTAGAAGTAAGCATTCACATTTACAACCAAGAAGAAGTGGTAAGAATAATCTCCCGGATGTGTCGCACAGTAAAGGGAGCACACACAGTAATATCCATAAGGTTTCGGGCTCCTCGAAACCATTCTGCAACAAAACCTACCAGTGCACAATCTGCAACCTGGCGTTTGTCCGAGAAGATTCGTGGCGGAGCCATCTCCGACAACACCGGGGCCTCGAGTCTAAAGCCCGCACTGGCGACGAACCAACAGAGCTCTCGGCAAGAAACCTGCTGGATAACGCAAAGCAAGACCACTCGAATGGAGAGTTTGTCGACATTGATGAAACAGTCGAAGCTACTAGTCATATTTCCTCGACCGGAGATAATTCTTTTCCGTATTCCAGCGAAGTGGACACGGTGATAAACTTCCAGCAGCTGACGTCTCGGTCTCGTAAGTCGATCATCAGTCAGCCCGAGAGTCTGAAGGATGACGAGGATGTGTTCGACGCGAGCGGTTCCCCCCGGTCCGTGTATGTGTGCGTGTCCGAGGGAGGGTCCGAGCTCCTGACCTCGCCCGTCATGTTCTCCAACACATACGGACAGTACGTGAGCGTTCCGGCCGGAGGCGTGCAGTACGTGCTCGCGTCGCCAACGCTCGGCACCGAGACGTTCCTGACCAAGGAGGCGCTGGTCCCCTTCTCGCAGAAGCACACGCTGATGGGGGCGCACGCGGGTGACGGTGCAAACGGACCTGAAGATCTCATCACGTTCCACAGAGGCTCGCCGAGTCCATGTCCGCCCTTGGAAGTTCAAGTCACAGATCAAGTCATTACGAGGATTTGACATCAATGTTTTTCATATTTAAAAAAGAAGAGAGAAACTATTTGTTTATTTTCAATGCTCATAGTATTTTTAATTCACGTTTTTTACAAGGCTTACACAATAGTTGAAAGCAAATTATTTACATTCTAAAGAATGGTATTTAACTTGATGTTGTTATCGATGTTAGAAAAGTCCTTGTATGTTGTGCCAAAATCCATTAAATGGATATAAATGTGCAAGAAAATGTTCTAATGGAAACCTAGCGTGATATTGGATCTATTGAATCTTTTTGTACTGTATAACAGACTTAAAGTTTCATTGTATTAGTGGTATCGTACTTCTTTGTCACCCTCAATCCGGAAAAGAAAATACGTAATAATCGTTTGTATTTTTTAGAGGTTATTTTTTGTGTTGTATTAATTTGTATTTAAGGACCAACAATTTGCTTGTGGATATACTAGCATCTGCTGTGACTCTGAAAAATATGGTTGCCACAATATTAGTGCGTACACACATTGACATAGTATTTATATCATCACGTGTCTCGATAATCTATGTCCCTGTTCCTTGGTCTTCCTGCTTCGTGCTCTTCTCTTTCAGTCTTGCACAGTTAACGTTCAGTTATGTTTGTATACCGTTATTATTTTATATCATTGATTCATTTATATACATATTACAGGGTTGCCACCAAGTCAATTTTTTTATCCTTGAAAGATACTTAAAAAATCCTGAGAAATCCTTGAAAACAGTTATTCAGCATTAGCGTATTATAACCGCGAAGGAATGTTACAAATTTTCAGGTTTCATACCAAAATATGTTATGCCAGCCTGATTTTCGAGAATCTAGTCAAAATTACGTGCAGACAAACTCATAAGGATCAGAATTTTCTTCCAATATATTTTAAGTTTTTAACGTTTTACTTTTAGGCCTACTCACCATAACTACCACTGGCGGTAAATGTTAGGCTTATGCAGTCACTTATGTTTATTTTTACTAGTACCTGATGTTTTTTTACTGTCTACATTGCTTTTTTTGGCTGAATTAAAAAAATGTATTAATTTAATGTATTTTTTAAAGACAGTAGAAAATCCTAAGATTTTGCCCAAAATCCTGTTATCCTTGAGACACTCTAAAAATCCTGAGAAAAGGATAAAATCCTTGAAAGTGGCAACTCTGAATGTTATATTATCATGCCTGTACGTATATTAATTGTACTATGTACTGAACTAATCAAATACGGTGTAATAAATCAAAGAAATGGATGCTGCCGGTCCTGTATTTTATTCCCCTGATCAAATCAAACCTACCTGGACTGTGGGAGACCCAGGCTCAAACCCCAGTTGGGATGGATCTTGTAAATTGCGGATTGTATTAAATACTAACCTATGCAGGTGCTTTGCTAGTACTCGTATCTCCGTACCACTCTTGAGTTGGTACTAATATAGAATGCTAGAAACTGTTTTTTATGGCTTGGCAGTGCCAACTCGGCCTGGAACGGATAATAATAAGGCCTAAATCATTATCCGTATCTAAAGTCTATCCATCCTTGAAGTACAAAGTGACCATCGACGGACGCGTCAGGTATTCGTCGCCCCCGTTTCCCTAAATAGATAATCTTAGAAGATGAGAGTTTTCTACCTGCTGTATATTCTCTTTCTATTTCTATTGTTCTATTTATTTATTGATATTTTTTTGTTTAATTGTAAATATCTAATAACGTTGTTAAAATATTAAGCGTGCGTCTTTAATTTCATTTTTTTGGACGAAATTCTACGATAAAAACTGACTGAGCTATGGATAATGCTTCTATAATATATTTTAATAATATTTTGTAATTATATAATAATATTAATATATTTCAGTCAGTTTTGATCGTAGACACTAGGGAAAAAAACGCATTTTATAACTCGAGCTACACATTTCAACCACGTTATTAAATATTGGCAATTATAAAAAAAAAAAAACGCTGAATAAATTATTTTCATCATAATAGATTTGAAATGGGCAAAGGCAGGTAGAAAAAAACCATGTTCGCTCCCAAGTTCGGTCACAAATGCACACAAGGCTGTTATAAAGAATGTCAGCAGGCAGACAATTAACGGGACGACCGATCCTGGTCTCGTCCGTCGATGGTCACTTTACTTCAAGGATCTATAGACTTTAGTCTGAACTGCTCTGTGGTACTTCTATTGTCTTTGTACTGGTTTGTTCCATTGTCTTTCTCTATTGTGTTAATACTGTTGTAGTGAGAGATTGATATATGATACAAGAATATCGCATTTCTGTTTGCCATCGGGAAATTTGGCATGGAGGCAAATCAAAAAGTAAGAAGTACAATTCCGCTGGGAGGCAAACGATGCTACACCCCCTAATGGGTGATAGCTCGAACCCAAAATATTATTTTCATTCAAATTATATATATATATATATATGGTACTCATAATAATGTGTTTTCGTCCAATCGACCTCTCATTTCCTCAACCAGATTTTTTGAACCCCCACCCATAATAGTGCATGTTATTTATACGTAATTCCAGCAGTTACTAGTGAGTTATCAGCATGAACTTTTAACATTGAGGTATCCTACATAATACTAATATGAAAAATAATATGGCAAGCAGTATTTCACTCGTACTGTTCCCTACTACCCTCAACGTTGGAATAAGCGTTGGGTTGTATTAATTGATACGTTTAAAATATTTCAATTGCTGATTAAAATAATTATGTTTCATTGTGTTTCAAGTCATATCAACAAAATATCTATTCCACACCCCCACCCTTAACAATTATACCATTGGTGACTAGCAGTGTAGTAACTAAGAAGTTACTAGCAAGCAACTTTGAATGGTGCTAGATAAAAAATTTGAATTAATATTCCGCCGGGAGGCAAATGTTATTTCATCTGGAAAATTAATATTGCAAGATTTGTGCAGATACTGGTAATTTACTAGTTACTACACAATGCTCATACTAATAGTAAATTGTTAGGGGAGGGGGTGGAAAAATCTGGGTAGTGGAATAATTTTTTTTTGATTGGATTGTTAAAATTGCAAATCATGATTTTAATCAGCAATTGAAATATTTAAAATGTATCAAATACGACCTCACGCTTATTCCATTTGTTAAGGGTGGTAGGGAAAAACAGTAGGAGTGAACTATCGCTTGCTTGTGCCTCTCGGTGGATTATTATGACCAAGTCACTGGTGAATAAATTATATCATTATGTACACCCGGCATCGGAAGTAAATCAAGGGGTATCGTTGTATCTAACTTACAATAAATACCCAGCCCTTGATTTATTTATGACGCCGGGTGTATCTCCATGCAATGCTCTATGCTGATGATTTTCTCACTTTAGTTACTGCTGGAATTATTGAATATTGTGGTGAATTGCGATGTATTGTGTTGTAAAAAAATAGCAATCGCTGTAATATATTAACTATTACTACTACTAGCCTGACTGAATGTTTTTCCGAGCTTTTCCTCGGTCGTTAATGCGAATGCAAAGGATTGAGTCCTCTTAAACAGCCCTTCACAATTGTCGCAACCGCAACATACCTAGTTCATCTGAAGAGGGGCATATTGCACCCTATAACAGGTTTAATTACCACAAACAATTTTTGAATTTTTACTACTATTAGTGGTAAGGGTTTAAAAAACGTGGTTGAAGAAGTGGGAGTGGGTCGATTGGATAAAAATACATTAACACATTATAATTGGTAATTTGAATAAAATCATTTTTTGCAGTTTTGGCAAGGATGCAGTTACAAAGTGATGTGATTTTATACATTTTAGTGTGCAAGTGTGAAAGTGTGAACAAGCTTGGCCCTTCTTTTTTATGCCAATGCTTATGAGTGTGTATTGTGTAAGGCATGGCTATGTTGTAAGTTTTTGTCTGTAGATAATATTGCCATGAAGTTATAATAGTACTCAAACTCCCATGATATTACTAAGGTAGCAACAACACGTATTTCTGTCTTGTCAACACTAACGGTGATAACAGAGTTTGACTGGTGATACAACGCGCCCTGCTCGATGGCGTTCTCGTCCTACCAATATCTATATAAACTTTACTAGGAAAACGCTTAATTAAATCCCGCCGCGTTGTTGGATGAGCGTAATTGGTGCATTGAGCTGCCATGTGTTATGCGGATTTTCTGTTGTTCTGTGAGAAAATCATTACGAAATTGAAGATTTTTTCAAAATTTAATTTAATTTAAAAAAAATTAACTTAAATTTTTTTTTTAATTAATCGTATTTTTAAAAAGGAAAAAATCGTAATATTGAAATTTTCACAAGAAATAATTATTCGATTGCGCACAAATTTTACACGAATATATTAATATGTGACTGAGCGAAGCGAAGATTCCATTTCACTATACTGGAGAAAAAAATCCGGAATGTTTTTTTTTTTTTTTCTGTATTATTGTGTGTTTGTCAGCACGATTCGGCTAAACGATACTCCAATTGCAATGAAATTTTCTGAAGACCTTCGAAATCTCTGAACTAAGAACTGCCATTTTTTTTAGCGCAATTGAAAAATTTTCTTTATAAAAATCGCAGTTTTACGATTTTTTCGATTTTTTAAAAATTTCTTCGACATATAAACCCTACATGCTTTATCAGATTTTAATGAGTTTTTCACAGAACCATAATTTTATGAATTCAGATATATTTGTGAAATTTAGCGCAATCAAATAATTATTTCTTATGAAAATCGCAATTTTACGATTTTTTTCTTTTTTTAATACGATTATATGTTATTTATTAAAATAATTTTTTAAAAATCTTCATTAGTAACATTTTTTCACAAACACAGTTAATGCATCAATCAATAGTCAAAAATTAATTTATATTTTCTTCTAGTTTGTGAAAAACTTACATGGTAAGCAGTAGGTTTCGAACAATATCAAAATCAATTATTTGATAGGAACGAATTCATTCCGAAAAAATTACGGTTCTTTTCCAAACATATGCTTTGAAATGACGATTTTTTCTCTACTTAAGGTTATGTTTGGAATGACGATTATTTTATAAAGATTACGATTTTTCATTTACGATATAATTAAAAGTGGTAATTTATTTAATTTAATAATTATTTTTTAAAAAATCTTCAAGTTAGTAACGATTTTCACAGAACAACAGTAATATCCTCATAACACATGGCAGCTCAATGCACCAATTACGCTCATCCAACAACGCGGCGGGACTAAGCGTTTTCCTAGTTTAAAGAATTAAGGTTCTGTGAAAAAACCATTACAATAGGATAAAGCATGTAGGTGTTATAAGCTGAAGAAATTGAAAAAAACGAAAAAAATCGTGAAATTGCGACTTTAGTAAAAAATTGTTTTTTGATAACGCTCAAATTTCACATGAATATATCAATTCATGAAATTAAGGTTCTGTGAAAAAATCATTACAATCGGACAAAGCATGTAGGTGTTGTAAGTCGAAGAAATTAAAAAAAATCGTAAAATTGCGATTTTCATGATAAATAATTTTCCGATTGTGCTCAAAAACGTGGCAGTTCTAAGTTCAGAGATTTCGAAGACACCATAAAATTTCATTGCAATCGGAGTATCGGTTTAGCCGGAATCGTGTTAACAAACAGACAAAAATACAAAAAAAAAGAAAAAAAAACATTCTGGATTTTTTTCTCCAGTGTAGTGAAATGGAATCTTCGCTTCGCTCGCTACGCTCATCCAAAAAGGGTATTCACCTGCTAAACTCAAATATTATATTTCATTCAGGCTAACTGGTCATGAATTTAGAAAGTAACAGAAATACCATCACCCGAAATAAAATTGTCAAATTTGGTATTTTTCGAGCATTCATTGGCAAAAATATCCCATAAGTATAAGAAATAACAGGGGCGATCTTTACAGCCCTATTACCTTGGAGGATTTTGATCCAAACAAATATTGGTCATTATTGACGTACTCTGCAGCCTTTTCTCTAAATCCCAATATATTTTGTTTTGTAATTTGAGCTAGTGGTTCGGTCGAAATATGCTGATTGGATGAGCGAAGCAAAGACTTCAATTTCACTGACCCCTCGAAAAATTTAGCTCCAATGTTTTTTGTTTTTTTTTCTGTCTGTTTGTTCGCTCTCTACCGGGCAAACGGCATATTCGATCTGGATGAAAATTTGAGGGGACCTTCGAAATCTCTGAACTTAGACTTGCTACGTTTTTGGGTACAATCGAAGAAATATTTCTCATGAATATCGTACTTTTACGATTTTTTTCGATTTTTAATGCGATATTTTCGTGACATTTGGGCCAATTCTGACCAAACGGGTGGGGATACAACGTTCATATTTCACATGCACATTAAGGTAATGGTGATGTATTGACGTTTTAAAGAAAAAGTAGAAAAAGTAAGCCAGAATCTATAGAAATAAAGGTTTTAATTTGAGTTTTTTGAGGTGTTAAATATTAAAACCTTTATTTCTATAGATTCTGGCTAACTTTTTCATCTTTTTCTTTCAAAAGTCAATACGTCACTTTAACCTTAATGTCCATGTGAAATATGAACGTTGTAGCCCCACCCGTTTGGTCAGAATCCGCCCAAATAGCACGAAAATAATATAGATTTTAGATCTTTCTCACAGCCTTGTATGAAAACTTCACAGGAGATTTTATATATAGATATCTTAACACCTATAGTAGGCTAGATACGCAGTCTCCAATCCCGCCGCACAGGCGCGAGTGTACCAAATTGAAGCGTCAATCTCACCCATTCAAGATGGCGGTTTGGCGTTTTAATTTATGCTTTTTTAATGCAATAAAGTACTTTACTGGATTGTTTGATATGGTTTTACCTTGTGCAGCATGGTATTGAACAAACAGAAACAATGCAAAGTTATTGCAGAAGGGAATTTAGTAATCATTTGGTGTTAAAGTCTGATATGCTCACCTGCCAAACTGGCGGCCATCTTTAAAAATATTTTTTCGATTAATCGCTCCCATCTAATTAACATTCAAACTCACCCATTCAAGATGGCTTCCAATTGTACCGGAAGTGGACCACCGACTGCCAATTATATAGGATGTCTATGATTTTATACCTTACTCACAGCCTTGTTACAAACAATCAAAGATCCAACAGACCTAATGATTGCTTTGTATGGGCCGTGTTTATATGTTTTTATTATTTTAAATTAATATTAACATTTTATAATTGAAAAGCTCGTCCAACAACGCGACTAAAAAAAGCGTTTGCGAAGCTTCCTAGTTACTAAGAAGGGGTGTGATTTTGGAACGCATATTTTTGCCTGTTTGAGTGTATACTTGTGCACAGTTTCAAGACACGATGTTGAAATGGGCCGTTTTAGATTGGTACGATGCTCTAGGATCTATGTGGAACAACTAGGAAAACGCTAAAGTCTCGACGCGTTGATGGATGAGCTTTTTAAAGTTTTTAGTTGCGTGGGATATCTTTACTTTTGCAAGTGCTTTGTTTTGCTGCTTACGCATTGTAGGTGAATGTTGTCAAGTTTCATTTGTTTCTTGTCAATTGGTATTATTTACCGTAAAAAACTTATATTAAAAGCTTTATTTCTATGGATTCTGGCTAACTTTTTCGACTTTTTCTTTCAAAAGGTACTACATCACCATAACCTTAATGTCCATGTATAATATGAACGTTGTAGCCCCACCCGTTTGGTCAGAATTGGCCCAAATGGCACGAAAATATCGTACAAAAAAACAAAAATCTTATATTAAAAGCTTTATTTCTATAGACTCTGGCTAACTTTTTCAACTCTTTTTTTCAAAATGTACTAAATCACCGAAACCTTTGTCCATGTATAATATGAACGTTTAAGCTCCACCCGTTTGGTCAGAATTGGCCCAAATGGCACGAAAATATCGCACAAAAAATCGAAAAAAATCGTAAAAGTACGATATTCATGAGAAATATTTCTTCGATTGTACCCAAAAACGTGGCAAGTCTAAGTTCAGAGATTTCGAAGGTCCTGTCAAATTTTCATCCAGATCGCATATGCCGTTTGCCCGGTAGAGAGCGAACAAACAGACAGAAAAACAAAAAAAATCACAAAAAAACACCCGAGCTAAATTTTTTGGGGGTCGGTGAAATTGAAGTCTTCGCTTCGCTCATCCAATAAACAAGGAAAACGCTCAAGTCCCGCCGCGTTGATGGATGAGCTTTTTAAAGTTTTTAGTTAATGTGGAATATCTTTACTTTTGCAAGTGCTTTGTTTTGCTACCTACGGATTGTAGGTGATTGTTGTCAAGTTTCTTTTGTTTCTTGTCAATTGGGAAGATTTACCGTAAAAAACTTATATTTAAAAGCTTTATTTTTATGGATTCTGTCTAACTTTTTCAACTTTTTCTTCCAAAAGGTACTACATCACCATAACCTTAATGTCCATGTATAATACTAGGAAGCTTCGCAAACGCTTTTTTTAGTCGCGTTGATGGATGAGCTTTTTAATTTTAAAATGTTAATATTAATTTAAAATAATAAAAACATATTAACACGGCCCATACAAAACAATCATTAGGTCTGTTAGATCTTTGATTGTTTGTAACAAGGCTGTGAGTAATGTGAAGTTTTCATACAAGGCTGTGAGAAAGATCTTAAATCTATATTTTCCTGCTATTTGGGTGGATTCTGACCAAAGGGGTGGGGCTACAACGTTCATATTTCACATGCACATTAAGGTAACGGTGATGTATTGACGTTTGAAAGAAAAAGTTGAAAAAGTTAGCCAGAATCTATAGAAATAAAGGTTTTAATATTTAACACTTCAAAAAACTCAAATTAAAACTTTTATTTCTATAGATTCTGGCTAACTTTTTCAACTTTTTATTTCAAACCTCAATACATCACCGTTACCTTAAAATGCATGTGAAATATGAACGTTGTATCCCCACCCGTTTGGTCAGAATCGGTCCTAATGTCACGAAAATATCGCACTAAAAATCGAAAAAAATCGTAAAAGTACGATATTCATGAGAAATATTTCTTCGATTGTACCCAAAAACGTGGCAAGTCTAAGTTCAGAGAAAACGAAGGTCGTGTCAAATTTTTATCAAGATCGCATATGCCGTTTGCCCGGTAGAGAGCGAACAAACAGACGGAAAACGAAAAAAAAAAAAAAAAAAAAAAACACCCGAGCTAAATTTTTTGGGGGGGTCGGTGAGATTGAAGTCTTCGCTTCGCTCATCCAATGAACGTTGTAGCCCCACCCCCACACCCCCACATGAAAAAAATCGTAAAAGTACGATATTCATAAGAAATATTTCTTCGATTATACCCAAAAACGTAGCAAGTCTAAGTTTAGAGATTTCAAAGGTCCCCTTTAATTTTTATCTAGATCGGATATGCCATATGCCCGGTAGAGAGCGGACAAACAGACAGAGAAAAACAAAAAACAAAAACAACAACAAAAAAACACCCGAGCTAAATTTTTTGGGGGGTCGGTGAAATTGAAGTCTTCGCTTCGCTCATCCAATTATTGAAATGAGGAAAATAAATTATTTCGAACCGTCCCAAAACAATTTAAAGTGTGGTCAGACTGATAAACCTTTCATTTACCTGCACTTAAATTAAGAATTTCATGTCTATAGTCATGGACGCCATGACTGAAAGGTCTAAAGATGACCGTTCATCTTGTAACTGTGATCTTACATGATTTTTTCTATTTTTTAATCCTGAAATTTGCTAAAATTGAAGTTTTGGAGAATTTCTTAAATCGACGTTAGCCTGCTAATTGGATGAGCGTAGCGAGCGAAGCGAGTGAAGCGAAGACTTCAATTTCACTGACCACCAAAAAAATTGGCTTCGGTGTTTTTTTTTTTTTTTTTTTTGTATTTTTGTCTGTTTGTTCGCTCTCTACCGGGCAAACGGCTTAATATGTGATCTTGATGAAAATTTGACAGAACATTCGAAATCTCTGAACTACGCTGCTACGTTTTTGGGTACAATCGAAAAAATACTTCTCATGAATATCGTACTTTTACGATTTTTTTCGATTTTTAGTGCGATATTTTTGTGACATTTAAGTCGCTTCTGACCAAACTAACCATTTGGGCCAATCCTGACCAAATGGGTTGGGCTACAACGTTCATATTATACATGGACATTAAGGTTATGGTGATGTAGTACCTTTTGACAGAAAAAGTTGAAAAAATTAGCCAAAATCAATAAAAATAAAGCTTTTAATATAAGTTTTTAAAGGTAAATAATACTAATTGACAGGTAACAATAGAAACTTTAAAACAATCACCTATAATGCGTAGGTAGCAAAACAAAGCACTTGCAAAAGTAAAGATATCCCACGCAAACTAAAAACTTAAAAAGCTCATCCATCAACGCGGCGGGACTTTAGCGTTTTCCTAGTAGATAGAACCTTGGAGAAGATTGACAAAATTACATCCGCAAAAACTGCTAAACATGTGAATATTTAGGTGTGTCCCGGAAATATACTAGGAAAACGCTTAAGTCCCGCCGCGTTGATGGATGAGCTTTTTTGTAAGTTTTTAGTTTGCGTAGGACAACTTTTCCTTTGCAAGTGCTTTTTGAATGCATTGTAGGTGATTGTTGTCAAGTTTCTATTGTTACTTGTTAATTGTTGGATGAGCGAAGCGAAGCTTTCAATTTCAATGACCCCCAAAAAATTTAACTCTGGTGTTTTTGTTTGTTTGTTTGTTTGTATTTTTGTCTGTTTGTTCGCTCTCTACCGGGCAAACGGCATATGCGATCTTGATAAAAATTTGAGGGGACCTTCGAAATCTCTGAACTTAGACTTTCCACGTTTTTGGGTACAATCGAAGAAATATTTCTCATGAATATCGTACTTTTACGATTTTTTTCTATTTTTAGCGCGATATTTTCGTGACATTTGGGCCGATTCTGACTAAACGGGTGGGGTTATAACGTTAATATTTCACCCGGACACTAAGGTTATGGTGATGTATTGCTTTTTGAAAGAAAAAGTTGAAAAAGTTGGCCAGAATCCATATAATAAATGTTTTAATACAAGTTTTTTTAGGTTTAATTATAACAATTAACTAGTAACAATAGAATACTGACAACAATCACCTACAATGCATTCAAAAAGCACTTGCAAAGGAAAAGTGGTCCTACGCAAACTAGAAACTTACAAAAAAGCTCATCCATCAACGCGGCGGGACTTAAGCGTTTTCCTAGTTATATAAACCTAAAAAAACTCATATTAAAACCTTTATCCTATGGATTCTAGCTAACTTTTTTTAACTTTTTCTTTCAGAAAGCAATACATCACCATTACCAAAACGCCCATGTAAAATATGAACGTTGTAGCCCCACCCGTTTGGTCAGAAAAATCATAAAAGTACGATATTCGCAAGAAATATTTCTTCGATTGTACCCAAAAACGTAGCAGGTCTAACTAAGTTCAGAGATTTCGAAGGTCCACTCAAATTTAAAAAGTAGAAAAAGTTAGCCAGAATCTATAGAAATAAAGGTTTTAATTTGAGTTTTTGAGGTGTTAAATATTAAAACCTTTATTTCTATAGATTCTGGCAAACTTTTTCATCTTTTTCTTTCAAAAGTCAATACGTCACCCTAACCTTAATGTCCATGTGAAATATGAACGTTGTAGCCCCACCCGTTTGGTCAGAATCCGCCCAAATAGCACGAAAATATAGATTTAGATCTTTCTCACAGCCTTGTATGAAAACTTCACAGGAGATTTTATACCTTACTCACAGCCTTGTTACAAACAATCAAAGATCCAACAGACCTAATGATTGCTTTGTATGGGCCGTGTTTATATGTTTTTATTATTTTAGATTAATATTAACATTTTATAATTATAAAGCTCGTCCATCAACGCGACTAAAAAAAGCGTTTGCGAAGCTTCCTAGTTACTAAGAAAAGGTGTGATTTTGGAACGCATATTTTTGCCTGTTTGAGTGTATATTTGTGCACAGTTTCAAGACACGATGTTGAAATGGGCCGTTTTAGATTGGTACGATGCTCTAGGATCTATGTGGAACAACTAGGAAAACGCTAAAGGCTCGACGCGTTGATGGATGAGCTTTTTAAAGTTTTTAGTTGCGTGGGATATCTTTACTTTTGCAAGTGCTTTGTTTTGCTGCCTACGCATTGTAGGTGAATGTTGTCAAGTTTCTTTTGTTTCTTGTCAATTGGTATTATTTACCGTAAAAAACTTATACTAAAAGCTTTTTTTCTATGGATTCTGGCTAACTTTTTCATTTTTTTCTTTCAAAAGGTACTACATCACCATAACCTTAATGTCCATGTATAATATGAACGTTGTAGCCCCACCTGTTTAGTCAGAATTGGCCCAAATGGCACGAAAATATCGTACAAAAAAACAAAAATCTTATATTAAAAGCTTTATTTCTATAGACTCTGGCTAACTTTTTCAACTCTTTCTTTCAAAATGTACTAAATCACCGAAACCTTTGTGTCCATGTACAATATGAACGTTTTAGCTCCACCCGTTTGGTCAGAATTGGCCCAAATGGCACGAAAATATCGCACAAAAAAACGAAAAAAATCGTAAAAGTACGATATTTATGAGAAATATTTCTTCGATTGTACCCAAAAACGTGGCAAGTCTAAGTTTAGAGATTTCGAAGGTCCTGTCAAATTTTCATCCAGATCGCATATGCCGTTTGCCCGTTAGAGAGCGAACAAACAGACAGTAAAACAAAAAAAATCACAAAAAAACACCCGAGCTAAATTTTTTGGGGTCGGTGAAATTGAAGTCTTCGCTTCGCTCATCCAATTGGATGAGCGAAGCGAAGACTTCAATTTCATTGGATGAGCGAAGCGAAGACTTCAATTTCACCGACCCCCCAAAAAATTTAGCTCGATGTGTTTTTTTGTTTTTTGTTTTTTTTTTTTTTTTGTTTGTTTTTCCGTCTGTTTGTTCGCTCTCTACCGGGCAAACGGCATATGCGATCTTGATAAAAATTTGACACGACCTTCGTTTTCTCTGAACTTAGACTTGCCACGTTTTTGGGTACAATCGAAGAAATATTTCTCATGAATATCGTACTTTTACGATTTTTTTCGATTTTTAGTGCGATATTTTCGTGCCATTTGGGCCGATTCTGACCAAACGGGTGGGGCTACAACGTTCATATTTCACATACACATTAAGGTTATGGTGATGTATTGCTTTCTGAAAGAAAAAGTTGAAAAAGTTAGCCTGAATCGAGAGAAATAAAGCTTTTAATATACGTTTTTTGACTTTTTGTGCGATATTTTCGTGCCATTTGGGCCAATTCTGACCAAACGGGTGGGGCTTCAACGTTCATATTATACATGGACATTAAGGTTATGGTGATGTAGTACCTTTTGAAAGAAAAAGTGGAAAAATTTAGCCAGAATCCATAGAAATAAAGCTTTTAATACAAGTTTTTTACGGTAAATAATACCAATTGACAAGAAACAAAAGAAACTTGACAACATTCACCTAGAATGCGTAGGCAGCAAAACAAAGCACTTGCAAAAGTAAAGATATCCCACGCAAACTAAAACCTTTAAAAAGCTCATCCATCAACGCGGCGGGACTTTAGCGTTTTCCTAGTCTAGGAAAACGCTAAAGTCCCGCCGCGTTGATGGATGAGCTTTTTAAAGTTTTTAATTTGTGTGGAATATCTTTACTTTTGCAAGTGCTTTGTTTTGCTGCCTACGCATTGTAGGTGAATGTTGTCAAGTTTCTTTTGTTTCTTGTCAATTGGTATTATTTACCGTAAACAACTTATATTAAAAGCTTTATTTCTATGGATTATGGCTAACTTTTTCAAATTTTTCTTTCAAAAGGTACTACATCACCATAACCTTAATGTCCATGTATAATATGAACGTTGTAGCCCCACCCGTTTGGTCAGAATTGGCCCAAATGGCACGAAAATATCGCACAAAAAGTCAAAAAACGTATATTAAAAGCTTTATTTCTCTAGATTCTGGCTAACTTTTTCAACTTTTTCTTTCAGAAAGCAATACAT
The DNA here is from genome assembly GCA_024449915.1 of Sweltsa coloradensis. NCBI lineage: Eukaryota > Metazoa > Arthropoda > Insecta > Plecoptera > Chloroperlidae > Sweltsa > Sweltsa coloradensis. The sequence goes on along the minus strand of JAMZAV010000679.1, from coordinate 114,759 downwards.
CACCATTACCTTAATGTCCATGTGAAATATGAACGTTGTAGCCCCACCCGTTTGGTCAGAATCGGCCCAAATGGCACGAAAATATCGCACTAAAAATCGAAAAAAAATCGTAAAAGTACGATATTCATGAGAAATATTTCTTCGATTGTACCCAAAAACGTGGCAAGTCTAAGTTCAGAGAAAACGAAGGTCGTGTCAAATTTTCATCAAGATCGCATATGCCGTTTGCCCGGTAGAGAGCGAACAAACAGACGGGAAAAAAAAACAAAAAAAAAACAAAACAACCGAGCTAAATTTTTTGGGGGGTCGGTGAAATTGAAGTCTTTGCTTCGCTCATCCAAAAAACTTATATTAAAAGCTTTATTTTTATGGATTCTGGCTAACGTTTTCAACTTTTTCTTTTATTAGGTACATCATTATAACCTTAATGTCCATGTATAATATGAACGTTTTAGCTTCACCCGTTTGTTCAGAATTGGCCCAAATGGCACGAAAATATCGCACAAAAAATCAAAAAACTTATATTTAAAGCTTTTTTTCTATAGATTCTGGCTAACTTTTTCAACTTTTTCTTTCAAAAGGTACTACATCACCATAACCTTAATGTCCATGTATAATATGAACGTTGTAGCCCCACCCATTTGGTCAGAATCGACCTAATTGTCACGAAAATATCGCACTAAAAATCGAAAAAAATCGTAAAAGTACGATCTTAATGAGAAATATTTCTTCGATTGTACTCAAAAACGTGGCAGGTCTAAGTTCAGAGTTTTCGAAGGTCCCCTCAAATTTTCATCAAGATCGCATATGCCGTTTGCCCGGTAGAGAGCGATCAAACAGACAAAAATACAAAATAATAATAAAAAAAAAAAAAAAAAACACCGGAGCTAATTTTGTTGGGGGAAATTGAAGTCTTCGCTTCGCTCATCCAATTAATATGGTAAAAAAACAGATTCCTTAAAAACTACGCTAAAAATATTGAAAAATACTTAAATTCTCAGAAAAAATGTGAAAAATGATTTTTTTGCTGAAAATTGCCTAATTAAGGCCAATTCAGTTCGTGACCGAGGGGGTTGGCGTAGTATTATGCTATAGATTATGTGGTTAAAATATTTTTTTTCCTCTTTGAAATCTTTTTGACCGAACTACAATATTGTAATCTTTGAAAGGATTCTAGTGTTCAACATGACCTATCAAATAGATAATTTTAGTTGTTATTTAAATTATGAAAAGTGTGTCCGCCTGCGAAGATGCTTTCACTACAAGCTGCGTCTAATCTCTAAGATTTCAATATAGATAAGGTATACTACTGGCAGCCCGCGCCGATATTACATCGGCAGATATGCATGAGATCTCTACAAGCACAACACAAGTTTTAATTTATGATACTGGGTAAGTAGATCTACGATGTCCCTGTTAATTATTAATCGAGTCGAATCTTGTTGCGATCTCTGTCCACTCTTACGGAAGAGCGACTATTATAGATGTGTGTATAATACACACACAGGTAGCCCAGGTGAGCAACCAGGTCATTGCACACAAAGCAGAGAGAAGATGAGATGACACTGGTGATTTACTATCGGACTGTTTGCAACGTGTTTGCAGACATTGACCTTGGAGTGCAGTGTAGGAGGCGTAGCGTGGAAACAAATCTCGTGTTTTGGTAGCTCCTTACCGGATTAGTGGCCACTTCGTAGTTCGAAGGGCTTAAAGGGGCTATTTACCCTAACCCAAAACATTATTTTTGGATGAGCGTAGCGAGCGTAGCGAGCGAAGCGAAGATTCCATTTCACTACACTAAAGAAAAAAATCCGGAATGTTTTTTTTTCTTTTTTTTTTTTTTTTTTTTTTGTATTTTTGTCTGTTTGTTAGCACGATTCCGGCTAAACCGATACTCCGATTGCGATGAAATTTTATGGAGGTCTTCGAAATCTCTGAACTTAGAACTGCCACGTTTTTGAGCTTAATCGAAAAAAAAATTCTCATGAAAATCGCAATTTTACGATTTTTTTCGATTTTTTAAAAATTTCTTCGACTTACAACACCTGCATGCTTTGTCCGATTGTAATGATTTTTTCACAGAACCTTAATTTTATGAATTGATATATTCGTGTAAAATTTGAGCGTTATCAAAAAAATATTTTTTACGAAAATCGCAATTTTACGACTTTTTTCAATTTTTAAAATTTCTCCAGCTTATAACACCTACATGCTTTATCCGATTGTAATCATTTTTTTACAGAACCTTAATTTTATGAATTAATATATTCGTGTAAAATTTGTGCGAAGAATAATTTTTCTTAGAAATTTTTCGATTAATTTAAAAAAATTAAAATTAAGTTAATTTTTTATTAAATTAAATTAAATTTTTTATTAAAATTTATTTAATTTTAAAAATATCTTCAACTTAGTAATTTTTTTTTACAGAACAACAGTAAATCCGCATAACACATGGCAGCTCAATGCACCAATTACGCTCATCCAACAACGCGGCGGGACTTAAGCGTTTTCCTAGTCAATACACATATATATTACATCTCACCCATAGATGCTAATAAAATAGGTAATTTTTCGGTTGGGGCGGTCCAACTATCAAGACTTAAAAAAAAAAAAAAACTAAAAAAACACATTCAACAACTAATAAATAAAAAGTAACTCATATTAACAATTTAGTAATAATAAACAGTGTGAATAAATACAATAATTGGATGAGCGTAGCGAGCGAAGCGAAGATTCCATTTCACTACACTGGAGAAAAAAATCCGTTTTTTTTTTTTTTTTTTTGTATTTTTGTCTGTTTGTTAGCACGATTCCGGCTAAAACGATACTCCGATTGCGATGAAATTTTATGGAGGTCTTCGAAATCTCTGAACTTAGAACTGCCACGTTTTTGAGCACAATCGAAAAATTATTTCTCATGAAAATCGCAATTTTACGATTTTTTTCGATTTTTTAAAAATTTCTTCGACTTACAACACCTACATGCTTTGTCCGATTGTAATGATTTTTTCACAGAACCTTAATTTCATAAATTGATATATTCATGTGAAATTTGAGCGTTATCAAAAAACTTTTTTTACGAAAATCGCAATTTTACGACTTTTTTCAATTTTTAAAATTTCTCCAGCAAATAACACCTGCATGCTTTATCCGATTGTAATGATTTTTTTACAGAACCTTAATTTTATGAATTAATATATTCGTGTAAAATTTGTGCGCAATCGAATAATTATTTCTTATGAAAATTTCAATAGTACGATTTTTTCCTTTTTTAAATTACGATTAATTAAAAAAATTAAAATTTAAGTTAATTTTTTATTTAATTTAATTTTAAAAATATCTTCAACTTAGTTATGATTTTTCACAGAACAACAGAAAATTCGCATATCACATGGCAGCTCAATGCACCAATTACGCTCATCCAACAACGCGGTGGGACTTAAGCGTTTTCCTAGTTTACCACATAATCTATAGCATATTACTACACTAGGAAAACGCTTAAGTCCCGCCGCGTTGTTGAATGAGCGTAATTGGTGCATTGAGCTGCCATGTGTTACGCGGATTTTCTGTTGTTCTGTGAAAAAATCATTACTTAGTCGAAGATTTTTTTTAATTAAATTAAATTAAATTAAAAAATAACTTAATTTTTTTAATTAATCGTAATTTTTAACAAAGAAAAAAATCGTAAAATTGCAATTTTCATAAGAAATAAATATTCGGTTGCGCTCAAATTTCGCACGAATATCTTAATTCATGAAATTAAGGTTCTGTGAAAAAATCATTACAATCGGTTAAAGCATGTAGGTGTTATAAGTCGAAGAAAGTTTTTAAAAATCGAAAAAAATCGTAAAATTGCGTTTTTTATGAGAAAAAATTCCCGATTGCGCTCAAAAACGTGGCAGTTCTAAGTTCAGAGATTTCGAAGGCCTCCATGAAATTTCATCGCAATCGGAGTATCGGTTTTGCCGGAATCGTGCTAACAAACAGACAAAAATACAGAAAGAAAAAAAAAACATTCCGTATTTTTTTCTCCATTGAAGTGAAATGGAATCTTCGCTTCGCTCGCTACGCTCATCCAACTAAAATGACCGTTTAACAAATTATATCTTACTAGGACTAGGAAAACGCTTAAGTCCCGCCGCGTTGTTGGATGAGCGTAATTGGTGCATTGAGCTGCCATGTGTTATGCGAATTTTCTGTTGTTCTGTGAAAAAATCATTACTAAGTTGAAGATATTTTTAAAATTAAATTAAATTAAATAAAAAATTAACTTTTTTTTTTTAATTAATCGTAATTTAAAAAAAGGAAAAAATCGTAATATTGAAATTTTCATAAGAAATAATTATTCGATTGCGCACAAATTTTACACGAATATATTAATTCATAAAATTAAGGTTCTGTAAAAAAATCATTACAATCGGATAAAGCATGTAGGTGTTATTCGCTGGAGAAATTTTAAAAATTGAAAAAAGTCGTAAAATTGCGATTTTCGTAAAAAAAAGTTTTTTGATAACTCTCAAATTTCACACGAATATATTAATTCATGAAATTAAGGTTCTGTGAAAAAATCATTACAATCGGACAAAGCATGTAGGTGTTGTAAGTCGAAGAAATTTTAAAAAATCGAAAAAAAATCGTAAAATTGCGATTTTTATGAGAAATAATTTTTCGATTGTGCTCAAAAACGTGGCAGTTCTAAGTTCAGAGATTTCGAAGACCTCCATAAAATTTCATCGCAATCGGAGTATCGGTTTAGCCGGAATCGTGCTAACAAACAGACAAAAATACAAAAAAAAAGAAGAAAAAAAAAACATTCCGGATTTTTTTCTCCAGTGAAGTGAAATGGAATCTTCGCTTCGCTCGCTACGCTCGCTACGCTCATCCAATAATTGTGATTTTATATCAATTTTTCAATTTTTTTAGATCCAGGAAATAGTGAAAAGTGACGTTTTGGGAAATTTCTTAAATCGGCTTTAACCTGCAGATTTTTTGTTCAACATGGATACTAAAGCATCATACCAATCTAAAATGGCCCTTTGTAACATCGTGTCTTGAAACTGGACACAAATATACATTCAAACACGCAAAAATATGCATTCCAAAATCACACCCCTTCTTGGTAATCTGCATATTTTGACTGAACCACTTGCCCAAATTATAAAACAAAACAAAGTGGATTTCCACAAAAAGCCTGTAGATGTAGAGTACGTCAATAATGGCCAATATTTTTTTGGATCAAAATCCTCCAAGGTCACGGGGCATAAAGATCGTCCCCATGTTATTTCTTATGGGAGATTTTTGCCGATGGGACCTAGCTCGGAAAATACCAAGTTTGACCATTTTTAGGGGGTCAATAGTGGATCCAATAATTTTTCTGTTAATTTCTAAATTCATAACTAGAATGAAATATATTTTTTGAGTTTAGTGGTTGAATATCCCTTTAGTAATAATTAAATCTTCAGGAAACTTTCTAAATCTCTAAACTTTGACTATGTGCTTGGTCTCTCTCCGCCGCGAAGGTACTTCGACCCTACTACAATCCCGCAACCTTCTTATTTCCACTTTGAGCACTGCAGGGGGCTGAAAAAGTCATCCATGCCCCCTGCAAAAATTCTGCCGTCGCCCCTGGCTAAGTGTAAAGGAATTCGGGGGGGGGGCTACCCGCTCACATGACTTCCAGGGCAGGGTCACCAGAAACACTCTGTGTATCATCCGTGTTGGAGGGAGTGTCAACACAAGTACGCACAGTGTTGAATCCAGCTATAATCTCCTCCGGGAACTGTCTTTCGCCCCCCCCCCCCCCCCCCCGGGAATAAATTGACTACATGCACTATTAATTCCTTTATTTTGAGATGTCACTTTGCCATTTTTGAAAAGGCACAAACATATTGCTTTGAAGATGTTTGTATTACCACAAAAGGCTACTTGTCGGTTTCTGTGGATGTTAGATCTTGGAACTGACGTGCAGGTGCTCAGATTTTAAACTCTCATCGTGTCTGTTAGCATCAATGGTATTTTGCCTCTCAACTCATCACAAAACATATTCTTGGAAATGCAATCCAAATCATCCAGTTATCTCATCATACAGCACACTAGGACGATGCACAAGTGTCAACATTGACAATGATTAGTGCATGAGGGGTTGTGTCTAAAGAATATACAAATATTCAGTGGCGGAACTAGGCGCCTACAGGGCCCGCCAGCTAGTCTATGGGGCCCCGTTTTTTTTTTTTTTTTTTTTAGTATTTCACCATGTTTGGAGAATATTTTATTTGTTTTCGTTGCTAAAATGACCGTTTTGTGAATCAGCGGTTTGAAGGTGAAATCTAGCAGATTTTTACTAAACTTTTAGCGTCGACAACACAATATTAACACACAAATCTACATTATTGCATTCAGCCTACAACTTGTTTCTAAAACGCACTAAACGCACTCTTAAAACCTGATTTTCAAAATTTTCGCCTGGGCGGCGCTATTGTTGGGGGCCTTTGCCCCCAAGCTCCCCGTACTTGGTTCCTATATAATACCCCCAGGATATTATATAGCCCCCCCCGGGATGAAGTCTGAATTCAACACTGAGTACGCATGTTCGGTTTTATCTTGAGACGTGGTCACGTGACACTGCACATCATACGGGCGGACAGACAGAAAAGTTATGTATACACAGGAGCTTTGCGGACTATAGACCATACCCGGTCCACAAACGATTAGAGCGCTGGTCCGAAGCGTATGCCACTAGGATTAGGAGGACGTGAGTTCGACTCCAGCATAAAGGCATGTTTGTGCTTCACCCGTCATTAATCAACACTCATCGTCTCGATAAGCAACAAAAATCATCATCATAAATGCCTTGCATAAGTACAACGCTGCAGGGATATCTTGTGTGAGGGCTTGAGGACTTCATACCGTCCGAGCACAGATAGTGTCTATGTTATATTATCTGTGGTCAGAGCTCATGAGTGACGCTTGGAGACTGATTCAGGTGGTGACGGTTTGACTCTTGCCACCGGCAATCCTGCATACAAAAAGTTTTATTAAAGGGGGTGACTATAGATTTTTCCACTACTACGCCCATCGTTTTTAGATCAAAATGATCATGATTTACAAATTTAATGTTTTTGTTGTAGAGTGTTGTAGAGTTTACTGAGGATAACCTGACTTATGAATCGTACAGTGATGTATCTTGTGCGTGAACTACTTGCTACATGGTGATAATCTTGTCATGGGCAAGACGTAAGTTCTCCACCAACTGTACGCGAAGTAAACATCCCATAAAGTCTGGTCTGGGGGCGGGGGCGCCCGCAGCCCAACAGATGGAGACGTTCACATGGTCACTCTCTCACTGGACCCACCCCTCAACCTAAGGCTTTGTTCTCGGCAAACAGTTCATTACCACCCATTCTTCAGGAAGTGCAATGAAAAGTTTCTAATATTGATCATGCTGCTGTGTACAGTAGAGTACACTCGCCTGTATGTCGTTGTCAACAGCCTGGCCTCTATCCTCACCTCTTCTGCGCTTGCTTTGAGATAAACTGCTAGTTTTCTGGATCGCTTTGAAGCTCTACTGATTTGCCTTGGGGTCTGTTTTCCACTTTCCACCAGTATTTTTTTAAATTTATTTATTTTAACGTCTATCCTATTGAGTTAAAAAACTGATTTACAAAGGAGGACAACTAAATAAATCTAATTACATAGATGCAGACACAATAATGAACTACAGTTAAGTAAATATTTGAAACAGTAATATTACAACAATAATGCATTAAAACACAACAATTTTGATAACAAATAAAAAGGATATTAAATGCAATTAATTAATGAATCAAAATAAAAAAAAAGGGGTGGAAAAAAAAGAAAAAAGAAAAGAAGTTTGAACGTGTGTTTATATCATTGTACATCAGTGAATCTCCTCTACATATGCGTCGCTTTTCTGTCCGTCCGTCTGTGCGTGTGTCACGTCTCACGCTATAAACCGGACACGACAAACGAACGAACGATGGGACATGCGTTCTCTTGTTGACATTGCCCTTTAACAAGGGTGATACAAACAGGAAACGTTTGATCACCCTGGGGTTAGACTAGAGGGACATGAGGACTAGCCTAAGTCAATAGGGAAGGGGTGTCTTCGAACCCGGCACCTCCACCAAGCATTCTGTGTAAGGGGTTTCACCCGTTGATTCTTTCGCTTCGCTCGCTACTCTAGGAACTCACGTCAATCTGATGTCACGTTTGGTTTTCTAGTGAAACGTGACACACGCACAGACGGACGGAAGGACACAAAAGTGACAAATATATATAAATATATAGTTAATTCTTTGCTTCCTAAAACTGCTTTTGTCTGGCTTCTACGTTATTGTGCAATTTGGCATAGAGGTTCTTATTCGACATTTTAGCCCAGAGGACCCCAGACTCTCAATCCATTCACCTTTGGCGGCCATGTTTAAAGATGGCGTCTAAAATGAAATAAGATATCCAAATCTACATGAAGTCGTATAGCATGTGGCGTAGTTTTTACCACTAAATCGACCATCGGGAGCTCAAATATGGCATCAAAATTAATCTCAATCTGAGTCCATAGAAAAGAAAACTTAGAAGAACAGCAATGTCTTGCGGGATGCGAACTGGTTTCTTGTATGGATTCTGTATTCTAAATCTATATTGCAAAGTGCGTGCATGTGCGTGTGGGTGTGGGTGTGGGTGTGTGTGTGTGTGTGGCTGTGTGCGTGTGCGTGTGCTCCACGCTACGGTGGCGCGTCCTTCAGCCGGTAACTGTCACACGGTTTATATCCACTCTCTCATCTCACTTAACCTTCTCACTTGTTCCCCTCTATAGGACATGTCGCGCGTTTACTTTTACGATTAACAGACCACGAGAATTGAGATGTCGCACACATCTATATGGTCACACCGATATAGTCACACACACACACACACACACACCTACTGTCACACCGACTCACATGCTTGATCTCTCGATAAGTGTGTCCGTCGTGGAGCCTATTGGAACTTGGAAGTCCATTGTATTGATATGCAAACCGAAATTACCCAATTATGAATTATATTATAATTGAATGATAGCAAATTGTCGAAAATGTTTGCCCCGACTGGGGATCAAACCTATAACCTCCGGTTTTATGTATACCGGTGCTCTACCAACTGAACTATCTGGGCCTAAGACAAAACTTTACTAAATTACTATTATGTTGTATTATTGTTGAGAGCTAGTTATAGTTACATAAAGTTGTTACAGTTATACAGTGCCAATAACATTAAAAACATTACAACAAAACACAAGATCTGGATATAAGGTGGTGACTACATTGGTTATACGTACGAATTAAATAATTACCCTTCCTTGGGTCAAGATGGTAATTGCAGAGGTATTGACAGTAAAAGCAATCATGATATGAGACGAATACAATGATTGTAATAGCAGTAATTATTACTGTTGCCTGTATCGGAAGAAGGTTTGGAAGAAATCCCACGAAGTGGTCCAATAAAAAACTCTGCATGCATATTTATTTCACTACAGACATGCACAAGGTCTAGAGACGGAGACGGATCTGCTTGAAGCTTTCGTGTAATCGTGGCCGGGTTTCAGTTGTTAATTCACAGACCTTTCAGCACTTTCTAGCATAACAATTACCACTTAGCATATTCAAAACAATATTAAACTCAGACTGTATTATTATTAGCTTTGGCCCTTCCCTCTCAAGTTTCCAAACCTACCGGAGCGAGTGGATCATAAATTAGAATATTACCCCACACAATTTGAATCGCACACGGTAGGCGGCCATCATTATAGGGCAACAGACTGGGACTTGACATTTTGCAATTTGTTATAATGAATTTTAGAATTTCTTTTCATTTTTCCTTGATCTTTTAAGAAAATATGCTGATTTTGGATTCCAAATTGACATAACAGTTTTTTAATAAAATATCAAAATTTGACTTAATTTTTTGTCAATTCTAATTTTTGCAATTCCACCTCCCTTTTTTAATGTTTAAATTGAATCTACTGCAAGGAATCAAAATATCAAGGACATCCCGTAAATTCGTGTATTTTTTGTGTTTTTATACACAATTTGAAATTAAACCATTACAAAAATCCTTCTAATATTAGTGGGGAAAAATTTTTACTAATTCCGAACAAAACAAAGCAGCTTTTAACTGGCAGATATGTTTGTCTAGCTTTTGAAAGGTGGTGGGAAATATGTATCCCACTGCCTTCTAAGGGTCAAAATGTACAAAAACTATTCACACCTCAGATCCTATGGACACAATGTGTTGCCTATGTTGTTCTAATATTGCCTCTGGTTAAAGGTTCATCAATCAGTTATTGATATTTCGAGTACAGTGACTGCTGTGAACGTTAAAAATTATACATATCATTGTTATATCGTGTGAGCATGCATGCAGTGATCCAACAAGCATGTACGATGCATCTACCTTGACCGTATCGCTTGTTTTATACAATACGTAGCTTTTTATCGTTGATAAATCATTACACACACAAGTTGTATAAAGTTGTTCTAAGCTATTGTTGCCGGGGCTGGCGTTGTTGTAGAGCGACTATGGCCAACCAGCCAGAGAAATGCTGATCGCTGGTTGGCCAAGACACGCAGTTGATGGCGTCGGCGTCGACATGGTTGGTTCGGAGTCGTTTTTATCAAAGTATCAACTGTTATTATTTACATTTTTACCCATACCGTTATATTTTTGTATTCAGGATCAGTCTCTTTAATGCGTTTATAATGTGCATTTTCACTAAATATTCTGTTATTGTCCTTAGTTTCGACATCTTTGTAGTCTCTTTAATAATAAATTACACACATAAATACATATAAAGTGCATACATGCACTGATAAAATTTTCTTCTACTAGGAAAACGCTTAAGTCCCGCCGCGTTGATGGATGAGCTTTTTAAAGTTTTTAGTTTGCGTGGGATATCTTTACTTTTGCAAGTGCTTTGTTTTGCTACCTACGCATTGTAAGGGATTGTTGTCAAATTTATTTTGTTACCTGTCAATTGGTATTATTTACCGTACAAACTTATATTAAAAGCTTTATTTCTATGGGTTCTGGCTAACTTTTTCAACTTTTTCTTTTAAAAGGTACTACATCACCATAACCTTAGTGTGCATGTATAATATGAACGTTGAAGGGCCGCCCGTTTGGTCAGAATTGGCCCAAATGGCACGAAAATATCGCACTTAAAGTCAAAAAACTTATATTAAAAGCTTTATTTCTATAGATTCTGACTAACTTTTCCAACTTTTTCTTTCAGAAAGCAATACATTACCATTACCTTACTGTCCATGTGAAATATGAAAGTTGTAGCCTCACCCGTTTGGTCAGAATTGGCCCAAATGGCACGAAAATATCGCTCAAAAAATAAAAAAACTTATATTAAAAGCTTTATTTCTATAGATTCTGGCAAACTTTTTCAACTTTTTCTTTTCTAAATGTACTACATCACAATAACCTTATTGTCCATGTATAATATGAACGTTGTATCCCCACCCGTTTGGTCAGAATTGGCCCAAATGGCACGAAAATATCGCACAAAAAATCGAAAAAAATCGTAAAAGTACGATATTCATGAGAAATATTTCTTCGGTTGTACCCAAAAACGTAGCAAGTCTAAGTTCAGAGATTTCGAAGGTCCTGTCAAATTTTCATCAAGATCGCATATGCCGTTTTTCCCGGTAGAGAGCGAACAAACAGACAAAAATACAAAAAAAAAAAAAAAAATACAAAGAAAAAAAATAAATACAAAAAAAAAAAAACACCCGAGCTAAATTTCTTGGGGGTCAGTGAAATTGAAGTCTTCGCTCCACTCGCTACGCTCTTCCAATTACTTACTGTGTGCGTATATTTACTCATTGCTTAATGTGTGATTATGTTTATTGGATGAGCGAAGCGAAGATTCCATTTCACTACACTGGAGAAAAAAATCCGGAATGTTTTTCTTTTTTCTTTTTTTTCTGTTTGTATTTTTGTGTGTCTGTTAATACGATTCCGGCTAAACCGATACTCCAATTGCGATGAAATTTTCTGCAGACCTTCGAAATCTCTTAACTAAGAACTGCCACGTTTTTGAGCGCAATCGAAAAATTATTTCTCATGAAAATTGCAATTTTACGATTTTTTTCGATTTAAAAAAAAATCCTTCGACTTATAACACCTACATGCTTTATCCGATTGTAATGATTTTTTCACAGAACCTTGATTTTATGAATTTATATATTCATGTGAAATTTGAGCGCAATCGAATAATTATTTCTTATGAAAATCGCAATTTTACGTTTTTTTCTTTTTTAAATTACGATTAATTAAAAAATTAAAAATTAAAGTTTATTTTTTATTTAATTTAAATAATTTAAAAAAAATCTTCAACTTAGTAATGATTTTTTCACAGACAAACAGAAAATCCGCATAACACATGGCAGCTCAATGCACCAATTACGCTCATCCAACAACGCGGCGGGACTTAAGCGTTTTCCTATTATAACAACAACATATTACTAGGAAAACGCTAAAGTCCCGCCGCGTTGATGGATGAGCGTTTTTTGTAAGTTTTTAGTTTGCGTGGGACCACTTTTCCTTTGCAAGTGCTTTGTGAATGCATTGTAGGTGACTGTTGTCAAGTTTCAATTGTTTCTTGTTAGTTGTTATTATAAACCTCAAAAAACATATTTTAAAACCTTTATTTCTATGCATTCTGGCTAACTTTGTCAACTTTTGCAACTTTTTCTTACAAAAGGTACTACATCACCATAACCGTAATGTCCATGTGAAATATGAACGTTGTAGCCCCACCCGTTTGGTCAAAATCGGCCTAAATGTGACGAAAATATCGCACTTAAAGTAAAAAAACTCATATTAAAACCTTTATTTCTATAGATTCTAGCTACCTTTTTCAACTTTTTCTTTCAAAAGGTACTACATCACTATAACCTTAATGTCCATGTGAAATATGAACGTTGTAGCCTCACCCGTTTGGTCACAATCGGTCCAAATGCGACGAAAATATCGCACTAAAAATCGAAAAACTCATATTAAAACCTTTATTTCTATGGATTCTAGATAACTTTCTCAGCTTTTTATTTTAAGAGGTACTTCATTACCATAACCTCAATGTCCATGTGAAATATGAACGTTGTAGCCCCACCCGTTTGGTCAGAATCGGCCCAAATGTGACGAAAATATCGAACTAAAAATCGAAAAACTCATATTAAAACCTTTATTTATATGGGTTCTAGCTAACTTTTTCAGCTTTTTGTTTCAAAAGGTACTACATCACCATAATCCTAAAGTTCATGTGAAATATGAACGTTGTAGCCCCACCCGTTTGGTCAGAATCGACCCAAATGTGACGAAAATATCGCACTAAAAATCGAAAAAAATCGTAAAAGTACGATATTCATGAGAAATATTTCTTCGATTGTACCCAAAAACGTAGCAAGTCTAAGTTCAGAGAAAACGAAGGTCCCCTCAAATTTTCATCAAGATCGCATATGCCGTTTGCCCGGTAGAGAGCGAACAAACAGACAGAAAAAAACAAAAAAAAAACAAACAAAAAAACATTGGAGCTAAATTTTTTGGGGGTCAGTGAAATTGAAGTCTTCGCTTCGCTCGCTACGCTCGCTACGCTCATCCAATAAACATATAACCTACTGATGATTGCTGAAATGCAAACGTTAGTTAGGGTGGAACAACTCCAGTTTGACAGCTTAGTGTGCGGGCACGTGATCAACCAAACTGTTATGCTTATTACTGCACTTGCTGTAATACTACAGTTGGCTGCCCCCCAGCCGGATTGATATGTTTGTGATGCACTTGAAGCCGCGATATAATCATCACAGGCTACTCTGTCTTGGTGCTGGCTTCACGGTGTAACGCGCTGGACAACTGACCCGGAGAAGAGCGGCCGAATCCTTGATAATCTGTGACCAGGCCCGCTACGCTACCGTTAGACCTGAGCGCCAAACCAAAGCAATGTGAGGGTGAGCGAGAGTGACAATTATCGTAAGAATTATGCCCTACTGGGGCTCGAACCCTGAATCTCCATGCTCTTTCGTACAGGGGCCACAAGGCGAATCTTCACTAAATTCTCAAATTGTTGATGAGATTGTTTAGTTTCATGATATGAATCCAGCAGAAAACTTCTGATGTCAAAAACATTTCGGACGAAAGTAATGAGGAATGGCCCGTTCTTTATTAGGAAGCTAAGCTTCTCTAATCTCTACATGCACAACTTTTCTGTTCGTCAGTCAGTCAGTCAGTCAGTCAGTCAGTCAGTCAGTCAGTCAGTCAGTCAGTCAGTCCGTTTGTCCGTTTATCACCTCTCTAGCCCCACCCGTTTGGTCAGAATCGGCTCAAATGTCACGAAAATATCGCACTAAAAATCGAAAAAAATCGTCAAAGTACGATATTCATGAGAAATATTTCTTCGATTGTACCCAAAAACGTGGCAGGTCTAAGTTAAGAGATTTCGAAGGTCTCCTCCAATTTTCATCAAGATCGCATATGACTTTGGAGAGCAAACAAAAAGACAAAAAAACAAACAAACAAACAACAAACAAACAAACAAAACAAAAACAAACAAAACACCCGAGCTAAATTTTTTGGGGGGTCAGTGAAATTAGTCTTCGCTTTGCTCATCCAATTTTCGGTCAAACGGCATATTATGCGATCTTGATGAAAATTGGAGGGGACCTTCGAAATCTCTGAACTTGGACTTGTCACGTTTTTGGGTACAATCTAAGAAATATTTCTAATGAATATCGTACTTTTTTACCCGATTTTTAATGCGATATTTTCTTGATATTTGGGCAGATTCTGACCAAACGGGTGCGGCTAAAACGTTCATTGAGCGAGCGAAGCGAGCGTCTCCACTTGACTCTTATGGCTCGAATGTCTGTTTTTTTTTTTTTTTTTTCTGTTACTGCTTCGATACAGGTCGCACCGTTTCTCTGATCGACCTGAAATTTTGCACACATGTACATACCACCTAGGCGGGTTGCTGTATAGTTTTGTGGCAAAATCGTTTAAAAAGTTAAAAAGTTACATTAAAGTTAATTGAAAGTTTTTTTTCAAACTTTAACGGAGACAAAATCTGAGGTGGCCAAATCATTTAGAATGTCCGTCCGATCACGAATATGTTATTTTTATTTTGATCCGATAAGTAGTGTAGTCGGAAATTACATTATAACAAAGTCCCGTTACCATGGCAACGGCGCACGTGGTTTCAGGTCACTATGCACTGCCACCTAGAAGTAATCAAAACACTATCGAGCAGAGTCGATAAAGAAGTTTCCCCCTTTGGGGAGGTCCCCCAACTCCCAAGTCAAAACGGAATCTAACGTCCTGTGCGCTGAGGGCAGCTCCAATGTGAAAGTAATAAAAGCACTGCACGCTGAATACGGTCAGTAGATTATCGATGTGCAGTGACGCTGAAATCAACAAACAACAGACGAAACGTCAAACTTCAATTTTATTTCAATCATATAAGCCCTGGGCCCTAGTCTTTTAAAACGATTTACTTTTGATTTATTATTGTACTATAAAGTGTTGCGCAGGCGTCAGTGACATTTTCGTGCGAAATAATTTGAGATATGCCTTGTTCAAGCCTAACGGACGTAAGTGTAGCCTAGGCCCAAGGCCACAATACAGTTTTCAGACGTAAGTACGCCCTAGGCACTCAAATCGAAATCTTGAACAATACATATTGTCGGCCTAGCTCCTAAGCTTAGGTCTACTCCATCAGAAATATCCTCATTAATAAAGAGAGTTTGCTTTATGCCAAAACATTCGCCAACATTCGATCGTATTTAATATTTTGACGTTTCCGCCATTTGTCGTCATCGACTGTTAACTACTAGTAGAAAAGTGACGTAGTTTTATTGAAGTAGTTCCATCAATCGTCACACAGAGTCGCGCGGAACGTTAGATTCCCAACGCCAAAAACCGACTTTTTATTTAACCCAGGGCGGTATAGGGAGTTGGAGGACCTCCCCAACGGGGAAACTTCTTTATCGACTCTGCTATCGAGGAAGCAGTGTATTATTTGTAACCAAAGAGTTTAACAAGGAAATGATGTCAAGGTCTTCTAGATGGCGGTGGATTTTATCCATTCTCTCCTATTTTTCAAATTTTCAGCTAAATCGGTCAAGACCTTAAAGACTTATTGGTATGTAACATTATGGGAATGTCTTACTCGGGTCGTGTTGCACGTACCGGTGCTCGCTCAACAACGCGTCCAACTGAGCGTTTTCCTAGTAGTTTACATGGACATTAAGGTAATGGTGCTGTATTGCCCTTTGAAAGAAAAAGTTTAAAAAGTTAGCCAGAATCCATAGAATAAATGTTTTAATATGAGTTTTTGGAGGTATTTAATAACAATAACAAGTAACAATAAAAACTTGACAACAATCGCCTACAATGCGTTCAAAAAGCACTTGCAAAAGTAAAGAGATCCCACGCCAACTAAAAACTTACAAAAAAGCTCATCCATCAACGTGACTAAAAAAAGCGTTCGCGAAGTGGCCTAGTAAGTTTAGTTGGTATAAGGGCGCGTCAACTGAAAGGCCATAATGCGCCACTCTAGCCTTTGATCGGTTAGGGTGGAAAGACCAACGCTGTCTAGATTTAGTCTTAGGTATGGGGGGAGAAAAGGGAATGTTACCGGGTACCCAACACATGGCTCACTCACTTGTCTAACAACGACTTTGGTGGCGTTTTCCTAGTTTTAGTAGGTATCATTATACGGAATATCTGGTGAAAAATAAAATTTTGGGGACATGGCCCCTTTAAGAGCCAACCTGATGCGTATTCTCGCTGCCCTACACTGTGTCCCCCACCTGCACTGGGTGTGCACTGGTTACCACGAGTGCACCGGATATTATGCGTATTGCGTGCGTCGATATCGAAGCCAGTGCACTTGACTGCATCAATATCATGCGTGTCACCGTAAACACCAATAAACGATTCCAAAGCAATTAGCTTCCTCTTACGTTCTACAAATATTATACCTATCTATGAATCAAGTCAGTATAACAAATTAATAATTAAAATGCTAACACATCCATTGATCTCGTTTCATTCGTCGTGGCCCACATACTCGCCGTGCCTAACTCTATAAGACGTTGTGCGGCCGCGAGTGCTCATCAGTGTGTCCTCTGTCTCGCTCCAGTCATGTGCAAGTCTCTGCTAGTGTTGGTTGTTGTGTGTGTGGCTGCCGCGGTGGTGCGCGCAGACGCGGGCGCGCAGCTGCGCAGTC
Source organism: Sweltsa coloradensis (assembly GCA_024449915.1). NCBI lineage: Eukaryota > Metazoa > Arthropoda > Insecta > Plecoptera > Chloroperlidae > Sweltsa > Sweltsa coloradensis. The sequence goes on along the minus strand of JAMZAV010000679.1, from coordinate 97,475 downwards.
TCCGTGCGCTGTACGAGCAGTGCGTGGTGCGGGGCAGCGAAGACTTGGGCGCCGCGTGTCTCAAGCGCAAGGCGCTCGTCCTCCTGGGTCGCGCAATGACCAGGGACAACGTCACCCTAGCCGAGGGAATCACGCTACTGCGCACCGCGCCGGCTAACTCCCGGACAATGAGGATGCTGACGTCAGAGAAGCAACTCGAGGACTCGCTCCCTCAGGACGCCAGGCAGAGGGAGCTGCGCCTGGACGAGATGTTGGGTGACTACTTCACGGCGTTCCTGGACACGCACACGTTCAGCATCAACCTCTCAGGGCGGGAACTTCAAAGCTCGCTGTCTGAAGGTAACTAACATTAACTTTCTCGCTCGGAGGTGACAGTTTCACGCTACGCTGGTCCATGTCTGCAAAGCAAAGAAGGTGACAAGATTAGGGACGGATGCTTTCGTTTTCTTCAGCGACTACAAGACCATGTCCGCTCTAAAAACTCAAGTGTTGTCCGCGATGTAAATCTGCAATGAATAATCACGTATACACGCATAATATTCTATTAAGTCTACTCAAGCTTTTATAATCGTATACATTTGTGTAAATGGAAGGGTGTATTATCTTAAAAATGTTTGTTTTGCCATTTATTCTTTTCACATAATATAAATCTGCAATTGCCATTAAAAATTATATCTAAAAAATGTGATTATATTTTTATTTTTATACGGTTTTGACTCCTAAAATAATCGAAAAATGGTGTTTTTGGTGATTTCTTAAATTGGGTTTAGCATGCTTATTTTTCAATTCGAAGATAAACTATATATTAAGTAGGTCACAGTAGGCCTACCAATCTAAGATTACCACAAAAATTCCACATTCAATCACGCAGAAATATCCACCATGAAATAACACCCCTTTTAGGTAATCAGTGTATTGTGACTGCACCGAGTGTCACATTACAATTGTAACGCGTCGTTTTACACGAAATGTGAACAACTTCGCCACAATCGTCTATTTGCCTTTTCTTACCAGAATCAAAGGGCACTAAAACGTCACACTGCCAATTTTCTTGTGGTAGATTTTGCTGATGAAACCCATATCTTGAAATTATCTAGTTTGACTATTTCCTCTCGGAACATAGTGAACCTTTTTTCTAATACTTACTGGCAATGGTTCTTGATATGGTTGATTGTGAGGATCGAGCAATATTTCTTGGGACAGATACGCCCAAATAAAGGTTCGTTACTTGTATTGTGATGTGCTCATTATGCTAGTAAAGCAACCGAAGAATACGCACTTACAAGTATTAGGTCTAAAGGGGTATTTAACCGCTAAACTCAAAAAATATATTTCATTCAGGCTAACTAGTAATGAATTTAGTAATAACAGAAAAATTATTGGCGCCCCCATGACCTCCAAAAAAATTGTCAAACATGACATCTTTCGACCTAGGTCCCATCGGCAAAAATCTCCCATAAGAAATAACATGGGGACGATCTTTATGCCCCGTGGACCTTAAAGGATTTTGATCCAAAAAAATATTGGCCATTATTGACGTACTCTACAGCCTTTTCTGTATATTCTCTTTATTTTGTTTTGTAATTTGGGCAAGTAGTCCGGTCAAAATATGCTCATTACTATGATGGGGTGTGATTTGGAATGCATATTTGTGCGTGTTTGAGAGTATATTTGGGCACAGTTTCAAGAGACGATGTAAACAATGGGCATTTTAGATTGGTACTATGCTCTAGTATCTATGTGGACCAAAAAAGAAGCAGGTTACAGCCGATTTAAGAAATTTCCTAAAACACCAATTTTCGCAAATTTCTGGATTAAAAAAATTGAAAAATTGGTGTTAAATCACAGTTACAATATATAATTTTTTAAACTGTCATTTTAGTGTTGCATTGTGCTATAGATCATGTGGTAAAAAATAGTTTTTTGAGTTAATAGCCACTTTAATAAAGGCTGTGTGTGTCTGTTCTCCACTCAAAACACATTCCATGGTTATTATATTTTGTATGGTCATTAATCAATTGTTACACATTTTTAAGATATAACATTATCTCGAGAATTTTCTGCTCTTTCTTGTGAAATAAATATTTTTTGTGTAAAACATTTAATTTTCTTTTGTTACTTTCAAAACTTATTTAAAGATAACGCGTATTCAAAGTTTTAAAAGTATCAAAAGAAAATGATGTTTTACAAAAAAAAAAATTTTACAAGAAAGAGCAGAAAATTCTCGAGGTAATGCTATATCTTAAAAATGTGTAAGAATTGATTAATGACGAGAAACAAATATATACCGTGGAATGTGTTTTGAGTGTAGAACGGACGACCTTGCATCAAGATGCCAAACACTCTAGTGAAATAAAAAATAAGTCCGGTTAACTGAAGTTTTCCAGAAATTTGTTCATTGCACGATAATTTCCAAAATTATTTGTATTTTGAGTTATCTGAGGCACAGGTTAGATAAAGTAAGTCAGATGTTGAGAAGGCCTAGACTAAGACGCGGGGTAGCAGAGATGAAGGGTGATTTCAGCCCCGCTTGTATTTTATAAGCATCACGTGACTTTCAGCACATTCTGTATCATCCTCGTTGAAGATAAATCTCAACGAACAACCATTCGGTTCATAATATCGTGAGACGTGATACAAGCACAGACGAACGGTTAGAAACGTGATGCATATAGGGGAGGTTTGCTCCCTAAGATTCCTGTCACTTCGTCACCAAACGATCGATAATGTTATCTTATTTTATTTGTCGTCTGAAATAGTATTTTAATACGCAATAAATAATTGGATTAGTCTCCTGATACTCCCGCCCAATATTCAATGGCAGTTTTTACATCGACACTATTTATATTATTGAGTGGGTCGACTCTAAAAACGAATTAATTAATGTTTTATTTATTTATTTATAGTTAATTCTTTATGAACATGGATGAACAGAGATCGTCCCAGATAAATTATTAAATCTCAATCCAGCATATACATTGCATAACTTTTGAGAGACAGTGGTGCATCTAGGAAAGCTTTGCTCCTTATCAGTGGCGCCGCAGGAGATTTGTTTACCATACCACAGTATTTCGTTATGTTTTAACTGAAAAATGGCAACTCAAGGGATTACGTTTTACCAACATATGGACGTTATCCTAAGAAATTAAAAAAAAATTGTGATTTGATGATTTAATTTTAGTATTACGCGTGCGGCAGGCATTTTACATCTGGGGGGTCAAGTAGCCCCCAGGCCCCCCTCGTGGCGCCGCGACTGCTCCTTATTAATGCCCAAATTAAAATGGAATGAATTTATTTAAGTCATGATGGCTCCCTGTATCCAGTCGGAGTAATCGTTAAAATCTTGGACACACAGCAATTTTCGAAAGTCTGTGATGTAGATAATTTGTGTCAAAACGTTGTTCAAGATACCTTGATAATATACTCAATGTTAGTGGGCTCTGCGTGACTTGTCTGTCCGTCTGTGCGTGTGTCACGTCTCACGATAATAACCGAACATGACCTCCCAGTGATTGTGGTTGTCATTGCCCTTCTACAAGGATGATACTAGTACAAGTCTTTGGTGACCCTGGGGTCAGAGGGCGGGGGGTCATTCCTAAAAGAGGCATCTTGTGTACTCGGCACCTCCTCCAATAGCTTTTAATGCAGTTCAAGATTATATTTGAGTGTTCTTCTACGACAATATTATGTTGATTACGTAGCTTGTGATACACAATAAAAGAAAATAAGATCATTCACCACACCGGGGAAACTATAGTTACACTTCGGGCTAGGTCTCAGCAAAATCTCTAATGAGAAATAATATAGTGGCGATTTTATGCCCCGACGTTGTAGGATACTGCATGGTCCGATAAAATTAATTGACTATTCTTGATTCCTCATCAATCTTTTTCTGTTTATTCTAGTCAAGTCATTCAGTAAAAGTGCTGACTACCAAGATGTGGTGTAATGTTGGGATGCATATTTTGCTTGTTTATGTGCATATTTGTAAATAGTTTGAAGGCAGAATCTTTAATGGGTATACATTGGTACTATGTGCTCGATGTGAAACAAAATAGAGCTAGGCTCGACATTCACTAAGAGCACAATTTTTGTCGAATTTCAGGATCAAAAAGCTATTTTAAAAATGCTATACATTACTACAAAGTCACAGTTTATATAATATATATATTTTTGAAGGATTATTTTAGTACAGTAGACTATGTGGTAAGATTGTATGGGCCTACATATATTTTTTAATGCAACTCTTGTAAATAGTTTGACAACCCTGTTCTAGCTCGTAAGAAGAGTAAGAAGAGTCTGCCCTACATCCTGTTTGCCCTGTTCGCCATGAAGAAGCTGGCGCTGGCGTACTCTCTCAAGATGATCGCTCTTATCGCCGCCAAAGCGCTGCTAATCGCTAAGATCGCCCTGGTCCTGTCTGCTGTGATCGGCCTCAAGAAGCTGGTCAGCCACGAGCCCGAACACCATTCAGAGGTCAGTACTGAGTCCCACACTTTCCTTCCCATTCAGCGGTCAGTACTGAGTCCCGCGCTTTCCTTCAACATGCGTGGCAGCGGTGGAATAGGGAATGTTCATTAACCCCACGACATTAAGGACTTCATTCTGAATACGTTTATCATATATTTTTATTATTTAGATAAGATTTTCATTCATGGAAGTAAGCTTAAAGTTGCACCAATAATAATGGCGGGAAAAACGAGCCATTACGCCACTATTACGAATCGGCCAATAAGGTAATTCCAAATAGTGATATTAACTGTGTAATCTAGAAGGCGGTAGGTCATTCATTGATCCAAAGACATTAAACAGCTTTGCACATTGGTCAACAAGCTCTAGACCCAAATCTTGACGTCACGTGCTGTTTGCGCGGGAAATAAAATACTACAAACTTCGTGCCTCAATAGAATTTTAAATATTTACTTAAAATTGGTTTTAATTATTGCAGTTTTGTGTTTCCTATCCATTTCTTACACCCACGTCAATATTTGGACTTGGTGAACATTCCCTACTGTGGGGACTTGATGCTGGGAATACTATCGCCCACCCAAATGTCGTAACCCCCCCCCCCCCCCCACCCATCACTCCTCTCTTTTAGGTAATCACGGTCACTGCCATACCGGCCATGTTAGGTAAATTACAACCATTTCCAACACAGATTAAGCTCCATCTGCGAATAGCATTATAACCCCCCCTGTAATTGCAAGTACACTGTATCACCACCCTATGGTGCTTAAGCTATAAAGTGACTTTAAGCGTTGTTACTAGTATTAAAATTATTTGTTGTTATCTGACGAAATGGTACATACAGCGGGTAAATGGGTGATAAACTGCCAGATGTTCTTCTTAGCAATGATTTTCATTGGCAGTCTGTATTGATCACACACATAACAAAAACTTGTAGAAATACAGCCAAACCTTACACACTCAAAAGGAATGAGATCTAAAAAAAGGGCCAAGCTCATCTACCCTTCCACATAAACGTACAGTGTCCCATAACAGCATCCTCGAAAAGCTTGGCAAAATAGAATTTGCGATTATTAATTTAACGTAGTAGTTTATCCAAGTTCTTTTTTTGTAATTAATTTAAACGTAAACATGCAAATTCTATTTTGCCAAGCTTTTCGAGGATGCTGTTATGGGACACTGTACGTTTATGTGGAAGGGTAGATGAGCTTGGCCCTTTTTTTAGATCTCATTCCTTTTGAGTGTGTAAGGTTTGGCTGTATTTCTACAAGTTTTTGTTATGTGTGTGATCTTATTACTTTTTCAAGTTCCATTACAAAATTATTTGTTAAAATATAATATTTTTTATCAAAGTTGATTTAATTTTTATGGTATTAGCAATAACAATAGGATGTAAAATATCTAGGCCCGGATTCATGTACATCCTGGGTATAGGTGGTATAACCATGGTATAACGACGGTATAAGGACTGGTTAAGTCTAGGCAACTCACATCCTATTAAAACTTTCCCATGTAACAACAAACGCACAACTAATGTAATTTTACACCTATTTCACTGCACCCACACGAGGGAAGCGATATATCTAGACGGCCTTGACCCACAGCCATGTAAATCATCAGATAATCAGAAGAATATTGAAAATTTTCACCATCTTTTGTTTTACATTTTTATTAAAAGTGACAGGAGATTGCGTGAGTTGATTAAAAGTAAAGAAGAAGCTTATTATTGCCGTAAATTTTGGAATAGCCTAGGACTATCATACCATTGTTTATCTGCATTAAGTGCGGCGCACAATTGGCATAGCATAAGCGTAGCACAACGCAAGCGCAACATAAGCGCAACACAAGGAATGTAGGCGTGCACAATTGTCATAACGGAAGAGTGGCGTAAAGAAACTACATGGCTGTGCAAAGTTTTAGAAGGCTCGTGATCAGATGACTGCATGTCAACTTTGCGTTTGACATTTCGTCTTTGAAACCATTTGCAGTAGCCTATTATTGTCATAGAGATAAGGATATTGCCTAAAATACGTAATTAGCAGCTCGTCGCTAGACGTCGACTCAACTTCATACTCGATAATGACGTCGTCTTCTGTGAGTTCGTCCATGATTAATAATTTGACACTGACACTAACAACAATAGTTGTGAATTTGATTTAACTGAAAATGGGCGTTTGTGTTGAGTCGTGTTGTTTCTGGATTCCTATTGGTCAAACGCAAGCGCAAGCATAAGAAATATAAAATATAAACCATCTCTTGCGCTGTGCTTCCGCGCCTACGCTATGCATACGCGAATTGTGTGTTCAAGCAGCCAGGTGCACTTGTTTATATTTCTTGCGTTGTGCTTGCGTTGCGCTACGCTTATGCTATGCCAATTGTGCGCAGCACTTTAGGCTTGTAGTAATCAAAACTAGTTATTTGTTCGGGAAGTGTGTCAAAACAAGGTTGTGCTGGCCTAGGGTTGGCTAAGAAAGACCTAGGGCTTGTCAAACATGTAGTGTAAGTATTTATTTATCTAGTCCTATAGCCTAATGGAACTTTAGACCTACACTGTTGTATTATAAATAATTTTCTACATCTGGGCCTAGGCCAGGGACGGTTTCTGATTTGTTTTATGAGAGTATAATGACACCTTTTCTCGTTCCACACAAAGAAGAAAAATTTTAAATGTCCGTCATTTGTTTACGTATCGCACTTTCCCGCCTAACTCTGCTTATACCGTCAACAAGTGTCAAGTAACTATGGTTACTTGTTGATTATATGCCAAGTGTTTAAGGCTTATTTTAAAACCTTTATTTGGAAGCCTTCCAACAAACTTTTTCAACTTTTTTTTTCAAAAGAGACTATCATTCTATAACCTTAATGTCCATGTAAAATATGAACATTGTAGCCCCACCCGTCTGGTCAGAATCGCGGGCCGACGTATTAGATGTTAGCAGTAGTAGGCAGTAGTAGGCAGTAGTAGGCAGTAGTAGGCAGTAGCTAACATCCTTAAAGTGATTTTGAGCATGTTTGAAGACATTTTTTCACCAAGAAGGAATGGTCGTACCCCAATAAAATTTGGCATGTGTTGTCAGGTACCTAAATCCCCTCGATTGTGATAGTTTTCAAGTTCACATCACGTTACATGACGGCTGGGTAACACCTCGAAATCACCCCAACTCTGCTTGGTGTATAAGGTGCTTGAGTGTGTAGCGCACCGCGGCTTGGCTGCGGCGCCCTAACGGGCACCTAGATATATCTTTCTAGTTTGCAATCTTTCCAGTTGAAACCCATTCGAAATAAGAGTACACAAGTGTTACGTCAGCTTATACTTTTGACCCGCGTATTGTATTGTTGAAGTGACCGCAGACAGGATGGCCACGGTGTCTGCTGTGTTTCTAGCGCTATCTCCACGAGGTGTGACGTTGTAGCGTCCGAGTATCTGTGAACAGTGGCCACGGTGTCTGCTGTGTTTCTAGCGCTATCTCCACGAGGTGTGACGTAGCGTCCGAGTATCTGGTCAACACACTGACCTTCATGAGCACCGGCTAGGCAACGCACTCGCCCTAGAATCTACAGTGTTAAGTGTTCCTTGGCAGAATACGCTTGAATCATCTGGCTTCAATGAATCAGTGTTTCGAGACGAGCGAGCTCTTTATTAGTGGTTTATTGTTTTGTATGTGTTCATCAGTTTGAACGACATAGCGGTCATGTTCATCAACTATCATCACAGCAAAACTCACCTCTAAACTCCAAGCTGATAACACCATTGCAATACATAATAGGAGGATTTAGGATTTTAACCAGGACAAAATTAATTGAAATAAAGCTGATTCTTTAGTTAGGGTAACTAAAGAAAGGTATACAACATACTTTGATCCAACAAAACCTCACCACATAGCGCGATAACTACCGTCTTGAAGATGTCGACCACGTTTTGTGGGTTGCTTTACACGAAACATACAATAATTTACGTTTACGGGTGTTATTTGATATATATGACTGCGACAAATTATAACAAGTAGCAAGTTTTGTGTTGTATTCATAGACTGTAGTGCGCAGTGGGTGACCAAAACAGCCAAGTCTGATGAGCAAGACTCATAGTCCACAAGAAAATCTATATGTCTTGCATAGTTGCAGCCCCATTCACAACAGCAGATCCACCAGTTAGCTTAGGTTAGTAGAAGTCAGGAAGTTAGCTTAGGGAGGCCTCTAACTGGTTGTGCTGCACTGTGCCATTGCCTGCCTGCCTATGTGTTGATGATTGTATGGTTTACGAAGTAACTTCTGCAAAACATAAGCCAGAATATTGCAGAGTTAAGCTTTAGTGTAAGAAGTACCTGTTTTCATTGTTAACACTAAAACCGAGTTAAAGGAGTCAGTTGGGTAACGTTGAGTTGAGTTTTAGTTTGTAATACATTAATCTAGTTAAAGTTTGATTGATTGGATATTGCTTAACGTCTCATTGCACTAAGGCTATTCGAGACGATGAGTGGTGATAGATGAGGATGAAGGATGAACAGAAGGGAGGAGGGGAAACCCGGTACCGGCACGTAGCCTACTCCTTTCAAAAAGTACCAAGAGGTCCAACGACATTACGTCCCATCCGTAAGGACGGTGTAACCTTGTCAGTCATATGGGTTCCTCCACTAACCCGGACTGCCGAGCAGACGTCGAGGAGAACGAAGCCGTTCCACTAGCTCTCGAACCCTCCTTCTGCTCTAACCAGCAGTATAAGGCCTACGTGTGATCTAGTTCAATGATTGGGTAACTAATAATTTATATTAAACAACAGGTCAATTTGTTAATGAAATCCGTCTAAACGAATTGGAAATTCCAAGGTTAAGAATTTTCGGTTGTTACGACTTAATAGTTTGCTTCCAAATATTTTACTGCTTTTTGCTGTTGTGTATAAACTGATATATAATATAATCAGCAGCCTATAATGTCTGTATCACGGTGATTGTTGGCTCGTTGGTCTTGTGGTTAGCCTACCTGCTTCTAGTACAGAAGGTCCAGGGTTCGATTCCCTCTAAAATCAGAAGTTTTTTAACTTCTGATTTGGACTCAAGTCCATCAGTTCTTGTCTTAGGAATTTGTGAACGGTGACTTTGAAGCCGTCTTAGCAACGAAGCACATAATAAATTCAGAGTTGTTCTGAATCGGCCTTGTTGATTCTGGCGTTGATCCGCGGGTGTTCGCACTGTCCGTACCACTGATTGCTATATTTCATATTAAAAATATCTATCTTTGGTTGGTTATCGCTCACTCGTCGATTGCGTCGGGGCCTGCAGGGTTGTCTTGGTCACTTTGGTTTACTGTCTCCCACTGAAAATCAGTTGTGTGACTGAGTAGGTAGACTATAAATACAAATTTATTTATTTATTTATTCATTTATTTATTTATTTATTTATTTACAGGTTGTCGCTCACACGCGCACCGAGCCCTACCACGGAGGCTACGGACGCAGTCTGTCCATGTCACAAGACGGACACAGCCTCGCCTACAGAAACCAGATGCCCCTGCCGCTCACAGCGCACTAACACCTTAACGCACGCAGATATTTATTCTAGACTAGTAAAACGCTTAAGTCCCGCCGCGTTGTGTTGGATGAGCGTAATTGGTGCATTGAGCTGCCATGTGTTATGCGAATTTTCTGTTGTTCTGAGGCAAAATCATTACTTAGTTAAAATATTTTTAAATTTAATTAAAAATTAACTTAATTTTTTTAATTTTTTTTAATTAATCGTAATTGTTAAAAAAATCGTAAAATTGCGATTTTTATAAGAAATAATTTCTCGATTGCGCTCAAATTTTACAGTAATATATTAATTCATAAAATAAAGGTTATGCGAAAAAATGATTACGTTCGGATAAAGCATGTAGGTGTTATAAGTCAAAGAGTTGTTTAAAAAAAGAAAAAACCTGTAAAATTTCGATTTTTATGAGGAAAAAATTTTCCGATTGCGCTCAAAAACGTGGCAGTTCTAAGTTCAGAGATTTCGAAGGCCTCCATAAAATTTAATTGCAATCGGATTATTGGTTTAGCCGGAATCGTGTGGACAAACAGACAAAAATACAAAAAAAAAAAAAGAAAGAAAAAAAAAAAAAAAAACATTCCGGATTTTTTTCTCCAGTGTAGTGAAATGGAATCTTCGCTTCACTCGCTACGCTCGCTACGCTCATCCAACTAGTATTTAATTAAGTTATTCGGTTAAGTTATAGAAACAGGAGAGAAGACCTAGAGGTACTTCGGGTAGTCAGCTATACGAGCTGCCATCAAAACCAGTAGTGTATGTCGCAGTCCTAGGATGCGCAGTATGACACTCGATGTGTATGAACCCTTAAGATCTAGTTAGTTTGGACAACCCATTGGGTAGCTGAGAATAATCAAGAAAACAATATTGTTGACTCCTGATCATGATGAATGTTGGATCACTGAGCAAGAGATGCTATCAGTTAAGTTGTGTTCACAATATTGGCATGGCTAGGCAGGTAATTTTCAGTCGAATGACATGCCAGGCAATATATTAAACTATTTGAATGAAGTTATTGGGCTGATGCCTGATTCTCTTGATTTCAATGTAACAACATGCTCTTCATTTTTTGTGACTATATTGGTAAGTCGATGAAGAGTTTAGAAGCTAGACAATTCAGAACTATCAAGAGTTTGGAAGCTAGACAGTTCAGAACTATCAAGAGTTTGGAAGCTAGACAATATAGAACTATCAAGAGTTTGGAAGTTTAACAATACAGATCTATCAAGAGTTTGGAGATTAGACAATTTAGTACCCAAGTGCTCAACAAAATCACGTGGTCCCATGATGAGCTCTTACTTGAACTTGCGAGATGTTGCTCAAGCTCACATTGACCACGTAAAGCTTTACTGCTTCAAGTCGAAGTTTGCAGCTTACAGTATAAGAATATACCTACTCTTGGCGATATCTCGCGAGTTCAATCATCTGTCACGGGCGAACAATATTGTATTTTGCTGTGATTTGTGCAACACATTTCTTACTAGCATTATTTAACCTCTCCACTTTCTCGAGTCTGGTTATTGTTGAAGTTGTAGTTGTAGCTGTAGAAGTAGTTGTAGATGACGATGTAGTTGTAGATGTAGATGTATCAGTAGTTTTAGAATAAATATTAGTAGTAGTTGTAGTTGTAGTTGTAGTTGTAGTTGTAGTTGTAGTTGTAGTTGTAGTTGTAGTTGTAGTTGTAGTTGTAGTTGTAGTTGTTGTAGTTGTAGTTGTAGTTGTTGTAGTAGTGAGGCTGCAAGTGTGTGCAGCACAAGCAGAACAATGATCAACTCGAGGGGAGGTTAATAGTGTAGAGACTTGGTACACGTCCACTTCAACGCATCATTCAGAGAACATGTTACGGTAGCCGTGAAATGGAAGTGTCACCAACACAGGCACAGCAAAATCTCCACGTTATAAAAGCGATAGGTTTACTCGCACGTCCATGCCAGTCTACAGGGTTCAAGTGTTCATTCACGGTGTCAAAACAACTTTCAATGAATCAATGTACATATTCACAATAATTCCATGGAGAATAATTGTTATTGACAAATTTAACAAACAATTATTACATGTTTTGAGTATTAATGTCCATGTGTTTAAATTATACCTACCTACATCCCATATTATCATGCCCATGTCCTCCACTTAGTTCCTGTTCAGTAAGAGTGTTAATACGTTTTGTTGCAAGCTCTCGCGATAAGTAATTGAGCTTCACTGTATGGTAAACACGTGTCTCAACTTTCAACAATGATGTTTATTCGTCAACGTTTCAAAGGACAAGACTAAAGGCTAGGCTTGCGAAACAGCCAGAGAGTGTGGCTCTTATATTTGTAATGTTTGTAATATTTGTTGTAGTGTTTGTGACCCTGGCTATCTGTTTTACGTGTGGTTTTTACTTATCACTTTCGGGTCAATACTTAATTCTTACAATAGTCTTTTAAAGTGTTTTCCCATTATTCTCACTAGTGACAGTTGATTTATTGTATTTGGTATTCTCAGCGAGACAAAGGTTCTCTGTTTGTTTTGCATTGTTTGTTAAAAGTGCATCAAGAGCTAATAAGCGTGTCTATCATTGTACACTACACGGAAACTCGATGACTCCCCGGACCTGATGTAGGATCCACGATGCTTGACGATCACGGGCTCGATACACGCGGCCCCTGCTCACAAGCGTTTAGCCATAAGAAATAGGTCGAATTATTAATAACATTATGGATATAAATATTCATTTACCTGGTTAATTGTCGGCTAGGTGATTTCAACGAAGCCCACTCATGTTTCCGTACAGCCAGACGTGCGTGAAGGACGCTTAGCGATGATGTACAGAACCACGAACCTGAATGAGGATGCTCTCAGCAAGTAGATCGTGGCGGTTGGGAACACTGCTGTAGTTCTACCTCGACCACATGGACAGATGCAACTAGCTGCGCTTTAGATGCATTTATATTACGAATTATTTCCATTATTTATGTTCCAAGAAGATGAATAAATTGCTTGATGCTGAGAAGACGAGTTCGATAGCTTCACCCCCCCAGATGATTCTCATGGATGTCCATCTGGGCCCAGGGTAGAGTGCCTCAGAGCATTAGGTACCGTACTATAGATATTAAACGACGAGAAAATTGGCAAGGACCATCTCGCAAACTTCCGCTTAAACTCCCTGAAACCAGAGGAGAGCTCTAATATTCCTCGTCGTCGAAGACCACTCTACCTCCCCGCCCCCCCCACAACGACCCCTCTTCCTTCACCTTCTGTCTGTGTGTCCAGCACGGGTCTCCCCCCCCCCCAGCGGCTACAATGGCGCGTTATGACTTAACGGTTGACGCGCCCATCAACTAAACACCTCATACCATGCTCTTATGTCTTTTCATTCTTTCTTCGTGTTTCCCTAGTTTTTTTTCAATTTCTTCATATTTTCATACGATCTATCTCGTTCACACACGGCAACTTCTCTCCTCTTTCTTGTTAAATGAGCGTAGCGAGCGAAGCGAAGATTCCATTTCACTACACTGGAGAAAAAATCCGGAATGTTTTTTTTTTCTTTCTGTTTGTATTATTGTGTGTCTGTTAGCACGATTCCGGCTAAACCGATACTCTAATTGCGATGAAATTTTATGAAGGCCTTCGAAATCTCTGAACCAAGAACTGCCACGTTTTTGAGCGCAATCGAAAAATTATTTCTCATGAAAATCGCAATTTTACGATTTTTTTCGATTAAAAAAAAAAATCTTCGACTTATAACACCTACATGCTTTATCCGAATGTAATGATTTTTTCACAGAACCTTTATTTTATGAATTTATATATTCGTGTGAAATTTCAGCGCAATCAAAAAATTATTTCTCATGAAAATCGAAATTTTACATGTTTTTTTTTTCTTTTTTAAAACAATTCTTTGACTTATAACACCTACATGTTTTTATCCTATTGCAATTATTTTTTCACAGAACCTTAATTTTATGAATTAATATATTCGTGTAAAATTTGAGCGCAATCGAATAATTATTTCTTATGAAAATCGAGATTTTACGATTTTTAAAAAAAAATTACGATTAATAAAAAAATAAAAAAATAAAGTTAATTTTTTTATTTTATTTGATTGAATTTTTTTTTAAATTCGATTTTGTAATGATTTTTTCACTAAACAACAAAAAATCCGCATAACACATGGCAGCTCATGCACCAATTACGCTCATCCAACAACGCGGCTGGGACTTACGCGTTTTCCTAGTACTTCTTCTTTTACCTTATCTTGCAAACTTTCATAAATTCAAGTAAATTTTATTAAGGCATTAATTTTCTTAGATGAATTATTGTGAAGATCACTTTCTGATGTTGTACAACCCTTGGTTTCAATGGTGATTTTCATGAAGGCGATATAATCATATAATCATCGCGTAGAGACTGCGACAAAGCAGAGCGCCTAGATCCAATAATTCTAGCTGACCGGACAATGCCGAGTCTGTGTCCGCACAGGTCGGGGCAGAGTGGGCGGAGTAGCCCGTCAACCTCTATAGGCGATGAATTAAAGATTACATCGCCGGACAAATTGATTTGATGAAATTACAGAGAAAGTTTGAGGTCCGAGGGAGTCCCCTGTAATCTAAGCCAGCGTTCAGTGCCCGCCACCCTGCGCAGCGCGCCACACACTCGGAGCTCGCACACTTTAGAGGTCCGAGGGAGTCCCCTGTAATCTAAGCCAGCGTTCAGTGCCCGCCACCCTGCGCAGCGCGCCACACACTCGGAGCTCGCACACTTTAGAGGTCCGAGGGAGTCCCCTGTAACCTAAGCCAGCGTTCAGTGCCCGCCACCCTGCGCAGCGTGCCACACACTCGGAGCTCGCACACTTTAGCTTTTATCGGTAAAATTAAGATGCAAACAAATCCTCACCCGCGATTTCTCTTGGCTCCGCTCTGACTATGAGCTTTCAAAAGGGAACTTTCATTACCCCCCTCACTCGTCGAATCTCTTTAGCCCTACACATAATCCTGACTATTAAAACACGGGCCAAGTGATAACGGGGATGCGCTCTTTACCCCCCCCCCCCCTCCTCTCAACATGTAGACATAAAGCTCCCAATTTTGTCTCCAATCCGGCGTTCACGCTAAACCGCGCGAGGGAACGAGAGAAAACACCAGCTCGAATTAGGAGGTAACGGAAGAAACACTTGCGACGAAACGCGTTCCTGCAATCAGAGTACTCGCTTGATTAATAAAACCTTTTAACTTAGAGTGATGTGACACAATGACAAAGAGTGAAGTAAACACAACCTGAAAGGCTTATATAACATATATTTGGGATCCTTATTATTACTATCAAGTATTTTTTTGCAACATAATTATAATGCAATCCACTCGTGCAAATTTATGATAAAATACTTAGAAACAGTCAAGATAAAATACAGATGTCTGCAATGAACGATATATAAAATACGTAGGTAAGATAACATAATAATTTAAGTGAGCAATATAATATATCTTACTATACTGTGCTGCTTAGAATGGCTTTGAAAGCATTGATAGGTAAAAGTTAGGTAATAATAGTAATAATATAGAAGATTCACACGTTATTTTTATTATTCTCCTGCTTCTTTCCGATTGAATACATACACATTAATTTTTGATGTGATTGATTTGATTTGATATTGCTTAACGTCGCATTATGCACTCAGGCTATTCGAGACGATGAGTGGTGATAGATGGGGATGAAGGGTGAGTTATAGAAGGGAGGAGGGGAAACCCGGTACCGGCACGTAACCTACTCCTTTCGAAAAGTACTAAGCGGACCAACGGCTTTACGTCCCATCCGAAAGGACGGTGTAACCTTTGCAGTCATACACTTACTAAGTTCATCCACTTACCCGGACTGCCGAGCAGACGTCGAGGAGAACGAAGCCGTTACACTAGCTCTCGAACTCTCCGTCTGCTCTAACCAGCGATATACGTGTGTTTCAAGGCAGAGCGGTCACCCACTCTACCCCTGACCACGCCCGAGGTTGCTTAACTTCGGTGTTCGAGTGGGAACCGGCTAAGCGACCGTGGCTAAATTAATTTTTAACAGCATACTTAATATTTTAATTATTTGTGAGTT
Organism: Sweltsa coloradensis; assembly: GCA_024449915.1. Taxonomy (NCBI): domain Eukaryota; kingdom Metazoa; phylum Arthropoda; class Insecta; order Plecoptera; family Chloroperlidae; genus Sweltsa; species Sweltsa coloradensis. Next base: position 81,414 of record JAMZAV010000679.1, on the reverse strand, counting down.
ATACGTTTCTTTAAAATCATTTAAAAAGATAATGCCAACAACGGTCAATTATTGTTCCGACCCCAGCTCGTGAACGGCCGAGTAGCGAACTAAGACGCTGATGGTCATAGTCCGGGTCATGTGACGTCACCATAGGTTTGTTCTTTTGTCCACCTCAAATTGTGGTAATTACACCTAGGTGTAAAATTCAGAATCAGAAATTGGGTTAAAAGGTGTAATATTTCACGGATGGACAAAAGAACGATTTTGTTGTAATTTGACAGCAAATTTCGAGGTTATGTTGCCAGCTGTCATTCAATTCAAACACTTTCAGAAGATATCACACTCAATAACATAGCTTTGAGCATTTTCTGCAATTCTATTCCATATTATTTTATTATTACCAGTTTTATCTTCTATTTATTAAACAATCACACATTATAACGGGGTTTATTTTGAAATTGGTGCAAATTTCCATAGTTACACCTTTTACACCTCCTCAAGAAGCAGGTGCAAAAAGTGTAAAAGTTGTAATTACCCCCTGGACAAAAGAACACGTCTTTGGAAGAAATACTGTAATTAACCCTGGACAAAAGAACGCATATTTCTTCAAAGGTGCAAAAGGTGTAAAAATAGATGGACAAAAGAACAGATTTAATGTCGTTCCATAGAAATGCGCGGGAAAGATAAAACGTAAAGCCGCGTACCTCTGTAGAATGGAAAGCGTTTACTTTGGGATTGTTTTAAATTACAGTGATGGTGTTCTAAAGTGAGCGTATTGATTCCGTTCTCCCGCGCTAATATTTGGAAGCAGCGAGGGTTTCCTATTAGGAATACAAAGTGGTTTAGATCCAAACGAGGCTCGATGTAGTTGTAGATACAGTCAGCACCACCCACATTATCCTGGGGTAATGCGAGAGAGAGGGGGGTTCTTTCCGCTGACTACGTGTGTTTTAGTTTTATTTATTTGTCGTTTCGTTTGTATATTTATTTATTTATTTATTTGTTTTTGTGGAAATCAATCCTGAAATTACAAAATCCATCTCAGCGGGGTCTCCCAATTGCCAGTCATGTGCTTTACCCCTAAGCTACCGAGACGGTTAACTTCATAACATCTGGATTGTTGGTGCGTTGTAGATCTGAATACATTGAAACAGTACTGCAACGATTCTGCTGCCTTAGAACTGACCATCTAAACACGATGTATAATGTCATTACCTAACGCAGGTATGAGCGAGGGTTTAATTCTCACCCCCATAGGTGATTGTGAGACCGCGGTTTGTTACCCCGCTAAGATGGATTTTTGTAATTTCTGAATTGATTGCACAATAACTTCGAGACGTGTCGATCAGGATATTGGCCAGGATATTCTGCATGGTCAGGATATCGGCCAGGATATTCTGCGTGGTCAGGATATCGGTCAGGATATTGGTCAGTATATTGGTCAGTATATTCTGCGCGGTCAGGATATTGGTCAGGATATTCTACGTTCGTCAGATATTGGTCAGTATATTCTGCGCGGCCAGGCCCAGCACAGTGTGACGTCACACACTGGTGGGCACCAGGTAAATATAGGTCTTCGTATAACGGACGGAGCAACTCATCGAGCCGAAACTTATGCTCACACGTAATTAATTATGTAAATACAAATCTTATTACCATTAATAAATTAAACTTAAGCTCTACTACAAGAAAACGCAGATACTTATTTAATAAATTAATAATATTTACTTTTTTTTGCAACAATGCGCACACTCACGGATATAATGATATGGTTTTTCGATAGCCAAAATTATTGTATTTATAATAATAATTTATAAATTTTACTTTATATCGTTCAGTCATTTGCGAGTCATCCATCTTAGAAAGATTGTTTTTACCTAAATTGTTTTTACCATTCACTTTTTAATTTATAACAAAGTATATTTTGGAAGGCAATCACACCATTCTTCTCGCTGTTTACTGATTTATTGCAATGGTAACATTTGGATAAAAACATGTACAGTTAGGTGAATGATTATTATAACAACATATAAAGTTGTTATGCATGTATTTCAACACCTTCTCGAATGGTTGAGATTTCCGGATCTCTGTGCTAACGTAACGTTATGAAAACTAAACACATTTAGATTTTACACCCTCATTCAATGCGTATTTTCTCAGTTGGAAGGCAATGTAGATACAACATGTACATTCTAATCCGTTCTCTGCTAATATAACATAATGTTATCACAATGTATAGTTCGTTACGTAATATAACATAATGTTATCACAATGTATAGTTCGTTACGTAACGCTTCACCCACGCTCGTCATAATCATCATTGGCCGTGGCAGAGTAATTTACTTTGTTCGAAGTTATGTGGAAAGTGGTGTCCGGTCCGGCGCGAGCTGGGGTAGCCGACGTCCGTCCACCTGCGTCTGGGGATTCACAACGACCGACTCGAAATTATATTATCGTGTTCAAATTACACGTCACGCCTAATCCAGGCCGGCCAATGAAACGGCGTTATAGAATTAGAAACACATTCGCAGGCATGTCACAGTGTCGGCTTGGAAATACTCAATTATCAGTGGACAATTCCATGCTGAAGAATGGGTGACCATTTCCATCGAAACGTTACAAACGCTTCACCGTTAATAGGCAATTACACTAAAATATTCCTCAATGCTGGCCGAGTCGCCAGTCCATGCTTCATTTAGACAGGCTTAAATCCCAGCGGAGCGGGGGATAATGAGAGGGAGGAGTGTTTAATACACGTAGAAAAGTGCGAGAGGAGCTTCACGCATAACAATGCTGCGTTGCTGTTTAATAAGGTTAATTCGGTTGCGAAGCCTCGATATAGCGAGGACTGAACATTTGCATGGGAGTCACGCGTCGGGCGGGGGTAGCACAACATTCAGGGGAGCGCGTAGTATAGTCACCTGGAGCGACAAGGAATACGCTAGTAGCTGGGGGAGAAAACTTTCAGAGAACTTTCGAAATCACTAAACTCGTAGGTTGACCCCTTTGGGTTTACCATCTCTACTGATTTCGTGTAAAAAAACGAATGTTTTCAGTAGGAGAAAGTAAATTTCAGAATAAAGATTTAAGGGTACAGTCGTAATCACATAATATGCTCCTGAATGTAATTCTCTAATTAAATTTGAAGAAGAAGAAGAAGAAGAAATGTCTTGGTTTTATGTATCTAAGATCATATTTAATTGCGTTATTTTATTGTTAAGGGTTGCCAACATCTATTATTTCACCCCCAAAACGCACGACTTTTTCAAAGCACCTCATGTTATTTTATTTAGAAAATTGTTTATAGTATTCTAGATAAAATCACGGCTCTATCACAACACCCCACATTGTTCTTGTATTTTATTCTAGTCCGCTAATATTATAGAGAGACATTGCTACTCCTTGTAGTACTTTACGAATGAAACTAGTACTTTATGAATATGGTTACAGACCAAAATCTCTTGTTTACTGTAAACAAACATTACAATGAAAAACTGTTATGCGACTGAAAAATAAACTCTAAAAACAAAATACTATTTTATGTATTTAATTTTACGTAGTTTAATTATTGTCCGAATAAAACCCCTAAAATAACAAGTTTGGTTAATGATTCACGCTTGTTAATTAGCTTCCACGTTTTGTACATGATACGCGCAGTATAACATTATAAACGCTCCCCCTAGAGAGAGGGTCTCCGACTCTCCGTCATACGAGGCAAGGGTTGAACTGCGCCGTGAGGGGTGGGGGTGCAAGTACGCTACCCTGAGCGAGCGGGGCCTCTCGGTGACATGTGTATGCACACGTCCATAAGTCAGGAGGGGGGTCTCGGTTAAACGAGGATACATCAGGGCCGGCAATTTTCCACTCTCTGCGTCCGAATCGAGGAAGAGATCGGATACTGTATATGAAGGAGGATGAGGGAGTAAGTGACTCACTCTGGGGCCTGCCCGGGTGATAGTCACATACACACAAGGATAAATAATTAAATTACATTTTTACAGAGGGAATTAAATAATAGGGTGATTCAGGTGAACTAGGTATATGTTGCGGATAGGACAATTGTGAAGGGATGTCCGAGGGCTGTTTAAGAGGACTCAATCCTTGCATTCGCATCAATGACTGAGGAAAACCTCGGAAAAACTTCCAGTCAGGATTGCTGGTTTCGGTGGGATTTGAATCCGGGACCTCTGGAATCAGAGTCGCGCGCTTAACGCTCGAGCCAACAGTGTTGGTGTTGGCATCAAGGACAAGGCATGGCGATCCTCATCACACCTCTAAATCTACTTTACTGACATGATTACATGTAAAGATGATGGATGTTGTTGTCTGGTTTATAAACGTGAAGCTCCACTTGTGAATATTCCTCTCGAATACTCTGTAACACTGAAGCCAGAGCTAATATACGAACCTCAGGGAAACGAGGAATGTTGTCGGTAGAATATCCAGATGTCTTCTTGGATGCCTCTCAATGTATGATGATGACCTGTGCAACAATACATTAGCCCCAGAAGATAACACAGGGCGCTCGATACCTCAGCGACCTATGACGTCCTGCAGGAATGCCCCCTGGATTCCTGGTCAACACCAGATCAAGAACTAGGACTGACCGGTTCTGACCACCGCGTGCCACAGATGTCCCCTGTAAAGGACAGTTCACCCCCTCCCCCCCCTCCCCCCCCTTCACCCGACATTAACCTGATAAAGAAGACAGGAACACAGCACAGTGTAGGAACCCTTGTCACTTTAGCCCCAACCAACTTGTCCAATATACACATCACGTTTGTAGTAGTTTCAACCTTATGTTTCATTTTACGTATTGAATAACATATATTAACCTGCATTTTATTGTTAAAAAGGCTAGTGAACGTTATACGAACGTATTGAAAACTACAAATTTACCCCCCGAGTAGAATAGATCAGTTTATGAAAATATATTTGTGTTTGTTCGCTGTGTATCGCTGAAATGACAACACTGATATTGATGAAATTTTCAGAGAACCTTCGCAATCTCTCAACTTCGACGTTCCACGCATTTTGGTACAATCGTCCGTAGGTTTAAAAAATTATAGGTCAAAAAGTGGTCCGAATATAACTGGAGATCCGGTGGATTTGGCGATTTAATTGACTTTAAAAGAAAATTTATTATTTCTTTGTCTGAAGCACTTGACTAAGTTACAAAAACACAACTAAGTGTATGTGCAGAAAAGATATATGAGTATGTCTACTAATCTTCAGTACTTTTTGTGACCCAAAATCCTCCAACGTAAAGAGGCATAAAGATCGCCACATTGTTTTCTTATGGAAGATTTTCGTCGATGGAACTTAGCACGAAATGATCAGGTTTAACTATAGTTTCCTGGGTTACGGTTAACACAATATTTTTTCTTTCACAAGTATTCATAACTAAGTATTCTGTATGAAATGCATTAATTATCATTTTGGGTCCAACAGATGAATTGCAATTAAAATAAATCAATTCTACTTGAACCCGGCACCTCCACCAAAACCAGATAGTAATTATATTGACTGGTCCAACAACAGCAAGGGAGTCGTCAGTTCATAGTAAGTATTATATTGCTTGTGTTTGAATGTGTAGAGGGTACATCTAGTCTGATATTGTCAAACCATTTTGCAGGCTTAAGGGGCATTCATCCACCAAACTCAACAAATATATTTCATTCAGGCTAACTAGTTACGAGTTTCTGAGTAACAGTTAAAATAAAAAATGGCAAAACCAACAAGATAAAGGTTGGTGAAAATGAACTACAAGAAGTTGACGAGTTTGCATACCTAGGAAGCATGATAACAAACAAGGCAAAACTGGAAAGTGAAATCTGGAAAAGAGTAGCCAGGGCCGAAAACTTCCATCAGCAGGTAAGGAAGTTGATGTGGAATAAAGATTTCCCAGTCACGTGTAAGCTGTTGCTGTACAAGGTGTACTATTTGCCAATTCTAACGAACGGTGCTGTGACTTGGACGTTGAGAGTGAGGGACTCGAATAGGATACAAGCTGCAGAGATGAAATTCGTAAGGAGTATAGCGGGGGTATCCAAGCTTGAAAAAATCAGGAGTGAAGAAATAAGGAAGAGTGTTGGTATTGACAAGCTTATGTTTAAAATAGGAAGAGAAAGATTGAGATGTTGTGGACATATGAGAAGAATGGATATAAAGAGAAAACCAAGAGCAGAATTTGAAAGGGGAAATATGAACAGAAGAAGACCTGGTAGACCAAGAGACAAGTGGGACGACCAAATAATAAATGATGTTGAAGAGAGAGATACATGTTGGGATGAAGTAGAAGCTGGAAGACTATGGGAGGACAGAAGGAAATGGCGTGAGCTGGTGGTAAGAAGCAAGAAAGAAGAAGACGATATTGACGGAAAAGATGAAATTGAAGACGAAGAAATTGAAGGAGAAGAGAACATGACAGGCCCGGCAAGCCGGTGTTAATAAACTCTGTGTGCCCTAGAAAATCTGGTGGTTAGCCACCCCCTGACCCGACTTATGTTGGAAACAGGCGTAAGAAATATATATATTGACGTACTCGACTACCATTTCTGTACATCCACTCGATTTTGTTATTGTAATTTTGGAAACGTGGTTTGGCCAAATATGCTGATTTCCAAGAAAATTCGGAATACATATTTTTGCGTATTTGAGTGTATATTTGTGCACAATTTTAAGGTCACAATTTTCGATAGACCCATTTTAGATAAGTCTAGTATATACGTGGAAAAAATAAGCAGGTTAAGGATTTAAGGAATTTAACAAAAAGGCAAATTTTCGCAAATTCAGGATCAAAAAGCTTAAATTTGTGTAAAACAACAGGTATGATATACTTTTTAAACGGTCATTTTGTTGTATTATTACGCTATGGATTCAGTGGTTACAAAATGTTTGGGGGTAGTTGCCCCTTGAAATAAAACAATTCTGCTTCAACCCGGCACCTCCACCAAAACCAGATACTAATTATACTTTACTTGTCCAACAACAGTGGAGAAGTCAGTTCCTAGTTAGTATTATATTGCTATGTTTGAATCTACTATACATCAAGTCTGGCCTTACGCTCGCTCCAATTACAACACTGTTAAGGAAATTACATATTATGTTTGGCAGCACAAAACACAGCCCTGAAAGTAATAATTATTGTGAATGATGTTTTACACCAGATTTTATGAAATTCCCCTCCCTCTCTCTAAATATGATTTATAAATTAATATAATATTGATGTAATATTTCCATTATAATTCCATGTATTCCACCCATTTTATTCACCCTCCTTCCCCATCTTTCTTCGAAATGAAAGTGAAAGAACATTCATTATAGTTCAAAGTTCATAGTTTTAGTTCCAAACAAATAATTACACACTACATTTTTACATTTTTATCTTGACTCTTTAGCGGGTTGTTGTTGTGTGGTTGTTGTTGTTGTTGTTGTTGTTGTTGTTGTGCTGTGTGTTTTGTTTATACTTAGTCCTAAACAATCAATCTTTTTACTAGAGTAGCCTACATGGAAAACACTAAATAAAGTATTACCAAAGCTATTTTTCCTACTACATCTAGAAAGCATCAAGCCATCAACATACTTAGTAGAGAATTTTTAAAATAATGTGAATTAAATTCCCCCACGAATGAAAAATAAGCAAAAAAGCTGCACCCACAATGCAGTGCGTTGTCTGCTTGGACTGACACAGGTGAGCAGCGTCGCTGTTATCATCGTCTTCCTCTGTCTGACTCTCTACCTCGTCACATACAGCCTCCCCCTCTCCCTCAGGAGGCGATCTGTAATAATGGAGGAAGTTGCAGTTAGGGTTCACTCGCCATTAACGAGCCCCGCTAGTTTTATGTGATGTGTCCAGCCAGCACTGACCACTGGTCAGCCTGGGCTGATGTTGGGGGGTATTGTGCGCGGCTATTATGAGATTGCTTGACCAGCAGAATGATAGATGTTGCCAGGGTTATACATATTACACAATAATAAAGTACACTCTGATGCAATATACTGTGCACAGTGACTTTGCTTTGATGCGTCTTCCGTGTTTACTCACTCGATTCTTATTCGATTCAACGTCTAGTGGTTAAGACGCTCACCTGGAATGTGGGAGACCCGTGGTTCGAATCCCGGTTGGAGCGGACTTTTTTAATTTCTGAATTGTTTAAAATAATAATTATATAAATCCATTCTACTCTGTGATAAAAAAACATTACTCGCCTAACACAGGGATTGTAAGCGTAAGCATCCTGTGACGACATAGTTGGGGATCGATTAGAATTGCAGTAAAAAATTAGACTGGGGCTCAAACCAATGGAAATTTTTTTACAACATTTTCTACGAATCGAAACATAAACATAATTTAAATACTTGCCAATGATTATATAACATTAATTTTTGCGAGTTTTTTGACCAAAAAATAAATTTATAAAAGTCCAGTATGAACCAAGAACCATATAACCGTGTATTTCCTCTAAAGCTTGACACATTTATTAAGCTTTATTAATGATTACAGTTCTCAAATTAGATTATTAGGTGCGAATCTTAGCTTTTAAGTGACAGCGATTTGTTCTAGCATATTTGTCCATATACATTACATAGGTGAAACGTTCTATTGTCGAGAAATAAAACGTTGAAATGTTAGATCTTGTAAAATGGTGATGCTGCATTGAGATTCACTGTGCGCTGACAATGTGTGTGTGTGCACCCGAGCTAGAGATGTTTCTCTCTGCAGAAGACTGTATCCCAGCTCTGGTTTGAAATATATGAGCTGCCGAAGACTCGCCCATATTGGGGGGGTAGCTTCTGTAATTTTCATGCAGGATTCCCAAGGCTATAATTCTGTCCGGCGGATCTAACGTGAATCCAATCAGCCTCCCCCTCCTGACCCCGGCTCAAGTGATGTCCACTTCGGTGTAAGACAAAGTGACCATTCCAGACTCTAACACATTCACTTCTAGTTGCCAGCTGGGTGCACAATCAGTGGTCGTGTGATATGTTGCAGTAAAGTCAGTGTACGATCATAGGTAGAGAGAGTGTTTTCTCTCAAGTGTCTCAGTTGTTTTGCGATAATTTGATTTTATCAACACGAATTAGTTCTTCGATCCTATTAGTTATCTGACACCGCTTGTTCATACTAATTTACCTAAGGGAGTGAAGCCCTCGTATTCACATAACTTCTCTGTCCGTCCGTCTGTGCGTGTGTCACCTCTCACGAGAATAACCGAACATGACACGATATACACGCGGTAGTTTGTTGACATTGCCCCTCAATACAGCATGTTTCGGTGATCCTGGCAGAAAGTTTGAATATGTATCTACTCTACACCTCCACCATAAGAGAAAGCTGGAACAAGTGAGCATCAATATCGGTAAGCTTCGCTCCCTATTTGTTTCTCCATTACCTGTGCATGTCTATGCATTGTTTCTTTACATTCTATCCGTATAAGATCTTCCACTGAGCACTTTATTTCAGTTGTAGCTAGTTACAATAGCAACTCCTCGGTTTCATCTATGTCTTATATTTCCTCACATCTCTCACACTCTCATCACATCATTCCACACAACATGAAGCGCTTACGGTTATTTCGTCATCAATAAAACTATATTGTTTTCTTTAAGATGTCTAAACACAGCATTTTCCTTTTAGTTGTGCCAGTTTTCTTGCCGAGGTGGGTAATGTTGTATTTTAATAACTTCCAAGTTTGTGTAACATGTTTTTTTAAAAGTTGTTACAACATACGATCGTTGACATTTACTTTTTCTTTCACTATGTGCCAAATTAATGCTTATCAAGTACTTTAAAACAGCACCTTGATAACTTACACTTTTAAGATAATTTAAAATTAATAACTAATACAATTCCGATTGTTGACATGGCCAATTATAATTAATAATTCATTAATAATGATAGAACGCGTCAAGTGAAAATATTTTTAGTTTTATTTGTGAAATGATTTGCAATTTAATCCACTTTGTTACCACTGACAATCTAACATATTTCTCATTAAAGAGTATTATTGTAATTACTTCAAATAGTATCGAACAACAATTAGCGGGAGTAGATATACATTACTATAACATTTTAACTCTTAGATATCGATAAGAAAACTGCGACATTATTGCGGTTAGCATTACTAATTAACTAAGAGTGGTTGGTCGGACATGGACTTGGCAGAATGTCTAGGTCCGGCGTCATCAACCACGTCAAATGCAAAGTGGTACAATGTTGACACTTATCTCCCACTAGCTATATAATATACTGTATGATATGTGACGGAATCTTCCTCGCTTGCAGTTGCAGGTGGCCCTCGTTGATTGCGTGTGTGTGGGGGGGGGGTGCACTTTCCCCCCCTATAACAACTCCCCCTCAAAACCGAGAAGCTACACCTTTACACAACACAGGTACCTACCACAGTTTGCTTAAAGGGGGGTAGAAATGTACTTTGTCTAACCACGCTTACATATTAACGTGACACCTCAATACACAATCTATACATTACCTCTTACTCATTTGAACCACTCGAAAGTTGTAAAGCTCAACAGTCAAGGCCCAAGTGTCTATCATTCATTGGAATCAATAACTTTCATTTATAAGCAACATAAAACATTTAATCAATAATGTAGAAAATACAAAATTACAATTAATAAGTCTCACATTCTGTCCACATGGATAAGTAATCTTTTCCAAACTTCGCTATCATCAATCACTCATTCTGTTTTTAAAATACTCTATCGTCAATAGAAAGAGATGGAGGGAGGGGGGTGGGGTGGAAGGAGGGGTGGGGGAGGGGAAGCGAAGCTCGTTAGGAGGCAAACGGCGGAAGTGCCTGCATTGATGATTGCAACAAGGGGAGAGTGAATGAGTGAGAGAGGAAGCAAGGGAGAGGGAGAGTATAATATTGTTAAATGTGTAAACTATATTTCCAGCCAGCCAGGCAAACCTCACTTAGCTCTAGCCTGATGACGGTCACAGCACAGCACGACGCACACAGTTCGTTGCTTCATAAAGAGATATTGTCGAGTAATACGCATTCATATTCTACATTGAGTCCGTGGCAGAAAAGAGTTCGTCACCAAGATACAATTATACAGTAATAAAACTAACATATATACCAAGCTTACGATAATCTAAAGCGAATATAATAAATACGCATTGGACTTAGCTCAAGGTTCACTATTTTCTCTAATATTCACTCGTGTATCTTAGAATCTGTTTGGGTATTAAACTATCACATCACAAGAGCGTTTAACACGGGAGTGTAAACCCTGGTGCGAAGGTTAACTTCATGCATATAAATAACATTGTTGGTGGAGGTGCCGGGTCCGGCTCGTTGAAGGGCAACACACATAATAAATAATAATTGTTTTAATCCTTTGCTTGTTTTGATAATCTTTAAGTTTTATTGGTTATTAGATAGAATAATAGTTTGTAATTACTATTTGAATCATAATAAATTAATGAAATTGAGTCACTGAGTGGCCTTATCATCCGATTTAACAATATCCTAGGGTTAAATGCGTTATGCTAAATTAGATAGATAAGATAATTTATTGGGTTGTGTTACATGTTGTACATTGTATACATATAGTGTTTGATAATAATAAATATATTACATTTCCCATGTTTTTGCCCAGAAGTAATTTTTGGCCCTAGCCTAAACCTTATAATTAATTTTATATATGTACATGAGAATACATTTGGGTGAACTTAGGGTGAAATGATTTCGGTGAGAGAGGACAATGTATAAATTATTACTTGTCAAGAATTTTACTACAGCACTTTAATAACTTCAGATAATCAATAACTAACTACATGACGATAGAGGTTGTTATGACATGATCAGTGTGATGATAGATCAAATATAATGATAGAACTCATGCAGTAAAAATATATCTAGGCGATATTTAGAAAAAGTATTCCAACTGGTTTACACTGACATAGCCTACTTTTGTCAGGAGTTAAATGAATGTCAGTGCTACTTTTTCTTCACGAACTAGAAGTGCTAGTGTCCTGACGACGACGAAGTAAGTAACGTGAAGTAGCCTGCACTAGCTCGACGTCTGGTAACCGCGCGTCGCGACGCCCGGCGACGCCTGCCTCACCACACGTCCGCGGGCTGAGACCGCGCGCGATGCAGACCGCATCACAGCCAAGTGACGATCTTAGCTACCTCTACACGGCTGACGCTCTACTTGGGCTAGAACCCTGTGACCTAGCGGTGATATTCACATTCACAAGTGAGTTTATCAGCGGGCTATTGCATCAAATAAATAAATAAATAAATAAGCAAATTCGTATTTAAAAAAATGTAGACTCCTATACTCAGATCAACACGGTACTCTCGAATATGTAATTGCATGCAATGTGAGGAGTCCGAGCTTTAACACTCATCTTGAATTGCATAACGACTGAGAACCTCGGAAGAAACTTAGCAGTGTCTCACTTGAACCTGGACGATCAGAGTCAAGCTTAGGCCCGAGCAATCATATCGATGATAATCACACTCAGTCACACAACTGATTTTCAGTGGAGACACCATCGACAAGCAAACAATGACCAACTAGAGACAACTGCTGTAGATCGACAAGCGAACAATGACCAACTAGAGACAACTGCTGTAGCTAGCTATACCAGGCAGTATTCGAGTATGACAATCAAGAAATTATGACAATCAAGAAACTAAGAAATCTATCCCGAGCGGCGTTTGAACCCGGCTCTTCTAGATTCCAGATAGGCGCCTAAGCCAACTAGACCACCGAGACGGTAACTTGATGACGTTTGAGTTGTTACCCTCGCCAACGCAGAAGTCTCTCCAGCATCCACATGTTTCTATTGCGTGTGATTCTTCGCTTCCAACATCTCCTGCTCCTTGTGGACCCACCACACTGATTTGTGTCACAAGGTTGGTGTTCAAAATGATTTTAGTATCATGTCAATTTTGCAGGAAAAGCCACATAAAACGCAATTTTCTCGAAATTTGACCTTCAGAGTGTATGCAGACAGCTGCCCATGTATGCTGAATCATTAACAATATCATCATTTGATACTGGAGCTGAGAAGGACTTTGCGCAACTTGTTACTGTGACTTATCCATTGTTGCCAGGCGGTCAGGAACTCTTTATCGGATGTGTGTGGGGGTGGGGAATGATGACCGAATGCACTTTTGCTTGTGCATCCTTCCAACCAGCCACAAGTTAGCACACCCTAGGAACACAATGCCCTAGGTGTACTGACTGATACTGGTTGTACGATAGTAGCCGGTGTTTGGACATTCTGAATTGGGGGGGGGGGGGGTCACAGGAAAAATTAGGGATCACGAGGAGAAGGGGGGGGGGAGGATATTTTCCCCTGACTGTTCTGGAATGTAAATTTAACTTTGTTATATCAAATATTCTGGTTTTGGTGGAGGTGCCGGGTCGTTCGAATAATATTTGTATTGTTTGATTTATAATGGACATCAATAAATGTTTAAATATTCTTATATTATTTTTATATTTTATATTTTTATGTCTTGCCTACCTTCAACATATAAACTAATTATATAAAAAGTTAAATAGGATAATTAGCGAAATTAGCAAATTAGAGAAAACGAAAATTTTTTAACTAATGCAACAGAATTTCAATTAGAGGAGTTATTTTTTGTAATTTTAAAAAAATCACAATTATATTTAAATAATAACACCGCTTTTCATTAACTACTGATATAATACATTTACTACTAAAATACTACTTTCATCTCTTCGACTCTTGCATTTCCTACACTTTCACCTACAACTACACTTAGATTGCACTTACACCTACACTTTTAGTTGGACATCACACTTATGATTACACTTATACGTTCACTTCTACTTGTGCCTTACACTAACTTATACTTATACTTAATCGTACACTAGGAAAACGCTAAAGTCCCGCCGCGTTGATGGATGAGCTTTTAAAAGTTTTTAGTTTGCGTGGGATATCTTTACTTTTGCAAGTGCTTTGATTTGCTGCCTACGCATTGTAGGTGATTGTTGTCAAGTTTCTCTTGTTTCTTGTCATTTGGTATTATTTACCGTAAAAAACTTGTATTAAAAGCTTTATTTCTATGGATTCTGGCTAACTTTTTTTAACTATTTCTTTCAAGAGGTAGTACTACATCACCATAACCTTAATGTCCATGTATAATTTGAACGTTGTAGCCCCACTCGTTTAGTCAGAATTGTCCCAAATGGCACGAAAATATCGTACAAAAATAAAAAAACTTGGATTAAAAGCTTTATTTCTATAGATTCTGGCTAACTTTTTCAACTTTTTCTTTCAGAAAGCAATACATCACCATTACCTTAATGTCCATGTGAAATATGAACGTTGTAGCCCCACCCGTTTGGTCAGAATCGGCCCAAATGTCACGAAAATATCGCACTAAAAATCGAAAAAAATCGTCAAAGTACGATATTCATGAGAAATATTTCTTCGATTGTACCCAAAAACAATACACCTCTAAGTTCAGAGATTTCGAAGGTCCTGTCAAATTTTCATCAAGATCGGATATGCCGTTTGCCCGGTAGAGAGCGAACAAACAGACGGTAAAACAAAAAAACAAAAAAACAAAAAAACAAACACCCGAGCTAATTTTTTTTGGGGGGTCGGTGAAATTGAGGTCTTCGCTTCGCTCATCCAACTAATACTTACTTATACTAAAACTTTCCCTTACACATTTGCTTTGACTTAGCCCTACACCTACAAAAACAATACGTACACATACACGCTACGCAACCTGCCTTACTTCCTACATTGCCAACACACATGTCCACATCGTGGCTTGTAGTTGTATAGCTCGGATGGTTTGATTCACTTCCCCTGTTCTGCTGTAACTCGACATAACTAGGATCTTATTCTTATCAGTGTAGAGTACGTTGGTCTTTTAGCCGCCTAGTGTGTCAGGTGGAACCACGGGTCACGAGGAATCCTCATTATTATCCAGTCGATCTTACATAAATGCCTGTTGTGTCCCCCCCCCTCGTATCGCAGTATTGATCTGTTGCTGGCCCTCGCCGGGGAGGGGGGTTAGGGGTGGCTGCTATCGAGCGGGGGAGGGGGGAGAACCCCTGTTATGATATGAACCACCAATAGCAGCCCGTTATGATATCATACCACGAGTTATCATTGGAGGGGGATATGCCGAGCGTCGTTATTATATCAATACTTCCAGCCAATGGCGAGCCGGTTATGATATTGGTATCACATGGATATTATGATTGGTAGTTTCCGTGACGCGGATTCACATAGAAAATGGTTGTTGTGTGATGAGAGCTGGGGCTGGCTCTTTACATGGACAGCGTTGTTTCATATGACGTACTCTCACTACAATGTAAATATTACACTACGCAGTTGGTTAGAAATTAACAATTGCTCAAATATGTTTGAATCCAAACTGTCACACACGATGGAAATTAAATGTGTCCACTTTTCCACATAAACATAATTATTCAGAGAAGTGCTTTGATTGACAACTGTAGTACGATTAAGTTTAAGTTAAGTTTAAATTATTTTAAATAGAAAAGTACATATTCGATACGTATAAGGTGTGTTTAGAAAAGCTGAAAGGCTCGTTTACAATCACTTAGCAATACGTTAAAACATAACGTAAGAAAGTTGAAACCATTGAAAACAGTGGTGTTGTTTACAATCACATAACAAGTAACGTAACGCACGTAACGTATGAAGAAGTTGATCCAATCTCAACTTTACTGTACGATATGTTAATTTTATTGTTTATTTTCCGGTGCCGGATCTACATTGTTGTGTTGTTGATGAGAGCTGGTGGTGTACACAACAACTCATAATACATGGGGAACCCATAGAATGTAAATATTACACTGCAAATTTTGTTATATATGTAACAATGAAATATTTTAAATCATAACTGTCACAAAACTGTGGCCGATTAATGTGTCCATTCCAATAAACTACGTATCAAAAAGAATTTTGATGACATACTGTATACATGTTAATTTTTAAGTGTTTTATGTATTTAAACACACAAAGTACATACGATACGTATGTAACGTGTTGCTAATGCTAAAAGTTAACACGTCGAATACTATTTCATCGTTCTTGTTACCACACAGTTGTATATCACTTGCAGCGCTAGTTGCATCAGTTGCGACGCTGAAATCTGTTTCGTAATCAGGGCTATCTGTACAATGTCCAACATCGCAGAACATAGAACTTCGACCACATTCTGAAGCCAACAGACATTTAAAAATGTAAACGGGTCTGACGTTCATATTCGTACATAAAAACAACTTAATGATTGGAACATGTGAATACATTGTGAGGTCATATTGTGTAAATTTTATTAGTTTTGAAATTAAAATAACCCATGTTTCTTTCTGTCATGTTTGAGTTCTGTTTTGTTTCTGTGTTGTTTGAATCAAACGCAAACCGTTATGTTATTTTCATAACCTTTTTTTGGTAGTGATTGCCAGTTCAATTCAAATTGTTTGAATTGTAAGATGTATCTGTATCACAAGTATCGAACGTATCTGTATCTGCGTCGTGTCTAGGTATCTACAACTGGTACAAACCGGTTAATTTGGCGAGTATCTCGAAACGTTACAGTCCTGGTCAAACCGGTTCGTCTGACACCGCATTCATAGTGTTTTTAAAGATACTTTTGGTGGAGGTGCCGGGTCTACGTTATATCTTGATTTAATTCCACGTCTACTCACGGGAATCCCCGTATTGCTACACATTTTGAAAATGAATGTTAGTATCCATATAAAAACAATTTGTTGGCAACAAGGGGCGGCCTCTACTTGTCCTCGGGGGCGACTATGAATACGAACCTAAGTGTCATGCAATAGTAGTACAATATTTTTGTAACTGCAAATTAATTAAGATTACCGTGTTTTTGTTGTTCGTGTTGATGTTTTTTTTAAACAAGTTTATTTGTGAACGTTTAATATACAAAGGAATACACACATTTGGAATCGCTTAAACGTGGAACTCTGATACGAAAGGTCACCGGGTCGATCCCAGCCTTGGTCACTCCTGACTGAAAGATGTCTTCAAGTATTTCCTCAGATTCTTACTAAACACACATGTTTAACTCACTCGGATTGTAATGAGAGTGTACCTTACAGACCAACAGTGGGCTTAAGTACGAAAAAGTCTTTTATAATAAATATACATTTACTAAGCTTGGACTCTCTAACTTACATATATTTATGTAACGAGTCTCATCAGACGACTCAAACTTTATCTTTATTTTATAACTAAAATATGTAAAATCTGCCAGGTCGAGTACCTTATTGTCTGGTCATGTGGGGCCATCACTAACTTGTCGAACGACAGCGACCACTTTTTAAATGGAATGTCATTCTCAGTGCGGTAGGCTTAACATTATCCGTGACAGTGACTTAAATGTTAGCCCTATTACAAAATAGTCCTACTCTATTAAGAAATCTGCTGCCTTAATTGGACAAATGTGACACTCAGATTTTGGCATTATTAAGGATGTTGGTCAAGCCCAAGGCTTGGTATATCATCTGTCGTGCGACTGCTCTAAGACGCGTCCATGCCAGGCGGCGTCTCGCTTGGGTTTGAGCGACGCTGGCACAGAGAGAGAGACTGCTCGATTACCATACCACGGCGGACGTAGCCGTCAATCCGCGTAGACGCGTCGCGAGGACCCCCCCCCTCCCCCCCCCCCTCCCACCCACAAACACACTTTCACTCTTTCACAAACTCGCGGAACGAGGGCACGGGGATGGGACGCACATCGGCAATAAGACTAACGGCTGGTTCTACACCCGAACAAATTAGCGACAAACGAACAGTATTTACCGGCGACGACACCGGGAGTCTCTCTATGTAGCTGCCTGGAGGATCACACTGCACGGTGAGACACGGCTACCTACGTCATAACACAAGTAGCGTTGAGCGATGAGCACGCACAGGCTAGGAATGTATCCTAAAACAACGCGGCACTGTCAATTATAAATGGTCATTAAACACACATCTAAATTAAATATATATATAAAAAATAACTCAAATATTCCGCATGTATAGAATATACATTAGCGTAGAGTTTTATATACTTACTTTAACCGGCTATTTACTGAATAATGGTTTGCATGATACATTTTAAAACCTTTTTATCATTATTTTTCGTAATATGTTTTCACCTTTTTAATTGATTTAACTAAAAAAAATATAAAAAACAAATAATAATTCATTAATATAATATATAAAACATAAATAAATGACGAGGCCGACCATATAGTTCAAAAAGGTACATGGTTTTGGGATAATAAAAAATATTTAGTGCGATGGTGGAGGTGCCGGTCCAGACAATTTAATTTATAGCTTTTACAAAATGCCAGTTAAAAAAATAATGTCATTAGAAAATGGATAGGAAAAATCATTATGTTTGTTTTTTCACAAGATAAATTCAATATTCATTTTGAAGAGCAGTATTATGACGGTCGTGTGTTCCCAACCCTACCCGGAAATCCGAAGTAGTTTAGTACCCGAACCCACCCGACTGTCTAAACCGCCACCCGCACAGACCTAATTTATTATAATATGTATAATATTTATTATTATTCCTATAATTAGATTCACTTGTTACTGTTCCAACTACATTATGTTGTACTCCCGAGCAGAATGATTGCCAATAACTAATTACTTGCTTCTATTTCTTTCAGCGCAGACTTGACTCACGCGTGGACTTCCCTGTTGAAGACTGGCGTGTTACAGGAAACTACTTGCTCGGCTTTGGATGCTCTGAGTTGGCATTTCATATGCAATATTAATAGATTGTGATCGAAATTCTGAGTCGCAAGTTTCTGGTATATAATTGAGAGAGTCATTGATTATGAAGAGGTTTCTTTCTGTTTATCGCGCAGGTTAAAAGTGAAACCGTAGCAAAGTGTGCGACTCGACGAGCTATTCGAAGGGATGTTTATTTATTACTGGAGGAATCAGTTGTTTACTCTGTGAGTTGGAGTGCGGTGGCCTTTTATTCTCCCTCTATTTTTCCCTCTTCCTTTAATTTTTGTATTTTCAATTTATTTCAGTTGCACTTTCAATTTAATTTCAATTTTCATCCATTTTCATTTTCAATTCCAATTTCTTTTCCATTTCCATTTTCATTTTCTTCCTATCTTTCTGTTTACATTTTAATTCCTCTTTCGGTTCAATAAATAATTTTATTTCAAATATGTATTTAATCGTTTTGAACTTCCTATTAGGAACAGCAATATTTCATTTCCCGATAAATCAAATCAAATAGAATTCAATTCATTATCATGTTATTTTATTTTAATAAATTATTCAACTGTTTTATTCTTGTTTTGCATGTTGGTGTCTTTAAAATATTCGTTGTTGTAATACAGTAATGGTGGTTAATTGTCTATTGAACATAACCACACAAATAGTAACCCATTACTCCCAAGGACGAACACTGCGAAATACAATGTTTCTCCCTGATCGTAGTCTTTTAATTCTTTATTGTGTTTCAGACTTGGTACAATAATATTAGTGCACTATTATTATTGTATTATTGTATAGTACATTGGGTGCACAGAACTTTTCTTGATCGCAGTCTTTTAACCCCACGTGTGTCAACTTGGCACAATAATATATTGTACTATTATTATTGTTTTATTATATTATGATCGTAGTCTTGTAATTCCTTGTGTGTCAGACTTGGCACAATAATATTATTGTACTATTAATATTATTATTGTATGGGTGCACAGAATGTTTCTTGATCGTATAATATTTAAATTCCTCGTGCGTCAGACTTGGCACAATAATATTATTGTGAACTTCATGTTCTGTTCGGGGCGCTGTCTATTCCCTCTCTTATTATTCTCGTCCCCTTCGCAAAACTTTTAATAATATTTAGTGCTTGAATCCCATTACTCTGTCGCAGCAATTGTTTTCAGTTTATCCAGAGAGAATGCAATATAACATTATTGGTTATGGGGGTGACGAATACCTTGATCCGGGGAGGGGGGAAGTTACTGTAGTATATTGAGAGTCGGTCTGTTTATGTTTGACGTCCCCTTGTATTGAGGAACGACAGCGACGAACGTCACGAGTTTTTAATTCTCCCCACGGACAAAGAAGAAGAGAACGACTCAAAAAAAGAAGAAATTGAAAATTGCTGAGGCAGCTCTCGAAGCAAGAAGCGGAAATAAAAAAGATAGCAAGAAATAATCTTTTCCTCTCTTCTCGGTTCTCTCCAGCGGAGATAGAAATAGCATGGTGGTGTGTTTTTGAAAGCAAACGAGATTAAAGTGAATTCCTCAAACAGGGCGAGTTCTCCTCGGACCGCAGCAATGCCCCGTGGTCAACCCCATCTCGTTCAAGAGTCCGCGTACTCGAGAACGTCCAAGACAAACACGGCGGGACGCAACAGAGGTGTTTCAGGGGGGGGGGCGCCCCCCACTGTACGGGCGCAACATTCAGTTTCCAACCCTTGGGTTTCTTATTTTTTCTACCTCTCGTTTTTGTTTTTCCTGAGGCAAGTGTCCACTGAAAAGGACATCTAAAGTAGTAACCCATATTGATTTTAGTCTAGAAGTTATTTTTACTTGGGAGAGCTAAGAAAAGTGGTAGACAACGAAGTCGATGCATCTCGGGGTGGGGGTGGGGGTGGGGGTGGGGGGCTATATAGTCGTGATACCGATACGAGGGGGAGCAACACATCAGGTGAGGGGGGGGGGGCGATTGAAAGCTTTTCAAAATCACATCTCGAATAGAATACGATTCATGTAGTATCGCTAGCGGGGACGTTCACAAAACAGCATCGAGTCTTTTTATGAGGATACTCGGAGATGCGGGCCGTGGGGCATCGGACCGTGGAGGAGAAAGAAATAGAAAAAGGAAGTCAACGGATGTCCGGCTTTCTTCCTTTATCTGCTGCTTCGTCCCCCCCCCACCCCCCCTCCCGCCACCTACCCTTTTACCGTCGCAAGTAAATACTAATCCCATTCTCTAACGAGTGACCCCTGGCCATCTCGCCAGATGCTCGCCCGCTCTGGCCGGCAGACGAGCCGAGCCGAGGCGGTTGCGCGCGCACCCATATCGCGAGTCCGACCCAACCCCGAGGTCGAGACAGAAAAATTCAATATTAATATTGAGGCGGAGAGAAAGAAGAAACGTCCGCATTGCGCCAATCGCAGCGGCTCCACCCTCCTCCAGATAAGGGCTGAATTCCCTCCACCAATCACGATGGACTTTGCACTTTCGAACCCGATGGATATGATGAATTTATGGATCTAATAAAAAGCGGTGTTGGTATTGGATGGGAAGAGATAATGTTAGGCGAGCGCGGCGTCAGATCCGGGGGTGATCACGATCGGAGGACGTGAGCCACTTCACGCGGCTACTAATTGAATCCGTATTTCATTATTAATATTTAATATCGAATTACAGATTTTTTTTTCAAATTTTCGTTATTATCACTAAATATGTTTATACGTTATTAAAAACTGATGAAGTAGTATGTCATACTTGTTCAATACATTTGATAAAAGATTAAATTGTTAATTAAATATAAAATAATGTACCATTACGAACACGTGTAGAGATAACGACAGTTGTAACATGTACGGTTCATTACGCAAGTATATACACGTGAGCCTACGGTTGCTGGCAGAACATTCCGTTCATTCCCGTCTTACAAAACCGTGGACTTCTTTTTATTTCTTTGAAACCTTGTTCCACTTAAAAAGTGCACATAAAATTGACCCGTTAAAATCATCTAAGCTTTACATCTCTAAGATCAAGTAAAAGAGGTTCATTTTCCGCGCGGTTACGCCACGCCAACCCCGCCACAGACGACCCTTTGAGGGTTGGTTGGAGGGGTGGGGGAGGGGGAGGAGGGGGGCTTCTTATCTGCATGGCTCAAGCAACCGCACACGCAACTTTCTTACACTCAGATTATCGATTGCTCGCTCCTGGTCCAGCGTACTCTACTTCACTCTGCCAGCTGTGCGCCACCTCACCGCGCCACACAACGCCACACCGCGCCACTTTTATCGTGAGCAATACTGAATATATCTTTTAATAAACACTTTATTATACAAACTTTTTTTTTAATACACCTCCATATTTACACATTTACGCATCGAAAGAACTGCTTTTCTTTAATTATAAAATATTCATCTGTTCATAATTTTATAAATAATATTCAGGGCGCTTACCTTATTATTTTGATGTATCCAAGAATATTCGCATCAGATCGAACCTTTTTTGTGATCATCGGTCACCACAAAATAACGACGATGAGAATTAAACTCAGCTGAGAATTACATCAGCAGAAATGGTCGAAATAAAGCTTAAAACTCTGTAAATAAAGCTTAATACCTAAATGAAAATTCCAATGAAGATTTGCTGGAGTGAGCCGTTTGGTTCCGAGTGTTGCCAGTGCTGCAGGGAGCGGGCCCCCAGCCCCCAACCCCGCGTGCCCAGCCCGCCTGGCTGACTTAACTTTGATTGCATACCCTGTTTCAAGCCGCATGATTTTAGAAATTCTGAACAGGTGATTGTTACACCAGGTCATATTAAATCAAGAGCGAAAGATACCTTTCACCGAATCTCTGGTCAACTCTTTGTGCCATTATTTAAATCCCTGTGAACTGCATTTCGACGTAAATAAGAACATGGTGCTAATGTCAAAGGAAAATTCATTCACCAGAGAAACTATCAAGCCTGAAGAAATTAATTGAACGTAAGGATGACTTATATTCGTACCTTAGCCTAGGCATAGCATTAGACTATGCCTTAGTTCTTATATTTCTTATTTCTAATTAATTTTGAATAATTCATCTTGGTCAAGTCTATTTGCAACCACCAAACTTTGTTTATGCTTTGTTTTGATAAAATTGTATTCACTCTGATCCTTCTGTATTGACTATTTGTTGACAAGAGTCTTTCAAAGCTCCTAAATAATATTAATAACATCAAATAGTCTAGGGGGCTTCCATCGATCGATAATGCAGTTCACAGAGCGTATAAATAATGGCACCAAGAGTTGACCACGAGATGTCGGTGAAAAGGTATCTTTCAGACCTCTTGATTTATATATGACCCTGGCTGTACACGAGTTTTATATCCCAAGGTTCGTGTTTTAAAAATGATGTAATTATTTCAGGAAATCAACATAAAAACACTATTTTCTCGAAATTTACCTTCAGAGTGAAGTGTTGAACTTATTTGTTTTGTGGGGTTGACTTAGATTTATGAACCATTCTGTGTTCACTTAAAATAGATAATATAAAGTTTTCAAATGCTTCATCGCAAGCAAAGTTTCTTCTGACAATGAAGACTGTGATCGCTCTTCATCAAAGCCATGAATGCTGAATCATTAACAATATCATCATTTGATACATGACCCGAGAAGAACTTTGTACTTATTATACGAACGCAACTTCTCTTCTGGAAGAACTGTACATTTATTTTGGTAATTTAATTATTATTCTGGTTTTGGTGGAGGTGCCGGGTCGGGCGAATAATACTTTCAAGTTCTTTTTGAATACTCGTATGCTATTTTTCTACATCAAATTAAATGTCTTGATAACCCTCAACAAACAAAGTTATTATTTTTTACAGACTTAATACGTGTCCATGCCTTCGTTTGCGCAATAATTAACATCTACAATCAAATCAAAATAGTGCATTATTATCATCATCTCGATTTTGACAAAACTATGTAAACAAATATTAATAAGAGACAAAACCGCTCTGGATGTCGTTGTTGGCATTCTATGTAAATACAATTCAATATTTAATCAAGATAAAACCACATGGGATGCCATAGAATGTAGTAATTATTATTTTTAACGGTAACACATATCTATTAGACTTTTTTGATATATTAATAAGCAACTTTATGCTATTTTGCGTCTAGTCCTGAATATAAAAGCTAATTGCAAAGTATAAATATGCCCAAAATAAACATTTTAAAATCATATCAGGAAATTAGTTGTTATCTTAAATATAACAAAAACATTAATGAAATAAATAATAAATTTAAAATATATTACATGAATCGTTGCTACACATGGCACACCACACTTACTATCCTAGGCTGCAATGCGAGACGCACTGTGCTGCTTGCAGCGCTATCAAGCACCTCATAGCCGCAGCCTCCCTCGGTTTACCTGACAATTACTTTGGCGTTTGACGTAAAACAAACAGTTTAGGGAGAAGGTAGGCCAACTGCGAGGGTGCCTCCATTGAAGGGGGAGCGCTTGGTATTTTTTTATTTAGAAGACAACTCGTGCTATTTAAAGGGAAATTGTTGAGAGGGTGGGTTAGTTGATAAGAAGAAAAAGATTGCCGGGGACACGGCTGTCTTGATGATTGGTTGACATTTGAGTTCCCCCCGTCACCGAGCGAGTCAACTGCCTAACCTGTCTGTTTGTCTTTCAACAAAGCGGGACCTCTGTTCTGATCGTGCCATGTAATTGAAACGTGGTTAAAAATTGAAAAGTCTGTCGTTGAAAGCCAGCTTTGCGTCGCGTCCGCCCGGAGCGCTGTCGGCGGGGGAATCCCGCACTTAGCTCGCGTGCGCCAGACTTGTGGTGATTTAACAATTATGCAATTTAATTAGTGCATTTATGTTGAAATCAGGGTGGTGTGTGGCGGCACAACACACGGCACACTTGTTAATTAAGCCGTGACCTGAGTGCATGTCAGGAGGCCGTGGAGGAGACAAGGCGCGGCTGCCAAACTTCTTCGCGTCCTGGACAGATCTTAGCGGCCACAGCCTTCTGCAGCGAACTAGCGGCAAACCGAATCAAACTGTGCATGTAATTGTTTTGTTTCTATACTAAGTAAGTTTTGTGCCCATTAAAAGATAGAGCGATCTCGTAAACCCAGTGTTGAGATCATATAGAAAAGAAAAGATTCACTTGGAACTGGTCAGATTCTATCTTTCTATTTCCTCTCGGTCTTGGTATGGGGGTGGGGGGTGGGTGGGTTGGGGAGGTCATCCCTGGCACGTCTTCTCCAGCATCCCTTAGCCATCTCGTCGATAACAGGCTACGGACTTCCATTTGGCCGAGCACACATGATGAGTGCGGGAGAGAGAGATGAAATGTGCCGTCCAATATACAACCTGAACCACTCTTCTACTTTCTTATCTCTTTGTCTCTCTTTTAACCCTAACACTAAGTTTTCTCCCTCTAATCCCCACCCCCGCCCCCACCCCGAGTGGTCAATGCATGGCGGGGTTGTCAATACGGAGACGTACGTGCACCCGGTGTCCGCTAACTTTATCGACGAGACGAACTCACAATCCAACTATTGGAACTTTTCTTTCTTAGTTCAATTTGCCGGCTTGAGGCCTACAAGAGAGGATTGCCGCACCCTCGGGCGGGGGTGGTGGGGGTGGGGGTGGAGATAAGCCCGAGAGATGGAGACAAGAACGAGCAGAGATGAACAAGATTTTCTAGGGGCCATTACGACCTCTTTAAATAATCCATGCCGGACTCTGCTGTATATATTGACAAAGAGGAAGTGCTCGGACTGCGAAGCGAGGGAGGGGGCGGAGGGGAGGGGGGGGGGGTTGCGCTATGACGTGACATGAAACATTTATAACGCAAATCTGGAGCCAGAGCACGTGTGCGCCTCCCTCTATACACAACAACTGTACCAATATCGGGACGCTACAGTTGTTGGAGGCGATTTCTATTTACCGTCACATCGCCGGAGCAATTTATCAGAAGCTGTCCGAGTTCGCTAGCCCAGACACTTCAGCACTCTCCACTTATATTATACATTTACTATATATGGGAATTTCAATTCGGCTGCGAACAGATCCCTTTGTCAATCACGCGTACGAGTCACATAACAGTTTGTAATTCATCAATAGGCTACAACACTTGCTGGGTTGCATTATTTATTTGAACCTTGGAGGCCTGCAGGGAAATGAGCAAATCATTACCCGAATGTTCAAAATTTACTAGTTCAAATTGTATGGTATACCGGTTTAGACATTTCAGTTCACTCAGTCTCGCTTAAGCTCAAAGTTACCATTCACTTTGACGTTTTACACAAGTTTACCATCGTTAAAGAGGGGTGTTAAATACTTTTAATAGGATAAGCGTAGCTAGGAAAGGGTGATTCAGTGTGACTACACTGGAAAGAAGAAGCTATAGTGAGGTTGTTTTTGTTCGCACGTTTCCTGCCAAACGAATATTCCTTATCTTATTCATATTTTCATGGAAAATTGCAAAAGTTAAACTTAAACATTTTGAGTAATATCCAATTTAAGCTTTTCATATGAATCTACATTAGATAATATATAGTTGTCAAAACGTTAATTAAATACGATTACAACGGAAAACAGTTGTAACTTTTGTATATTTGTATTCAGCTTTGAATTGTTGCCATAGATAACCGCGAACAACTTACATAGTGCGTACAACAAAATACGGATCTAAATTGAAAACAATTACAGAATGCATGAAAAACGCTCATCCATCAACGCGTCTCTAACGACGCAACATTTAGTGTTGCATATATATTGTAATTGCTTTGTATCAACGTGTTTCCTGATTTTATGATGTATAAAACAGAAATTGACAACCTGTATCCAGTACATACATATTATTATTGTTTCATGGTTATGGAAGTGACGCAAGAAAAACATGTTCCTTCTTTGTAGAACGAACATGGAAACGATGGAAGGATTAACAATGGACAATGTGTGACGTAACATTTAATAAGATTACGACTTACGAGCCATGACTGGTACATGTGAAGCAATAAGATACGGGGGTCCCAGGGATATACGTAAATAAGTCACGAAGTAACGTGGACCCGGCACCTCCACCAAAACTGAAAGTAACATTATTAACCCCCTAAACTTAAAAATTATATTTCTCTAGGCTAACTAGTTATGAATTAAAAAAGTAAAAGAAAAAAATTGAGTCCTCCCTCACTTGAAAAAAAAAATGCTTAACTTGGTAATTTTCGAGCTAGCTCCCATCAGCAAAAATCTCCCATAAGAAATAACATAGGGATTATTTTTAAGCCTCTTGACTTTGCAGGATTTTGGTTTAAAAAAATCAGTTATCATTGACGTACTTAACTACCTATTCTGTAAATCTTTTACGTTTTGTTTCTGTAATTTGTTCAAGTAGTTTGGTCAAAATGTTTTTGAAACGCATATTTCTGTTTGTTTGTGTGTATGTTTGTACACAGTTGTCAACACACAATTTTCTAAATGACCATTTTAGATGGATTTATTTGTAGCATCATTATAACAGGACACATGTCCCACAAGTGCAATTTGCCACATATTACATAACAATTCAATACAAAACGCAACGCAACAATACAATATTAAATTAGCTACATAAAGTTGACTATACAAATTATGATAAACATGAATAATATAGTGTTTTGAGTGTATGATTTTTTAATTGAGTGTGTAAAGTGGAAATACAAATTGTATATGCATGCATGAGTTACTGAAGACATATAAGTGAAATTGATTTCAGTTAGTTATTTTACTTGATTTTGAAAGTGACGAATATTACTATTGTGCAAAGCTTAACGAGACCTATTCAATGGCAAAAGATTGTAATAAGTTGATGCTCTAGTAAAGATATGAAACAAAAAATACACTAGTTGAAGCCGATTTAAGAAATTCGCTCAAAACACAAATTTGAGTGAATCATGATCAAAAAGCTTTAAAAAATTGTATAATACCACAAAGGTACAAGATATAATATTTTAAATTGTCATTTGAGTGTAGTATTATGCTCTATATGTGGTAAAAAGTAATATTTGTGGATAATAGCTGCTTTAATTTACAGAATGTGTATGAATAAGGGTATATCCAGAGTGACCCGGCACCTCCACCAAAGGCCACGTCTGGGGGGTTACATCAACTACTCTACTGGGCAGAACCAGCTTCAAGCATATTTCACTTGCTACGATCTCTTAATTGGATGAGCGTAGCGAAGATTCCATTTCACTACACTGGAGAAAAAAATCCGGATTTTTTTTTCTTTCTTTTTTTTGTATTTTTGTGTGTTTGTTAACACGATTCCGGCTAAACCGATACTCCAATCACGATGAAATTTTATGGAGGCCTTCGAAATCTCTGAACTTAGAACTGCCACGTTTTTGAGCGCAATCGGAAAATTATTTCTCATTAAAATCGCAATTTACCATTTTTTTCGATTTAAAAAAAATTTCTTCAGCTTATAACACCTACATGCTTTATCCGATTTTAATGATTTTTTCACACAACCTTAATTTTATGAATTTATATATTCGTGTGAAATTTGAGCTCAATCGAAAAACTATTTCTCATAAAAATCGAAAATTTACGTTTTTTTACTTTTTTAAAACAATTCTTTGACTTGTAACACCTACATGCTTTGTCCTATTGAAATGATTTTTTTACAGAATTTTAATTTTATGAATTTATTATATTCGTGTAAAATTTGTGTGCAATCGAATAATTATTTCTTGTAAAAATTTCAATAATACGATGTTTTTCCTTTTTTTCAAATTACGATTAATTAAAAAAAATTAAAATTTAATTTAAACTTTTTTATTTAATTTTATTTAATTTAAAAAAATCTTCAAATTAGTAATGATTTTTTCACAGAACAACAGAAAATCCGCATTACACATGGCAGCTCTATGCACCAATTACGCTCATCCAACAACGCGGCGGGACTTAAGCGTTTTCCTAGTAAATAATCAATCAGGGTTTAATACAGGCAAATTATAATGAAACACACGTTCACTTGTAGATAAAGAAATGTGTGCACCACTGCCTCCTAGATGTTGCTCGTGACTCCAAAAAAATACATAAATAATGTAGTTCCGTGCTCTACCACTTAAGTAACTCTCAATTAATGTAATAAATAAATTATTTATTATACATTTATTATTTGTTACATTAAATGGATTGAGAACTACTTAAGTGGTAGGGCACGGAACTATATTTATGTATATTTTGTTTAGGGCACATTATCTACAGAAATTGGTGTGCCACAAGGCTCTGTGTTGGGTCCAAGTTTACTTTTAGTGTGAATCATCGATAAGATTTTCTTGTAAACTGGTGTTGGTTGAATTTGTTTGTTGATTATGCTGTGGATTTTGTGGGATATGAGTACTTAAAATATTATTTGTCATCGTTAGTCACTTACAGAATACAGTAGGCCTACAGTAGGATATACGTACATATTATTTTCAATATACGTAATTATTACAATATTTGTTGTGTGTGTTTTGTAATGTCATTGTTTGACAAATTGAAACAGGATTTTTCTTGAATATTGTGTTAAATATTGAATATATATATTATTGAATATTAAATATTGAAGACCACACCTGTGGTTGTTTTGTTGTTATCGTCCAATGATTTGTGTTTCTCAATGCAGTTTCGTCCGACTCGCTCACTAGTCTACACGAGCCGATGCGCGAGGCTGTCTGCGCGAGTCACAAGCCTCGCTTTCCTATTATCGTCCGATTGTTGTGATAGAAATGCAATATTTGCCCAGCTTGAGGCTCTGTCGATATTGGGGTGGTTTTCTCTCCACCGCACTCTTCAACCCTTGCTTCTCACACAAGCGGCGGCGATATTGTTTTCTTATCTCTGACAGTGGACTCACCGAAGATATTACCAACATAACCCCCTCCCTCTTTAACGCCGTATCCGCCACAAGGCGACGGGTTATTGTTTATTTGCGGCGGTATATCAATGTACAGTTGAATTCATCTGTCAGTTGACCTTACTAATAATTACAAAACTTCTGATTGGTGGTTGCAATATTGATAACAAGTTACACCTGTCAGTTCAATAAACTTTTCACTTTTAACTGGACAATAAACCAGGCTCAAAGAGTGTTTAGTACGTTTCAAAAAGTTAAACAATCTCGTTTGATCCGAGATTAAACAATAATTCCACCTACGGAAGTGTTTCTAGATTGAAATCGAGAAATACACTTAACCACTAAAAAAGTTTTTGACTTACAAGATCGGTAAACAGAACCATCCATCATTTCGGTTTATCTGTATCTATCAACAACCCCTCGTATTTCTATGGGGAGAAATGTTTTCCGTCGCCCAGAATTAATGAAAGCTACGACTGTGGAAGTAGCAAGAAACCCACGTCTCTGACATAACCCGACGTAAGATGTACTCTGGTCCAGCTAAGCCGGTCCACTATCGCAGCATCTTCCGCGATGATTGCTTCCTAATCTATGCTGTTGATTGTGTTGACTCTTCCAGGGGGTAATTGTGACGTAATTATTATGTCGATGCTCGTATGGAGAGAATAATAACGTGGGTGAGCAACGAGTGGAGAGTTCGTCTCCGTCGTCTTCAATTACGAAATGAGGACGTGCCATTAATACGGTATAAAGGTTTACGGGCTTGTTTTCTTTGGGCTGGGATAGGGATCAGCCAACCAATTACCGGGCACCGGCTAACTCGTAAACCATTTGTCTCCTTTTGCTTTGTTTCTTCAATTTCCTCTCCAGAAAACAGTGGAGATGTGTGAAGATTGGACACCTCTTTCTTCTTCCTCTTGTGGGGCTCGTGTTAGGGCCCGTTAGGACTATCAAAGTTTGATTAGTTCTCGGGATGCTTTCTGCGAGAGCTAGGCCTGCCCGTGCCTGGGAATAAGCGCGGACGGACAGTGGTCATTTTTCTCCTGGTTTCAATCTACGCTCGGACTTGCGAAACTCTTCTTTTTCCTCCTCTTAACAGGCTTATTTCTTTTCCCCTTTTTATTTGTTTTCTTCTTTTCTTATACTACCATCTCTTTCTCCGAGATGTGTGTTTGTAACTTCTCTGTGAAATTAGCGGCCCCGACCCGAAAGTCTTAGCAAAGTTTGTTGGGTCGAGGGGGGGGGGGGAGGGGGGGGGTAGACAGCATCCGACAGCGGAGCGGAACAAGACGATGAATGAGACTGTCCGCGACAGAAACCTGCGAATTTGTCGAATGTCCCCCTTATAATGCATGTTGTACGCTCACTACAGGGAACGGAGCCGGGTGCCGTTTCACTTCCCCGGTCGAGATTTATAACGGGGGCCTAAACGAGATCTATTAAAAGTGGTCGTCGGTGCCTAGTTTTTAGCAGTGATGGAGCGGGGCAAACAATTGGCCGACCCGCGGAGTGGGAGAAAGATGGTTCTGTCCTCACGAGCCAACTCCTTCACTACGTTACCTCACCCGACTGGGATCATAAACCCTTGTCATCCTCTCTCTCGGAAACTTAACTAGAGCGCCCCCGCGATAAACCACCCAACGCTCTGGGGTACGCCTACAGCTCAATTATTCACACGTAGTTGCGATTCAAAAACAACCGTGATGAGGATTCTATAATGATTGTCTTCTTTGTCCAAGACGGACGGTCGCTAAGTGGTATGTCACGTGGTCAGAGGGCGTCGTGGGGTCGACCTGGCTGACCCAGGGTCACAGCCGCCACTTGTCGCCGACCAGCGCAGCCTCGCACACAGCCCACAAGGATTAAGGGGAGACGAACGACGAAATAAATCAGGGGGAAATTTAATTTTACTTGTAGAAAAAACTTTGTACGGCGACCAGACCGCAAGAGGATGGCAACGAATATAAAAAAAAAACTGAGCGGAATATTCCCGAGTTAATGAGTTTCTGTGTCGCGCGCTTGTGTTGCACGGTAATCTCGCATTATCTCGTACATTAAACTGTTAATCTGTATTTGTTGTCTCCTCTCGGCAGTTACTCTTGCGCGGGAGGCGAGGGAAGCCAACTGAAATCAAGATATTACTGCAGAAAGAATTATATAATGCCGGAGTAGAGTGGCAAGACGCTCAGAGTATCAGGCACACAGGAGTAGCGCTGCAACCCGACCAACGTAATGGCCGGATCCCGGAAATTGTGCGCACATATATCTCGCAGCAGATTTATGAAAGTGCTTTTCTTCCGAGTGGGGAAAGCGCGAGGGAGAGAAATATATACAACGTCCTCGTCCAAACTATTCTCTTCTTGGGCCACTCTCTTTCTTCCTATCTTGAAACGCATTGCTGTAATTTTCTGGCTTGAGATTTATCTGACGTTAAGGTGCGTTCTGCTGGCTGTTATCGGTATGGAATGTTGAACAGCGCGGCGCGGAATTACCACCAACTTTCTCAAAGCGGCGCGCGGAGCAAGGCAGGAAATATTACCGGGGCGGAATTGAGTCGGCTTCGGTTTGCATGCTACACCTTGGGCGGCCATAGCTTATACTGCAATGGGCAGTTATTTCTCGGCTATAGTGACCAGTAGTCGGTTTTCGCCTCCAAGATAAATGGTTCTTGGAGATCGGAGGTCGGGGTCTACTCTGCGGTTGGTCGTACTCTAGGATTGATGTTTAAACCGGGGCTGTAACTTACAACCGAAAGAAAATAACACCAAATAACACTCGAGCGCGAAGAAAAATAATCTCCGTCATTCCCAGGGGTATTGGTTCGAATCTGCGCGGGCGTGGAGGTGGGGATTAAAGTTTGAGTGGCGAGTATTTCACAGAGCGAGTTGAAGAATTAGCCTAATCG
The DNA here is from genome assembly GCA_024449915.1 of Sweltsa coloradensis. NCBI lineage: Eukaryota > Metazoa > Arthropoda > Insecta > Plecoptera > Chloroperlidae > Sweltsa > Sweltsa coloradensis. The sequence goes on along the minus strand of JAMZAV010000679.1, from coordinate 48,887 downwards.
CCTCATGTTGGCGAAATTAGACAGTAATATGGAAACAAGGGTGGGCCGAGGCCCTGTTGCCAGATCGATCGCTTTGCATCAGGGGGTTTAATTACCATCATTTAAATGATGTTTATCTTAATTACCCCGAGCCCGAGATAGCGCGCGGCTTCTGTTATTGTTTCTGTCAGTTTTACGGCGCTAGGAGATTAACAATAATAACTAGGTGAGGCATGGAGCGCCGGTCCTCGTAATTACCAGCTTAAATCAGGTCGCCCCGGCAACTTCCTCCTTCAAAGGGCAATAAAATACAGGTACTTCATGGAACGGTTACATAAAAGTAAAACAAACAACATTTTAACTAAACGCGAGTTTTTTGTTTTACACCTGAAGGGAACAACTCGCACATTTTAGAATCTCACACAATAATAGTTGATGTAATTCAATTATTGATGCACCTTGTTCGATAATATGTTAAAGTTGTTACGCGGTGAAGCAATTGTTGAATTAGCTAAAGTTCAAGTTAACTCGTCTCTAATGTAACTTTAAAAATGAAATAAGTAACAAAATTGTAACAAAAAATTAAAACATGTTTTTAATAAGTTTGTAAAAAAGTAACCTTTTTAAATATTTTACGTAGCCGTCTCAATTCAAAATAAGTTGTGACCCAGGCTTTGATAATAAAAAGGTCACATTTTCACATTAATCATATATTTATGACCAACGTGAATATTCGCTAAAATTATCCTGAATAAGTTATAAAGGTGCCAGGCGTTCTATAACAAATAAATGTAACGCGTTTATATAAAAGTTTACAGAAGTCGCGTTTTTTTGGATGAGCGTAGCAAGCGTAGCGAGCGAAGCGAAGATTCCATTTCACTACACTGGAGAAAAAAATCCGGAATGTTTTTTTTTTCTTCTTTCTTTTTTTTTGTATTTTTGTGTGTCTGTTAACACGATTCCGGCTAAACCGATACTCCGATTGCGATTAAATTTTATGGAGGCCTTCGAAATCTCTGAACTTAGAACTGCCACGTTTTTGAGCTTAATCGGGAATTTTTTTCTCGTAATAAACGCAATTTTACGATTTTTTTCGATTTTTAAAAAAATTCTTCGACTTATAACACCTACATACTTTATCCGATTGTAATGATTTTTTCACAGAACCTTAATTTTATGAATTAAGATATTCGTGTGAAATTTGAGCGTAATCGAAAAATTATTTCTCATGAAAATCGAAATTTTACGGGTTTTTTCTTTTTTAAAACAATTCTTTGACTTACACCTACATCCTTTATCTTATTAAAATTATTTTTTCACAGAACCTAAGTTTCATAAATTAATATATTCGTGTAAAATTTGAGCGCAATCGAATAATTATTTCTTATGAAAATTGCAATTTTACGATTTTTTTCTTTTTAAAAAATTACGATTATTTAAAAAAATTAAGTTAATTATTTATTTAATGTTATTTAATTAAAAAAAAATCTTCGGCCAAGTAATGATTTTTTCACAGAACACCAGAAAATCCGCGTAACACATGGCAGCTCAATGCACCAATTACGCTCATCCAACAACGCGGCGGGACTTAAGCGTTTTCCTAGTTTTAGATAACATAAATTCTTGATTCTGTAATTATTTCCCTATCGCTTTTGGCTCTGCTCCTCCTTAATGGTTTACCAATTGTACTTATAAATAGAGTATGAATGGTAGTGATGAAAGATGGGCATAGCTCAAGATGATTGTAACCCATGGTGTACCACAGGGGTGTGTGCTGGGGCCAGCTATGTTTCGTACTTATCAAATAGAGTATAAACGGTAGTGATTAAAAGTGGACATAGCTGATGATTGAAACCTTTGCCTCAGGTAACCTATTGTGTGCCTCAGGGGTCTGTGGTGGGGCCAGATATTTTCATCTTGAGTAATACGTTATTTTGTGTACGATTGCAAGTTTCGCCTCTCTGCACTTGCTCTATCTGCTGTAACGTACGGCTCACTCAAAGCGCTGATAGAAAAGATGTACGTATGTTGTCAAAATGCTTTGGTTTAAATAATCTACATCTAAATATATTGAAAACTAAATTCATTTTATTTAGGTCCATTGAAGTCCTCGCTATTTCAAATAGTATTACAAAGTTGTTTGCAACCAGGTAATATATTTAATTTTATAACCTTCAACATAATATTATGTCAATTGATGTGTTGCGCCAGGTATATCTCTCCTTGTTTCACAGCGTACTTCAGTATGGTATTGTCCACGGGGGACGAAAGTCACCCAGTAAACTGCCTGTACTACAAGACGTATCCATCGGACGGTTTATAGCATTAAAAAGTTGGATTCGATTGACCCACATGTATTCTATGTTAAACATGTTACCTTTGAACAACAACTGGCACATTTTAAAACTTCATCTTAAGACGTATGCTTTCAACAGTCCGGCCTTATAAACACCAGCGATGAGCTCTTTGAATGGAAGGAAATCGTAGTTACTAGGAAAACGCCAAAGTCGTTAGACGAGTGAGAGAGCCATGTGTTGAGTACCCGGTAACATTGATATGTAAAGATGATAGGGGTTTGAGTTGTTATAGGGCGCGTCAACTGTAAGGCCTAATGTGCCACTCTAGCCTAATACCCAGAAAACCCCAAGAGCTCTCGGAGTGGTGTTTATTTTGGTCACAAGCTCACAAAGTCGGTCCTCCACATAGTGAGTAATTTGTGAGATGATTGTGACTGAAATCAATATTTCATTTAAAAAGTCATCACTTTGTGACCTCTCTATCAACCACAGAGTCATCCCAAAAGAACATATTTATTTCTACTCACAGAGTGATACCAGAACTGTCACTTTGATACTCCTTTTGTATTTGCATCTCATTCGGATGACTTTAAGCGTTGTGTCTGAGCCACATATTTTTGGTTTTTTTTTAAATTTGAATTTGCTCACATTGAGTTTTTTGTTTGAGGGCTTTGTAAGTAACCTACGACGTTATTTTATCCAACAAAATGTGAGTAATTTGTGAGAAGTTATTTGTCACATTGTTCCCTCTCAAATACAACTCGGCTACCATCCTATACGCTAAATTTCATCTACTCCCCGAGTGTTAACCGAGTTGTCACTTTGATACTACTTTTTATTTGCATCAAAAGTCCTCACATTCGTGATGACTTTGAGAGTAGTTTGCGAGCAGTAAAGCATTTTTATTTATTTTTTTTTATTCACTCACATTTTTGCGGGGTTTGAGTGCGATTTGAGAAGTATAACTTGTGATTAATTATTTTACCGCAACGCAATATAATTATGTAATTTGTAAAAAAATTATTTGTCAATTTGTTACCTCTCTTGCAAACCAACTCGGGTAGGCTCAAACCAGACAGATTCCTTAATCGAATTATGAATTAATCACAGACTGTTTTTTTTATAATACATTTATTATCTTTTCAATGCTATTCGGGTAACTTCATGTGTTCCTGGTTCATAGTATAACAAACAACAATTTTAAACCGGTATTAAAATTTAATATTACAATTATTACTTTTTTTCGAAATTTTATGTAAACTGAGGAAATCTAAAATACTTTTCCACTAGTTCGAGTCCCTTTGATTATCTGGTAAAAACTCTTCAGTGATAAAAATCAGATATAAAAAATAACGTTTAGATTACAAGCTCACAAAATATTTAGTCATTTTAACTGCAATTATTATTGTGGGTTGTGATGACGTTTTCAAGATCAGTCACATTAATGATTTTTAAAGGGACGGGACGGCTCAGACACCATGCGACAATCAAACAATCGTCCAACCATAGGTCGGTATTTAATTTTGAAATAGCGATTAACTTACATGGTTGGGCTAATTCGGAACAATTAAATCAATACAATTTGTATTTAAAAAATGGGAGAACGGCCAAGGGACAATCTGCAAACAAGTATTAATTATGGAGTTACGTAGTTGTGACTCATCCCCTGCATTCGCATCAACTACTGAAGAAAGCCTGAGAAAACTTTCTGTCAGGAACATCGGCATGGCGCGTCGAATCTGCGTGAAACACCCGCGTACTTGGGCTAGAATAGTTGACATGCTTTGCTATAGACTCCTGAGTTTGAAGCGGGAATCGAAGGAACTCGGGAGTTTTTATATAGGGAAGCCAGGGACCCATTCGAAAAAATATTAAAGCCGATATCAGTAATCATCGTATGCAATGTGAAGTATTTTTATTTTAATTTTGTTAGTCCTCGTGTGTGTGTGTCAATTTCGCGAATTATTGTTGATGCGAAGTGCCAATCGGGACAAATAAATTTCTTAATTGTTTGTTAGACGACCGAGCGGAACACCAGTGAGTCCATCAATTAAAGTGACTTTATGCTAAGTGTAAAAATGTTAATGACGTGTTCATAGATGTGATACAAATATTTATCTACAGATGATATTGCAGGACAGAGACTTTCCAAGTGGGTGGATTTCGAACTCTCGGGATACTTATCTTATTGATAAACACAAGAAATCAAACCAGATCCTTGATTAAAAAAAAATATTGATTGCCTCTTTTCAGTTATTCTCGTCGACTCTGAGTAACATAATCTCACATCAAGCTCGCGCAACATACATTATTCTTTATATTTGAGACCACACGTCACAGTTTTCAGAATGGAAATGTTCTAAACTCGATTTTTGGTTTGTAGTACGAAAACGAAATGCATGATTGTGTTCTTCAATGTGTATGTTGAAGATTTTCAACGCCATCATGAGCAAATAGTGAAATTCATTTGTTTATAACTTATAAGTCCATTTTTGTCAAATTTATGTGCTGGAATCGAATACAACTGTTCTATCCCCCCCCAAATGAAACAAATGGACCCTCGTTTTTGTTCCCGGCCGCGGCCGTTTCGAACACGGGGACGCCCACGATTTTGAGTGAAATGTAATGACGACTTGACCTTAGTACAGACGATTAATAGATATAACACAAACTTTAAAAATGTTTGCGTTTTATAATTTTTTATTTGTTTTCGAAACTCTAAATGTTTACATGCACGGAAGCCTGTATCGGCATGTAGGGTGAAAGGGCGGGAGGCCGTGGCTCTCCCTAGGCTTAGGACCTGTGTACGTTGTCTGAAGTCTGAAGATTTTTCATTGTGAAGCATTTTCCTCGCCACTTAAAACTTCCAAGTCCTTCTAGCTCAAAAACTATAGGGGTGTGATATAGAACACCTTGCATTCTGACACAGCAAAGATTTGCTCAGGAGGTAAAGAGTATTAATTACTGCTTCCCTACAATCATTGAGTAACTAATTAGTAAAAAACTATAGAATTATTATCAAGTACTGAACAAAACTATTAAAACACAAGAACAATGCACGTATTAATTAAGGTAAGTAGGCCACAGAGCAAGTGCACAATTTGTCTACTATTGTGCATCGATTTTCTGTGGTATACCTATAGGTGGTATTTCCCTGTCGTCTTTAGCGTCTTCTGTGGCGCTACGGTTTTAAAGGGGTTGGCTTTCAGATGCAGTGTCACAGTCCCGGATCGAGTTCGAGTCACCATGATAAAACTTGTAACTTTATAACCATGTCAATTTAACATATGTTGTGTACCAATTGCAGGTTATCGATTGATGTAGCAATAGGAAATAAATAATACGAATTAGTATTTATATAATATTAAAATGAAAAATCGAATCTAATTTTAGTGCTTCGTTTGCTTATTTGCTCCTAGATCGCGTTACAAGACGCGTGGATAGTTTTTATTCTGGTACAACTCTGTGAGCTCTTTGTGAGCACTCTAGACAATCACCAGATACAACTCTATGAGCACTCTGTGAGAACTCCTAGCAGTTTATTGGTACAACTCTGTGAGTACTCCGAGCTGTATTTTAGTACAACTCTTGGAGTACTCATTACATAGTAAAATAAGACAACTCGAGAACCAACACCCTGTTCCTCTCTGAGAGTTAAAGGATAATTGATTGTCGGCCCATTTGAGCTCTCCGATGCATTTCTAAAATCTTTCGAACATGCTCTCCGAGATGGATTTAAACTTGTCACATTTATCTCACAATTTGCACTCTGTGTTTACTGGGAGGCTAGGGAGGAAAGAACCATGCTGTATAGTTAGATTCGGCCTTAGGTAGGGGAGGAAAGGGGATGTTCCCTGTTACTCAACACATGGCTCGCTCACTCGTCTAGCAACGACTTTGGCGTTTTCCTAGTACACGCCTTATCATTGCACAAACATTTGTGGTCACATACCCTTATTGAACAGAGCTAATAAATTGAACGGTCATTTGACCGTTAGGTCATAATGCGCAGCTCTAGCCTAGGGGATATAGGGAGGAAAACCCTATGCTGATCAGAACTCAGAACCAGACACGTGGGTATAGGTGGGTCGTCGTGGTCGTCATCGTCTTTGGCATCGTTCGTGTTGAGAGCCGAATCTTCTGAAATTCTGTACAAAGATTTGAAATATCTTAAACATTTCTACCTTATATTTGCTTATTTATTTTAATATTCACCCCCTAATAAATTCTATACTTTAGTGGTGCAAAAATCGGGACTTAACTATTTGAGAGAGCATTAAAAGCTGCTATAAGAGCCGAATCTTCTTAACTTCTGTTCAATGGTTTTGAAAAATCTTAACCATTTCTACCTTATATTTACTTAATTATTTTAATATTCACCCCCTAGTAAATTCTATCCCCCAAAATACAAAAATTTGTAAAAAAGACGGCAGCCAAGCTCTTCTTCAAAAGTCTTCGGCTGTGAATGCTGTGAGATAAAGAAGTTGAGCCAAGCTTTTTATTCTTTCTCCCTAGTTTCGCTTTGAAAATATGTAAGATCATTTCGCCTGTTGACGAGCGCCAAGCCAACGATTTTTGTGGTAAAAAAGTAAATTTTTTAAAACTCGAAATCATAAAAAAAATTCTTGGCCATGAACCAAATTCAATGGCCAAGTCATTTTTTTTATGATTTCGAGTTTAAAAATTTTACTTTTTTTACCACAAAAATCGTTGGCTTGGCGCTCGTCAACAGGCGAAATGATCTTACATATTTTCAAAGCGAAACTAGGGAGAAAGAATAAAAAGCTTGGCTCAACTTCTATATCTCACAGCATTCACAGCCGAAGACTTTTGAAGGAGAGCTTGGCTGCCGTCTTTTTTACAAATTTTTGTATTTTGGGGGGATATCACATCTTTTGTTGTTCGTTCGCTATCAAGGTGTGAATGATGGACTTTGAATGATTAAATTTGTTAAGTTCAAAGTTGTTTTTTTACATTTTTGGGCCCACGGTCCCCCCAAAGATACCCCTTGAATAAATAAATAAATAATTTTTTATTTAGAGTCTACCCACTCAGTTATATATAACTGATTTTCAGTGGGGGACTTTAAATCAAAGCGACCAAGCCAACCCTGCAGGCCCCGACGCAATCGACGAGTGAGCGATAACCAACCAAAGATCGATATTTTTAATAGGAAATATATCAATCAGTGGTATGGACAGTGCGAACATCCGCGGATCAACGCCAGAATCAACAAGGCCGATCCAGAACAACTCTGGAATTTATTATGTGCTTCGTTGCTAGGACGGCTCCAAAGTCACCGTTTACAAACTCCTAAGACAAGAACTGATAGACTTAAGTCCAAATCAGAAGTTAAAAAACTTCTGACTTGAGCGGGAATCGAACCCTGGCCCTTCTGCATTGGAAGCAGATACGCTAACAACAAGACCAACGCACTAGCATAAGCACTAGATATTTATAATGGTTATAAGAGCATGTTTAATTTCAAGCTTGTATACAAATTACTACGCCTGAGTAATAACGCGTTTTGATTTTGCTAGGACGGCTCCAAAGTCACCGTTTACAAACTCCTAAGACAAGAACTGATAGACTTAAGTCCAAATCAGAAGTTAAAAAACTTCTGACTTTAGCGGGAATCGAACCCTGGCCCTTCTGCATTGGAAGCAGATACGCTAACAACAAGACCAACGCACTAGCATAAGCACTTGATATTTATAATGGTTAAGAGCATGTTTAATTTCAAGCTTGTACAAATTACTACGCCTGAGTAATTACGCGTTTTGATTTTGATTTGATTTTGATTTTCCCCGGTCCCAATTGCCCGGTTTTTGTTATATGAGGTACATCTGAGTGTGGCCCAAGTTTCAAAGTTCTAAGATGAACCGTTTTCTCGGTATAGCGTATTATTCATAAGAGTACGGAATTACCTACTTTTGATAATTTTGGTTTTTTTTCCGGTACCCGTTAACCAATTTTGCTTTCCATATTCAAAAGTGATAAAGAATGAGAGATATCAAAATGTATTCCACGTTTGAAACATCTCAGTTGTAGCGTTTTCTTTGAATGATTCATTTCTTAAAGTTCAGATATGTTTTTGTCATTTTTGGGCCCATGGTCATCGCAAGTTTAGCGCTTGTGTTTTGGACGCAAGATATTTATAATGGTTAATAGCATGTTAAATTTCAAGTTTGTACAAATTACCACGCCTTGGTAATTACGCGTTTTGATTATCATCCAAATTTTGATTTTCTCCGGTCCCTGTTACCCGATTTTGGTTTTGAAAGCAAAAGGCACTGCGTCTGAAATACACCTAAGTGTGGTCCAAGTTTCATAGTTCTAAGATTTACCGTTTTCTCTGTAGGCTAAAGAACTCTCCGCGGAGAACTCATAGCCACCCACCCACCCACCCACCCACCCAGCCAGCTTTAAGGAATTTGACGATGTTGAGAGCCTTTTTTAACACAGAACGAGTTGTCGGATCGGGTTGATTTTTTTTTTGGTATGTCATGGACCACATACCAGGTCATATACCGAGTTTCAAGATTGTAACTCTTTCGGGGCGGCGTGTGCAGATAGCTGAAAACCCCCCAACTCTGGTAGGTGTATATAGGGCCGGAGTTCGGTGTCGCCTAGCAGCCGTATTCGCTTGTCTGCCGGGCGACGACCGTCGCCCTAGATAGTTTAGTGGTGCAAAAATCGGGACTTAACAATTTGAGAGAGCATTAAAAGCTGCTATAAGAGCCGAATCTTCTTAAATTCTGTGCAATGGTTTTGAAAAATCTTAACCATTCCTTCTTTATATTTAAATATTTATTTTAATATTCACCCCCTGTAAATTCTATAGTTTAGTGGTGCAAAAATCGGGACTTAACCATTTGAGAGAGCATTAATAGCTGTTTATTAAGAGCCCAATCTTTTTTCATTCTGTACAATGGTTTTGAAATATAGTAAACATTTCTACCTTATATTTGCTTATTTTTTTGAATATTCACCCCTGTAGATTCTATAGTTTAGTGGTGGAAAAACCATAACTTTGCAATTTGAGAGAGCATTAATAGCTGCTAATTAAGAGCCCAATCTCTTTTAATTGGATGAGCGAAGCGAGCGTAGCGAGCGAAGCGAAGACTTCAATTTCACTGACCCCCAAAAAATTTAGCTCCAATGTTTTTTTGTTTGTTTTTTTGTTTGTTTTTTTGTTTTTCTGTATGTTCGCTCTCTACCGGGCAAACGGCATATGCGATCTTGATGAAAATTTGAGGGTACCTTCGTTTTCTCTGAAGTTATACTTGCTACTTTTTTGGGTACAATCGAAGAAATATTTCTCATGAATATCGTACTTTTACGATTTTTTTTCGATTTTTAGTGCGATATTTTCGTCACATTTGGGGCGATTCTAACCAAACGGGTGGAGCTACAACGTTCATATTTCACATGAACTTTAGGATTATGGTGATGTAGTACCTTTTGAAACAAAAAGCTGAAAAAGTTAGCTAGAACCCATATAAATAAAGGTTTTAATATGAGTTTTTCGATTTTTAGTTCGATATTTTCGTCACATTTGGGCCGATTCTGACCAAACGGGTGGGGCTACAACGTTCATATTTCACATGGACATTGAGGTTATGGTGATGAAGTACCTTTTAAAATAAAAAGCTGAAAAAGTTATCTAGAATCCATAGAAATAAAGGTTTTAGTATGAGTTTTTTCGATTTTTAGTGCGATATTTTCGTCGCATTTGGACCGATTGTGACCAAACGGGTGGGGCTACAACATTCATATTTCACATGGACATTAAGGTTATGGTGATGTAGTACCTTTTGAAAGAAAAAAGTTGCAAAAGTTAGCTAGAATCTATAGAAATAAAGGTTTTAATATGAGTTTTTTTACTTTAAGTGCGATATTTTCGTCACATTTAGGCCGATTTTGACCAAACGGGTGGGGCAACAACGTTCATATTTCACATGGACATTACGGTTATGGTGATGTAGTACCTTTTGTAAGAAAAAGTTGCAAAAGTTGACAAAGTTAGCCAGAATGCATAGAAATAAAGGTTTTAAAATGTGTTTTTTGAGGTTTTTAATAACAACTAACAAGAAACAATTGAAACTTGACAACAGTCACCTACAATGCATTCACAAAGCACTTGCAAAGGAAAAGTGGTCCCACGCAAACTAAATACTTACAAAAACGCTCATCCATCAACGCGGCGGGACTTTAGCGTTTTCCTAGTTCTGTACAATGGTTTTGAAATATAGCAAACATTTCTACCTTATATTTGCTTATTTTTTTAATATTCACCCCCTGTAAATTCTATAGTTTAGTAGTGAAAAAAACCAGAACTTTGCAATTTGAGAGAGCATCAATAGCTGCTAATTAAGAGACGATTTATTTTAAAGTCCGTTCCGTTCAATGGTTGTGATAAATCGTAACAATTTTTACCTTATATTAGCTTATTTTTTTGATATTCACCCCCCTGTAGATATGTATATCTTGTAACTGTGATTTTACACGAATTTTACAATTTTTGTTATCCAGAAAATACCGAAAATTGGCGTTTTGGGAAATTCCATAAATCGGCTTTAACCTGCTTCTTTTTTGTTCCACAAAGATACTAGAACATAGTACCAATCTAAAATGGCCCTATATAACTCGCAAAAACATGCTTTCCAAAATCACACCCCTTCTTGGTAATCAGCATATTTTCACCGAACCACTTGCCAAAATTACAAAACAAAATATAGAGGATTTACTGAAAAGTCTGTAGAGTACTATGCCCTTCTTGGGAACTTTCTAACCTGTGCTTGTTAAACTAATGTATACTTTCTTAGCCTGGGGTATCGTGCTCATGCAAGAGGTGAGGAGTGGTTACAATACAGACTCGCCGTTCAATTTGGTTTTGTCAAAATTATTTTAAAACACCTTTCATCGTCCCATCCACATACGTCCTCAAATTAAAGCTAAATATTTGTTTCTACCTATAACAATACGATGACGCAAGTTTTTATTCCTAGTATTTTTGATAACTTGACATTATACTAGGAAAACGCCAAAGTCGTTGTTGGACGAGTGAGCGAGTCATGTGTTGAGTACCCGGTAACATGTCCTTTCTTCCCCCTACCTAAGGCTGGATCTAGACAGCATGGGTCTTTCATCCCTACAATAAACCCCTACAATAAACAGTACCAAGATTAATGTTATGAGCATTACTATAACAAAAAATAATTTATTTCAATATAGGTGCATTACAATGGCAACATACATTAATGCTCTTTGGTATTTTTACAATTTTGATGTAGTCTCTTCCAAATGGTCAAATTCGTAATATTTTGTTGTTGTTTGGGTTTGGGTTTGGGTTGTTCCAATAAAACAGCTATGGCATTCGCAAATTGTCTAGATTATCTGCTTAAATTATACACTTGTAATATGTATTGCCTCAATTTATTTTGAGACATGATGAGTTGTTTCATTGTTGTTTTAAAGCTATTGTAAGGCGGTATCTTCGAGAGCAATATACATCATTACAATGGTAATTTCATTGCGAGAGATATGAAATGCATATCATTGATATTTGCAATTGTAGTTTATTTGTGAGCGATATGAAATGGATTTCATTGCAATTATTGTAGTTTATGTATGGGTTATTTGAAATGCATATCGTTGCAATTGTGGTTTATTTGTGAGTTATATTATTATTTATTATTATTTATTTATTATTTATTTAACGTCTATCCTACAGTTATAAAAACTGATTTACAAAGGAGGACAACTAAATAAATCTAATTACTTAGATGCAGAAACAACAATAAACTACATTTTCGTAAATATTTGAAATAGTAGCATTACAAGAACAATGCATTAAGGCTATTCCAGAGCACTCTTACCGATATTTTGAAAGTCAACGGAAAATGGCTAAAAGTTGGTTGGTTGAAAAATGAACTTGAATAAGAAAGGGGAAAAATAACTTTTTTTTTGGACGGGACAAAAGCTCTATTTTGGCCAAAGTATGCAAATTTTGGGTCATTACTGAAATGAATGTTTTAGATGCAATATTTAATTTTTAGCTATGATTTTTTTTTATTTCTTCAACACACCTTTGTCTTTGGTCTGATTACAAGGGAATCTAATTTTATGATTTACCTTTTTATTAACGATTTTTTTCGTGTTCCGGTTCAAAACTCTTTTTTGTACCATGTGACAAAAAATTCGTACATCGAACATTATTTCAGAAAATTCTTTTCCCTTATACTCAGTCCAGAGACAAAGGTGTGTTGAAGCATTAAAAAAAATCATAGTTAAAAATTAAATATTGCATCCAAAACATTAATTTCCGTAATGACCCAAAATTTGCATATAATGGCCAAAATAGAGCTTTTGTCCCGTCCAAAATTTTTTTTTTTCCTTTTTTATTCAAGTTCATCTTTCATCCAACCAACTTTTTGCCATTTTCCGTTGACTTTCAAAATATCGGTAAGAGTGCTCTGGAATAGCCTTAAACACAACAATTTTGGTAACAAATAAAAATGATATTATATACATTTAATGAATGAATCAAATATAAAAAAGGGTGGAGAATGAAAAGAAAAAAAGAAAAAAAAAAAGAAAAAAAGAAAAAAAAGAAAAAAAAGATTAAAAAAGAAAAACGAAAAGAAAAAAAACTGACGCACCTTAACGCCGAACCTAATAACCGAGGCTGCGGTCGTCCCTCATAGCAGCGAGTTATGACTGAGCCTGTCTCGTAATGCATATGTGAAATGCATATTGTTGCAATTGTAGTTTTTTGTGACTTATATGAAATACATATCGTTGCAATTGTAGTTTTTTTGTGAGTTATATGAAATGCATATCGTTGCAATGTAGTTTTTTGTGACTATATGAAATGCATATCGTTGCAATTGTGTTTTTGTGTGAGTGAAATGAAATGCATATCGTTGCAATTGTAGTTTATTTGCGAGAAATGAAATGCATATCGTTGCAATTGTTTATTTGCGAGTTATATGAATGCATATGCAATATTATATCGTTGCAATTGTAGTTTTTTTTGTGAGTTATTTGATATGAAATGCATATCGTTGCAATTGTAGTTATTTGTGAGTGATATGATATGCATATCGTTGAAATTGTAATTTATTTGCGAGTGATATGATATGCATATCATTGCAATTGTAGTTTATTTGTGAGTTATATGAAATGCATCGTTGAAATTGTAATTTATTTGTGAGTTATATGAAATGCATCGTTGCAATTGTAGTTTATTTGTGAGTTATATGAAATGCATATCGTTGAAATTGTAATTTATTTGTGAGTTATATGAAATGCATCGTTGAAATTGTAATTTATTTGTGAGTTATATGAAATGCATCGTTGAAATTGTAATTTTTTGTGAGTTATATGAAATGCATATCGTTGAATTCAATAGATGTTTATTTGTGAGTGATATGAAAATGCACATCATTGCAACAGTAGTTTTTGTTCGAGTGTTATGCAAGCTTTGCAATTTTTGTTCTTTGTAAATGTTATGTTATCATTGCAATGATGCTTCATGAGTGAAATACATACATTGTATCATATTATGTATATAAATAGAAAGTTATTCTTTCAATCTTTGTTTGTCTACAAATGTGTAACTACGTGTTGATTTCGAACGTGTTTTGGTATGCAAGTTAGTGATTGAAGTATATCCTCATAAAGCCGAGAGTACAGTATTGCATCACGGTCTCCGTGCGCTGCCGGTGAAAGATGGATGAGGCCAGAGCATGCACCAGACACACGCAGCCAAATGTCAATTACCCCCTCCTGGTTAGTTAAACGACTCATTTCAATAAAGAGGTTATTTCCACGGGCAAACAATGAAACGAAATGAATGACGTGACTGCGCGGCATAAGAGGGCGGTGTATTATGAATAGATGAGCTATAACTTCCCCCATATCATCCGTATAAATGATCTTGTGCCCACTTGTATTGGCCGTGTCGTGACGAAGTTGCGTGGGTGGCTGGTCACGTGGGCCGGGGGGGGGGTGAGCCACGTGCCTAGGAAGAGCCACTTGTCCCGGTCACGGTACTAGAACAATTATTATTACAACTTTGCTGTGTTTCTATAAATTGCGATTGAAGCAAAATGTTTCTTATATCCTAAATAACAATTTGAGCCACATGAGTACATTTCAGTTATATTAGTTTCGAGGATATATATTTAATGATTGAGTTTGTAGACTTGGATTTGTAAGGAGTGCATTGGAGTATGACGTAAATATTGGGGGTTCATTCTTCTGTAGCGGAGTTTCACCTTTGTGTCATATGAGGTAGTAAGCCTTTGGGCAGACTGATCTACAAATTGTTTCAAGTTCTGATATCGCAATAGTAAAGGGCAATCACGGTTCACGTTAATAACATAGGCCTAAAACGAGTTAAATCAGATTTTATTTTTCATTCTTCTTGGGAAATTTGCTTTGGGCAAGCCCCTTATAGCTGGTGGTATTTTGGAGTAAGGAAAATTTGTATAGGCAATGTCCGATTTTTTTAGAACTCTCTTGGATGGAAGATAAGGTTTCACTAGCCTTAATCCCGCCTAAAATAAAGACCTTAATCAATCAATCAATCAAACCTTGCACTCGCATCATTAACGATTAAAGACAACCTTGAAAACCAAGTTCAGTCAGGATTTCTGGTGGTGGGATTCCAACCCGAGACCTCCTGCATAACAGTCTCGCATCTGTCGATCATATTAATAAGTCAATGTGGGGTGTTGGCTGTCGGGATGTACAACATTTATAATGATCAGTAAGTCACATGTACTCAAGTCAAGCCCATGCGTGTAAGTAAAGTGAGGCCATTTACCTCTTGATTGTCCAATCAATGTAGTCACGGGATTATGGTTTTCAATATCAATGATCGTCACGGTTACCAAGCATCAAGTACTTGTGAAACACGCTCTCAATTATGACGAGGTTGATTCATTTTAATAAGATCCACCCACCCTCTGCACGGTATGTATGTAGCTCATTAAACCTCGGCCAGGTGGGCGCACGTGAGGTAAAATAAACAAACCGAAGGGTGGTTCTGTGGCATGCGACGTTACCTCTTGTTAAACAACAGCACGCGGATGCAGTCACGCGGATATAGTCACGCGGATATAGTCACTGGATGTAGTCACTGGATGTAGTCACTGGATGTAGTCACGCGGATATAGTCACGCGGATATAGTCACGCGGATATAGTCACGCGGATATAGTCACGCGGATATAGTCACGTGGATTTAGTCACGCGGATATAGTCACGCGCACGCACACTCACGCAAACCTCGTCAAACATCAAACTCTCCGGCGACAGACCCAGGCGAGGCTTCATGGACCATTGTGTGTCCTCTGTTCCGCATCCAGCCACCTTTACGGGCTCTTAGCCGGCACTCAATATCCCGGGGGAACAGATATTACTTATAACCAGAGACCGGGAGAAATAGAAAATAAAATGTTCACATATTCAATTGCAGTATTTTAATTGAAAATAGAGGCATCGTTTCGTCAAAAATAATTGCAATTACAACATAAATGATATTTAGTCTTCAGTTCATATTTAATTAGCTTGGCGTGTTTGATAATAATAATATTTTCAACTGACATTGTGCCAACTACGTTAAAACTGAAATGTTGATTTCAAAGCCCAAATTGTCAGTTTAATTGCATATTTTTGTGTTAAACCATATAAAATAATTTAAATAAGTTCCCGATTTTGCTTTAATTTACTGCAGAAGAAAGCGATTATGAACTGTATTTATAGTAAAAATAGTCATATTTAAATTCCTTGGTCCTAAGTTATAATTTTATGATCTTGGATACGACGGCCGGATGTAAAACCTCACTCGTCTTGTCGTTGTCTGGCTGGTTATTACCGTGATTAATACGGCAGAAGATGACTACTTCTCTGTGGATTTATGTCCAGCATCACCTCGCGCCCTGTGAGATATGGCGCGTCAGATAAAGTGAGAAGCGGGTGAGAAATGGGCGCCGGTGAGCACGGAAATAGGCGCCTTGTCAAGCGAGTATGACACTCAAGATGACACGTGACTGCGACGTTGCCAACTTATTAATATCGTCCCACGCTCGAGGCTCAGTTTTTCCACGTCGTTTCCATCGTTTCGTTTGGCAGCGACGCCCGAGTACTTTATGAAACAAACAGTTGAGATGGAAATAACGAGTAGAGGGACGACCCATCATCTTTCTGAC
Organism: Sweltsa coloradensis; assembly: GCA_024449915.1. Classification (NCBI taxonomy): domain Eukaryota; kingdom Metazoa; phylum Arthropoda; class Insecta; order Plecoptera; family Chloroperlidae; genus Sweltsa; species Sweltsa coloradensis. The sequence goes on along the minus strand of JAMZAV010000679.1, from coordinate 32,391 downwards.
GGCTCGTTATGCTTGCGATTAGCTGGCTTAAGTAAACCCATCAAACCACGTTTAGTGTAGCGTTATGAGTGGAGACGACAGCCAGATATGAGTGATGTTTGCGAATGAGCCGTTTTTCTGGCGTTATTTGTCAACACATCTCAAAGAGGGCTAAACAAACATTTTGACGTTGGCAGCCGACTCATATTAACTGAGTAAAAGTCTGTCTCGGCTTATATGAAGGGCGTGTAACGTGAGTCTAGGAACGTCACAAGAGTGAGAGGAATGTCTCCGGGATCTGAATTGCTCTTGCATACCGCAGAGAGGGCGCTTCTTTAGGAGCTGTTCGCCGTTATAAACACGTCGGGCTCGCCTCTCCTGTGGTAGCAACCTTAATTATCCTATCGCTCGGCGCATCTCATCTCAGCTTACAGCACAGACGCCGACGCTTGTACCGTCTTTTCGTGGTCTTCTTAATCTTCCAGCAAGACAAACCAACCACAACTACGTTCAGCCCTCTGCTCAGTTCACTTCGCTCCGGTAACCAGGCAACCGAAATTAACTACCGCTTTTTATTCGCCCTGAGAGAGGGGGTGGGGGGTAACTAACTAGCAGAAACCCAAGTTTTCATGTTGTGGAAAATCAAATGATGAACACGAAATTATGCAGCCTTTATAATTTAAATTAAAGAACCTACGAAAAGAATACCCTCGGAAGAAAATGGAAAAAGACAAACTTTACTCTGATTACTTCAAATAAAACATGGGGGATAATTTTATTATCCTCATCCTCAGTCAGAACGAGTCAATCTGAAAATGTTGATAGAAAGTTGGTCGGTGCTGTAACGTTTCGATCGCATGTCGGTGAATAATGGCCATCAACCCCGCCCGTCAATAATGCAGGCCCCGACATAGTTGGTTATACCGTTATGTAAATTCAGCACTGTCACAACGACGTATTGAGCTAAATGTCACCCTCAATAATTCAGAGGCTGGGCATACTTTATCACGTGCGATTGTCTAACTGGAATTGTATGGCTACATAGGCCTACTTTGTTGGAATACATTTAATTCTACTTTTGTTTCATAGTTGGAGACAATACTTAAAAAATATCAATGTACATTGCATCATGGTTGCGCCCTCTTTTATTACATAATGTTATTATAACCTATCACTGTAATTTGTCAATAAAAAGTTACTTACATAATATATATATTTTTTAAATTAATTGTTTGACTCGTTGGATAAGTGGTTAAGGGTCTCTGCTTTGACGTTGGACACAACTACACAACAAGTTATGTTGTATTGTTTTGTTTTGTGTTTGCTGTTAACAATTATTGTGATCACAGAAGGACGAAAACAAAGAGCGAAACTTACGTATCTAAAGACGACTGAGCTATCTCAGAAACAACTAGGGCCTTCTCAACCGCTGGTAGGTCATATTGCACGCTATCGTGAATGAAGAGGTAAATTAGAAGAAGTTTATGTGATGGTATGATACAAATTATGATTTAAATTATTGTCTAAGTGTAAAATAAAACAAAATAATGATTGAAATGAATGAATATAGTAATAGCCAAAAATAAAGTTATGAATTTGTAAAATGGGAAATAAAGAATAATGAGAAAGAAATGTGTATAACGTTATTAAATATGTAATAAGATTACTTTGGATTGATGAAATATTGAAGTTGTGTCCCTTTATCGATTGATGAAGCTTCTTTTGATTGGGAGTAAGATTCAATTTCATGGCAACTACAATTTGGTAATTGCTCATATATGACGTTATAAGTACATCACATGTTATATGGGAATAACCTTCTCTTGAGTTAAGAGATATTTTAGTGTTAGATTGTGTGCTATACGAAGTCTAGACAATACACCTTTCTCTGACGTGAGGAAACGTGACGTAGGTTGGACGAATTTTGTTGATCAATTGTAGTGTCATCACAGCAATTGTTATTGCAACACAACCCAAATTTAACGTTTGGATGGCTAACAAAGGTCTCAGGAGAGGTTTCTTTACTGTGATTTGTATTTAAGCTATTAGTGTTTTTCTAATATTTTGAGATTACATGATATATATCAGACTAAGATATAATAAGTTGTGATATTAAACAATCATTAATGAATAGTGCAAAACCAATAATTAATATTGACAAACTAAAATGATATGGCAATCACAGTACTTATTTAATATGGCCTATAGTTTAATTGAAATGAATGAATTTGTACTATTATTGAAATGCATGAAATAGGGTTAATAAAAATGAATGAAATTAGTTAATAAATAATTCGATTTGATTTGTATAGTGAATATAAATCTTCGTTTTATTAAAAATATGATGTAGCGAATTTTTGTGAAAATTATATTTAAATATGCTAGGGAAAAAACTATATATTAATTTCTAAATAAAACGTGATTGTTTCTATTTCTAGGTAAAATATTGATTACATGTGTTTAATCCCTTTACGACTATCAGATAATGGCCCGCTATCTTCCTTAGAATTTGTTGTGTGATTGTGATCTCAGTTATCATATTTTGTGGCCTAGGCCACACTGTACAAGGGGTAACCTGCTTGCACTCAGCCACACCGAACTGCCCAGGTAAAATTTAAATTTTTATCGTGGGAAACCTGTTATAGGGTGCAATTACTCTTCAGGTGAACTGGGTATGTTGCGGATAGGAAATTGTGAAGGGATGTCCGAGGGCTGTTTAAGAGGACTCAAGTCTCAATCCCTTGCATTCGCCTTAACGACTGAGGAAAACCTCGGAAAAAACCTTCAGGTCAGGATTGCCGGTCACGACGGGATTCGAACCCGGGACCTCCCGAATCAGAGTCGAGCGCTTAGCACCCGAACCAACACTGTCGGTTGCCCAGGTAGCTACACTCGGGCGCAGTGGTGCAAGGTGGAGCAACAACAGGGCTTGTTATCAGCTAGGAAGTTCAGCTGGGAAGTTGCCAGATAAAATCTAAGTAGGTCTATAGGACTTAAAAGTTCTCTTCCAGTTCGTCGATATTCCCGCTGGTTAAAAGGAATTCCTTGATAGGGTAACTGCTCGAGAGTGACTGGGGCAGGACTGACGGGACAACTATGTTATAATGTCGTATGCATTTCTCGAACTAGAACGAGGTGAACCTTGTTTTACAGTAACCTATTGCACGTCCTCTCGTACACGTGTATTGTAAGTCAGGCATGGTTCATTACACAGGTTTATCCTGCACGCCTAATCACTGCATTATCTGAGGTTTATTCTAACACTTTTCAGGCACACTACATCCAATGTCCCAAAAGTTTACTGCAGGAATTCAGAGAGATAAATACCAGGGGGAGTTTTTGTTATTTTTAAAAATTATTTCTCTACTAAAGGTCTGTAGTTTGAAGAACATTACTTGATAGTTTTGAAATAATTAAAAATCATTTTTAAGACAAAATATTGCATCACACATCACCACTGGGCACGATTTCACATACAGACCTACCTGACGTGTATGACAATACATAGGATGATAAAAGATTGATTGAGATAAAGATGATTCAATTAAACACAATCAGTTCTCTTTATTCCGCCATTCCAAGGTCCCTCTAAGTCTAACAGCCATCTACAGGTATACCTAATCATAAATTTTACATTTCTCAATTTGGTTATTCGGGAAACACTCCCGTAGGTAGAATTGTTTATATTTAATACAATTCAGAAGTTATGTTCCAGTGATGGACACCAAGGTTGCTAAAATACATAGAAGTCTGAACATGACACCTACCTTCCTTTATTTCAGGACTTAAAGAACATACCGGGTACATCCAGAAGCCACAGGAAGAAACGGGAATGATCTCGATCTAGGCTTGCTGTATTCGAGAAGACATTTCTCAAGTGGATCCTCCCTTTTCATCAATGAACCACTAATATCTCATTGTAGTTCATCTTTACATTGTAATCATTAAGAAAGTATATTTAGAGGGATATTGGATTACCAAAGCGTCTCGTCGATCCTTGTGTCTTGTTGCTCTGCCCCTTGAGGGGAACAATGATACAACAACCAGTGGTTTAATATTACAAAACATTTTAAATACTTATAACCCGTATTTATTAATCATTCTTCCTTGATACTCTCCGCTGTGTAAGGCGGGCAGTGTACAGGCCATGCTAGGTGCTGGGCAGCGAGTATGCTCAGTCAAGATGAACCCCCCTCCAAACCATCGCTAACTTTGTATTGATCTCTTCGAGGTCCAGCATTATCCTTTCTAGAAACACTTGCTTCACTCTCCACTGTCCACTGTCCATACCTCAATATGACGGCCGCGCGGCAGATCCCCCCACTGCATGGTTCACACCAGTACTTGCAACCGGCGTCAGGCAATCAACTAACTAGTTACTCTTGGAAGAGTGTAAGAATATCAGAGTAAATTTAGCAAGACTATAAAATATAAATCCTTTGTTATGACACAAGATGCGTAGAACGAGTGGAACGCTATGAGGCGATCAACGGAAGCCAAGTGGATCTTTCTCCGTTGTGTGTCTGTGTGTTTGCGTGTTTGTTTGTTGATGTGATTGATTTGTTTGTGTGTGTGTGTGTGTTTGTTTGTGTCTGTTTGTTTGTGTGTTTGTGATGTGTGTGTGTGTGTTCGTGTGTTCGTTTGTTAGTGTGTGTTTATGTGTTCGTGATGTGTTTGTTTGTGTGTTTGTTGGGTTCGTATTCGTGTGTGCTAGTTTGTATGCGCCTATATAACTGAGAAAGCCATTGAAACAAATCGTCCGTATAGATTGCCGGTGTAGGTATCGAATCAATTCAAAGCTATTCATTTTTACATCCACGTCTCATTATAATCATCACTATTATAATTTTGTGGTAGGAGATGTGGTGGGTTCTAATAATAAGTAATCACAATTATGTACACATCGCATCCGTCTTCATGAAAGCTACTTTTAAATCGTTTCTATCTGAACTGTGGTGCAAGGTACGAGCACTGTTTCTATTGCGTCGCGCTGAATGTTTGCGACAACTTCAAATGAGAGTCTTCACGGTAAACATTAAGAAGTAGAGAGCGAGACTGGTTTGATGTTTGACTTGATCCTAACCCGGCAGCCCTGAAGATTTACTTATATTATGCGTAGTAGGTAATACCGGGTATGTCTCTCAATATGTTGGAACATCTCACTGTAAACCAGTAATAAAACGAAGACTTATTTTGGCGGTTTGTTTAGTCATATCGACAGACTGTAAATACTTCATATTGTTTTGATTTTGAAATTTTCCTCTGCTTCCATTAAAGTGCTATAAAAAAAGCAATCAAAGTTGGTTCTTGGATAAACGTACATCACAGATGTGTGACTGCGGAGTTGTTTGGGGGGCTGAAACCAGAGGATCCCCGTGTGGCCCGGCACCTCCACCAAACCTGAAGTGCACGTGATGAGTCACTGCTTCCTAGATGTCACACCCTGCCTGTCCACCCAACTAGTGTTGATTGTTGACTTGGAACTTGCCCTAATCAACCACAGGAGATCACTATAACGCTGGTCTTTGAGAGCTAAATTTAAAGTTATATTTGAAATAACTTTAAAAATGTTAAAAAGCTGAGTAGGGAGTAGAGTAAGGAAATGAGACATAGTGCATATACTTAGCGGAGCGAACCAGATACATACGGTAGGCCAATAATCAAAAGATTATCAATGCAAAACATGTGGGTTGCACTTTGAAAGTATACACTAGAAGCAGAACCAGAAGCAACAGGATATTTTGTTAGTAATGTATGTATAAGTTCTGCCTTCCAATCACAACATAGGCTACGTTTACATCAAAGTTACATTAAATTAATTAATATTTTACAATATAGTGTGTCTTGTGGTCATAATAATGAAACATTAAAAAATTCATCCTTACCGTTTTGAAGAAGGTCACACAAAAGGCAGGTGAAACCTTAACCTGAACTTTCGTCAATATCAATTAATCCTGCATCCTTACCTTCAGTTATTGTAGATAATATTGTACTTAGCCGTTCCCACTGTTGACGTGGTTTTCCTTGCATATTATCACGTTCCTTTAGTCACCCCATGCACTTAAGGCTGTGTGTTCACCAAAAACCAAAATCCAAAATATACCGCAGTTATAGAGTATGATCATTAATCACAGTCTTTTGAAAAGATCAAAATATATTTTTATGGATTTTTTTGGTCGATGCATTTTTCCTCTATTGCTACTTTTTTGAACGATTTTTGGTGCTAAGTTTATCCAAAAGTATACCATTTGGATGGCTGATATTTTTATTGTAGCTTACACTCATCTTTGACTATAGAATGTAGTATTTGAAATCTATAGCTTTCGTATCTTAAGAGCTTCCTTTTTTTCTTTTGACGGTACAAATACCACAAAAGTACCGGAAAATATAATACACTGTAAAATGTAAGGTATTGAAGATACACATTTCAAAATAACACATTCTATAGTCAAAGATGAGTGTAAGCTACAATAAAAATATCAGCCATCCAAATGGTATACTTTTGGAAAAACTTAGCACCAAAAATCGTACAAAAAAGTAGCAATAGAGGAAAAATGCATCGACCAAAAAAATCTAAAAAATCTATTTTGATATTTTCAAAAGACTGTGATTAATGATCATACTCTATAACTACTGTTTTATGCATATTTTGGATTTTGGTTTTTGGTGAACACACAGCCTTAAGAGTAACCAAGACAACAAACCCACCTGCAAAGTGTGCACGATAGACTAGAATAACACGGAGTATTGACTCGCAGATGATTATTGTTCGCGCTGTGAATGGCTACATTGATCCGGTTAGGAAATAACTCGTCATTATCGGGACGTGGGGTCGGTCGGCGCCAGAAGGGGCGAGCTCAGCACGTGGAGGCGCCACTGTGCAGGTTATATGTGAACCGCTTTATAGTCTACAATGGATTTAATTAAAGCCAGTTGTTAATAGACATCCATGAGCCATTAATACTTTATTGGCTCCGTGGGGGAGGAATCAGGCCCTGCCGGCCGAGCATGGTCGATTACTCGACCGACGAGTCTTGGTGAAACTAAGACGTTGCTATGGTAACCAGCGCCGTTGTGCTCTAATATACACACGTGTGGCTGCTATTATCATACATGCATGCATGCATGTGTGTGTATGTATGTAGAAGCTTTAGGGCCAGATGGTTAATAGTTTATTCTCAGCAATTGTAGCGAGGGTCAGACAAACGTTGGATATATAATTTCTCCCAAAACATTTTAAAGTAAAAAAACATGATGCGGACCCACAAAATATTTGTTTACAACAATGCAATTTTTAGCTCGTCTGGAAGAACGTTTGAAATATATGTTTTTATTAGTCAATTTTTATTGCCGATCAACGTGGGCTGTGCAGCAAATATTTTCACTGCACTAATGGTTTTGGTAAAACATGTGGGTATTATTATTATTTATTATTTATCATCAACAGGGTTGTACCCCACAAGTGTGATATAATATATCTTAAGTCTAAATTACAATTATGGAATATATAATAAAAGTAGTACAAATAATAAAATACAGTTCACACAATAAGGAAGGCCCTGTAAACTTACTGCTTGACATATGGTTATGTTTGTGACGTGTGAATGTGGGTGTATGGGTGCAGTGCGGTTGGAAATGTTGTGTGTGTGTGTTTCGGTGTGAATGTGATGTGAGTATGCGTATGTGTGTGTGCGCGTGTGTCTAAACAGTGGTTATGCAGTTTTTAACCATTTACTTGATTGCAAATTATGCCTATCTTAAATATATTGTTTAAGATAGGCTTAATTTGCAATCAAGTAAATGTCCAACTTTCTTCCGGTCCACGCTTTTATTATTGATAAGCTTAACAGATAGTTTATCATGATAGTTGTGATTTATATATTTTTTTTCTTAAAAAAAAGAAAGATAAATGTTTTTTTGAAAATAACTTTTGAAGCAAGATGTTTAGTGCGCCGAAGTAAAACTGTTGCTATTTTTTTGTACGGACGACATCAACATCGACATGACACCGTTACTTAATTTTGTGATCGTTCCAACAATAAAACAAATAAATGGAAAAGGTTGTAAGTTTTTAATCTACCAATTTAAACTTCTTTGAATCGTGCGTAGAGCATTGTCTAGGTCGCTGAGAATAACATTGTCTTGAAGTACAATTGAAAAGTTGTAAATTAGTTTACAAAGAAAGTTCATATTTTAACGAAACAGAAATTATTCGTTGATTAACAAGTAAAAACGTTATGTCTGAAACTTTTACGTGTAAATGAAAATATTTAATAGAGTTTTGAGCGAGATTTTCCATTAGGGCCCCGAGTTTTATTTGTTATAACATTGGGCTGGAGACGCTTTTATAAGGTTGACTTTACTTCAAAATGTTTATGTCGCAATTATGAAGATTTCGTTTTCATCTCCCGCGTTTCTTGTATAAACGACATCGGGCGGGGGAGGGGGGGGGGGGACGTTAAGTCCTTCCCATCTCTTCTACCCTCACCCCAACTCTTTCGCAGACAAAATTATTTCCCGAAAATTTAATCACGGTTCTCTCCTATCTTCATTCGGCGAGAAACGTAAAGAATGTCTCCGGGAAACGAAGACGGGATGAAAACCCTCATACTTTTTTCTTGCCGATGGTTTTACAACGGAAAATGACAAAGTCGGACAGACAAAACAATAGAATTCCGTCTTGGAGAAGAAAAGCTGTTGGAAAATAGTTGAAAGATGAAATTGCTTCGTGGTTGGGGAGGCGCTTTCTGTGGCGCACGTAACCTATTGTAATGGGGTATAACGTCTATAATGTGTTTTGTTATCATCATCGCATAATTTATTGTACTTTATCATTATATTATTACACATGATTAATAGGACTAGTTATTGTGGTTCTTAGTGTTAACCTATTGTATTTTTATTGAAATAGATATTTATATTGTACTGTTTTTATTACGTTTTATGTTTTTGTGGTTTAAAATATATTTTAGCCTATCTTAATGTAAGATGGCAGCAATGCTGTATTTGAGTGAACTAATAAGTAAATACTGTTAGGTGCATCTAACTTGTCACAATGTCCTATAAACACATTTCTCATTACGCGAGCAGTTGCTAATAAGTTGACTGTTTGGGTCCTACTTTGAGCAATCACTAATACAACAGAAAGTGTGTTTACCACTTTGCGGCAATACTTTCTCGTTCAAGTGCAACTTTACTAGGCTGAAAAGTTTACAATGCACATTATTATTTACTTCAGTTAAGTGCTGCACGCAAATCGTAGATCCCCTTTTTTACCAGTAAGAGAAAATTAATCTTATTGCGATATTACTGGACTCATATGGATACCGTGAGGGCAGCTAACGCTATTTTTGTTTGTTTAGTACGCCTTGTTGGAAGTTGAGTGCATAAATGCTACACTTCACACCTGAAAAAGAAGCAAATCAATGGTATAGCATAAAACGTATTCACACACGGGTTTTCGCTAATGATATTTAGACTTGATTCGCGTTGAAGGATGAGCTTATTTGTTTTATTTATAGCTTCATATGAGTTTCGTTTTGACATAGAAGAAAACACACGTGAGCATTTTTACATTTTATTTTATTTTTAAGAAAGTCAAAGGACATATACAACGTATACATATATTATGGGATGCAAACATTAATATGACAGTATTACAACAATTAATAAAAGAATTACGATTTTTCAATGCAAAAAATATTTTTTTTCGTTTTCTTTTTTGATGTTTTTTTTTCATTTTTTCCTATTCCTTTTTCTTTTCTTCCCCTCTCCCCCCCCCCCGTTTTTATATGTGGTTCATTAATTTATTGCATTTAATATCCTTTTTGAATTTGTTACCGAAATTGTTGTGTTTTAATGCATTGTTGTTGTAATATTACCACGCATTTAAAATATTTACTTAACTTTAGTTCATTGTTGCGTCTACATCTATGTAATTAGATTTATTTAGTTGTCCTCCTTTGTAAATCAGTTTCTTTATACTGAATAGAATAGACGTTAAATAAATAAAATAAAAATACAAATTTGTATTTTAAGACAGTTTGTGAATCGAGTGAAGGAAAAATGACGATATTTTAAAGTTAACTCGATGTTCGCTTCATTATTAATTAATACCTTATGACATCAACGAAATGAAACAGAAAGTAAATCAAAGAGGCGCGAGAGCATGTCCTGTTATTGTCGATTATAAAAACTTTGAACGGGCTTTATTCATCGAGTTGATGCAATCGTAAAAAATACATTCAAATCCTACTGATATGACTTTTCAATATAATAAGGCAATAACACTGTACATATAATTGTTATTATTATTTCATTTATTTATTCCTACATGACATTTAACTATCACATTGCTGGTGTTAGAATTAGAGCTTAGCCCCATAACACAAAGTGTCCTACCACCAATACAATATACACAATACAATATACAAAACACATAATAACAATATACTAAATAATCTTAATACAAGAAACACCAAAAAAATCACAAAACATTATACATGATAATACAAATAAATGTATTACAAAAATGATGCTGAATGTGAGTGTGACTTTGAGTGTGAATGTGAATATGAGTGAATGTGTACGTGTGAGTGAGTGGTATCAGTGTTAACTGCAGGTACGATCTTGACTGTTCATTAAAATTATTCTAAGGTCTCTCCGAAATTCATAAAAATCTCTTTCTGTGCGAACCTTATAAGAAAGTACATTCCAATCACCAACAGATAGACAGAAAAAACCTTGCTGATCCTGCGTTGTTCTTGCGAAGGGAGGTATCGGAGTAACAGCTCTACCGTATCTGCAGGAGCGATAACCAAGCTGAATTCTAGTCATGAACTTCATAAGCCCAAGTCATTTTCCAATCTGGAGGAATCATGAAACGTTTATTGCCATTGTTGACTGGCAGATTGGCGTACTCCATCCCCGTTCATAGAGGCCATACTCCCCTACACGCGGACATTGTTGAACAGGACACGAACAAACGTCGTTAATGGATATATAGATACCGACAGACATTGGAGTATTTATATCAATAGAAGGCGGTGATGTATAATACGGATGCCCACGACAAGTAAGTTTTGGAGTCAATGCACGGAGTAGTCGCCTGAGCCAGCGTCTTCGTTGTAAATGAAGACGAATGAAGCGAGACGTCCGCGACGCCCCCCACCCCCCACCCCCCGCCATTAATATCGCTCCTACACATATCAATTCTCACCTGATGGGATTAATGTATCACTGGAGCGCGTCGGAAGTAGCAGCTTCCCACAGGGAGTGTAGCAAGTTGGGGACCAGGGACATATAGCATCTTCTGGGTCGGTAGGCCAGGGTTCGATACCCGGCTGAGCGCGTCGGAAGTAGCAACTTCCCACAAGGAGTGTATCAATTAAGTTGGGGACCTCGGGAGCGTTTAACAGTCGGAGTACATGGACATCTTCTGGATCAGTAGCCTTTAGGATGGACTTAACAGGGTATGATACCCGCTAAGGGGTTTAATATTTCTGGTTGAACGTATACAATTACACAGTGAGTAGATATGAAAGCGTCAATTAGGTTGTGATCAGTTGAGGGCATTAACGTTGAGTTTCGACCAGATGGTATCTACAAGCAGTATCTAATCAGATAATTATAAAACGTCAATTAAAGGGGAATTTAATATTGAGACATTGGACAGTTGAGATTTCGACCAGATGGTATTTAGCAAAACACGTATCTAATACAGATATGAAAGCGTCAATTATCGGGCAAATTGTGATCAGTTGAGACATTGGACAGTTGAGATTTCGACCAGTTGGTACTTAGCTACTCAGCTCATCTACTTAGACAGCCAGGTGTTATTATGACTACGACCCCCTCCCACTCCTCGCCATGAGTTGGAATATTAATTAACAGATGATGTGTATGAATGAACGACCGAGTGTGTGTTTTTAAGAAATATGATTTATGAAACTGGCTCCGTTCCAGACGATTGTGCTAACTGTACGAGGCGGCGAATTAAGTGGTCTCGTGTTAATATATCTCCCCTCCTTGTTGTTCTTCTGCCTACCTGGGTTCATATATCCATCACTCTCTTTGAGGCGACAGCCGTGTTACATATTAGAGCCGGGTTATGTCTGCCCCTCGGCCCCAGTCAACACGGGATACAGCCAACTTATTATTAATGCTTGAAAAAACAGCCAGAGAGAACGAGAGCACGAAGAAAAATTGCCGCCTGCCAGAATGCGCGGCGAGGGATATTTCACATTTCAGATCCACGAGGAAAAGAGATCTCGTTGAGGCGCGGGTGAAAAAATTGTCGGGAAATTTGCATAGAAGTCGCGATCATCGAAATATTCCGCGGAGGAAAGTCTGTCGGTATTATACATAAAGAAGTGATTTAGTTGGCTGACTCGATATGCGCGGGGGATATGCGCAAGCGCGGTGCGATATCCAATTTATTTTTATAGACATGATTATGGCACCCGATAGCTTAACTACGTTGTTGGTCTAGGTTAATTCATTGAGACACAAATTGAAAGTCTAATAATAGAACGGTTTGTAGAAAGAAACGTCGCGAGTTTACTGCAATGCTGTAACTCGGTTATGACGTACGACCGGGGGCTGTCAGACTAAGAGGTGATGGCTAATAAGAAATAAGTAATGTCCGCTTGAAGGAGGAGTCTCCACCTTCGCTCATATAAGGTAGTAGTTGTAGGTTCCGAGCCAAATAGCCCATACGAACCTTGTGGCCGCCATTCCGCGAGTTTTGTAGCCACATAAATAAGATTGATGCCGAGCGAGGAAGGAGAAGAGGCCAGCCCTCCCTCCTGCCTGCTCTCCTCCAAGCAAGCTAGCAAGCACTTTACCAAGATTAGAAATAGCCAGTGGAAAAAGCGAAGGACATTGGATATATTGTTCAAATTTGAAACCCTCTCAGTGTCGCAATATGAGATGGGGTAGGTTGGGGGTGGGGGGGAGGCCATTATCTCCCAGAGATGACCGGGCGGCCCCTCCTACGGCGGTCATCTCAACGTAATAAATCTACGCAGCAGAGATGGTTGGTCATCCAATTCTCCCAGGCCTGAGCCCAGTGCACATTTATGTTGAAAACAGTTCCATATTTCAGCCGTGGACATCGATGATGGTCGCTTTATGAGCCGTGGCGGGGGGGGGGGGTACACTGATCGTCCTGTGATTCTATTGACACAAAGAATAAAATTTCGATAAATCGTGATTTTGTATTAAATTCCCATATAATATCAATAACTGAATGATGTGTCTTATCCTAGCCCTAATCATGTGCATACATTGTCTACGTATCTACGTGTGGATCTGCCATCACACTGCGTTGAACTACGCGTGTATGATTCACTGTCACATGATATTATTCTTATTATTTATTTTAACAATCTCTTAGGTGCAATAATTCATATAGATACAGATTTACGCTAGAGTGTGAACACATACAGATCTACACCTATATGCTATACCCTAAATTAAGCAGGCTAGAAATAGTTAAAAGCTCCATGACACAAAATGTTAAACCGACTTTTTAACCTAATTAAAAATACAATACTATCTTAAATAAGAATGATAATAGACGACAGTGCAGAGTATAGTAGCGTGAAATAAATTGAATCGTGGGTGAATTTTTTATGAACCATGCAACAAAACATGATAATATACCAAATTCATGTACCATACCAAGGAATAGCTTCGACTAGCGTCAGGACCTACATCAGGTTATCACATTGCTCGGAAGTAGTAAGGACTAGAGCAATTCTCTACGATTAGTGACTTGATCGAGGACCTCGTCCACCTTTAAGATGGTTGGGTGGATATTTACATTCTATTAATGGGCATTATCATAGCAATTAGTACTACTTTATAACAAACATCCTAATTTAACAAAAATGATTTTGCAATGGGACTTGAAAAAGTAAAGAGATCTCACGCATACTAAAAAGATACAAAAAAGCTCTTCCATCAACGCGACTAGAAAAAGCGTTCGCGAATCGGCCTAGTATATAAATATATATATCATAATATGGTTGAGTGACGGGAGGCTCCTGCGATTTATCTATCTCTATCGCTTGCTTGATTGCCAATGTGAGTAAAAATAATGATTTTGGTGGAGGTGCCGGGTAGCCTATGTAATATTGTACCCTGGTACTTTCACATTGTGGAACTGCCAAGTCATTAAACGTGATTGTGCAAACGTAAAAAATCGTTATGCGCTTTTGACACAACCTTACCAACCAGCCTTAGTAGCCTTAGTAGTAAGCCCAGTCTTTTGATACAATTTTATTTTTTTTGCAGTTTGAATTTTTTTCTTCTTATTTCGATACTTTGATTTTTGTATTTTATTTTCACGTAATATCATTAACTGAATAAAATGTCATCCTAGCCCTAATAATGTTCGTATATGATCACTAAAATTCTATAAAGAGAGAAAACATTTTTAAATCAATTTAAATAAATGTTACTGTCGTCACTTTTGGGGCCTACATACAGACTAACAATAATAAGTAAATTCAAAGAGTAAAAAGAGAGATTTTAAAAACGAAGTTCTCAAACTCGAATCAGAGTTTATACTCGAACTTTTTTTAATACTCGGACGCGACTCGAACTAAAGATCAGGACTCGCGCATCCTTAGTTTTAATCTGTCACTGTCTCATAAACTACAAAGAGATGGACAGAAAGTAATGTTTTTATTTGAAATTATGTTTCATTAAAATTATGTGTCTCGGGTTTTTCGTGATTAATAATAGCATAATAAAAGGCGCTAATCAGTAACACACTTATATCGGTAAAACAATAATATTCTGCTTCGACCCGGCACCTCCACCAAAACCAAGAATAAATTTAACAATTTTCATTTATAACAAGGAAAAAATACAAAAATCGAAGTATCGAAACAAGAAAAAAAGGTCAAGTATGGGTCGTTGGTCTTGTGGTTAGCCTACCTGCTTCCAATGCAGAAGGTCCAGGGTTCGATTCCCGCTAAAGTCAGAATTTTTTTCAACTTCTTATTTGAACTTAAGTCCAACAGTTCTTGTATTTGGTATTTGTAAACGTTGAATTTAGAGCCGTCCTAGCAACGAGGCACATAATAAATTTAAAGTTGTTCTGAATCGGCCTTGTTGATTCTGGCGTTGATCCGCGGGTGTTCGCACTGTCCATACCACTGATTGCTATATTTTCTATTAAAAATTATCGATCTTTGGTTGGTTATCGCTCACTCATCGATTGCGTCGGGGCCTTCAGGGTTGGCTTGGTTGCTTTGATTTACTGTCCCCCACTGAAAATCAGTTATATGACTGAGTGGTAGACTCTAAATAAGGATTTATTTATTTATTTATTTATTTATTTATTTATTATTTATTTATTTATTTATTTATTTATTTATTTATTTATTTATTTATTTATTTATTTATTTATTTATTTATTTATTTATTTATTTATTTATTTATTTATTTATTTATTTATTTATTTATTTATTTATTTATTTATTTATGTTATTTATTTATTTATTTGTTTATTTGTTAGACAAAAGTTATTACGCTTCTCGGCGTCGATCATTGATTTTCGTTCGCCATTTCGCGGTGGAGGTCAAATGTCGCGAAAATCTTGTTTTTAATGATGGTTTAGCGGCACAAAATTGTAGTTTAGAAACTAAATAAACTTTTTTTTATAAACTACGCATTACTCATGAGTGGCGAGGAAATGATGAATGAAGTGCAAACAGTGTTGCTAATAAGTAATAACTATATCAAGTTTGATCACAGTCAGAAGTCTTCTCGAACCTCTAGATGCTGTAGAACAACATGGAGAATCTGAGAGGGGACAAAAATATGTTCATGAAGCCTCTCAGATTAAATCAGAACATTTGTCCGAGAAAAGAAATCTTGTTATCAAATCCTGTCCCAAACAAAGTAAAGGTCTGTTGAGGTAATGAACACAATGTCACTGCTTAGAAGAGATGTGTGCTCTTGGTGAACTGACCCCACTGATTGTGACATTACGGTTCACACAAACAAACTTTTAGGATGTTATGTAATGTAGAAACGTCTCATTGTTCCGGCGTTCATAACTCTTCTAGGAATCAGACTCTCAGAGCAACAGAGACTAGGAATATAATTGTCGCTATTATGTACAGTTACTGAATGGATTGAACACTCTGCCAACTCATTATTATTTAACTAGACCAGGGAGTTAAATGGCTGCTGGAAGCGGGACCGGGGTAAATAGGTCACGTTACTTATAATTTCCACAGAGTTAAACCTTCATCTCACTTTTGTTTCGAGTACTCATAATAGTGTTTCGAGCATATACTCCCCTAAATAGATTTATGTGAATATGAACTATTTACAGTTTTCAATATATTGATAGATAGACTCACGACGATAAAACAAAGGTGAACTTTCGAGTCAAGTCCAGAGTGATTATCAACCGACAGTGTTGGCTCGAGCGTTGAGCGCGCGACTTTGATTCAGGAGGTCCCGGGTTCAAATCCCGTCGAGACTGGCAATCCTGAATGAAGGTTTTCCTCAGTCGTTAATGCGAATGAAAAGTATTGAGTCTTCTTAAACAGTCCACGGACATCCCTTCACAATTGGCCTAACTCAAATATACTAAGTTAGACATCTGAAGAGGGGCATGCATTGCACCCTGTGCGGGTCTCCCTCGAGAAATTACAATAAGTGATTATCATGTTTTTAATCTTTTGTGTGTGATATAAACATCTGGATGTTGAGTGGTAAGTGCACAGTATATGAGTCAAAGTGTCTGTGTGGCCGGGCGTGTTTAAAACGCGAATCAGTTGCCCTAAGGGTCGACAATCTTAGTCGCGAGGATAAATGTTCTAAAACGGTGTTTTATTCATCCCTTTCTTCTCCTCAAGTTTCTTGGACGGCTCCTCAAAAGCTTAGTTAGTGCACAGTATATGAGACAGAGTGTGTGTGGTTGGGCGTGTTTAAAACGCGAATCAGTTGCCCGAGGGTCGACAATCTTAGTCGCGAGGATAAATGTTCTAAAACGGTGTTTTATTCATCCCTTTCTTCTCCTCAAGTTTCTTGGACGGCTCCTCAAAAGCTCTTTGGTTCTCGCTCTGGGCACCCGTGTGGTTTCTGGCTTGCTAGGGGATGATTTGTGTGCCGAGCAACTCGGACCGCAACGACGCTGCTCGACGCGCACCCCCCTTGCGCAGCCCCAGTGGTCAGCGGAATGATCATCGTCTCTCTCTCTCTCTCTCTCACTCTCTTCTTGTCCCGAGGGATATTGACGTAGTGGCAGCCACCCCCTCCTCCCCCCAACCCGCGGTCTACCCTTGCTGCGTCCATCTTCCGGAATTTATATGATGTGAACCCGCGCGTGTGTATGAGGGCGAAGGAGGGAAACACTACGGATAACCGAGACGCCATTTTGACGTAAAATAAAAATACAATAATACATCCTGCACCAAATCCACCCCCCTCCCTCCCACACCACCACTACCCTCCACTTGCTTACACATTGTCTATAGCCTATCGACATTTCGTTTTCTACAATTTAAAGTTATTATGTTTTATGTGTAGTCATTTTCAACAAGATAAATCTTGAGTCTTTAGTCAACACATTAAAAAAATTACCCCGGAAAAATGTAGACTGAATGAAAAACTTTTCCTTTGTAGAGGGTTGTAAACGTCGATCATCTCAACCAACTAGGATTGTGAATTCAACCCTTCTCAATGAAACGTCCGAGCAGTGAGCAGTGAGAGTAGGGTGCGAGGTGAGCGCTCTGCAGAGCATCATGAACAGAAGCAAGGAACATATTGCCGGCATTCTTCTTGATCTGGTAGAAACTATAGTAGCCCCATAGTTAGCAGATCATAATCAAAATAACGTGAAGGAAACTTGAAACTGTCGCAGCGAAATTAATTTAACTTTCCAAATTTGATATTGTTTGTTTCCCTTCTTTAAATTTATAAACTATCATTGACTTCTTTGGCCGTTGGGAATTTTCAAATTTGTATACGAAATAATTTTTTAATTTTTCTTCGATAATTTAATAAATTACTTTCATACAAATCAATGATTATTTGTTTTGTATTGTATAAATAAATTTTGAACAACGTTTCTAAGTTAATTTATTCCTATAAAAACGAACAATATATAGCAAATATGAAGCTTGTGTGTTTATGATAAGAACCTACAGCAGCCGGCATGGATGATAAAACACATGAACCCGACTTGATACTACGCTTTGACTGCCGTGCGCTAAAAGAACACGGAGGTCCATCTAAGTTACTCTTAATGCTAAGCCCGCGCTTTCATTAAGCGACGTATATAAAACCGGACGAGGAACTTTCAATTGACATTTCCCTAAATTTGATCTCCTCGAGTTTCCTTTCAAGTCCCGGCCATCGTCCTTTCAAGTCCCGGCCACCGTCGTGAGCCATCCAGTTCAAACACGCGAGATGTAATTTTAGTTTGAAGGTCCGAGTCCGACAGGTTGTATAATTGAGAGGGGGGGGGGTGTTTGCAGTTGGCAGACCACCCCTCCCACCCCTCTCCCCAGCACCTCATAATGTACCAGCAGCTTCCGACAAATCAATTGCAATTACGTTCCCTAAATCATTCACTTCCAGGTTAACAGTTTGTTCAAAGTATGTTTCAATGCGTAGATAGGTCTGACCCGTGAATCCCCTTCAACGGTGGAGCGCTAGAAACAACATCCACTCACATCTCCCTCCGTGCCACCCTCTCTCTCTCTCTCTCTCTCTCTCACACACAACGAGATACAACGAGCAATCTTTCTCTTGTTTGAAAGTTGCAGCTACTTGGTTATTAAGGTAGGGTAGCTTGCAATGCACACATGATGACTGAGGAACGCAAGTAAACAGAATGTTGATTGATATTGAGCTTTACCTCTCATATTATCACTCCATTGTCACGTGACAAGATCGCTGTGATCAAATCACTTGTTTGTTCATATTATTGCAAGATCATCACACAAAAAATAAAAATTATCTTAATTTTTCTTCATTTGAAACATAGATTATGAATTTATATATTGGTGTGGTGTGTAAACACATTTTTGTAATTTTGTGATTTGAAAACCTTTTCTTACGATATCCCATGGGCCATACAGTTTTTGTTGAACGTCACAACATTCAAACAGATCATTGTGAATGCCCCCAACATAATTACTTAATGTTATACTTAGTAAGTGAAAATGTCAAGCTAGAAATGTTTTGTAAATCTTGACTCAGACTTGTATTGTTTGTGTATTGAGTGTCCTGTCTCGTCACATAGTTCCTCCCTCGGGCACCAGAGTCAACTTCACTCGGCTTTCTGACCGGCTGGACGATACACGCACACGCACATGCACACGCACACGCACACGCACACAAGGCAGCGTTAATATACCAGAAGATTATTAGTACAGAAGTAAATTCAAGCGAGTTTATCGCAAACTAATTACATATTCTATCTTACGATGGGTTAAATATGACGAGAATTTTTCGCATTAAACAATATTTTTTTTGGTTAATGTCAAATTTAAAATCATGTGAATCTCAAGTTGTATGTTGGAGAAGTGTACATGTCGGATAAAGGAAAGGGGATTGCCTATTCAATGAATTTGTTTAAAACTTCACACACGCATACAAATACAGCCCCCCCCCCCCCCCCCCTATACGACGACTGTCTGAAACATATTTTGCGAAATGCTGTAAGCCTTTATGGGGGGGGGGGGGGGGTAACTGTCGATGTGGTTGGAAAGCAGAGGGCGACAGAGATTTGCATTTTTATATTCTCATCCCCCCTCAAGGACCGCGGTCCAGGTCCGCCACTGGAAGTCTATACTTCCATCTCTGACAGATCAGAAACTGTTCGCTGAGTATACCAGGGTTGTGCGGACAAACTCGAACTTGTCCAGCGAGCTTCGAACTTCTATAAACTCTCGGACCGAACATGAACTTTAAAGGGATGTCAAACAGTTATAGGTTAGGCAAAGTCTGGACCGGCACCTCCACCAAAGAAGTAGGCAAAGTCTGGACCGGCACCTCCACCATACCCATTTACTTTCTACATGGAAATCGAAAACGTTTTTTGACTATCTGATCGGCCCCAAAATACTCTACCGGACCCGAAATTATTGGTACCCGTTTCACCACTACAAATAAGCTAAAACATTTTTTTCGTTCGAACTTCTTTTTTTAGAATTAGATTGTTTTTTAAACTGAATACTTATAAATGTGTTCCTGTGATGTACATTTTGTGTTGATTATTGATTGATGCTGTGAATACTCGTGATTAATATTCTTTAACACATAACAAAAACTTGTAGAAATACAGCCAAACCTTACACACTCAAAAGAAATGAGATCTAAAAAAGGGCCAAGCTCATCTACCCTTCCACATAAACGTACAGTGTCCCATAACAGCATCCTCGAAAAGCTTGGCAAAGTAGAATTTGCGATTATTAATTTAAACGTAATAGTTTATCCAAGTTCTTTTTTTCTAATTAATTTAAACGTAATAACATGCAAATTCTATTTTGCCAAGCTTTTCGAGGATGCTGTTATGGGACACTGTACGTTTATGTGGAAGGGTAGATGAGCTTGGCCCTTTTTTAGATCTCATTTCTTTTGAGTGTGTAAGGTTTGGCTGTATTTCTACAAGTTTTTGTTATGTGTGTTGATCTCATTACTTTTTCAAGTTTCATTACAAAATTATTTGCTAAAATATAATATTTTTATCAAAGTTGATTTAAATTCAATGGTATTAGCAGTAACAATATAGGATGTAAAATATCTAGACCCGGATTCATGTACATCCTGGGTATAGGTGGTATAACCATGGTATAACGACGGTATAAGGACTGGACCCCAATTCTTGAGTTCGTGGGAGATGAGTTGAAAACGCAATTTGAAAACGAAGTCGTTTTCGTTTTCGAAGGAATTGGTATTCTTGAACGGTATCGTGGAAAACGTCATGGGTTGTGAGTTGAAAGCATGGTTTGAAAGCGTATCACGAAATCACAACACTTTACAAAGATTTGCGTATAGCAAAGAGCTCGAAAAAGTTCTATATTTATTCTAGATGGCAGTGCCTTCATAAACGCCGGCCAATCGAAAGACAAGTTGTATGAAATGATTTGATTGTTGCAATTATGTAAACAAACAGATGAGCAAGTTCATAATGTTGTGCTGGCATAGGGTTGGCTAGGCTTGTCAAACATGTAATGTAAGTATGAATTTTACTAGTCCTATAGCCAAATGGAACTTTAGACCTACACTTTTGCATTATAAATAATTTTCCACATCTGGGCCTAGGCCAGGGACGGTTTCTGATTTGTTTTTATGAGAGTATAATGACACCTTTTCTCGTTCCACACAAAGAAGAAAAATTTTAAATGTCCGCTATTTGTTTACGTATCGCACTTTCCCGCCTAACTCTGCTTATACCGTCAACAAGTGTCAAGTAACTATGGTTACTTGTTGATTGTATGCCAAGTGTTTAAGGCTTATTTTAAACCTTTATTTGGAAGCCTTCCAACAAACTTTTTCAACTTTTTTTTTCAAAAGAGACTATCATTCTATAACCTTAATGTCCATGTAAAATATGAACATTGTAGTCCCACCCGTCTGGTCAGAATCGCGGGCCGACGTATTAGATGTGAGCAGTATTAGACAGTAGTAGGCAGTAGTAGCAGAAGCTAACATCCTTAAAGTGATTTTGAGCATGTTTCAAGCCATTTTTTCCACCAAGAATGAATGCTCGTACCCCAACCAAATTTGGCATGTGTTGTCAGGTACCTAAATCCTCTCGATTTTGATAGTTTTCAAGTTCACATCATGTTTCATGACGGCTGGGTAACACCTCGAAATCACCCCAACTCTGCTTGGTGTATAAGGTGCTTGAGTGTGTAGCGCACCGCGGCTTGGCTGCGGCGCCCTAACGGGCACCTAGATTCTAGTTATTTATCAATATATATTATTGATGTGTTTCAAGAACAAGAAATACAAGGGAATGGTATCAAGGGAAGTTGTTGTTAGTTAGAGTGTAGACTACATGCATTATTTTAATTGTTTACCTGATGCTTTGTTAGCTCGAGCGTCAAGAGCGCGAATCAGATTCGGGAAGTCCCGGATTCGAATCCCATCGAGTCCGGCAATCCTGACTGAAGGTTTTCCCGTGGATTTCCTCAGTTTTCAATGCGTATATGCATGAGTTCTTTTGAACAGCCCTCGGACATACCTTCACAATTGTCCTAACTCTAATATACATAGTATGACACCTAAAGAGGTGGACACTCTGGCTAGGCTTCCCACGAGAAATTTAAATAATTCAATGGAAGATGATGTTTTGTTCATGTACTCTATTAATTGTTTACTTGATGGTTTAGAATGCGCCCAACCCCTTGTGTTGTAAGGGGTGAGAGCGTCAAGATAAACAGCCGGTATAAACCGGGCGACATCTTCAAATGCGCTGAACCTCGTAGATTTATCTGCGGGTTAAGCACTTGGCATCCTCCATCAGAGGCTGCACTCTGCTAATCAAATAACACGGGCAGTGAGTGATGCGCCAGGATACAACGGTGCTAACCAAACTCTTGATTGGGCCGCATTACTCTGCTCTAGACCTGGTTAGTTAGCTGGGCTGTGTTAGTGGGACTCTTTACCTCACTTGTGGGGGGGGGGGGGGCGAGCAGTGTGTGGCTAGATCTGCATAGAGAGATGTATGTCCAAGAGCGACAGACGTTTGTACTTACCTTTTGTTAACAAATCCATTTATAACTAACATTTTTATTTTGTGTGGCTCGTTGGTCTTGTGGTTAGCGTCTCTGCCTCCAATGTAGAAGGTCCAGGGTTCGATTTCCGCTAAAGCCAGAAGGTTTTTAACTTCTGATTTGAATTTGGACTGATGGACTTAAGTCCATAGGGACATACAATTAACCCGGGCATTTTCCTACGACGAATGTAAATGTTTAATATAGAAATATATATTTTTTTAATTTGTAAAGTGATCACGTTTTGAGTAAGGAATCTTATTATTTACCTTGCATAGAATATTCCAATATATTCTAATATGACATGCTCCTCTTTTTCAGAACACCTTCACGAAGTTCTTATCTCTTTTTCGCAAGTGGCCGCTTCAGTGCATACAGTATTCGTTGATACTACTATATGGTACTTAATAGTAAAATCGTACTTAATGCTTAAGTTCACGATAATTGCAGCATGTTCATTAAAAGTGTACAAAATATATTGTTTATTAATCACGACCATAAAATAAAATAATTCATGTGTGTAATGTTCTGTTTCAGACCTAAAGATAAATAGTTCTCATCTAGCTGCAAAACGTTGAAGATCTCGCCCGCTCCGATATTTCCCCAGCTGACATCATCGCGCACTTCGTATGCAATGAACGTCCTGCTTTGAATTGTCCCAGAGATAAATTAATGTTCGCTCAAGAACGGAGTAAATATAAAGCGTCTCGAGACCTCGCGTATATTGGAACACAGTTGGCGAATTTATCACAACGCGACAGTGGCGCTTTATTGCAGCACTTTTGAATCCCTGCACGTCACACGATTTGTATTATGTTTTTGATCAAGTCATTCAATAAACGTCAGCAGAAGAGGATCCAAGCTATAGGAACAAAGCTGGAGTAATTGTCTTGCTTCATGTTCTGGTCTTGCATCTTAGCTGTTATTACAATCTCTAGTAATGTTATGTATTGTTTTATATTATTGAAGCATGTTGATTATCTCTCTCAATGTCTTCGGATGGTAAGAAACTCGGAAACTGCTCCTTATCTTGACTTTCTAACTCCGTAGTTGCAGTGGTCGTAGTAGTCAGCCATCACTGTAGTTATCGCTTACCACCGTAGTAATGAATCACAAAACAAATCTTATTATCCATATATATCTCTTTCAATACTGTATTATGTTTTTCAACGTATTGTCTACCTAAATCTGCACAGATCTGTATTTCAACCAGATGCTTGAAAAATTTCAACCCTATTTTATATTTTTAGATCACTACTACTAACGGGTATACGGTGCAAGCCGTTTGAGCTCTCCAAAATTAACAAAACACAAAAGTGTGGGTATTGTCAATGCCCCAGGTTTTAAAAAAGGATTTGTTTTTGCTCACTCTTTTTTGGACCCCACCTAGTTACATTCTCATATAGGTAAATTATTAAATAAATATGTTTTATCACTTTGTTTATGAGTTAACCTACCCCTATCCGAATTAATAATTTTCACAAAAGTCTGATGGCTCTTGATATGCTCTTATTAGAACGAGGCGAAATATCTTATAATTAATAACGGCTTTTTATTAGATTACATTTTTTTTTTGAAAATGGCCTGCACCATAATTCATGAACTTTCAGTTCTTACTATCATTTAGTAATTATTCTTGACATACGTGCTAACACATATAACTTATAATTAATACAGTGTGGTGGAATTGTGCAAGAATATATTGATACTAAGTTAATACCTTGTATTTTGATGAACCCTATAATATTATATCTGAATTGTAATTTCTCTGCCATGGTTCATATTAACTAACTGCTGGTCCCGGGATGAGATGAGTCCTTGGTTTATCACGGCAGGGCGCCCTGTATAATGTGTTGAGTGGCTATAAATAAGCTATGACAGTTGATTCCATCACCCGTGTAGCTCAACATGCACAGATCCGAACCGCAAATTAAATTATAAATTCCCACATGGTAGCTAGAAATGATCCGCCCACGTTAACCCCTGACCTCGGCAACCCCCCCCCCCCCCCCTCCTAGGAGGGTTGATCTGCGCTCAGGGTTGAGCGAGGAAGAATTATGAAAATACTGTACTCCCATACCATGTCAGTACCATAATACAGTCTGCTGACACGCAGGCAGTTAGCTGACACACCGGTAGTTATAGCTGACACACAGGCACCATGAGACCACGACCACGACCACGACCACGACGGTGACGGTGACGATGACGGTGACGATGACGGTGACGACGACAACGATGACGACTGTGTGAAACGTAAACGTGAAATAAACGAGGACGAGAATAGAACGAGAATAACGAGTACTGGAACGTGTACCTGAGACCACCCCTCTCTCTCTCTCTCTCTCTCTCTCTCACTCTTCTCTCTCTCTCTCTCTCTCTCTCTCTCTCTCTCTCTCTCTCTCTCTCTCTCTCTCTCTCTCTCTCTCCCTCTCTCTCTCTCTGTTGGCCGTACGACGCTGGCGAGACGTCATCTGATTACACCGGCACCACACGAGGCACCTCGGCCGTCGCCTCCAGGAAGTTCTTGGACCGCGATTAGGAACTTACGTCAACAGCCTCACCCTACACCGAGCCCGTCTGATTGTGGAACCAGCCACGACGCGGGGGCCAATTAGCTCAGACCTCAACATACTATTGCTCAGTTAACTGTGACCTGCGCTGTACAAGTCCTCTAACACAGGAGAGAAGTTCACGAGCTGTGACAGTTTTAATTCTTCGTTGTGCTGTTTTAATAATTATGTTAGATTGACACCTTTAGTGTGAAAAGAGTCTATAATGAAGCTTTAGAGAGGTAGTAGAAGGGTGTGTAATATTCGGTTTAAAATTCCACAAAACAATACTAACTTGATAACTTATATTCGCGGATACATGAAAATAAACAGACATTTGTGCCTGATTGCCTGCTATAAAATACATGTAAAATAATGCATACCATATTAAATCGGATAAAATGAATTGTTTGTCGATTTTGAGCCGGCTAATAACATTTCCCTGACAATGCGGAGTAGCAGCCATAGCCTTGTCACTTCAACCATTCACAAATCAACTAATTCCCTTTGAATTTACTAGATTGCACATTTACATACTCCCGTGCCCCAATCACCGGCTGCTGCATGTGATCCGCCGGCCCCGGCGAACACGGACGGATTAAGCAAATTACTGCACTAACCGAGTTAGCGGAGTTGCCGCTGAGCTGATAGGTGAAATCCACACCCGGGCGAAATAGTGAAACCTCCACCTCCATAATATAATAATACGCGGCGCGCAGTTGGAAATGGGAATGATTTGAGGGTGGGTGGGTATAGCGAGCGCTACTGTGAAGTTAGGGGATGGATTCAATTGATTCGACAATGAGATTTTACCACTTGAACTATTCAATTGTGCGTCGCATAAAGGGATGCCACCCCCACAACACTGTTTCAATATCATAGCCGGTATGTAACTCGAGCGCCAGATGGTTTTATTTGACACGCGTAGGGTCAACACTCCACAACCTGCTGCTACACTCGGTTGTCACAATATCACTTTCTAACCGGAGTCATAGAAGCCAGCGTTGATACTGGCAATTTAAAATATTGTTATACATTATAACATTTAATTTTGGTGTTTCATAATGCGATTTGAGCGACAGTCTACTAATTAAAAGCAATACAAATAATATGTATTTTAAGTTCATTGGTTTCATTTCATCTCCGGTGGAAATAACTAGTTTTTCTCTTGAATACAAATATATTCGTTTTTGTATTTATTTTTCGTTGGTGTTCATCAGATTTGCTCGATGGTTCAAAATAGAAATATGTATATTTGGATGAGCGTAGCGAGCGAAGCGAATATTTCATTCTATTACACTGGAGAAAAAAATCCGGAATGTTTTTTTTTTCTTTTTTTTCTTTTTGTATTTTTGTGTGTTTGTCCACACGATTCCGGCTAAACCAATACTCCAATTGCGATGAAATTTTGTGGAGGCCTTTGAAATCTCTGAACAATTAGAGCTGCACGGTTCGAAAAATCGATCGAAAAATTATTTCTCGTGAAAATTTCAATTTTACGATTTTTTTCGATTTTCTAGTTTTGTTCTGTTTGTATTTTTGTGTGTTTGTTAACACGATTCCAGATAAACCGATACTCCAATTTCGATAAACTTTTCTGGAGGCCTTTGAAATCTTTGGGTTTAGAACTGCCACGTTTTTGGGCGCAATCAAAAGATTATTTTTTCATGAAAATAGCAATTTTTCGATTTTTTTCGTTTTTCTTTTTGTTTCTGTTTGTATTTTTGTGTGTTTATTCCGGCTAAACAAATATCCAATTGCGATGAAATTTTAATGAGGCCTTCGAAATCTCTGACTTAGAACTGCACGATTCGAAAAATCTGTCAAAAAATTATTTCTTATGAAAATCGCACTTTTTTCGATTTTAAAAAAAATTCTTCGACTTATAACACCTACATGCTTTATCCGATTGTAATGATTTTTTTAAAGAACCTTAATTTTATGAATTTATATATTCCTGTGAAATTTGTGCACAATCAAAAAATTATTTCTTATGAAAATTGCAATTTTACGATTTTAATTTTTTTTAACATTCTTCGACTTATAACACCTACATGCTTTATCCAATTGTGATGATTTTTTTACAGAACCTTAATTTTATAAATAATTATATTCGTGTGAAATTTAAGCGCAATCGAACAATTATTTCTCTTCATAATTGCAATTTTACGATTTTGCTATGATGCTGACATATTGCTTAGGCTTTTACAATTTTAATTTTTTTTTTAAGTGAAAGGTGTTTAAGATTAAAAAACAATACATCTAAACATTGCTAAGACGGATTTTATAATTTTTGTTTTGTTTGATAAATATGATTTTTTTCCCTTTGCATTGTTTGAAAATGTATGGTTTTTTGTGAAAAATCTATATTTCCCTCAATGCACCAATTACGCTCATCCATCAACGCGGCGGGACTTAAGCGTTTTCCTAGTTATAAATATTTGTGTAGTTTTTTAGCATTATAATAATATTTTTACTTATCAAATGTACGTTTATCTGCGCCGTTTTAAATGAAAATGCTTACTTGCAAAGTATGTGGAAACCGCATTTTTTTTAAATGCTCGTGTTTTTTGATAATAGTTTTTAGTTATTTAATCTCGAATAGATTTTGCTGGGTTCTGCCAACATTTCAATCCTATGCAGTATTAGTTTACTATAGTTGTACATTTCTTTCGTTTCTTACGACTTCCGGTTCTTTATTAGTTTCAAGGACATTCTTCAATATGGTGGTGTGCAACGAGCAGCCAGTTTTTTCCAGAGAACCTTCAAAATATCCCCCAGTATCCAAATTCACTCACCGAACAACTATGTTTCTTTTTTTAAATCACACCAATTTATCTATCTTTTTAAACTTGAGAAAATATAAACATTCCATTGAATTGTTGCTAAGAGACGTTAAACAATGTTTACCTGATTGTTTGTATGATTTGATAACTGCACATGCTTTTATTGTTGTTTGGTATTGCCGAAACGATAAGTAGTACCATACTTGGTATACTTTTTCGAAATAAAATTATTTACTAAAAATGGCAAAACGATACAGGTAAAATAATTGGATGAGCGTAGCGAGCGAAGCGAGCGAAGCGAAGATTCCATTTCACTACACTGGAGAAAAAAATCCGGAATGTTTTTTTTCTTTTTTTTTGTATTTTTGTCTGTTTGTTAGCACGATTCCGGCTAAACCGATACTCCGATTGCGATGAAATTTTATGGAGGTCTTCGAAATCTCTGAACTTAGAACTGCCACGTTTTTGAGTACAATCAAAAAATTATTTATCATGAAAATCGCAATTTTACGATTTTTTTCGATTTTTTAAAAATTTCTTCGGCTTACAACACCTACATGCTTTGTTCGATCGTAATGATTTTTTCACATAACCTTAATTTCATGAATTGATATATTCATGCGGTATTTTTGCGTTATCAAAAAACTATTTTTTACGAAAATCACAATTTTACGACATTTTTCGATTTTTTAAATTTCTTCGGCTTATAACACATACATGCTTTATCCTATTGTAATGATTTTTTCACAGAACCTTAATTTTATTAATTAATATATTCGTGTAAAATTTGTGCGCAATCAAATAATTATTTCTTATGAAAATTTCAATATTACGATTTTTTCCTTTTTTAAAATTACGATTAATTAAAAAATCAAAATTTAAGTTATTTTTTTTAATTTAATTTAATTTTAAAAAATTCTTTAACTTAGGAATGATTTTTTCACAGCACAACTTAAAATCCGCATAACACAAATGGCAGCTCAACGCACCAATTAGCGTATCTGCTTCCAATGCAGAAGGTCCAGGGTTCGATTCCCGTCAAAGTCAGAAGTTTTTTAACTTCTGATTTGGACTTAAGTCCATCAGTTCTTGTCTTAGGAGTTTGTAAACGGTGACTTTGGAGCCGTCCTAGCAACGAAGCACATAATAAATTTCAGAGTTGTTCTGAATCGGCCTTGTTGATTCTGGCGTTGATTCGCGGGTGTTCGCACTGTCCATACCACTGATTGCTATATTTCCTATTACAAATAACGATCTTTGGTTGGTTATCGCTCACTCGCCGATTGCGTCGGGGCCTACAGGGTTGGCTTGGACGCTTTGATTTAAAGTCCCCCACTGAAAATCAGTTATATACTGAGTGGGTAGACTCTAAATAAATTTATTTATTTATTTATTTATTTACGCTCATCCAACAACGCGGCGGGACTTGAGCGTTTCCCTAGTATAAAAAAGCGTAAAATTGCGATTATCATGCGAAATAATTTTACGATTGCGCTCAAATTTCACACGAATATATTAATTCATAAAATTAAGGTTCTGTGAAAAAATCATTACAATCGAATAAAGCATGTAGGTGTTATAAGTCGAAGGATTTTTTTAAAAATAGAAAATAATCGTAAAATTGCGATTTTAATGGGAAATAATTTTTCGATTGCGCTCAAAAACGTGGCAGTTCTAAGTTCAGAGATTTCGAAGGCCTTCAGAAAATTTCATTGCAATTGGAGTATCGGTTTAGCCGGAATCATGTTAACAAACAGACAAAAATACAAAAAAAAAGAAAGAAAAAAAGGAAAAAAAACATTCCGGATTTTTTTCTCCAGTGTAGTGAAATAGAATCTTCGCTTCGCTCATCCAATAACCGGAAGATTTCGTGTAGTTTTAGTGGCCTAAAGCACTTCAAAACAAAAACACACCCTTGTACGTCTTAACCATTCCGAGATGAGCATGGAGCAAGTCTGTACATTATAATAGTGTTTTCTTTCTCTGGACCCGGCGCCTCCACCAAGCCGTGCTAAAGCATTCACTGCCCGTTTTTTTTTTTATTTATTTATTTATCGTCTTTCCTATTCAGTTAAAAACTGATTGACAAAGGAGGACAAATAAATAAATATAATAATTACATAGATGCAGACACAACAATGAAGTTCATTTAGGTATATATTTGAAATACTAATATTACAACAAAAATTTATTGAAACAATAATTTTGGTTACAAATTCAAAAAGAATATTAAATGCAATTAATTAATGAAACAAATATAAAAAGGGGGGAAAGAAAAGAATAATGAAAGAAAAAAAAACATCAAAAAAGAAAATAAGAAAATAACTGATTTATTAGACGATCCCACTCAAACGAATATGAGGTTTGCTAAAAATCAGGAACAGCAAATCGGGGAGTAATCAAACTTTCGCGGAAGAAACCACCGAACTCGAATCTTCATTCTTGTGTTCAAATCTTGATAGCACTTTGATACCTTGTTGTTGCTGGATACGAGATTGGAGTTAGTTGGGCCGTCGTGTCACGTAGCTTTACTACAATACGTCTAGTCATAATTAATAGTTATATTAACAATCACAACCAGTATCGATCTCTACGGCATTACCACCAACTTATACAATACAACGAATTAAAGGCGAAAGAAAAGAAACGTTTTGAAGAACACTGTAGAACACAATCTCGCTGATTTTCTCTAAGAAAAATTATTATATCCCATGTAAAAAATAAATACAACATACATATTAAATAGATTATTATTAAAGTTAATTCACGAATTAAATTAAAATATGTCAGTGTTCAATCTGGCGAATATACAGTGTCATCAAGTTTCCTATATATTATTCATTCCTTCATGGTAGGCTTTTGTACACCATTATATTTTAATGTTTCATAAAATTGGTGACTTAACAACAGGCAATTTTCAAATCAATGTTGGAGAAATAGATTTATATATTTTCTTCTCGTGGTTGGATGGAAGAGAAGTCTTAACAGGCCTTAATCCCGCCATCAATAAAGACAACAATCAAATCAAATCAAATCAAATCATGCAGGCATCCTAGTATTATAGTTCTTCGTACTGTGAAGAGTGCGCCTTGATGGTTTTGGCTTGACACCTCGAGGTCATGATTATGTAGAGAACCTCCCCTACCTTTCTGTCTGTCCGTCCGTCCGTGTCACGTCTCACGATAAAAAACCGAACATGACCTCTGATCGCAAGGTGTTTTCCTTTACCTCCAACAAGTGACCCTCGCATGAGGCTAGCTGTTTGTAAGATAGGCTCAAGTCTGTACTCGCCACTTGCACGATATAATGTATAACATTTTATTTGTGTGTTTCTCTTCGACCATGTTCATTGTGATACTTCGCTCCCTATTTAACGTTCCTGCGCATGTTGAGAATGTTCGAACTCCTCGATGTACTGTATGTTATGCATGTATAAGTCCTATGTACCTCACATAGCTGGTGTCCGGCTACAGCACAGAGTGTGTAGTATAGTAGTCGCATGCTGCGGCAAGTTCCGCCGGGCGATGTGGTCTGTGGTGTGGCTGAATGAGACTGGGGATTAGTAACAATTAGCACGGCATCCCTGCACACTCCATGACCACTGCCCTATTACCAGGCCAGGCCGCCACTCCACGCGCACACGCACACGCACACGCACACGCACACGCACACGCACACGCACGCGCACGCGCACACGCACACGCACACGAACACGCACACGCACACGCACACGCACACGCACACGCACACGCACACGCACACGCATTATGGCCGTCCGCCCACATGTGGTATGATGCTGCCCCGGCACCTCCACCAACACAGAATGCACTATTATGTTTGTGAATCCTTTCTTGACAATCTGTTGAGTATAGCCTCGCTTTCTCTTTATGTTACTCCAGTATCAGTGCTTCTACCTAACTATAGTATGAGGTTAATCCAATGCCTTCCAGTGTACATCGTATACTTCCCTATCTTTTGTACTTTAATGTTTTGTACTTCCCTCTGGTTTGGGATATAAATTAGAATCTTTGCTAACTGTAAAACTTTAATAATGCTGAATAGTAGCCATCTATTGATAAATATTATAGTACCAAGAAACTAAGAATATTTTGTCATTTCACTCCTAACTCATTCTGAAAAGTTGAAGTGGAGATCATATAAAAGTACAACATCCACATCCAGACCATCATATCGAGCCTGTCATATCAGTGTAGAGCACGGATCACCGGACAGTGCTGGTTCTGCTATAGCTGGTTAGACGGCTGGAGAAGCCGACCACAATGGTAATTTAATTTTCTAATTACACCTGATTCCTGT